>CM054204.1:19915937-20559375 GCA_028830015.1 Eucalyptus grandis x Eucalyptus urophylla
TCAAGGCGACTGGGCGAGCGGCGAGCGACTTCAAGGCGACTGGGCGAGTGGCAAGCGAGCAGCGTTAGGGCGGTTGGGCGAGCGGCGAGCGGCGTTGGGGCGGCTGGGCGAGCGAGCAGCCTCCACCGCGGGGACGGGCAACGTCTAACAGCGGCGTCGACGGCAAGCGACTGAGCGGCGAGGCAAGCGAGGGGTGACGGCGTCCAGCGGCGGTGTCAAGGGAGGTGGCTCTCGGAGGCGAGCGGCGGCGCGGACGGCGCGACAGCTTGTCGGGCTCAACGGCAAGACGGCTCGTCGGACGACCGGTGGGTGGTGGTGGTTCGGTGGCCAAGAGGTGGTGGTGAGTACTGAGTAGGGTGTGGGGCGGCGGTGTGGTGGTGGGTGAAGCAGGAAGAAGAAGAAGAAGAAGAAGAAGGGAGGGTTCCGTCCGAGAGAGGGGGAGAGAAAGAGAGAGAGAGAAGAAAAGAAAAAAGTGGGTGGGAGTGGGGGAGCAGGAAGTGACGTGAGGAGAGGAAAAAGGGGAGAAAAGACAGAGAGAGAAAGAAAGGGAAAGGGGGGAAATCGTGGGGTACTTTAGAATTTTTTTTTTTAATTGTAAATTTAACCGGTTCCTAGAAAAATGGAACCGGGAACTGGAACCGGTCTTCTTAGAACCGGGAACCGGTAAGGAACCTGCGGTTCGGTTCCCCGGTTCTCGGTTCTACCCGGGAACCACGCTCACCCCTAGGTCTCAGGGTCTAAGGGAAGCCATAAACGTATTTCGGGGAAACCGGGAGACTTCTTCAACCGGTTCCAATTTTTGACCGTATGTTTCCTATTTATCTTTTCTCTTTTTTACTTTTAAGTTTCCTTTTTACAAGCTCAATTAAGAGACAAAATCACAAGAAGATCCACGGAATCAATTTTTTTGAATATGAAGAAATAAAATAATAAAATAGCTACCGCAATATGAATAATTACAAGCAGCATATTATTATCACTTACTAAAGAGAAATTGTTAATGTCGTTATATAGATCTATTAAATTTAAAAGATGAACAAAAAAAACTTCATGTTCCATGATGTCGTGACATTTTCATCACTATCATCTTCGTTTGCATTGTTCATCTCATCTTCGTCACTACCATTATTTTCAATAGTGGAGTTACCTTTAATTCGAACTCTATCCATCTAAACGAAATTATAAGAAAAACTTAAGCATTATATGTCTAATATATATATATATATACAAACTAAAATTGAACGATAATGAATACCTCTTACTTTCTTGCAATCAAGAAGCATAATTAATGAACCTTTATCCATAGTTATGATTATTATATAATAAAAATAGGGAAAATGCTGAGATAACCATGCCGTTAGTTTTGAATAGGAGTGGCCATACCTTCTTTTTTTTTTTTTTTGTCAGTCCTACTCTATGCCTACTCTACATTCACTCGCAGACTTGTGCCCTACCTCTTGCAAGGCGTGGGAGTCGCAACCCACTCTCGAAACTTACGCGTCCCTACCCCCCATCCCCCCTGAGAAGGTGGGGATTTGAACCCCTCACCTCCCCACAGTTTCCATCTTCAAAATTGGAGAATTACTCAATAGATTTCCCATTTTTTTATTATATAGAAATACATTTTCCAAAGTAGGTCATGATCAAATTTTGTTGAGGAAATATTCAAACAAGATTCCAATTATCTCGAATCATTAAAGAAACAAATCAAAGTAATAATATTTAAACAATAAGAAATATACGAAGAACTCGGTTGCTACTTTTAAAATAGTGGATATTATTCTCCGGCCAAAGAATAAGATTATAGTTCCCAAAAAAATAAAATAACTTAATAAAAAAAATAGGCAAGATCCACCTCCGTACCGCCACACACTTCTCCAATTCCTCAGACGGTCTGAGAAGCCTCTCAATCCCTTCCTCGAGTCCCTGAGGGAAGTGGCGCGGGACCACGGGGAGAGCTACTACGTACTGGACCTGGAGTAGAAGGAGGTCGGCCGAGAGGGCATAGGGGACTGGTTCCTGAAGCTGATGATCCCTGATGGCTGCCTCATGCTTGAGATCCTGAGGACCGCGACACAGGAGGAGGACGACTATGAGCCGGATGACCCTATATTTCACACCCGCAGGATGCTTTACATCATGCCATACATATGGCCAGACATGCTGATGCTGGAGAACCAGCTGCGAGTGCTAGTGCTGGATTGGCTAGTTGCCGTCGAGGATGATGGCAAGAAGGTTAGGGCCTGCATGTTTTCGTTCTTTTTTTTTGTTTATGAACAGAAAATTTCTTTTTTTGTTCCTAGGAACAAAAAAAAATAGAAATGCGGTTGTTTGCGTTTTTGTTCAAAATCAAATTTTTTGTTCCCGGAACACAAAAAGAATAGAAATGAGAAACAAAAGAAAATTGTTTCTTGCTCTAGAAATACTTTTTTCTTCTTTTCTTCTCTCTCCTCTTTTCTTCTTCTTTTCTTCTTTGGCCGGCGATGCCGTCGAGGGTCGGCGACGCTCGGCCTCGCCGAGGGTCGACGAGGCTCGGCCTTGCTGGGGGCTAGCGAGCCTTGCCGTGGCTAGGCGAGACTGCCGACCGGCCGAAAGAAGAAAAATAAAAAAGAAAGGAAAAAAATGAAAAATAAAATAAAAATATTAAAAAATTAAAAGAAACAAAAAAAGAATATAAATTTACCAAACGTGTTTCAATTCATTTTTTATTCCCGGAACAAGTTTACTAAACGCATTTTTCTGGTCAAAAATTGTTCCTCGGAACAAAAATATTTTTTTTCTATTTCTATTCTCTGGAACAGTTTTTGAACAGAAACATTACGAAATGCGCCCTTAGTGTTTTAGATTTTGCAGTCATGTTCACCTAACAGTACATCTTGTTGATGACAAATGGACCTCACAGGGGATCCATCAAATCGAATGCTCCAATCCTGTCGGATGCATGGTTCAAGATCAACCGAGAATTTGATTACTATTATCGGAAATTCCTTCTTTACTATCGATACGACAACAATCTCACATTCAAACGCAGTGACTTCGCACCAACAACTCAGGATGACGTGTACATCAGCAAGCTCATCCTCAATTACTGCTCCGCTAGCAAGGACACCGCAAATAAAGGCAAATGCCTGAATGTCCTGGACGTTGTCAGGAAGAGCCTACTTCTCCGTGAGAAGCCGAAGCTGGACAAGGTGGGGGTGCGAGGGCCTTCTGTTAGTCTGGTCGGCCACTGAGCTCGTCAAGCATGGGATCTGGTTCAAGAAGAGCAAGACCGGCAGCCTCACAGACATCTCCTTTGCTGGCGGGGTCCTGAGCCTCCCTGAGATCGTGGTGGAAGAAGCAACTGAGTCCATGTTCCTCAGCCTCATTGCATTTGAGCGCTTCCACGTCAGGACCAGGAACGAGGTCACGTCCAACATCTACTTCATGGACTACATCATCGACAATGAGTGCGACGTCGCACTTCTTTACAACTTGGGCATAGTCCTGACTGTCCTGGGGGACGACAAGGAAACCATGGAGCTGTTCCACTTGCTGGCCAAGTACACAACAATTGAACCCAACAACAGTCTCATTGCCGTCTGCAATAAGGTCAACGAGTACTGCAATAAGCCCTGGAACAAGTGGAGGTCTAATTTCATCGAGACCTACTTCAGAGGTCCTTGGGCTTTATGGTCTTTCATGGCCGCCATCTTCCTCTGCGCCCTCGCTATAATTCAGACCATATATTTAGTGCTCAGAACCCACTCTTTGCCTCTCTGTACAATAATTTTCCCTTTCCAGTCATGTTCATTTCCCACTTTAAATATACCGAATGATGGACATTTGGCTGTTTATTTATCATTATCATATTATAATTCTATTGTTTCAGACTTCTTCATTTTTGTCCAATCGTGTGAAGGATGATCAAGTTTTAGGCAAATGGAATCTTCCAACGCACCAATTCTTGATTAAAATTTTAACGAGTTGCAGTGAATTTAAGTGAACAACAAAGATGGCCTTCAAAGACATCTCTCTTCCCCATCGGCTTCAAATTTCAGAGTCATCTATATATTTTCCGGTCATCAAGCAATCAATCATTAACACAGAGAACATACTTTTATGACTGATAAAAAAATATTTTGAAACTTCCAACATCCTTCCTGAAATAAAAAGAGCTAAAGATATTAATGTTCTAGACCTCCATTATAGAATCCTAGATCGAAGAAATAAGCTGACAGCAAACTGCTAATTATGTTTAAAGAACGTTGAGAATATCTCTCTAGTTAGGGCAGGTTTCCTAAGTTGAAGGGTTTGAATAGTTAGCTTGTCATTGACACCTAAATTTTAACGACCCAATTTGATATTCATTACATAGACAAATTAGGGGTCAACACCACTCCAAAAAAAAAAAATATTACTTAAATTGCATATATATATTAGAAGCATTTTAATTAAGCCCAAATAATATTGCATTGGAGTTAATGGACTAAAGCAAGGGGCTTTTAAGCCTAACTGAATTATTTGAACTAAGTCTGGGATAACGAAATTCAAATGATTCAAGTACAAGCACATCTTAATATTCATAACCGAAATACGTCGGAGCTCCAAAAAGCAGTGGCAATGAGAGGTCCATCTAAAATGTTTGTAAAAATAAAGGGGAGAGTTAAAGCTCAGTAAATTAAATCCTTAAGTCTAAATTAAAAAAATTATCTTACCACTCAACTTGGTATCGACAAACAACATGAGTTCAAGATAAGTACAAAATAACCATGTATGACTAATGTAGAAGTAATATGCTCATGGGAAACCATTAAAAACATTGCATAAGGTTATTCACTCAACTACAAACAAATAGCATATTATTTCATGATGCATAGATACCGTGTACTAGTCCATCAAGTGAGTTTCTAACTCCTACTTGTCATTAGCTAGGACCCATTTCATAGAGGATGAAATCATACATACCCATTTGCCACACCTCTTAGCCCATCCATCAAAGGTGTCTTCTATATCAATGGTGATAAACACACAACTGTACATTTGCATAACGATTGTCATTTCATCGTCACCATTAACTCATGGGGGATGAAATCAATACTTACCCATTTGACACACCTCTTAGCCCATCCATAACGGGTGTCTTCTATATCGACGATAATAAATATACAACCATACATGCGCGTGATGATTGCCATTTCTTAACATCATACCAAAGGTTATACAAGCCATGTCATCATAGGACTTCACATCCTCTCAACCTTGTAGAACCATCTCAAACAGTAGAATATCTAGCTAACTCCAAAGCCTCATACACATACTCATACAAGAGAATTCACTTTGTGGCGAGTGGGCCAATACAAAGTTCTTTATCATGCGGCATCAATGACATACATATCATTATAACATAACAATTACCACATGCATATGAATAATTTGTCATTTCTCATTCAATTAATCATTAACAAATAATTATATGCACTTCAACACATGCATCCTCATTCTTTTTCTTGCTAAGCCATCATCATTTAACTTGAAGCAATGAGTACGTGATCAGTAACTTAAAAATCGATACTTGCAAATCGACAACTCGAAATTGATATAGTTAGTATAACCACCTAGAGAGGGGGTAAATAGGTGCACAAACAATTTATCGAGATACAGAAGCGATTCTAGGCAACCGATAGAAAGGAAGATCTCTATTGATTAACAAAATGAAGTACGATCATAGTAAAGAGAGTAAGGAAGAGAAAATTGAACACAAGGTTTATAGTGGTTCGGCTTATTTCAAGCCTACGTCCACTCTTTCGCACTGACAGCCCACTGGCTGGATTTCACTATGAACAAAAGAGAAGTTACAGCACAGTTTTTCCTTGATTCCATAGTGTAGATGTTCTACCACACCTCCTCAAGGTTTCTCACAAATATAGACTCTATTTTGTATACAAAGTTTTGCTCAAAGGAATTGTCTATACAAAAAGAACTTCAGACTTTGGAATTCTTCTATCGCGCACACTTTGAACAACTTAGAACGACTTCCTTATATACTCATTTACGTCATCATACCCGTTGGCATTTACTAAAGGAATTTCTCCAATCTACCCGTTGGACGGAATCAATTAAGAAGATTATTCGAGCTATTAAAGGAACGTGTCGATAGCCCATCAATCCTGTTCGCCCATACAATCAGGATCTCGGTTTCCATAAGTAGAACCTTCCAAGAGTATTTAGGCAATCATTGGATCCTTAATCTTTGAGTCAATCTCGATCAATCAAAGAATTCCGTTATGTCTTTTCCAGTCAAGATATCTTCTCTAGTCGATAAGGTCATATCCTTAATGAAACATCAAGTTCTGGATAACCTTTCTTTAACGGATTAGAAACTGTCAATGAGGATGGACTTTGAGTCTTGAGTCCGGCTGTCCGGAGGTCTTCAGACTTTAAATATCAGAGTCTGCAAACTTTCAGACTAGACTGATGGAAACGTTTTGTCAACTTCAAAACACTTCAAGAAGATTTCTCCAACAATCTCCCCATTTTTTATGGTGACAAAACTTTCTTGCAGATTTGGACAACTTTGACCTGCAAAACATTTCTCAAACACATATGCATATCTTATAGAGATAAATGGCTAAATGAATAACACTAGAATCTGCAACCACATAAAATAGGTTAGTATAGTATGCAATAAAGCCATCCATAAGATATCAATAGTAGTTAATAGAAGCAGTCAAGTCCAGGTCTAGTTCAGTTCTCATCCAGACACAAAAGCAAAGTCAAACATTAAAACAATTCAACAAACCACACGATTAAAAGTTAAAATTCAAATCTTGCATCTTTCCCCCTTTTTGTCAGCATTAAAAAGGTTGAGATGGAATAAAGTCAAGATTGCTTTGGAACACGGACAAGCTGGAAATCTCCCATAGACTGAACAATGCCTTCCAGCCTTTTCAAGTCTTCTTTCAGTTGAGCAATCTCTTGACCCTTGGCATTAGCCTGAATCTGAACAGAGAGGGCTTGGATCTGATCATTCAATGAACATGAAGAAACTTGACCCGCATTTTGCAAGGTTTGAACCTCGCATCCCAGAGCATAGATTTGTCCTCGCATCTCTAAGAGAATATCCATAATTATGCGAAAATCTGCTGCATTATCAGTCTGAGTACTTGCTTCGGCCCTATTTGATGGAGTAAATGCAGATGATGGTAGATCAGCGTAATCTCACAGGTTTGGCAATGAAACTTCATGACCTTCCTTTGGAAATTGAGAGGCATAAATGTCCTCTGGGTCTGCAGGAGAGCGACTGACGCCCTCACTTGCATCAGGATATGAGGACTTCCCTCTTTTCTCTTGATCTCCCCCTGTTTCCATGCCTTCAGGTGGAGAAGAGTGTTCCTCAGGTTCTCCTTCTTCTCTTTTCTCTTCTTCTTCTTTCTCAGCTCTTTCCTTTTCAGCTTCTCTTTCTTCTTCTCCTTTCTTCTCTATTTCTTTTCTTCTGATGCTTTCGTCATTTGTTCCGATTCTTTCTCTGGAACAGGACGACTTAAATTCTTCAAAGCTATTGCAGAAATGGTGAGGTTTTCATCATCATCTTCATCTTCAACAATAAGAGCTCTTTTTTTTTTTTTTTTTTCGTTCTTGAAGCAACTAAGGGCTCCTTTCCTTTCCGTTTTGATGAAGAAGAGGGTTGATGAGCTTTGACTGGAGTCTTCTCCTTGAATTTCTCCAACGCCTTGTTCAATTCTTTCAGACGCATTTTGGTCACCATTTTCAGTCCTACCACCATATGATCGCACGATTGAACACAAAAGATTTGCGGAGGTTGAATATTCAGATGTCTAAATAACTTCGTCACAAGACTTGGGTAAGGAAGTTGACCTCTGTCCTTCATCATGGCTCTATACATGTGGAACATAACAGTGTGAGGAAGAGAAAACCTTTTCCCATTGAGGATGGCATACATTAGCTTTGCCTCTGAACTTGAAACATCAGTCTTGGAAGTTGATTTCGGTCGGAGGCAATTGATCACAATCTTGTGAAGCAAGATGTTGAACACATTCATTCTTAAGTAGGAAATCTTTTCCTCTGTTCTCCTGTCCTTAACAAGTTCCAATGTAGCACGAGCTATAGAAACTTTGATCGGTTGATATCTTCCTCTTTCAACTCCTAAAACATCTGCTAGCATATCCATATCCACAACAAAGTATTGATCTTTGACGCTGAAAGAGAATCTATTCGCATCCAAGAAGCTAAGATTTGAATAGAAATATGCGGTTAGTTCAGCATAGGCCTCTGTAGTGTCGGAGCAAAACTTTTCAAGTTGAAGATAACCAAACTTTTCCCTCAAGTTCATATTCACAGCATCCGGAAAATCAAAATCCACACTCCTAGGGTTTATCACCCCACACTTCAGCAATTTTGAGTACAAATCATTTTGTTCCTTTGATCTGAACAAGTCTCCCATTTTTCCTTGATTTTCAACCGCAACACCTATTCTCGGTTGAAATTGGCTGTACAGTTTATCATCATCATTCCCATCTACAGGATTAACTCCCCAATCATGAGGATCGCTTGAGATATTTGCAAGGGTTTCTTTAGCCACCCCTCTACGAGCAATTCCCAAACTTTCCATTTTTTGCAAAAAGATATATTCATTTCCATACCCTTTGTCTTTAAGAAAATCATCGATATACTTCAAAGGAGTATGAGTCCCTTTTAAAGCACAATACAAATTATAAATAAAAGCGGGCTTTTGAGTTCTTACTGGATCTGCATCCTTGATGATTTCTTTCTCATGTTGATGTTCAACCCCTTGAGGACTAGATGGAGGAGAGTGACGCTGCTGAGAATGTTGTGGGCTCTGCTGCTGATCTGGAGACACTTCTTCTTCGGTGAGATCAAAGTGCGTAGGCCCCTCACTCATTCGCCGTGGTCCCCTGCTTGCGATTCTCGAAGACTTTCTTGAAGACGACATCTTTCTCAGTTTTTGGAAGATTCCTTACTTGACTTTTCCAAGAAAGATGACAACTTTTTCGAAGATTAAACAAGGGAAGAAAACGGGAATGGAAGATCGATGCTTTCTAGGGTTTTTGAGAGTAAAGTGAAGGGAAATCAACAATGCACGATTGGTTAAAAAGGGAGGTATACAAACCATCACTAAGGAAAATAAAAAGATGCATTTTCAAAATAACTGTCATTTTTCCGCAAAAATAATCATTTCAAAAAATAACTTTCTTTTTGAAAGGGAACGATGTAACAATTACGTCGATTAAATATATCAATAATTAAACACAGTCTAACGATCGTACCTCTTCAAGATAAGATTTGAGAGAGAGAGAATTACTTACAGTCAAGGTCTTGTATGACTGAGTCTGAAAGTCTTTAGACTTTGATTTCCTGATACCTCAAAATGTTGAGTCTGGAACGAATGGTTTCAAATTGATTTTTCTCCAAAGGCTTTGTGAATATATCCGCCAGTTGATTCTTTGAATCAACAAATTGAATCGAAACTTCTCCATTTTGAACATGATCTCTAATGAAGTGATGTCGAATCTCTATATGCTTTGCTCTTGAGTGAAGAATTGGATTTTTAGTGAGATTGATAGCGCTGGTGTTGTCGCAATTGATCTCCATGCATGAATCTTCAATTCCAAAGTCTCTTAGCTGTTGTTTTATCCAGAGAATTTGTGAACAGCAACTCCCAAGAGCTACATACTCTGCTTCTGTTGTAGAGAGAGCTACTGTACTCTGCTTTCTTGAAAACCAAGATACTGTCCTACCTCCAAGTAGTTGACAGGTACCCGAGGTGCTCTTTCTATCAACTCTGCAACCGGCTAGATCTGTGTCTGAGTATCCAAGAAGAGTAAAGTCTCCTCTTTTAGGATACCATAGACCGATGCTTGAAGTAGAAGCAATGTATTTAATAATACGCTTTGTAGCATTTAAATGAGATTCTTTATGATCTGCTTGAAATCTGGCACAAATGCAAACACTAAACAAAATGTCAAGTCTAGAAGCAGTAAGATAAAGAAGTGAGCCAATGATACTCCTGTATAGCTTCTGGTCGACTTTCTTTCCTTCTTCATCTTTGTCTATATTCAAGGAACTTGACATTGGTATTTCAGCCTTCTTGCAATTGTTCAGACCAAAATTTTTGACGAGATCATTAGCATATTTTTTTTGATGAATAAAAGTTCCTTCCTTCAGTTGTTTCACTTGAAGCCCGAGAAAGAAGGTTAATTCACCCATCATGCTCATTTCAAATTCATCATGCATAGTCTTAGAGAATTTCTTGCACATACTTTCATTAGGAGATCCGAATATAATATCATCGACATATATTTGAACTAGCACAAAAATTTTTCTTTCTCTTTTAATAAATAAAGTAGTGTCTACTTTACCTTTCACAAAACCGTTTTGGATTAAAAAATTACTCAGCCTGTCGTACCAAGCTCGAGGAGCTTGTTTTAAGCCATATAAGGCATTTTTGAGTCTGAATACTGAGTCTGGTTTCCTTGGGTCTTCAAACCCAGGTGGTTGTTCCACATAGAATTCCTCATGGATGAATCCATTAAGGAAGGCACTTTTGACATCCATTTGGAATAACCTGAAATTTTTATGACAAGCAAATGCAAGTAATAAACGAATTGCTTCTAACCTTGCTACTGGTGCATAAGTCTCGTCATAGTCTATCACTTCTTCTTGCGTGTATCCCTTGGCCACGAGTCTTGCTTTGTTTCTTATGACCTTTCCTTTCTCGTCCATCTTGTTTCTGAAAACCCATTTAGCTCCAATAACTGATTTACCTTTTGGTTTTGGAGTCAATTCCCAGACATCATTGATACTGAATTGCCTGAGCTCTTCTTGCATAGCTTCAATCCAGCTTTCATCAGATAAAGCTTCATCTATGCTTTTGGGTTATATTTCGGAAATAAGAGCCACAACACTAGACTCTTCGCGCCTTTTGGATCTAGTGCGAATTCCTTCATTAATGTTGCCAATTATAAGATCTTTGGGATGACTGGACTTATGCTTCCAGTTGCTGGTTGATTTGTCAGAATGATGATCACTTCCTTCACTTGAATCTTCAACAGTTACTTGCTGCTGGTCCTTCAAAGTCTAAGCTGTTTTTTTAGACTTTGTAGAGTCTGGAGCAGGTTCTGGATCTTCAAGATGAGTCTGAATAGATTCATTTTGTATCGAATCCTGGAATTTTACATTCATTGATTCTTCCACGGTTTGAGTCTTTTTGTTGTAGACTCTGTACGCTTTGCTTGTGATTGAGTATCCAAGGAAGATGCCTTCATCTGACTTTTCTTCAAACTTACCAACTCGATCATTTGCATTTTTCAGTATAAAACATTTGCATCCAAATACATGAAAATATGAAACAATAGGCTTATTTTCTTTGAATAATTCATAGGGTTTTTTTTTTTTCTAGAATAGGCCTTAGAAAAACTCTGTTAATAATATAACATGCTGTAAAAACTGCTTCAGCTAAAAAACGTGAGGAGATGTTACTTTCAATTAGAATAGTTCTAGCCATTTCTTGAAGCGATCTATTCTTTCTTTCCACAACTCCATTTTGTTTTGGAGTATACGGAGAGAAGAACAAATGCTGAAAACCAGATTCATCACAAAACCTTGTAAAATCTTGATTTTCAAATTCACCTCCATGATCTGTTCTTATACTTGAAATAACATATCCTTTTTCGTTTTGAACCTTTTTAGCAAATTTTTCAAAGTAAGAGAAGGTTTTAGACTTACTTGCCAGGAAATACACCCAAGTGAATCGTGAGTAGTCATCCACGATTACTAGGCAATATTTCTTACCTCCAATACTCTGTGTTCTTGTTGGTCCAAAGAGATCCATATGTAGAAGCTGCAGTACACGATTAGTGGAAACTTGATTTATTGGTTTAAAGGAATTTCTTATCTGTTTTCCCAATATGCATGGTGTACATAGGTCAGACTTTTGATATGATAACTTGGGTAGACCACGAACAAGCTTCTTTGATGAAATTTTGGCTATCTGTTTCATAGATGTGCCTAAGCTTTCTGTGCCATAAACTTGCTTCGTCTTGGATTGAAATTAAACATTGCGATTCATCTGGTTTCACATCCAAGAGGTAGATATTTCCATGTCTTCGTCCCATAAATGACTGAGTAGAGTCTTTACTGGTTCCTGAACATATACCCTCTTGAAAGTAGATTTTGAAACCGGTATCACATAGCTGACTGACACTGAGTAGATTGTAGTTGAGTCCTTCAACTAAAGAAACATTACTTATTGTGAGGTTTCCAATCTTCACAGTTCCAAATCCCACAATTTTTCCTTTGCTGTTTCCTCCAAATGAGATTCTTCCACCATTCACTTGAACAAGCTTTATGAAGCAATTTGAATCTCCTGTCATGTGTCTCGAGCATCCACTATCCAGGTACCATTTCACCTTTCTCTTGATAGTGACCTGCATTTAAAAAGAGACTCAAGCTTTCTTTGCTACCCATATTTTCTTGGGTCCTTTTGAGTTAGTCTGATATGCGGTTTTTGCCCAAACTTTATTGACAGGTCTCCAAACTATAGGACATTCTTTTTCAAAATAATCTGCACTTTTGTATTTCGAACATTTAAGAGCATTGCGACCTATTGGTTTTACAAAGGTCCTTTCAAAATGATTTTTGTAAGTATTTCTTGTGGGTCTTTGTTTGATTCTTTCTTTCACTTTAGGAAAATCAATTAAAGGAATGGTTTCAGCAGTCATTCCTAAACCAGATTTATTGAAATAAGGTCTTTAAACATAAAGTATTTTTTCTAGTTTCTCAGATCCTATCAAAAATCTTTTGGAAATATTTGAGATATCATTTTTCAAGAATGCATTTTCTTTTGAAATATTATCTTCACTTTCTCTAAGAGAAGAAACATTCACATCTAAACATTTCACCTTTTCTTTCAAAATATTTTCTTGTTGTTTTAAGGCAGAATTTTCCTTTTTAAGTTCAGAAATCCTTTTAAGAGAAGTCTTAAGACTAAAACACAACTCATCAATATATTTAGAAACTTTAATAGGGATTTTGAAGTTACTTACCTCAAATTCAGTGTCTAAATTTGAGTCTGTCTCGGAGTTTGAATCTGAATCCGATTGTGCCATCAGACATATGTTGGCATAATCATCATCACTTTCTTCACATTCTGTATCACTCCAAGTTTCTGCTTTAAGAGCCTTTCGATACCTTTCGGCTTTTCCTTTCTTCTTTCTCAGAAGAGGACAGTTGGGTCTGATGTGCCCCTTTTTTCTTACATTCAAAGCAGACTACATCTTTATTTGATTCATCATCTTCTACAGACTTAGTCGGTTGCTTTTGAAAACTTTGTTTTCTTGAATTGAATCTTCTCCCTTTTCTATTCAGCTTTCTAAATCTTCTTATCATGAGAGAAAGCTCCTCATCGTCCATATCGTCTTTAGAATCTGCAGCATCAGAATCATCATTGGATTTTAATGCAATGGATTTCTTACCTTTAGGGTCTTCGTCTTCATTGATTCGTTCCACTTCATAAGACTGAAGAGTTCCAACCAATTCATCAACAGATAGTGGCATGATTCTTTGGGTCTCTCTGATTGAGGTCTTTATGTGATTCCAATCCTTGGAGAGTCCACGCAGTAGTTTGTTTACCTTCATGGGATCAGAAATTGGTTGACCTTGATTTTCAAGACCATTTACGATATCTATAAAACGACTAAACATGTCAGTTATAGATTCTCCTGATTTCATTCTGAAGGCTTCATATTGACCGAGAAGAATGTTGATTCTAGTCTCTTTCACTTGATCGGTTCCTTCGTAAGTAATGTGTAATCTATCCTAGACTTCTTTGGCTATATCACAAGAAGATATTCTGTTATATTCAGTAGGTGATAAAGCACAATATAAAGAATAGATTGCTTTTGCATCAAGAGCTTGTCTCTTGATTATCTCTTCTTGAGTCATTTCGCTAGACTCAAAAGTGTCTTTTCCTCTTTCTGAGACAGGTGCAGCTTTAGGAATGATTCCTTTTTCTACAACATCCCATTCCAGAGGATCTTTTGATCTTAGGAACGCCTTCATCTTGTTTTTCCATATGTTGTAGTCCTTTCCATCAAAGTAAGGCGGTCTGGTATTGCTTTGCCCTTCTACTAGCCCTGGAGCCAACATACTAGCCATGGATCTTTAACTCTGAAGTAAAACACTTCAAACAAAGTGAGTACACAAGCTCTGATACCAATTGATATAACTAGTATAACCACCTAGAGGGGAGTGAATAGGTGCACAAACAATTTATCGAGATACAGAAGCGATTCTAGGCAACCGATAGAAAAGAAGGTCTCTGTTGATTAACAAAATGAAGTACGATCATAGTAAAGAGAGTAAGGAAGAGAAAATTGAACACAAGGTTTATAGTGGTTCGGCTTATTTCAAGCCTACGTCCACTCTTCCGCACTGACAGCCCACCGACTGGATTTCACTATGAACAAAAGAGAAGTTATAGCACAGCTTTTCCTTGATTCCATAGTGTAGATGTTCTACCACACCTCCTCAAGGTTTCTCACAAATATAGACTCTATTTTGTATACAAAGTTTTGCTCAAAGGAATTGTCTATACAAAAAGAACTTCAGACTTTGGAATTCTTCTATCGTGCACACCTTGAACAACTTAGAACGACTTCCTTATATACTCCTTTATGCCATCATACCCGTTGGCATTTACTAAAGGAATTCCTCCAATCTACCCGTTGGAAGGAATCAATTAAGAAGATTATTCGAGCTATTAAAGGAACGTGTCGATAGCCCATCAATCATGTTCGCCCATGCAATCAGGATCTCGGTTTCCATAAGTAGAGCCTTCCAAGAGTATTTAGGCAAGCATCAGATCCTTAATCTTCGAGTCAATCTCGATCAATCAAAGAATTATGTTATGTCTTTTCCAGCCAAGATATCTTCTCCAATCGATAAGGTCATATCCTTAATGAAACATCCAGTTCTGGATAACCTTTCTTTAACGGATTAGAAACTGTCAATGAGGATAGACTTTGAGTCTTGAGTCTAGCTGTCCGGAGGTCTTCAGACTTTAAATATCAGAGTCTGCAAACTTTCAGACTAGACTGATGGAAACGTTTTGTCAGCTTCAAAACACTTCAAGAAGATTTCTCCAACAGAAATGAACACTTAAGAACCAACAACTTTGAAATTGATGTCTTAATCCACAAATTGACAACCTTAGAACTAGACAGTTTTGGTTGAAATCGACAATTTGAAATGGGCAACCTTGGTCGGAAGTCAACTTCTTCTAAATCGACTGCTTGAAGTTTGACACATAGAAATGGATAACAATCGGTGAGTTGATCAGGAAATCGATTTACCTAGAAAGTTGATTGGATTATCAAAATCGGCAAAAACACTAGAATTTGTGAATTAGTAAGAGAACTGACAATTGGTCAAGAACGGTGATTTATCAAAAACCAATGACTTTCAAAATTGAAAAATTGCTCAGAAATCAATTGAATGACCAAAACTGGTAAAATGACTTGTCAGTTGACACTTAATCTGAATCAAAATCTCGTAATATTTTTTCAAGTCCAAATTCCAAATGTTTACACTTATCTCACCCAAAATACAACCAAGGCTTTTGGGGAGTCGATCACACACTTTCTATGCCGAAAATAGTTATCAATTTTTATCAAGTAAACATAATATTTCAATATGTCTTTATCAAAGCTTGATCGCACTCGGGATTAACATTAGAACTCCATTAACATCATCAAACGATCAAATCAAAAGTAATAAATATATCGACCTAACTTAAGCGTTAGAGTTTCACTTATCTTGAACAAAGACTTGGACAACTCAGAGCCTTAATCCCCTTCAAGGTAAAATAAACAAAAACAAAGATTAACAGTTCTCAACCTTTTAACAAAACTAGTTTAATAGAAGAGAATAAAGCCCAAGAATTCACCATGTGAACTCTTGAAAGATGAATTTTGAAGCAACGATAACACAAGTATAGAATTTTTTTTCTTTTACTCAAAAGATTTGAAAGTGATAATAGAAGAGGAGTGACGGATGATCTTTTTCTCTAAGCAAGAACAAATTGGGATTTTTGAAGCTAAGTTATCCTAAAGGCTTCATACAATCAAGAGAGGATGTACTTTGAAAACTTACATGAGTTACGAAGGGATAAAAATATTTAACTAAGGTTAAAAGCAATGATAACATTGGGTTAAAAACACTACGTTGAAATTGAGCACGAGCTGTTCAAATTAGAAAGAGACAAATGGCTCAATTATATGATTCCAAAGTAGACATTGCAATGGGTTACTAAGACATTTAGTATTCCAGTACATAAATAAGGAAATCAGTGTCCATTATAAAGACTAGTCAGAAAAAATATTTTGAATCCACCGAAACTTTTCGTGAAAGTTACCAAATGCAGGGAGAAACTCAACTCAGTAGATTTTTAACTTACTACTTTAACAATACGTAATCTTGGAGTGTATGAATCTCCAACAATAATTATTACGGTGATACATGTTTCATAGCCATTATACATAATCAACTGTGCACAAATGTTTATTAATTTGTTCTTAATTGAATCATTTTCCTAAAACCACGATAACGGAAAATATATTTTGAATGTTCCGAGCACTACAACATTTTTTAATCCAACTGGAATTTTTCACATCTTTTCCTACATATTATTAATTGATGCTCTCTCTCTCTCTCTCAAAAAGTTTTTTTATATGTCATCGGATCTTAAACATTTTTATGGTGACATACAGATATTTTGATATTAAATCTGCATGGACAAGTATATTTCAAAGAAAAGATTCCTTTTTTTCTTAAAAGCTCACCATATGTTGATGATTGGAAGGTTTGATTGTATAAATCAAGCATATTAGAGAGGACTTAATTGCATCGAAAAAATTGAGAAGCAGAATTGAAAAACTCTATTAGTAAAAGGACTAAATTAGTCATTACGTAATGTGATTTTGGAAAACAGTGGGAGAAGGAAAAAAGTGAATATCAAAGCGGACCATCTGACGGGCCTACAAAGTTTTCGGAGGTTTAACTTGTGCTCTAGTAGCCCAACCGTTTTTAAGAATCAAAATTGGCTCGGGTTATTGAGGTAATCAGGAGGCACGTTTGGGCAGGCTCGTTTAATCCTTTCGAAATGACATGAATGCCTTATCATGCACGATGCTCCCCTAAATATCTTAATAAATCTCGTTGTTGATCTATACAAATAGGGATATGTCAATGCTGAAACTCAAAGAGAAACACTATAGGCATAAAAGATTTTACCTGTTTTGAAATTCTTTGGCCTTCTAAAATCGTGGAAACTCTTTGTCGCAGCTCCTGAGATCAATCCTGGGTTATTTAACCAATTGCTAAATGGTCGCATATAACTCTCTTATGAGATGGCTACGTAACGGGCTCTCCCAAACCTTCTCGACTTAACTTGATTTCTCATTTATGGGATAAGAATCTCACAAGTATCATAACTTTTGTACACTTGAGTACTATAACTTGTATGTCATGACTTCTATTAATATTATCACGAATGTCATACTTTTTAATTGATTGCTTGAGTGTTATAAACATTTTAAAAAATTTCATCATAAGTGTCCTGTCACATCGAATTTTCAACACTTGTAGTGAACATCTTCAAAAATTTATGAGATTGTCACTTCCTCTAAACCCAAAACTAACCTTGAATTTCATTATTTAGGAACATCATTCAGCTATCATAAGCCCAAGAAAATGGAAGCATGACATATGACAACAATTATTAGATGAGCTCATCCTGTGCTCAGTATTGCAATGACCCACATGTCAATTTTCAGTGGTTAGAATTAAGGACTTCATAATCTGCCAGCTATAGAAGGGTACGATCATCTCCTGTATGATTGCGATTGAATTGCTCCTCAGAATGGTAAAACACGCCAGAGCCTTCCTACAAAGATTCTGATGTTTCCGCTGATCCAATCCAATCATCTCCTTCCAAATAGTATCGTTCTGAATGAAATTAAAGGAATTTATAATGTTTCATATGTGAAAATTATGTTCGATTAAATAGGGACACTTTAAAATTTGTTTTCTCATTTATATCAAAGTGTTCTGTAAGCTCTATTTCATTGATATTATAAGTACAGGCCATTGACATGTAACATATGAATGAGAGACATCATTCTAAGTCGAGTTCAATGCAAATATTCTTTTTTCTTTTTTTTTTTTGGGTAAGAAGTAATAATATATAAAAGCTTTGAACCAATAATTACAAAATTCGAATTGTGCGCAAATTCAATGTGATCTTTTGAGTTCACACTTCCTTTGATCTTTTTATATATGGGAATAAAAGGTGACAGGAAAGAACATAAAGAAGTACTGCAGATGTGGGAGAGAGAGAGAGAGAGAGAGAGAGAGAGAGAGAGAGAGAGAGAGAGAGAGAGAGAGAGAGAGAGAGAGAGATTTATTGAAACAAACGCGAAAATTAAAAGAAGAAAAGAAAATGGAGAAAAAGTATTTTCAAGAAAAATTTAAAAGTTGTCATACTTCTTTATCTCCAAATATGTCTTATTAATTTCAGAATTTGGACTAGGACCACTTCCCTCTCATTAAGTAGATAACAAGTTGAATAGAAAAATCTAGTACTGAATCGAAAGGTGACCCAACCCAATTTAAGATTTAATAAAAGCTAGCTAGGGCGGTTGAGGCAATTAAGAGCATATAAAGATAGGCATGTTAGGTATCGAAAAATATTAGGTGGTGTTAATGGCCATTTCCACAGAGCCCCCACCACCAGCCACTGCAAGCTCACAATGGCCTTGCCCAATTGTGAATTGGATTTGTTTTCTTTTTGTCCCTTGTAGAGTTTCTTTTTCTTTTTTCTTTTTGGGGGATTGTCATCTTGAGTTTCTTACTATAGGGGTTTTGCTTGTTCTGGTTTTGAATTGGCGAGAAAAATCTAACTTTTCTTAGGCATTTTAGAATGTTGTGGAATTAAAAAGGGAGGTTTCGATGTGCATTTTGATTTCTTCCTTTGATGGTGATTCTCTCCTCGACAGCATGAATATTTACTTCAACTCATAAAATTGACTCCGTCATACTAGTTTGATTTTGATTTGAGTTTTAATATATCTTTTTGCTAGAATCAAATTTTCTCCATATGAAGCTGATAAAAGCTTTTGAATTTGACACAAGATGAGTATAACTTGTCTTGTGCACCACCAATAATCGATTTGTGAGAAATTCTCTTATTGTCATGAGTTAACTGAGCATATCTATATATTATTGGAAAATCACTCTTTGTGAAATATTATTTTTATTTATTTATTTTTGCTATATGATATGTACATACAGAAGAAGGGTGTTGGGTATTAAAAAGGAGATCTCAAGTAAGAAATTTGGATTATCCCAAAAGTAAAACTTATATATCTATTATCACGTCAAATTCGTGAAGCCCATACCAAAACACCTTAAATGCACTCAATTCAATATGTGGATAGCAACCATGCAATTCAATTCCCACCTTTTTCATGGCACATACCTAAACACTTTTTGTCATCTTGAGTTTCTTACTATAGGGGTTTTGCTTGTTTTGGTTTTGAATTGGCAAGAAAAATCTCACTTTTCTTAGGCATTTAAGAAGGTTGTGGAATTAAAAAGGGAGGTTTTGATGTGCATTTTGATTTCTTCCTTTGATGGTGATTCTCTCCCCAACAGCACAAATATTTACTTTAACTTATAAAATTGACTCCGTCATACTAGTTTGATTTTGATTTGAGTTTTAATATATCTTTTTGCTAGAATCAAATTTTCTCCATATGAAGCTGATAAAAGCTTTTGAATTTAACACAAGATGAGTATAACTTGTCTTGTGCACCACCATAAATCGATTTGTGAGAAATTCTCTGATTGTCATGTGTTAACTGAGCATATCTATATATTATTGGAAAATCACTCTTTGTGAAATATTATTTTTATTTATTTATTTTTGCTATATGATATGTACATACAGAAGAAGGGTGTTGGGTATTAAAAAGGAGATCTCAAGTAAGAAATTTGGATTATCCCAAAAGTAAAACTTATATATCTATTATCACGTCAAATTCGTGAAGCCCATACCAAAACACCTTAAATGCACTCAATTCAATATGTGGATGGCAACCATGCAATTCAATTCCCACCCTTTTCATGGCACATACCTACACACTTTTTGTCATCTTGAGTTTCTTACTATAGGGGTTTTGCTTGTTCTGGTTTTGAATTGGCAAGAAAATTTTGACTTTTCTTAGGCTTTTAAGAAGGTTGTGGAATTAAAAAGGGAGGTTTTGATGTGCATTTTGATTTCTTCCTTTGATGGTGATTCTCCCCCCAACAGCACAAATATTTACTTTAACTTATGAAATTGACTCCATCATACTAGTTTGATTTTGATTTGAGTTTTAATATATCATTTTACTAGAATCAAATTTTCTCCATATGAAGTCGATAAAAGCTTTTGAATTTGACACAAGATGAGTACAACTTGTCTTGTGCACCACCAAAAATCAATTTATGAGAAATTTTATGATTGCCATGAGCTAACTAAGCATATATATATTGTTGGAAAATCATTTTTTGTGAAATATCATTATTTTATTTATTTTTGCATACGAGATGTACATACCGAAGAAGGGCGTTGAGAATTAAAAAGGAGATCTCAAATGAGAAATTTGGATTATCCCAAAATTAAAACTTATACATCTATCATCACCTCAAATATCTAAAGTCCATACCAAAAAAACACATTAAATCACTCAATTCAATATGTGGATGGCAACCATGCAATTCAATTCCCACCTTTTTCATGGCACACACCTAAACACTTTTTGTCTTTACCTGGTGCACAAAGAAGCGACGCACTCCTCACTTGGGTACCTCCCAAACACTCTTCCCACATTAATTTGATTGGTTTGAGTTAGTCGCCTTCGATTAAGTCAACATTTTTTACGAGATTTTTGTGAATATATCCAAGTACTTATCAATTGAGGCTTGTTGTAAAATTAAAGCGAAAACTCTTTAAATCTTACAATCAAATCAATACAAAATCAACAGAAAAATAAATAAAGAATAATAAAGAAACACTAAATATTTATGTGGTTCAGTGTGAGTATCGATATCTGCTCCATTGGGAGAGTCAAGAGCAAATATTAGTCTTGTGACTAAGCTAAAAATTAAAGAGTAACAATCGCTTACAAGCTCAAATATTTTTCATACCTAAATCACACACACGAGCCCACAATGTTCATGAATAACATAACTTGATCCCTCTTTCTTTCTTAGTTGTTTGTCCTCGAATGGAAGACTTTCTATTTCTTTTCTGCATCTTAAAATCATGAAAAAAATTTAAACCCTTTTCTTTATACGGCCAACCAACGGTGGCGCCACTTGTACGGCCTTCAGAGAAGTCAATCTCTTTGTTGATCAATCTTGGATACTTACACAATTGCCACTGCTCCAAAGAAAACAAATAAAGTAAAATAACAACCTTATCTTGTTCGAACTCCTAGAACATGGCTCCAATAGGTATTCAGTTAAGAATTCTGGTCCATGTCATCCAATTTGGATTGGGTCTCACGCACTACCTCAAACTCGAGATATCATTTAAAAGAGCTCATAAATTCTTGTAGTTAATTATGCTTAAGTGATTTGAAACTAAAGAAATAAAAATAAATAAAACCCACACTAATATTTAGTTTCATATAGAAACTTAACTTTGATTTGAGTTCTAATGTATCTTTTTGTTTAAATTAATTTGATTTTTAAATTTCACACAAGATGCTTACAACTTATCTTATGTGTCATTTGAAGTTAAATATATGATGAGTTATATAATTGTCATGAGCTAACCATTCACGGATATCACTAGAACATTTTACTCATTATGAAATTCTTTCCCCACAAGTGAAATATATATATAAAAGATGGACATCAAGTACTAAAAATGACATCTCAAATAAGAAATTCGGCATGTCCCAAACATAGGAGGTACAAATTATTATCAAATGCCACAACAAATATCAAATATACGAAGTTTATGCCTCAATTAGCGTTACATGTACTCAATTCCAACGGGCCTTTTAAATTAGGCAGACACCTTGTGAGATTCGTCAACCTCGTGCTTTACGTGCATGCAATTCATTTCCTCCGGCTTTTACGGGACATGCCTAAACTGGTTTTGTCTTTACCGCATGCACCAAAGGCGACTTATATATACACGGTCTGTCCAGTAATACCACTTCAACTTGAAGCATTGAGGTTGGACAACCCCAAACTTCATACACTCTTCCCATTCTCTCACCCCCCCTCCTTCTCTCCCCATGAATACTCCTCTCCTCTGTCCCAGAACAGAAACTTGTGGAACCCCTGAATCATGCCGAATCATGTTACCCTTGCCACCCCCACTGCACCCGGACGAGACCAAGTGGATTGTCCACGTCGACAAGAGCCTCAAGTGCGTGCCCGCCGACAGGCAACAGTACTGGAAGAGACCGTCCATCTACAGGGTTCCCGCCTTCATCACCAACCTCAACTGGAAGGCCTACCAGCCGCAGGTTGTCTCTTTCGGCCCCTACCACTATGGTGAGATCCACCTCGGCCAAATGCAGGAACACAAGCACCGCGTGCTCCTCCACTTCCTCGAGCGGTCGGGGAAGACCCTCAAGCGCTTCCTTAGCTCCTTGAGAAAGGTGGCGCGGGACCTTGAGGAGATGTACGACACGCTAGACCCGAAGTGGATGGAGGGCGGAGGGGGCCGGTTCCTGGAGCTGATGATGATGGACGGTTGCTTCATGCTCGAGATCATGAGAACCACGATAGAGGAGAAGCATGGCTACTCGCCCAACGACCCCATCTTCAGCACCTCCAGGCTGGCATACTTAAAGCCGTACATAAGACGAGACATGCTGATGCTGGAGAATCAGCTGCCGATGCTAGTGCTGTATGAGCTGGTCGCCATCGAGAGCGATTACACGATGGTTAGTTTCTTAGATTTCGCTCCCTTGTCAGAGAGGTTATTGCATGCACGCAAACCGCCGTACTATGTTCACCTAATAGTACATCTTGGTGATCTCACATCAACCTCACGTAGAATCCACCAAATTTAATGCTCCAAAAATGTTGGTGCATGGTTCGAGATCAATCAACAATTTCATTATTAAATCTATCAAAAAGAGAAAAAAGGAAAAGGGAAAATCTACCAAATGTCTCTTAACTAATTATAAAAAATATATCAAATATTGCGCTAACTAATAAATCCTAACTAATGATGTTTGATATGTCAAATATTAAACAAACAGGAAAGAAAACTTTTAGCAAATCTTCTCTAATACTCCCTCTCGAGTAGGTGCATGGAGGTCACGAATGCCCCACGTGCTAACGAGAAATGTATACCAATCTTGACTCAATGTCTTGGTAAAAATGTTTGCCAATTAAAGTCTAGTGGGTAAGTGCTCAATTTTAATGGCCCTGGACTGTATTCTCTAGAACAAAGTGGCCATCAATCCCATTATGCGTTGTTCAATTGTGAAATACCGGGTTTGCTGCAATGTGTGAGGCGGCATGGCTATTGCAATAAAGACCCATCGGTTTGTCGTACAATAATTTAAGGGAGGCAAGTAAGTGTGTAACCAAATCAATTCACTAGTGGTAGTTGCCATAGCATGATATTCAACTCCAGCAGAATATCAAGAAACGGTGATGTGCTTCTTGGTTCTCCAAGACACTGGACAACCACTGAGCATGACAAAGTAACAAGTCATCGAATGCCGAGTGATCGGGCAACTCGCCCAATCAAAATCACTAAAGCCAGCCAAGCGAAATGAAGTCGAGAATGGTAACAAAATCTCTTGTCCTGGGTTTTTCTTGAGATATTTAAAAACTTGTGTAGCGGAATTCCAATGCTACTCCTTCGGATGTTGCATCAACTGAAAAAACTATGTGGGCGAAATAACATAATTTAGGTCGAGTGCTATGATAAAAATTAACAAAGATTTTGTAAATCTCTACTTTTTCCTTCATCAAATAGATCCAAATTGCTCGACTATATTTGTCGTCCGCACAAATTTTACACAAGGCATTGCTTAACGGAAAAGGAAAAGGGAAAATTTGCCAAATATTATTTAACTAATTATACGAGAAATGTTATGCTAACTTATAAATCCTTACTAACGATAACAGATACACTGTAAGGAAAGTAAATCTTTAGCCAATCTTTTCTAATAATCACCTTTATGGGAGACTTCTGTTTTTCCTTTTAAGCAAGTAGTATCGACGCGACAACAATCTTGTATCCAATGCTCTGACTTTACTGGAACAACACAGGACGACGAATACGTCAACAAGCTCGTCCTCAAGTTCTGCTCCCCCAGCATGCGCATCGCAAGGATGGGCATGGGCAAATGCCTGCATGTCGTGGACGTCTTCAGGAAGGGCCAGCTGACGGACACCGCGAAGGTCCGGTACGAGCCAGAACATGTGGAGCTTAAGGCTGCTGTGGAGACTGAGCAGATAATCCGATCGGCCACCGAGCTCAACGTGATCGGGATCCAGTTCAAGAAGAGCCGGACCAGCAGTCGCAAGGACATCTCCTTTGCCAGAGGGGTCCTGAGTCTCCCCGTTTTCAAGGTGACTGACACCACCGAGTCCGAGTTCCTCAACCTCATGACTTTCGAGCGCTTGTACATCGAGACTGGGAACGAGATCACAGCCTACATCACCTTCATGGACAACATCATCAACGGTGAACAGGATGTTGCGCTGCTTCATGCCCAAGGCATCATCCAGAATGGCCTTGGAAGCAACAAGGCGGTCGCCAAGCTAATCAACTCTCTGTGCAAGGAAGTGCCGCTCACATCCAACAAAAGCCTTGATGTCGTGCAAAAGAACATCAGTAAGTACTGCACGAAGCACTGGCACAGGTGGTGGGCTAATCTCATCCACACCTACTTCCAGAGTCCTTGGTCTGTATTGTCTCTCATCGCCGCCATCTTCCTCTTCGCGCTCACTGCAGTGCAGACTGCATATACCGTGCTCAGCTACAATTGAATCCTCCCGTTGCCTTCGGTTAATAATTTCTTTTTTTCCATTTTTAAGTTTTTCTCCTAATGGCTGATGCTTGATGATTATCTCTCGATTGGTTGTTGATTGTATCGTGAATGATTTTCCTCCTATTTCCAGTCGTGCTTATTTCCCTCTCTATATGTTTCAAACGATGGACACTTGGCTGTTCATATATCATTATCAGATGATGATGCTCTTGTTTCAGTCTTCTTCATTTTTGTCCAATTTGGATAGGTAGTCTGACGGATGATCAAGTTTTAGACAAATGAAATCTTCCATTAAAACATTTTCTTCTTGGTTAAATTTTGTTGAAGTTGTTCCAGAAAAACCAAGACTCTACAAGTTTCTAGATCTATTGTAAGTAGTTAAAGTATGTGGTTCTAGCTTAGTTGGTGGTAGTTAGAAGTAATGGCTAAAAATCTGTCCAACATGAAATATGAATCAAATTTCTCTCTTTGTGACGGAGATTCTTAGCAGAAGAGTCGATTAGGAATGACTATAAAAAGGCTTCATGCTCTTTCATTCATGTCCAGATCAACTATAGCTCCACAAATCCCTTGTACCAAACATTTTGATAATGCAAGCAGCTCCAAAAGCTCCTTCCTTTGTTCCTTTGCCGAGTAATCCTTCAGGCATACACACTTGCTCATTAACACCAAAAGCGAATAGTGGTATTAGAGCCTCGTTCGATTGGTATTGCACATGAGTCCTATCTACCAATAAGGTCGCAAACGCGCTAAGTCGGAAGTCGTCGATTGCGCAGATGATGGTTCAAGAGTGGATTTTACTCGAAGGGGTTCAAAATTCAAATTTCAAGTTTGAAATAAGCCACATTTCAAGTCTTATGGCTACCCTTAGAATTGAACTAGAAGTGTAGGCAAAGATTAAGACGCCGCAATCGTTAGACCCTAAAATCTAGAAGATTCTGCAAGAAGACACAGAAAAGAGAAAAATGGACTTTCAAGTAACTAAAGATGGAATATTAAAGTTTCGTGGACGATTGTACGTGCCCAACGATGCGGAGCTTAGGGAAGAAATCTTGTTGGGAGCCCATCTTAGTAGTTATAATATTCATGTGGACAACACAAATATGTATCAAAATCTACGCCAGTAATGTTGGTGGAATGGTATAAAGGTAGATATCACCCAGTGTTTAACGTGTCAGCAAATGAAGGCACAACATTGTAAGCCTGACAGACTTTTGCAACCTCTGCAGAATCCTGAGTGGAAATGGGAACATATTACGATGGATTTCATGATAGGATTGCCAAGGAGTCAGTAGGGTAACAATTCCATCTGGGTCATGGTTAACAGGTTGACAAAGTTTGCACAATTCATCGATGTACGAAAAAACTTTGCCTTGGATAAATATACTTAATTGTACGTGCGCCAGATAATTCGTCTTCTTAGAGTGCCAGTAATGATCACATCAAATCGAGATCCTAAGTTTACGGTAGCTTTTGGAAAAGTTTGTAAACTGCCTTGGGAACAAAGCTACAGTACAGCACAGCCTATCATCCGTAAATGGATAGCCAATCTAAAAGGACTATTCAGATGCTCGAGGATATGCTGCGAGCTTGCATATTAGACTTCAAGGGAAATTGAGAAGAACAACTTCATCTAGTTGAGTTCGCCTACAACAATAGCCATCAACAGAGCATCAAGATGGTAACATTTGAAGCGTTGTATGGTAGGGTCTGCAGAACTCCTGTCTATTAGGACAAAGTTGAAGAATGCAAGATTACGGGCTCTGAGTTAGTTCAGCAATTAGTGGATGCCATTAAAGTCATTCAAGAAAGGCTTAGGATAGCCCAAAGCCGTCAAAAGAGTTATGTAGATAAATGGCGTAGGCTTTTGGAGTTTCAAGTAGGCGAACACGTTTTTCTCAAAGTGTCATCGATGCGAAGCACTTCGCGTTTTGGCAAGAATGGAAAGCTAAGTCCAAGGTACATTGGTCTCTTCGAAATTTTAGAGCGAATTGGGACTTTAGCATATCATCTCGTCTTACCATTGAGACTTACTCAAGTGCATGATGTGTTTCACATGTCGATGTTGAGGAAGTATGAACCTAATCCGACTCATGTGCTGAATTTTGAGGAAATAGACATGGACGAGAGGGTGTCGTACATGGAGAGGCCAATTCAGTTAGTAGATCGAAATGAGCAAATGCTACATAACAAGACGATTCCCTTAGTCAATGTGGTCTAGCAAAACCATAGAACAGAGGGAACCACGTGAGAAAGCGAAGAGATGATGAGGCATCAACATCCCCACCTTTATGAGGAAGTGTTGTAATATTTCAAATTTCAAGGACGAAATTTTTGTAAGAGGGGAAGAGTTGTGATATCCCCACCATTTCATGTATTTCGAAATACATGAAATGGTTATTTCATCAATACGCTGATGGTTAATTCACTATAAACTAATCACTCATGAGTGAACTAATTTATTGGATGAGACTGTAAAAGATTAAAATGTGAAAGACTAGAGAATTCAGTCAAAGATCGACCACTCTACCATAAGAATTAATAGGGGTCAATACTATGCTATTATAAATCAATTAGCAAATGGATCGATGGAAGTACGTAGATGATTCGCAGGCGGTTCCACACGATTTTGATACTCACGTCGGATAACGATAAACCGATTTTCTATTTATGTTATACGCAAAATACATAATTGAACTCTCGCGATTACATGACAATCAAGAGTCATCCACGATTCAAAGTGAGGCACAAATGTAGATTGAAAATTATTGATCACAGGTCAACTAAGCGAAAACCTCTAAAAGCCACCTGATAGTTTAAGTTGTACTAAAATTGTATTTGATCAATTTTAACCATGAAATTTAATTCAATTTCGAGAATCAAACTTTTGAGGATTTCTAGACACACATATTGGACGTCTCCTCTTTTGTCTGTCGAATTTTTGGCAAGTTCAAAATTTTCAGAAAAATAATTATAGGACGAAAATTGGAAACCATAAAGGAAACCAGGCCTAAGGGCAAAATTAGAAAGTTTGGACAAAAAGTGAATGAAATGTCCAAAATGCCCTTGCATTTATAAACTACAAGACAAAAGAAATAAAGGAAATGATGAGAGGATTTTAGGGGATTTTGTTGGATTTGTCAATGATAAAGATTTTGAAAAAATCTTGGAAAAAGTCCTCCCCCCCCCCCCCCCTCAATTTCCCCTTGGACAACTAAACTAACTAAATCTCTCTCTCTCTCTCTCTCTCTCACTCATTTTGCTTCTCCTTTCTTCATCTTCATCTCCACCTTCATCTTCTTCATCTTCTTCCTCTTCTTTCTTCTTCCTTGAGTGACCACCACCACCATCCACCACTACCTCCATCTCCACCGCCGGTGCACCACAGCCCAAGCCAAGCCCAAGCTTAGCCGTAGGTTTTGAGGAGTTACCGCTGCTGCACCACCCTCATTGTCACTTGTCTGCACTGTTGCCATTCCTCACATCGTGGCTCACTGACCTCATCGCCATTGCAAGCCACCACCGAACACTTCTCCCTCCTTAGCCAAGCTGTGGGTCTCAAGTGTTGAGCTACCACCGTTGGTGTCTCCACTTAAGCCGTAAGACTCGAGTTCTTGTTGCCGTCGTGCCGCTGTTGCTGTGAGCTCCCCGTCGCAGAAAAACCCGTGAGTTAATTCCTAATCCTTGATTAGAAATTTAATTGCCTTTAGGGTTAGATTTAGTTTAGGGGTAATGGTAGTAGTGGCTTTTAATGATAGTCTAGCCCTACTAAGGTTAACGATGGATTAGATTAAGGTTAATAAAGGTTAGTCTTAATTAAGGATGGTTAGTTTAATTAATTTTAATTATCTTAAATTAATATTAACTAATTTAATTAATTGTGATTAGTCTAATTAAACATAATTAGTTTAATTAATTACAATTAATATTAGTTAATCACAATTAGAATAATTAATAAATATTAGTATTAATTAATTATAGTTAGTTTAAATAAGTGTAGTTAGGCGTAATTAATTGTGTTAGCACTAATTAATCACGATTAGTGGAAATTAATTATAAATAGTCGTTAAGTAGAATTTTATGCTTGTTTTACTGGATGAATATGTGCTTAATTTTGCTTGTCTAAGCTTCTTATGCCATAATGTTGATTGCCCAAATCATGAGTTTAAATGCTATTTTCAAAGAAGGTTTATTTGAAAAGAAAATGACAAATTTTGAGGTATCGTGTTTGGACATCGTGTTTTATGTGCTAAATGGGGGTAATGAGGTTTTAAAATGAAAGTGTGCAAATTTTGGAGGGTTAATTTTAAGTACGAGACCACGTGCAATTATTTTACTAGAATTTTAAATGTAAAGATTTTCCGAGCTTTGTTATTTAAGCACGAACTCTACGGCAGATAAAAATTGGCTTGAATCTTGGTGTGCTTTTGTGGTCACTTAATTAAACCCATCACCCAACTAGAGTTAAGGGACGATGCCCGATGTTTATCGAATGCCTAACAGGGGTCTGGATTCTGAGTTATAGTTGAAGCCGAACCAATGTTCGTAGATGAAATGCCGT
Source organism: Eucalyptus grandis x Eucalyptus urophylla (assembly GCA_028830015.1). NCBI lineage: Eukaryota > Viridiplantae > Streptophyta > Magnoliopsida > Myrtales > Myrtaceae > Eucalyptus > Eucalyptus grandis x Eucalyptus urophylla. The sequence goes on from CM054204.1 coordinate 19,945,596, forward strand.
CTAGGTGGGGATTTTAGATGATGCCATGCCCGATGGGGCAGGACGATCCCCGGTCATGCTAGAAAACCACCAACTCGTGTGTTGGTCGTATTTTAGGGTTCATAATAATCAGAGCACATGTGAATGATTGTGATGCATTGCACTTGATTATGAGGTAAAACCATGAGGCATGGTATGGGACAGGCCAAAACGGATTTTACCTTATAATTGGAATGCATGGTGTATGAGAGTTATGTATTATGATTATTGATTATACTTGTTGAATGATAATGGCATATGTGATATGCTAATATGCAGGAGTGTGCCAAGGCGAGGCTGGATTGTATGTTGTTGTATATTTAGGCTGCATTTGAAACGAATTTGCGTCCTAATCAATGCTTAGGTTGTTAAGTCACTGAGATTTATATCTTACCCTGTTGTTATTAATTATTTTTCAGGCCCGTAGTATGGAGAACCATCGTGTTCGGTTCAATGTCCCTATGGAGACGAAAAGTTGGCTCATGTTAGAGAAGTTAAAGTTAACTTTAGACCCCTGTTGGTTTTTGTAATGGTTTGTAAATATGAAACTTCCCAGGTAAACAAATATATAAAACAAAGTAGCATTTTGGAAGTGTCACTTTTGTACTGCTTTATTATCCCTATTCTTTATTGATTGATTGTTGTTTATATAAATTGCTTCTGCATGCGTTTAATCAAAAAAGAAAAAGAAGTGTTAGTGACGTGTCTTGGAACGTCGCACTTTAATCAACCGTTGAGGGATATTCGCGCTTAGGGATTTGGGGCGTGACAATAGGGAGTCTAGTTAATGTTCGGCTAGAATAAGATTACAACAACCCTTTGAGTTCAAATCCAAATAGGATAAGTGTGCTAGGCTTTAATCCAACAAATTCAGTTTGACAAATTGATCTCATCCTCTAATCAGATCAGTTTCGTATACTTGATCAAATTGTTTTCGTATATGGCTCAAACTCGTACTATAATTTGACAACATACTAAAAGAAGAGTTTATGATGCAACAAAGGCACGCATCATTAGACTTCAATCTCTTCAAAATGCTAAAATAAACAATTATGAGACCCTCAAACAATAATGTGGAAGATTAAGAGGACAATTAAATTACATAAGGGCTTAAGGAGATGATATCAGGGTGGAAGAAAAATTATTTGTGACACTTATTAGAGAATACGATATTATTGTCAACTCTGTAGAAGAATTTAAGGATTTAAAAACCATGTTTGTGAGCGAATTAATTGACTCTTTGGGGGCGTATAAAAAAAAGACTAATGCTACAAGATAAAGATTGTAGCCAAAACAGAGCACAATAAAGCATATACACGAATTTCACGAAGAAACTCTCTCTCAAGGATATTTTTAAGTTCAATCGTCAGTGATCCTTCTCCATCGCTCTTCAGATGTTGTCACCACCATCGATTGACCACGTCCGTTGCTTCCAGGTCTTGTCCACCGCGCCTCTCTTCTCCCTCCCTTCTTTTATGTGAGTGTTCAAAGATCCTCATGCTTGCTCGATCCTTCTTTGCCGGCACCAATCACGCTTGATGTTTTGCTTCAAACCACGATATATTTCCAACCTTAAGTACTCAAGAACAAGGCTACCATTCAAACCATGACATCTGCTTCCAAATTGTCAAACAAAGCTTGAATGAGAGAGAGAGAGAGAGATGGAACAATAGAGGAAGAGAGATAAAATTGCTTTAAAGCGGCAGCATTTTATGATTAAAAGCCAACTCATCATCACAGGGATTTCTTATAATGAAAACAATACTTAGGCATTAACATTTAGAGTCTATTCATTTCGTGAAAAATATCACGTTTTTGGAAAATATTTTCTAGGAAGTCATTTTCCAAAAAAATAACGATAATTTTTTGTGTTAAATTGAAACATAAAATTTAAGTGAAAAATATTTTTCATTGTTCGTTATCTAATTTGATTTTTTAAGAAAAATTACCCAAAAAAACTAAATTTCAATATTTTTAATTGACGAATTTTTTTTTTCTTCCTTCCTTTCCACGCACAGCTGTGGATCTCCAAGGGGAGCCGGCTAATCGGTTCGGCAAAGGAGGCTCCGGCCAAGGTGAACCAACGATGGCAGCAACACAGGAGCCGAGCTAGGGAGGCTCGGGTCCGGACAGGCAGGGCCGGCGTTGGGCGGATCGGCGTCGGTGCTCGGCGGCGTGGGCGCGGCAGGCTTGGGCGTTGCGGGTCGTTGTTGGCGGACGAGCGGAGCAAGCGGCGGCAGAGAGCAGACCGGCTCGGCGGAGAGCTGGCGCGGGTTGCAGACGAGTCGAGGGCGAGATCGGCGTTCCGGCACGGCAGATCGGGCTCCGAGCGAGTGTAGAGACGGAGGCCGAGGGGGTCCAGCAGCTGCCGCGGGTGAGCGATGGCAGGAGGGAAACAGCAACAGCGTCGAACTCCAGTGATGCTACTGGGTCGCGGACAGAAACGGCTTCGCTGCTGCAATTGAGAAGGGGGTTGAACAGCTTCTGGCGAGGCGGCACGCGATGGTGTCTTCTGATCTCGGGTTGCTGCTCCGGTGCAGCAGATCGGGTAATAGCAAAACAGGAGGCGCGGCAATGGCAGACGCGGTGACTGGCTCGGGTGCCGCGGAAGGGTGCTCGTGCTGGTCGAGGGGCAACGGCGTCAGGCGTCGTGGATCGGCAAGGCGGAACGGCGAGCGTAAAGGAGCGAATCCGCTGGGGAAGAAGAACACTGTTCTTCTTCTCCTCTTTTTAATTCTTTTCTCTCTCTTCCTGTTACTCTCACGTCCTCTCCTTTTTCTCTTTTCACTTTTTCCTTTTGCTTTTTCCTCTTCCTCCACCAAAAGAAACCCTAGCGAAAAAAACCCCTCAAAAGCCTTCCCCCTTTTTTTTTTTTTCTCTTCGTACGCATCCTTTTATAGGCGAAACAAAACATGATCTTTTTTGTTAATATTTTCATCTCACGAATATCACTTCTAACCTCTTGATCACAAAAATCCTTATCCCAAAAATATTCTCCGCCGATTTCATCATCTATTGACAAAGATAAGATTACAATGCAATTTTTTTAATTTCCAAAAATCATCATAATATCGCATCAAATCTTAAATTTTCACAACATAATTAATTAAACATAACGATGGGTTTGGGTTAATTTTCTCCTTTCATGGGCCTAGCCCAGCCTGCTAATTTAAAACCCAAAACCACTAATTCGACCCATCCGCTAACGGTCCAGTAAATAAATGTAAAAAAATGCAAATTAAAAACAAATGCACCTAAATCTATATGCTATGCAATTAATATTTTTTTAGGGGTTAAAATTAATCCCTAATTTCTTAATGCAATAAATGACTAAACGGGTAGCCAAAATTTAGGTGTCAACACCAAAGGCTAGGCATGGCAGTCCAAATTTCTCTTAATTTGGCCCGTACAAATTTCTGCTAATTTTCCGTAACGTCCGATTCGATTTTCCAAAAAAATCCCGGAATCTCTGAAAAATTTTCGGAGAATGAGTTGGCGTTCCTCAAATAGCTCATGACACCACAAAAATTTCAATTTTTGAAATCGGGTTCAAATTCATGGTTATTTTCAATCCGCGTGCGCTTTCAGTGTGACCTAGTCTATCGGGTAGCTTTTAGGAATTTTTAGTGCAATTGACCTGTGATCGATTTATCTCGAGTCACAATGTACATCTTCGACACATTGACGACTCTTGGTTGTTGTGAAAATCTCAAGGTTTCAAATACGGACACAGGGTACCCAAAATGATAGAAAATCAATTTAGTGCCGATCGATGAGAATTTTGCAATCATGTGGAATCACCCACATTTTGATCACTCATCTCAATCAAATCGACCTATCTCTGATCTCTAATCGATTTTTAAGTGTGCCGTAATGATCCTTGCAAATTAGCACGGTCGAGCAGTCGATTCATGGTCGAATTCTCAAGCCTTTTGCGTTAAAATCCCTTAATAATTTTCTCAAATAGTCTAGTTATCTCATGAGTGATCAGCTCAGAGAATAGCACTATAGACGTGTCGACGAAATGCCCAATTTATTCAATTGAAATCATATTTGAAAAATCAGGATGTCACAAGGTTGGCCTTGCCACGATCGAGGCGACTTAGCGATGTGATCCGAACGGAGGTCGGCCGAAGCGGGAGAAGTCGAGGCTGAAGAGGGTCAAATCCGGAGAAGGAGAGGAGGTCTTGAAGGTCAGATCTGGGTGCTGGAGGGTCGAATCTGTAAAAGGAGGGCAAGATTTGGGCAAATTGCGGAAAAATCCGCACCTTTACCGAACCTCCACCGTGTTGCTACTGCCCGACATCGTCCCCGACTGCCGCCTGTTACTGCCACAACACCACTAATCGTAGCCTCGTCGACTGGCTGCGACTCCTGTCGGGCTGAGCTCGCCGCCCCGACGACCAGAAGTGGTGCTGCCTATTGCCTCGTCAACCAACCACAAACCCGGCCACCCTGAAGTCCCTTGGCCCAATTCTGGTCGCTACTACCATTCTGTCCCGCGTCGTCGCCACCACCGGCGCCGCCATCGTCAAGCCTCGCGCCATCGAACACCATCTTCCCCCGCCACTCATCTCTAGCACTACCATGCCAGGTGGGAACACCTCTGGTCGCTACCCTCGCCCGACCCTCGCCGGCGGCAGACAAGGGCTTTGTGGCCCTCACTGGCCACCACTGGAAAAGAAAAGGAAAAAGAAAAAATTAATAAAAAAATGATAAAAGAATTTCGAAAAAATCTTTAAAAAATCATAAAAATTGCCACATCAGCATCTGGCCATCGGCCGACGTCTATGTCAGTGCCGGCCGGCCAAAATTGGCTGGATGGATTGAATTGGTATCAATATTAAAAGATTTAGGACTAAATTGATTCAATTGAAAAGTTTATGACTGATTTGGTACTAATGTAATAGGTTTAAGACTTTTTTAGTATTTTTCCCTCAAAGGATGTATTAGAAAGAAAACCAAAATTCCCGAAAGTGAGTCCAAGAGGAGAAGTTTCTTACAACATCACAAATGCAGAGAGCTCACTCGTCCATATCCTCTTCTCCGTCGGCTTCTGCCTCTTCATCCTCCCTTCTGAGCTGACCCCATACATTACACTCCATTATATCGAAAGGACGGATGGAGGCAGAGGGGACATTGTCCTGCTGCAGTTTTTCCTGTTGCACATATACTTGATGAGGATATACGGATGAGGGAAGTCGGTCTCTTTATCCTCTGCAAAACCCACCTCCAACCTGCTCATTTGTTCATCGGCATCCTCATCCATCCTTTCATCGTCACCATTGTCGTCTTCGACTCTTCGCTACTATCATGGTTCTTATTCTGGTCATCGGAGCAATTGGCCTCGACATTGCGCCGATCTAGCCAAATTCAAGCTCACCGAGCTTTGTTGACCTCTAGCGAAGGTTAAGCTAATTGGAATCTATTGAGCTCAACCTTGCTTGTAAAATAGATAAAGGGAGAATTACCAAAAAAGTCCTAGACCTATTGCAATTATGCCAATTCAGTCCTAAATCTTTTTTTTGCCAATTTAGTCTTAAACCTTTTATAATTGTGTCAATTTAGTCCATCCGGCCAAAATTGGCCGTCCGGCACTGATGTGGATGTCGGTCGGAGACAACTAGCCGGCGAACAATTTTTTAATAATTTTTTTATTTTTTTAGAATTTTTTTATACCTTCTTCTTCCTCCGGCAACGCCGGCCACTGTTGGTTTGCCCCAATGCTAATGAATTTACTTTATATCTTTTACACCTCAGCTTCGCAAAGATTCTTCTCAGAGCAAAAGTAGTGTGCCTTTAATCAGGTCTTTTTTAATTGGTCTTTGAGCAAGAAAGGAATGTGCCCTTGTACCACCGCTTACGGTGGCCCAGTTGGATAAGGCTCCCATGATCCTTTATGAAGAAGAGAGGAGTTCGAATCCCGCTGGCAGCACGGGATCTTAAGTGTGACGTTGGGGTGGTGGGTCCTCCGCTAGCGTCACCCCGGGTTTACCTCGCCAGCTGCCGGCTGTACGGGGGTTCCCGGGTCATAAAAAAAAAAAGGAATGTGCCCCTGTTGACTTATTTGGGACTAAAACTAAATGTGTTGCCCGCGTGAAAGGGACCCGGAATGAGGTCATCAAGATGCGTAATTAGGGCTTAACCAATTAATCAAAATGACGTATTAATCTGATCGGGTGATGGAATTAGTCACTTTCGAATGTAATCGTCCTTGCAATATATTTGAGTTTAGAGTTTACTAATTATTGGAGTAATATAGGATCCAAGTGCTTCTCGATTGGAGCTCAAGCAATTATGATGGATTCGAGCTCTTCTCGATTGGAGCTCATAGATGCTTGCAACCGATTTCATATGAAACAAGTGGAAGTATTTGAGTTTCACACAAGCTGGTTACAATCCGTCTTATGTGCCATCTAAAGTTAATTAACGAGAAGGTACATGATCCTCATGAGCTAACCGTACACACATAATATCATTACATCACTATAATGTGATGTATGCATAAAAAAAATGCATCGAGTGCTAAATATTATACTCAAGTAAAAGATTTGGAATATCTCAATTATATAATATAAAAAATTACAACAAAAAAGAAGTACTATTTTAAAATCAGTGTGACATCAAATATGCAAAGTCGGTGTCCAAATTGTCATTACATGTATTCAATCCATAGGAGCCCTTTGACTTAGGGAGACACTCGGGCGTTGTGTGCGTGAAATTCCAATCCTCGTGCGCAAAAAGTGAGCCAGACTTATATGGCTTGTCCGGTAATGAGAGGTTTAGGGCGCGTTTGGTAATGATTCTGTTCCCGGGAGTAGATTCTGATTAGAAATGATTTTTTTTTTATTATGTTCCCGGGAACAGATTCTAAATATTTTAAGCCATTTGGTAACTGTCTAAAATTTATGATTCTGGAATAAAATTGCGTTTGATACCGTGCTCATTGATTATCTTCCAAATTAATTTCTTTTAATTTTTAAATAATTTGTATACTTTTTCCTTTTTTTCTTTTCTTTTTTTCCTTTTTTTCCTTTTTTTTTTTTCTTTCTTCTCCTATTCTTCTTGTTCTTCAGGTTGGCAACCTCACCAGAGCGTCGCCGGCCCTCGGTGAGGCCGGCCCTCGTTGGCCGAGCCTCGTCGAGGCTGGGCGAGGCCTGCCTGGCCACCGGTGGGGTTGGGTGAGCCTCGCCGAGGCTGGGCGTCTCCAGGCTTGCCTAGCCTTGGCAAGGCCGAGCCTCGCTGGACCTCGCCCTGGCCCGGCAAGCCTCCAACGAGCTCGCCAGACTAGTTGCCGGCGATCGGCAGCGACAACGACGGACAATGGCGAATGGTGGCGGACAGCAACCGTGCGATTGAAGAAGAAAAAAAGAAAAGAAAATAGTTGGTTTTGATTCTTTCTTTCGATTCTGGAACAAGAATCACATTTTTTTTTTTACTCCCAATCTGTTCTCGAGAACAAAAATTTTACCAAACGCGATTCTGTTTCCAAACTGATTCTAAGAACAAAAAATCAAAATTTAGCTAAGGGTTACCAAACGGGCCTTACACTTTTGTGGCAGCTTCCTGGTATTAATACTGAGATGCTATCATGTCAAATCCAGTGCACCTTCACCACCCGCATAAAGATTCAATTGTTTTTTTTTTTGGGTCCTTTTATACTACCCCACTAGGGACGTTTCAACTGATCGTGGAGGAAAATGTTTTCTGCCAACATGGGCTCTTATGTCAGCAATGACGACCGGTGGGGTCCACCAAAAGCTAATGAACACATTCATAATTTTTCAGATTCAAACCTACTCTCACCACCCCTCCCCGGGGGCGAAGTCGTCGACCCCGAGTCAATGCAAAGCAAGACCTTAGAAAACCTCACTCCCCTCCTTCCCAAACCTCCGATTCCGAGCTCTTCCGATCCTCGATCATCGTCCTCACCGTGTCGAATTAGGTTCCGATCGGCTAATCGAGCGTGGCCTGGTTGGTCTACAGCTCCGCGTCTCCGATGATGTGAGCTCCGGGCTTGAGGACGTCAAAATTGTCGAGGCCTCGGATCACGATCTCTCTCGGTCGTTCTGGTCAGGTATGTGCCGCTTTAGCTCCTTGGCGTCCTCTTATGAGATCTTTGGATCAACTGACGTTTGTTTCAGCTGGACTCATTGGCTCATTGGTTCACGAATTCCGCGGTAGCTTCAGTTTCGTTGTTTGGGCCTGTATTGACTGCGATGATATGGTTTTGTTCGATCGGTTATGATTAGGCGTAAGGTTGATACGTGCTCTGCTTTTCTGGAGAAATATGTTTGATTCCATGATCAGTCGAACCCCGAGGGAGGCTCTACTGTCGGATAACTGAGCTTGTTCTTTGCATTTTTAGCATGCCGTAAGTGCCTCTTCTGAAGTGATATTGAGCTTTGTATAATACTTGCTCTCAACCAACTTTGACTAGGCTATAGATATTGTCTTTTTCTGCAGAAAGGCAATTTAGTTGTCCTTTGAATGCTCGTGAAGCAGCGGAACCTTTGAAACTTGTGGAACTATGTCTTCTATGGAACCGGACAAGTCCGACTCGATTGCCCCACTTGACAAGAGCCTCCAGTCCATGCGCTCCGATGACGAGGAGCAATGGTACTGGAAGATGCGGTCCATCTACAGGGTCCCCGCACGAATCACCGCCCCCAACCGCGAGGCCTACCAGTCACAAGTTGTCTCCTTCGGCCCCTACCACCACGGCGAGGCCCACCTCCTCCCCATGGAGGAACACAAGCACCGCGCTGTCCGCCACTTCCTTAAGCGGTCCAAGAAGCCTATGGAGCGCTTCTTCGAGTCCCTGAGGGAGGTGGCGCAGGACCTTGAGGAGAGCTACAACGCGCTGGATCCGAAGTGGAAGGCAGGCAGCAGTGAGGGCGTGGCACGCCTGTTCCTGGAGCTGATGATAACTGACGGCTGCTTCATGCTCGAGATCTTGAGGTTCGCAACCAACGAGGTGGACGACTACGCGCCCAACGACCCCATCTTCAGTTACCACAGGACCATCCACATAATGACAGACATTTGCAAGGATATGCTGATGTTGGAGAATCAGCTTCCGATACTAGTGCTGGATCGGCTGGTGGCTGTGGAGAGCGATGGCAAGAAGGTTACTTTCTTAGATTTCGGGCAGTTTAAGACGAGAAAATATTGCAAGTACGCAAACCGCCATACTTTGTGCACCTAACAGTACATCTTTGTGATCTCACATGAACCCTGCGATGGATCCACCGAATCTAATGCTCTAAATACATTGATTGCACGGTTCGCAATCAACCGATAATTTGATTAGTTAATCTATCACTGAAACTTCATTTATTTCCCTTGTTCGCAAGTAGTATCAATACGACCACAATCTCAGATTCAATGTACTGACTTCACTCCAACAACACAGGACGACGAATTCGTCAGCAGGCTCCTCCTCAAGGTCTTCCCGCTCCTCAGCAGGGGCATCACAAGGTCGGGCAAATGCTTGCACGTCCTGGACGCTTTAAGGAACAGCATGCTGATGGAGCCCGAGAAGAAGGACGAGGAGGTTACTTTCTTAAATTTCAGTCTGTCATAAGAGATGCTATTGCAAGTATGCTAACCGCCATACTATGGGCACCTAACAGTACATCTTGGTCATGGGATCCACCTAATCTAATGCTCCAAATGCACTGGATGCACGGTTCAAGATCAATCGACAATTTGATGGTTAAATCTATCATTGCCATAGGAAGCTATATTTTTTCCTCCTTTTACTCAAGTAGTATTGATCCAACCACAATCTCAGATTCAATGTACTAACTTCACTCCAACAACACAGGACGACGAATCCGTCAACAGGTTCATCCTCAAGTTCCGCTCCCCCAGCAAGGGCATCACATGGATGGGCAAATGCCTGCATGTCCTGGACGTTGTCAGGAACAGCATGCTGATGGAGCCCAAGAAGAAGGACGAGGTGAAGAGGGAGGACATTCGGGAGATTATACAATTGGCCTCGGCCACCGAGCTCAGCGAGCATGGGATCAAGTTCAAGAGGAGCAAGACCGACGGCAACAAGGACATCTCCTTTGCGGGTGGGGCCCTGACGCTCCCCAAGATCTGGGTGGATGAAAGCACCATGTCCAATTTCCTCAACTTCACGGCGTTCGAGTACCTCCATGTCGGGATTGAAAACGAGGTCATGTCCTACATCTACTGCATGGACCAAATAATCAACACCGGGCAGGACGTTGCGCTGCTCCGCGCCCAGGGTATCATCGGGAATTATCTGGAGAGCGATGAGGCTGTAGCCAAGATGTTCAACTCGCTGGGCAAGGTTGTGACGATCAACCCCAGCCGCAGCCTCAGGGACGTGCTCGAGAAGGTCAACAAGTACCGCAATAAGCGCTGGAACAGGTGGAGGGCTAATCTCATCCACACCTACTTGAGGAATCCTTGGGTTGCATTGTCTCTCATCGCTGCCGTCTTCCTCTTTGCGCTCACCATAATTCAGACTGTATATTCCGTGCTCGGCTATTACAAATGAACACTTTGCCTCTCAGTACAACAATATACTGTCTTTTTTTCCACTTTTTTTGGTTTTTCTCCTGATGACGGATGCTTGATCATCGTCTCTTGATCGGTTTGGGTTGTTATGAATGATTTTCCTCCTGCTTTCAGTCATGTTCATATCCCTCTTTCAATGTTTTGAATAATGGACATTTTTATTTTACCATTATCAAATGATGATTCTCTTGTTTCATTCTCCTTCATGTTTGTCCAATTTGAATTGGGTAGGGTGAAGGATGATCAAGTTTTAGGCAGATGAAATCTACCTTTGCAACATTTCTTCTTGATTAAATTAGTTAAGTTGCAGTGAATTTAAATGAGAAAACAAATATGGCCTTCAAAGTCATCTCTAATCACCATTTGCTTCAAACATCCTAAAAGAACCAATGTGTCTGATGTTGATACCTAAATTTTGGTTAAGTATTTATTATAAAAGTTGCATAAAAAAAAAATTAGAGACCAATTGGACCTTAACAAAAAGGATTTTTGCACCACCTAGCTCTTAGTTTTATTTTACCATATTTTCGGATTTAAAAAAAAAAAAAAAAAGTGTGAGGCCTGCACAGGTTGGGCCTTCGAGCCCATCCCTCCCTTTTTTTCCTTCCATGTGGGCCGGGCCCATCTAGCCCCAGCTCCCCCCTACCGGAGGATGCTAAAAAGACACACAAAGAGAGACAAAAGTAGCGAGCTCCAACCCCCCCGAGAGTCATTTGAGGCGTCCTAAGTGTCCGAATCCAAGAGAGAGAGAGAGAGAGAGAGAGAGAGAGAGAGAGAGAGATTTGAGTTTGAGAGCTGTGAGGAAGGGTTGAGGATAAGATCTGAACTGTAAGAGAGGGAAGAGAGATTTGAGGGGGCAAAAAAAAGAATCCAGATTCAAGGGAGAGAGAGGGTTGCGAGGACCCGGCCTCGCCACAGCATGCATCACTGGCTGCTTGGCCCGCTACCAACCCAGCTGCCCACTGGGCTCGACTGAGCATCTGCATCGTCGAACTCGTTGTCGCCTCTTCTGTCGATCCACCTCCCGATGACTTCCCAACCACCCCCATCGGTGCCATAGAGAGACAGAGAAGGAGAAAGAGGCGCAAGTCGGGTCATATATATTGCTTCACAAGATAGTAATCAACTGCGTCAGACTCAAATCGACTTCAAAGACCGATGTTTCAAACTCGGAGGCAAAGCTGATGTATGCCATTAACTCTGGCAAAAAGTTCTCTCTTCCATACACTATTATGTTTCACATGTACAGAATGATGGTGAAAGACAAGGGTCAACTTCCTTACTCAGCACTTGTCACTAAGTTATTCAGACATTTGAACATTCAGCCTCCCAGGATTCTTTTTTTTTTTTGGTGAAAGGTAAATAGAATATATGGAGCTTGGAAAATTACAAAAGATCGGGTCCATAACCTACACTCTCATAACATAAGAGTGGAGGGGAACCGATGTAAAACGAGCAAGAACAGCAGGTAAGGAAAAAGCTAGCGAAGGCAATGGCGAAAGCACCATACAGCCCATGAAGACCCTCCGAACTAAACATACAAAGGCTAAGAACGGAGAAACCAGAACAGAGGCGAGCAGAAACAAGATCAGCGAGTAGAGAAGATCATCAGATCGAATCCCCAGCACCTTTGAAGCCTTTTGTTCCTCGGAGATGGAGGAACATTGGAGAAGGAAATAGCTTTTTCTTTGACCGCCTTAATAAGGTGATTTTTCATTGTAGGAATGGTTATTGCTTCACCCCGGAAAATAGCAGCATTCCTCTTCTTCCAAATTAGATGACACAAAGCTCCGAAAGAGAATCGAACAATCCTGTGATAGAAATCCTTTCCACTGAAGAACTTCATAGCCTAGAAAATGAGATCCTTCCAGCTTCTGTTCTTCCACGGGAGGTTACACCTGGCAGCCCAAAAGAAGGCTAGAGGTGCCAAGGTGCGACAACCGAAGAAAAGATGATCAATAGAGTCTGGAACTTCATTGCAAAAGGTACAGAGACTGTAGTCTATTCTGCCATGAGATAGAAGCATCGCCTGAGTAGGAATGCGGTTTTTTGTTATAAGCCACAATATAAACTGATATCGCGGAGCAAGGGCGTTATCCCAAATGAGAGAGGCCCATTTGACCGGGTTTCTCTTGACTCTGATGGATTCCCATGCCGAGGCAACCGAGTACGCGCCAGAGGAATCGCAGCACCAAATAAATTTGTCCTGCACAGGGGATAGTGGCGGCAAAGCAATCGACCATCTTTCCATAAGATTTCTGAATGCAGTACCTACCGGGAGTAGAGATCAGCTACCACTGCATAATCCGGAAGGCAAACTCTGTCCCTAAAAGATGTAGGGATGAATCCATCCAAAGGACCACATGGAAGCCAATAGTCATGCCACAGTGAGCCGGAGTATCCATTTCCAATCACCCACCTGAAAGATAGGCGAAAAAAGGGTCTAAGCTGGAGAATCTTCTTCCACGTCCAAGAGCAAGTCCTTGGCTGAGCGGCAATCCAGAAATTTTTCTTCTTTAGGAAAACCGAATGAACCCATTGGCACCACAAGGATTCTTTATCGGAGAATAGGATCCATATATATTTAACCATAGAAGCCCTATTGCAATCCCTTATATTCCGAATGCCGAGGCCCCCTTCAGTTTTCGGACAACAAACATCTTCCCAAGCCACTTTGGCGCCACCCTGACCTGGTGATGTACCTTTCCATAAGAATTGCCTCATTATCCGCTCAATATCCGCTAGGACCGAGGATGGAAGAGTGAAAACGCTCGTCCAGAATGCTTGGATGGAATGAAGAACAGATCTTATAAGTTGCAGCCTACCTGCGAACGATAGAAACCGATGCGTCCATGATTGGATTCTTGCGGTAATGCGATCTATCAATGCTATGCAGTCCGCTCTATTCAATCTAGAAGAGATAATCGGTACACCTAGATAGCGGACCGGTAATTTCCCCTCCTGAAATCCGAAGGCCCAAAGGATTCTATTCCGGATAGAAGTATCACCACCAGCCATGAAAATCTCGCTCTTGTGCTTGTTAGGAAGTAAACCACTCCAAGAGGAGAACAGATCAAGCCATGTTTTCAACATAACAACCGACTTCCAATCCGCTTGACAGAACAGGAAAACGTCATCGGCGAAAAACAAATGGGAGAGCTGAACCTGTTTGCATCTCCAGTAGAATTTAAAATCTGGATTGGAGGTGCAAGAAATCAAGATACCGGAGAACACCTCCATTACCAACGTGAATAGGTATGGGGACATTGGATCTCCTTGCCTTAGGCCTCTACCCCTCGGAAAAAAAACTGTGAAGATCCCCATTGATGGATATAAAGAATTTCGGAGTCCGAACACATACCATAATGAGCTTTATAAAATGGGAAGGAAACCGAAACGCTTCAAGGGCCAGCTCTAAGAAATCCCAGTCGACAGTATCAAAAGCCTTATGAAAATCAACTTTTATCGCACACTTGGAATCCTGCAAACAATTCCTGAGCTAATAGGATGTTATCCCTCATTCTCCTGCCCTTAACAAAAGCATTATGGGACTGAGTAATCAAATCCCCAAGGACCCCAGTTATTCTATTGGCTAGAATCTTCGTAATCACCTTATAAATCGTGTTACAACATGCAATCGGTCTATAGTCCATTACCGCACTAGCATTAGGCACTTTAGGGACAAGCACTAGAGTAGTGGCATTAACCTCTTTTAAGAGTCGACCGTTGCGGAAGAAGTCATGCACTAATTCGAGCACTGAAGAGCCAACAGAATCCCAGCAATATTTGTAGAAATCAACAGAAAAACCATCCGGGCCAGGGGCCTTGCCCTTTGCCAGCGAAAATAATGTGTTTTTGATTTCAGAATCAGAAACCGGCATATTGAGGAAGCTTGATTGGTCTTGGGACAGGGTCTTGTGAACATACTGCCTCACCTCATCAATGGACGGTTTGATCAGCCCTTCCTTCGCAGATAACAGATCAGAAAAATAATTAACAAACACCTGAGGAACCAATACCGGATCAGTAATTACGGTTCCGAATGGGTCTTTTACCGAGAGGATGCGATTCAATAAGTGCCTTCTCTTCATAGATTGGTGAAAGAACTTCATGTTCCTATCACCCTCTTTTAGCCATGTAATCCTAGACTTCTGTCTATAGAAGGATTCTTCCTGAGATCTGAGATCAACAAATACACGGCGACACTCCCTTTCTTTTTGAGTAAGAATCAGGCTTGCCGGGTTCAACTGGAGGTCTAGCTGAGCATTTGTCAGAGCGTCTCTAGCCTCAGCAACCTTGACTGAAATGTCGGAGAAAGCCTCACGGTTAAGAGATCTAAGCCGCGCCTTTACTCTCTTAAGCTTCGATACAAGTTGGTACATGGATACGCCTGCAACCGGACTATCCCATGCTTGTTGAACAATGGCCTTAAACTCTGGATGGTGAGTCCAAAAGTCGAAGAATTTAAAAGGCTTCCTCTTATATGAGGGCTGCAAAACTCTAATAGTCATAGGACAATGATCTGATATCCCTAGATTAAGGAAATTGGCCTATGAGTAAGAGAATTGGAGATTCCACTCACCGTTGACGAGCACGCGATCGATCTTCCTCATTTTCCTCGCGTCACCAGATGAGGTGGACCAAGTGAAATGGCACCCAACATATCTGAGGTCCATAAGTTCCGCACGGGCCAAGCAATGGGGAAATTCATCAAAGTAGGAAATCCAGTTGGTAGAACAGCCAATGCGATCGGAAGGATCTTTAATTGCATTAAAATCGCCAGTGACCAACCACGGAGAATTCTGGAAAATATCACTATAATGGCAAAGGTCTTCCCATAGAGGGTGCCGGTGGGCAAACGTGTGCTCCGCGTAAACAGCAAATAGACAGCAACTTAACCCCGAACTGTTAAACTTCAGCGTGCCATGCACCACTTGATCACTAATGGAAATAGCAGAGTAGGAGACTAACTGTGGATTCCAGCCAACCCAGATCCTCCCACGAGGCGAAAACTCATAATTCGAAAGCCAATACCAACCCCTAATGAGGGTGGACGAGACCGATTCAAAAAGATCCTCAGGCACTTTGGTCTCAAGGAGGCCAATGAAACACAATTTATTTATAGCAACAAAACGCCTGATTTCCGCCCGCCTAAGGGGATTAACAATGCCTCTAATATTCCAAAAGCCGATTATCATCCAAAAAACAGAATAAGGAACATGATTACCTCTTCCTGGCAGTCCTCCTGCCCTTAGCCGAAGCTTTCGGTGCCGCAGCAGGAGGGGGGGTAGGAAGGAGATGCAGCAACTGGTCCTGAAGATTAGGGACCTTTGCAGGAGGTTTCCCTTTTAGCGTAGACTTGTCTACCGACTGAACTTCATCATCGCTGGATTCATCATGGATACTGGAATTCGAAATCTCCTCATAACTTTCTGACAGAGAGAGAGGAACAGCCGCTCTGACGCAAGAAGGTTCAGGGATCACCGAAGGCTCCTCTGGCTGGACGTCCTTACGTTTCATCACTTGGCCTTCCTCGGTAGGAGGGGATGGGCCGTAATTCTTTGTGTACGAACATGCGATCAAATGGTGGTGGGACTGAAAATGGTCTCTAAAATGTGTCTGAATGAACTTAACAAGGCTTTGGAGCGATTCAAGGAGAAAACCCCTATCAAGACTCACCCAGACTCTTTGGCTGCAAAATGGAAAGGGAAGGAGCCCATGGTTGCTCCATCCAAGAAAAGAAGAGCACTCATCTTGGAGGATGAAGAGGATGAGGATGATATCATAATTTCTGCTCTTGCTTTGAAAAACTTGAGTCGTTCTGTTCCAGAGACAAAGGTGATGTGACATCCCAAATTTCATTGACCTTCATTAGTGTAATTAGATCATTAGGAACTTAGATTAATTAGATTGAACCAGAAAGTGAACCCGATGGATTGTGAGAAACATGTGGGCTTGAGAAGTGAGTGGGCCACACGAATTGGACTTAAGAAATCTAATGAGAGATTATGGGCTTAGAATTGACTTGAAGCGGGCCAAGGTTTGAAATTATTAGATTTGTAGATTTAGTTTAGTGGGCCGAATTGTTGTAGATTGAGCCTGTTGGGCCAGGAATGGATAATTAGGCCCGAGTGATTTTATTTTCAGTTAAGATTAATAGATTATAGTTAAGGTGATTTGATTAGTAAATTACTTATAACTTTAGCATTCTTTTTGTGATGAATTCTGTATAGACTAACATTGACTAGTCTTGAAGCAGCGATTTCTTCTTCTTGCATGCTGATTTTGAGTGTTGATCTTGAAGCATCTTAGAGTTGTGTAGTAGCTGAAGCAAGGTAAGGAAAGATCTAACTCTAAATTGAAAGTTATCCATTGTTTCATCAAGGGAGCTTGAGGATCTAACCAAACAGTGGTGGATATAGTTTGTAGTTGCTGTTTTGTGATTGATCTAAGCTGAGAAAGTGTTAGATTAGAGTTAGAAGCCATTGCATGTTGTTTTTTAGGACTGCATGTTTCGAAATCCTTGTGTGAGTATGCTGTTTTGTTGAGCGAAGTGATGAAATGGATGCCGAGTGGATGGATATGGTGTATGCTGTGATGAGTGAACTCACAGATGCGTTTATACTTCAAGCCGAGCTGTGGAACTGATCATTTGTTAGAGAAAGATATGCTGAAGTTGCTTTGAGTTGCTGTGAGTAAGCATTGGAGTATTTTAGAAGAGATTTGTGGATAGACAAGTTGTTTCGTTGGGTTAGAAGTAAAGAAAATTTGTGTATCTATTCTGTTCTAAGTGAAAACAGTTATGGAGTCTTCTGTTTGTGGTTAGTTATCTTTATGTATGTTAATAGAAATAAGAAAGAAACTATTCTACATGATAGAACATCTATAAGATCAAGTTATACACGTAGCTATAACCATATGACTATAAAAACATAGAGACAGAAGTGAACTTAGTCAAACCAGTAAACTGTTCTTGTGAGAAACGGTTTGACCTTTACTGATTATACGAATTTTCTGTATTTACCTAGTTATATTTGGACTTTTAATCCTTAATGAAAATTGTAGAAAACATCTTAAGGAATGACGTGTCAAAATTTGATATTAAATCGATAAGATTTGGTTAGTGAAACAATTTTCTTTGTAAATACGAAATCTGGACGTCGATACAGGGTACTAGTAAAGATTATGGCGACTGTTACTCTTAATACAGTGAGAATCAGACTTAAGTTTCTTCACGGGAATTGTTAGTATATGTCTTAAATATAACATACTAAAATTTGGTAATATTTCGATAAGAATTGATATACCTTTTGTATCCGAAACCGAAACTGTACATTTAGTTAGTAAACTGTCTAGACCCGAGAACATATATTAGATGAAGTGTCTTTTATATTAGGTCTTCGTGATGTACATAGAGCCTAATGAACCTCATAATAGATGTTAGTCATATAAGAGTAAGTCTCATATATCATTTGAGATATAAGTGCATATAGAATCATGTGTGTGCAATGAGTGCGGTGCATAGTGCTTGATTATGGGATAAATATCTGTTCGCCATGGAATGAGACATGACGTAATGGGTTTTATCTTATAATCCGGACACACACGTGTGCTAGGTTCATGAGAGTTAGATAGATACTTTAGAGTCTTTTTCTTTTGCATACGATAAATGCATTAATCAAAGGTGTGGTGGTGTGAACGTGTGCTTAAGATGAATGAACCCATCGGTACCGAGATACCGGTGATGCCCCTGGAAGTTTGGGATGCCCTTGTGTGTGATCAAGGATGCGTCGGTAGAGAGATACTGAGATGCCTTGGAGTGAGATGCCCTTGTGTGTGATCAAGGATGCCTCAGTTGTGTGATACTGAGATGCCTCGGAGTGAGATGCCCTCGTGTGTGATCAAGGAGGACCTCGGTTGTGTGATGCCGGGATGCCTCAGAGTGAGATGCCCACAATTAGAGGTATTGTGGAAGTCCGGATAACGTACTTTCCAGAAGTGACTCGATCAGGCCGGTA
This sequence comes from Eucalyptus grandis x Eucalyptus urophylla, assembly GCA_028830015.1. NCBI lineage: Eukaryota > Viridiplantae > Streptophyta > Magnoliopsida > Myrtales > Myrtaceae > Eucalyptus > Eucalyptus grandis x Eucalyptus urophylla. The sequence continues at coordinate 19,964,186 of CM054204.1, forward strand.
GAGTCCCAGTTGTGATTGATTCGAGGGTGGATTTTATGCACACTAAATATAATTATTTAGCGAGTGAGTTCATCTATTATTGTTGCATTATATTTTAATGTGAGATTGAGTTTGTGAAGGGTAAGTATAGAAGTGGATGCATATAAGGTGATTTCTTACATGAAGTAATAGTATTGTTTATGCTTGTGATATATTCTCTTAGTATCCTAAATTGTTTGATGATTCACCTGTAACTTTGATGGCTATGGATTGTTTAAGTTAGAGTTTTATCATTCTTTACTGGGCAAGGTTGTTTGCTCATACCTTACATTTTCAGATTGATAGCATGGATGTACCGCCTGTAGCTCGATATGGGGCGGTAGTGCGTCTTGATGTTTCTCTTCATGACGAGTATGATCCCGACATTGACATGGTTTTCTCCAAATATGAGGCGACTTTATGGCTGGATGACGGTAGAGCTGAGTTATTACCGATGACGTTCGTTGCATGGTTTATCAACCATGAAGGAGAGATGTTCAGACCTTTACCCTTTGGAGCAGGAGGACCTGGAGCGGGGATGGATGGCACCTAGACGCCTTGGATCGTGTAGAGGCTAATTGACTTTTGTTTTTTTGTTAGATGCGGGCTAGTGTGGGAACTCGTGGAGTAGATAACCTCACCCATATCCCTGGCTTTTGTTATGCCTTACTTTTGTTTTGTATATGATGTAAATATATAGGCGAAGAACATGGAACGAGTCCAGGTCGATAATTTTGTATGCCTCGATGATGATAAAATGAAAGAAAGCCTTTTATGATCTTGTCTATGTGCATTGTAGGATAACCTTATAATATAAATTTAGGAATTTTAAATAATCCATGTTATACATGCTAACCTTTAATGGTAAACGCTATGGGTTATCCATAATAATAATAACTATAATTCCGCTTGCGCTTAGTACGTGACACTATGGGATGTCACAGGTGAGACGGGAACAAGACAGAGAAGAGATCGAACAAAGGAGTGGAGAGAGAGAATCAATGGAGAAAGAAGCAGAGGAAGAAAGGCTTGCGGAAGAAGAAGAAGAGGGCAGAGGTGAACCAGAGGAAACAGAGCATGAAGAGTACTTCTCACCGCATGAAGGCAATGAAACAAGGGGAGATGCTAAGAAAAGAGGTATATCTTCAATTGCTGCTACTAGTGAAGGAGTTAAGTCGTTCACTGGCAGATCCAGAAGACATCTATGCCTCTCAATTCCCTGAGGAAGGCCATGAGGTTTCATCGCCAAATCTCAGTGATCGTGCTGACTTGCCATCATCTGCCAATACACCTACAGAAGCCAGTACTCAGACTGATAATTCAGCAGACTTTCGTAGAGTGCTTGATGTTCTTATGGAGATGCGAGGCCAAATTTATACTCTGGGATGCGAAGTTCAGAATTTGCAGAATGCAGGTCAAGCCTCTTCAGTTTCTTTGCATGATCAAATTCATGCCCTTACGCTTCAAGTTCAAGCAAATGCCAAGGGTGAAGATGTTGCTCAACTGAAGAAGGATCTGAAAAAGCTGGAAGGGATTGTCCAGTCAATGGGAGATTTCCAGCTTGTTCGTGTTCCAAAGCAATCATAATTCCATTCTCTTTTCATCTATACCTTTTTAATGCTGACAAAAATGGGGAGAGATGTTGTGTAGATTTGAGATTTGAGAATTAAACCTTTTTTTCTTGAATGACTTTACTTTTGTGTTTGGTTGTTTGGATGTGACTGGATTTGGATTTGGATTGTTTGACCGTTTGTTTATTTTAAGCACTATTGTTATTTCATGGCAAAGATAATTGTTTATTTACAGGATTAACTCATTTCCTGTGGATGCAGATTGTGATGTTATCCTTACTAAGCCAATTATCTTTTATGAGATATCCATGTTTGCGTGAGTATTGTTTTGCGGGTCAAAGTTATCCAAATCTGCAGGAAAGTTTTGTCACCATAAAAAATGGAGAGGTTGTTGGAGAAAACTTCCTTGAGTGTTTTGAAGTTGACAAAACGTTTCCATCAGTCTAATCTGAAGACTTGCAGACTCTTTCATCAAAGTCGAAAGACCGCCGGACTGTCAAACTCAAGACTCAAAGTCTATCCTCATTGACAGTTTCTAGATCGTTGAAGAAGGCTTATCCAGAATTGAGTATTTCGTTAAGGATTTGATTCTATCGACTGAAGAAGAAATCTTTGCTGGATATAGCATGTCAGAATCCATTATTCGAATTGATATTGATTCATGGATTTTGGATCCGTTGATTGGCAAAGTATACTTGGAAGGTTCTACTTATGGAAACCTAGATCCTGATTGTATGGACAAGCAAGATTGGTGGGCTATCATCATATTCCTTAAATAACTTGAAATCTCCCTAATTGATTCTGTCCAACGGGTAGATTGGAAGAACTCCTTTGGTAAGTGCCAATGGGTGTGATGGTATGAAGGGGTATATAAGGAAGACGTTCCAGTTATTCAAGTGTGTGCGCAATAGAAAAATTCCAAAGTCTGAAGCTCCTTGTTCTTAGTCAATTCAATTGTTGAGCGAAAACTTGTATACAAAAGAGAGTTTATACTTCTGTGAGATCTTGAGGAAGTGTAGCAGAGTCTCTACACTGCGGAATCAGGAAAGAGCCATACTGTAACAACTCTTTTGATTCATAGTGAAATCTAGCCGGTGGGTTGTCAGTGTGAAAGAGTGGACGTCGGCTTGGATTAAGCCGAACCACTATAAACCTTGTGTTCTTATTCTCTTCCCTAAGCTCTTTACTTTAATCGTAATTATATTTGATTATTAGAGTCTAATTTCCTTTTCATAATCTATTGCTGAACAGAGTTGCTTTAAAATAAAATCATTCACTTCACTCTAGAAAATTTATTTTTGCACCTATTCACCCCCTCTAGGTGCTCGTACTAACTTTCACAACCAGAAGAATATTAATGATTAACTAATGTAATCAAGTCTCTAATCCTAGTTTCTCTAGTTGCGCTGAAGTGAAGTATATCTCCTAATATTTCACTTGGGTTTTTAATTGACCCACCTCAAATTGATTAATGACGACTCCATAATGAAATCAACTTGCAAATTATAAACTCGAACCGTAAGTCATGAATTGGTAGGCTTGTGAGAGCCCGTACTAAGCCCTATGCTTAGTGAGCCATTAACCTCCACCTTCGCTAGCGCGTAAAGGGCGCTGAAAAGGGAGGTCACAACAATTTATTGTTGATCTCAACGTATAATTTGTTGGAATGATTTCCACTATATTAAAGATATTACAAAGCATTACACTTTATAAGGAAACATACAATAATATAAATAATAAAGCTGTAAATCCCTTGATTTTAATATATTCGAGAATTTGCTTGTGATTTTAATTGACATTTTCATATTCTTCTCTCTTGATTGATAAATCAATGCCTTTAACTCCCCTTCAAATTGGGAATGGGACAATCCCAAATTCTCAATTTGCAACGTAAGTTTCCAAATGTGTTTTTGGAATAATAGCTTCGTGAAGAGATTAACAATTCGATGCACAAACAAAACATACTTAGTCACAAGAGTTCCACGAGCCACTTTTTCTCGCACATAATGATAATCTAATTCGATATGTTTAGTTCTTGCATATAACACAAGATTAATTAACATATGAATTGCACTGATATTATCACAAAATAATATTGATGGACTTAAGAGATGAATACCTAAATCTCTTAAAAGGAAAGATATCCAAACAATCTCAGCTATTGTCAACCAATTGCACGATACTCTATATTGGCACTAAATCGAGCAATCATTCAGTGCTTCTTAACACTTCATAATATACAGTTACTATAGGTACAAAATATCGTAGTCCATCGTCAAATCAAGTAGCAACTTGCCCAACCTTCATCACAAAAGGCATACAACTCTATAGTTAACTTGGACAAAATCTGCATTTCTCGATTTATTGTGCCACTAACATAGTGCAAAATGTGCTTCACAATTTGAAAATGAGTCACAGTAGGCCAATGCGTGAATTGATAAATAAAATTGACTGCATATGAAATATCTAGATGTGTGATGGTGAGATATTAAAGAGTTCTGACAATACTTTGATATAACATGGGATTTGAAAGTAATTTCGCATTTGAGAGAATGAGTGCAAGTGGCTATAGGCGTGGATCTTGGCTTGCAAACATCCATTTGAGCACATTCAAGAATTGACAAAGCATATGTGGTTGGCACAAAGAAAGACTATCAAATAATATTCTAACCTCCACAACCAAAAAGTAATATAATGGCTCTATATCCTTTATTGTAAATATTCTTGATGGCACATTCACTCTCTCTCTCTCTCTCTCTCTCTCTCTCTCTCTCTCTCTCTCTCTCTCTCTCAAAGTTTTTTTTATATGTCATCGGATCTTAAACATTTTTATGGTGACATACAGATATTTCGATATTAAATATGCATGGACAAGTATATTTCAAAGAAAAGATTCCTTTTTTTTCTTAAAAGCTCACCATATGTTGATGATTGAAAGGTTTGATTGTATAAATCAAGCATATCAGAGGACTTAATTGCATCGAAAAAATTGAGAAGTGGAATTGGAAAACTCTATAAGTAAAAAGACTACATTAGTCATTACGTAATATTATTTTGGAAAACAGTGGGAGTTGAATTTGTTAAAGCTCTTCAAGCACTTTTTTTGGTAATTGATGTTATGTAGATACAGAAGGAAAAAAGTGAAAAAAGCTTGTTCGACACTTTAACAATGACGTACATCTTGTCCATTACTACAAAGACCAGCATGGTCATTGTTTTTGGGATCTTTTTTGTCAATGCTCTTATTGCATAAATGCTCCTAATGAAGTAAACCCATTTGCAAAATCTCCACCTAGGAGAAAAAATGCCAAAAAACCCTCTGTATCAAAGATACCTGAATGAAGACTCCTCCGTTGATACTCTTGGTGAATATGATAAATTTTAGTTTATGGTCTCTTATGCACCAACTCCACCACCAGAGTTCACTGCTCCCCCTTCGGTATCACCAGATCCAACACAATCACCTCCTCCATCTCCTCCTTAGAAAAAACCAGCCATTTTCCCGTTTTATAAGCTAATTGTAAAATGGGCAAAGAAACATTCCTACCCATTTGAAGTTCCAACAGAAACACCATCTAGTTCTTCCATCGCCATGTTCCAAGAAACAGACTTTCCTCCTCTTGTTCGGGAAAATTCCAAACTCTCTTTTCCTGCCCCAAAAGAGTTTATTGAATCACAAGGCAGATATAGGCATGTTCCTAAAATACCTGCTCCAACTGATGTGGAGGAGCATGGAAGACAAAAAAGAACTTATGTTGCTGAAGATGTTTTAAATTGGCAATCAAAGACTCTCCTAGCACACAACAATGCTTTTAAAGCAATTGACTCCAAGATTGGGAATGTGTAGCAAGATTTGCGAATATATGATGAAACCACCAAAAAGATGCTTTCAGATTTCCAAAAGAGGCTTCATGCCTTAGAATCTGGACAACATCTAGGATATCACCATCTTGAAAGTCTTAGAGCGGAAATAGAAAAGCTTAAAAGAAAAATCCATATCCTTGAGGAAGGAAGGCTCGATCCATTTCCAGCTACTTTGCGAGCAAATCCTCTCCCTCCTCCACCACCTCAGACGTCTATCTTTGCTGCCATCACAGATACACCTGTTAGACAAGACAAGATAGATGTAGCTTAAATGCGAAATTGCCTCAAAAAACTTGACCGCATAAGGAAATAAAAGGGAAAAGAGAAGATGCCCAAAGAGTCCTCTCTTATCATAAGGGAGCTCGATCAAATGATGCTGTCAAACCTATTGGAATCTTTTTTAAGAGACTTGGGTAATCAAGAACCACAACCTGATCCTGTTACTCCACAACCTCCACCCCAAATTGACCCTATTATGCCAGCAGACCAAATTATGTTTCCAACAAAACCAGCTTTTCCAAATATTTTTGACATTGAATTGAATTCAGTATCTCTTTCATCCTCATCATCTTTTTCAATCCCTACCATTGATTCTTTTCCTATAGCACCAGTAACTTCATCAATATTCATGGCTGACCCCTCAGACCATGATATGGATTCAAATCATTCTGAACCAGAGGTTGTTCAACCAAACAATCACTCTCAGGGTGTGTCCTCTTCATCAAAATAATTTTTTACTATCGATGACATACCTTACCACAAATGGCCAAAAAGACTTGAGGAATTTCATACTTGGCTAAATACCCAAGCCACCAACCAGGACAAGTATGATGTTCTCTTCAATTTTGTCACCAGATTCACGGGTAGCCTCAAGCTTTGGTGACAAACTGTAGCAGAACAAGATCAGCTTCAATTTATGCTTTCACCAAGCTTTGGCCATGCTATTACACTTCTATATCATTTCTTTGTGGGAAAACCTGTTGATCTTATAGAACTCAAAAGAAGATAATTTTTTGAAAAAAGATGCTACTCTCTTCAGAAAAGACATCTTGATAAGCATTATCATGAAATGCTTAAGCTCTTCTATCAAATTGAAGCTGATGCAAACTTGAAGCATGTTTTATTAACTTCCATTCCCAAAGAATTATCCCAAATAATAGAAATGACATTTCTGTCCAAATAGAGAAGGATCTAGGATGTTCCATTGGGAGAAATCCAACAAGAAATTCATATGTGCCTCAAAGAACGGTGCATCAAATGACAAATGATCCAGACCTATGTCAATGACAACAGAGAACTTGACAGAGCATGTTCTCGCCAGAACCTGAAAATTAAGTACTCCAAGAAAGACTGTGATGGATCTTGTGGCAAATCTTCCCGGAAGAAGAAGCATTTTAAAAAACTCTGGATAAACAAATCCAGACATGGCTCTAAGCACTTCAGAAGAAAGAAGAAATGGCGATACTTACGCAAGAGGAAGGAACATTCAGGTCACAAGAAATCGAAACGATGCTTCATCTGCAACCAAAAAGGACATTTTGCCAAAAGCTGTCCTCAAGCGAAAAAAGGTCATAATCATTTGATACACCATATAGAGAATAAAACTAGTATTTCTCTTGAAAATGATGATGTTGAATATTTATTCTCTACGGACGAAGAACCCTGTGAACAAACTCTTTGTGTCATTCATTGTTATCAAACTCCTAGTGAAACTGATTCAGATTCAGATCTCGAAGAGATCTTTCATATATCTTTGACCCCTTCAGAAGAAAGCACTGACATACTTTCGAGCCAAACTCATTGTCCTCATTTTCCTATGAAAATATTCACTTTAAAGTTTGCTAAACCAATCACTGTAATTGCTCTTATAGACACTGAAACTGCTTCTTCAATCTTAGATACTAAAGTTCTCCCTGAAGAATATTAGACTTCTTGTGTCTGATATTTCAATTATGCTTCAAGAGATACATTTTCTATAAATATCAGGACCACTCCGATCACTGTTCATTTTTTTCCACAATGTTCTATAATCACAAAGATCTTTGGCTCAAGTCTTCCCAACAAAGATTTGATCATTGATTGGGATATTATGACTCAAATTTCTCAACTTTGCATCATTCCTAGAAAAGGTCTTAAGCATAAAGACCAATTTTCTGAATTTGTCAACATTCAGAGACTTTTTTCCATTCAAATGAGTCTATTGGATCCAATCATGCAAAAATTGTTAGAATCCTGTTCGAAATCTCATTTTAAGTTCGCTCAGAAGTGTCCCCATCCTTTATGGAAAAACCCAGAATTCTTTGTTCGCATTCCTTTCAAAAAGAATGAAGACATTAATCCAACCAAGGCGAGTCATACAGGAATGAATCCAACACATTTGATTTTGGCTCAAAGGGAATGCTCAGAACTGCTGCAACAAGGCCTTATCGAGGTCTTACATTCTCAATGGGCATGTGAAGCCTTCTATGTTAACAAACGTGCTGAGCAAAACCGAGGAAAGATGAGATTGGTAATTAATTATTAGCCCTTTAACATTTTCCTCCAAGATGATAAATTTCCTTTACCCTCCAGAAACTCTCTTTTTGCTGGATTATCCAAGGCCCAAATTTATTCCAAATTTGATCTCAAAGCTGGTTTTTGGCAATTGAGCATTCATCTCGAAGACAGACCCAAGACAGGATTCTGTATCCCAAATCAACACTTCCAATGGAGAGTTCTTCCTTTTGGTTTAAAGGTTGCACCATCTCTTTTCCAAAAGGCAATGTGCCAAATCTTCCAACCAATCCTCTCAAGCGCAGCAATATATATTGATGATATCCTGCTCTACAGTCCTAATGAGCAGTCACATTGCCAACTTCTCGAGTAGTTCGCTGAAATTGTGAAAAAGCATGGAATCATGCTTTCTCATAGAGAGATAAATATCGCCCAGACAGAAATTGAATTTCTTGGTATGCACCTTAACAAAGGGACATACTATCCAGGGCCACACATTGCTCATGAATTACTGAAATTTCCCGAAGAAAACTTCACAACAAAACAAGTTCAACAATTTCTTGGGATAATTAATTATCTCAGAGATTTTGTTCTAGGTCTTGCAAGGCTGCTAATCCCATTGCAGACAATGTTGAAAAAGAATCCCCCACCTTGGGGAAAATCTTAGACTAATGCAGTTGCTGAACTTAAAAAGATTATGCGGTCTCTTCCTCCGTTACAAATCCCATCAACTGGGAAGAGAATTCTCCAAACTAACGTCAATGATGAATATTGGGCTGCCATCTTGTTTGAAGAAATAGATGGAAATAGGCATTTGTGTGCCTATAAAAGTGGAAATTTTTCCCAAGCCGAGATGCATTATCATTCCACTTTTAAAGAAATCTTGGCGGTGAAAAATGGCATAAAAAAGTTTGAGTTTTATCTCATTGGCCATCACTTCCTAATAAAATTGGATATGGCATCTTTCCCTCAAATGATCAAATTCAAACAGAAGCAGATTCCAAATTCTCAGTTGCTTCGATGGGCTGAATGGTTCTCAAAATATTCTTTTGAAACCAAACACATTGCTGGAAAGAAAAATGTCTTTGTTGACTTTTTGTCAAGACGAAAAGCACCAGCAGAAATCAACATGTATATCATTAGGCATGCTTTCTATACTGCTCATCACAATGAGAAGTATAAAATTGAGTAAGTGAAAGACTGGCCAAGCTAGCAATACCCTCCGGAGATCATCAAACAAATCCAAAAAGGCACCCTTACTGAAAATTTGGATAAACTCATGTGGCAATGCCATACAGACTTGTTCAGACTTAATGGAGGTTTGATTGTTTATCCTTTTGGATTAAATGCAGATTATCCATTCATACATCCTCTGATATAGAAGGAAGATGATTTTCCCGATCAACTTCGATGGTTATTATGGTACTTAACCAATAAGTACTTAATAGCTATTGAAATTCCAACCAGAAGATTCATTGCCAACCTCACCAGGATATTTGGACTCGGTAGAGGTAAGATTGAAAATGAAAGTGATAAAAATCTTTTAGATTTTTTTAATTGGTTTTATCCTCCAACTCACTGGAAATAGTTCTTGGAGAAAGAATTGAGAACTACACAAACAAACCCTGAAGTCCATACCATTCTGTTTTTCCGAAGACCATGAGCTTTTCTCACTAATAATGGTAACATTATCAATGCCCCCTGAGTATAGGTACCTCATCTTACAGACCTGTTCCACATAGTATAGAGGCTAGAGTTCACAAATCTTATCCAGGACTTGTTGGTTGCTGTGAGCACCATTATCAAGAACTCCAGAGAATCCTATGCCAGGAAAATAAAACCATTCCTCTAGATGCATGGAATTATAATGTACCCACTGCATTGGATCATTATGACCTAGCATCAGAAGCCAAGGAAGCACTCAAAGAATTCAGATAAGCTGCATCATCCAAGGAACATGCACAATCCTCTCAAGACCCCTATGCTAAATGGGGAGGTTCTCTTTCCCAAGACCCCTACAGCCAAGGACCTTTGTCCTTGTCCCAGGGCATAGACACATCTTTTTATGCACAGCCATCCAATTGGCCTCAGCCAAGCATTCCTACCTGTTGGAGAAAACTTCATTATCTGTTTTGAAGTTGACAAAACGTTTCCATCAGTCTAGTCTGAAGACTTGCAGACTCTATCGTCAAAGTCTGAAGACCTCCAGACTCAAGATTTAAAGTCTGCCCTCACTGATAGTTTCCAAACCAATGAAAAAAAGTTTCATCCAATGAAGAAAGACTTATCCAGATACAAGTATATCTTTAAGGATTTGATTCGTACGGTTGAAGAATATCTCACGGTTGGAGATAGCATCTCGTGATCAATTATTCTTATTGAAATCAATTTGAATAATTAGATCCGTTGAATGGTGAAATATACTTGGAAAGTTCTACTTATGGAAACCTAGATCCTGATTGTATGGGCGAGTAGGATTAGTGGGCTATCATCACATTCCTTAAGTAAGTCGAGATCTTCCGAATTGATTCTATCTAACGGGTAGATTGGAAGAACTCCTTTGGAAGGTGTCAACGGTTATGATGGCATGGAGGAGTATATAAGGAGGATGCTCAAGTTATTCGAGTGTGTGCGTAAAAGAGAAATTCCAAAGTCTTAAACTCTTAGTTCTTTGCTGTTACAATTTGTTGAGCTTAAATTGTACTCAAAAGAGAGATCAAATTCTTGTGAGACCTTGATGAAGTGTAGCAAAGACTCTACACTGTGGAATCAAGGACATGATACTGTAAAATCTCTTTTGATTCTTAGTGGAATCTAGCCAGTGGGCTGTTAGTGCGGGAGAGTGGACGTAGGCTTGGTCTAAGCCGAACCACTATAAACCTTGTATTATAATTCTTTTTCCCTGATCTTTTTACTTAATTTGCAATCTTATATATCAGCTTACAATCTTTTATATCTTCAATCTATCGTTTTTATTATAAGTCGAATTAAGCTGTTAAGTCTCGCAAAAACCTTTTTATCACCTATTCACCCCCCCCTTCTAGGTGTTCATACTAGCGTTGTCAATTGGTATCATAGCCTGTATACTCAATTAATTAAAGTGTTTTTACTTCTGAGTTAAAGATCTATGGCTAGTATGTTGGCTCCAGGTTTGGTTGAAGGCCAAAGCAACACCAGACCGCCTATCTTTCGATGGAAAGTAATACAGCATATGAAAAAACAAGATGAAAGTATTCCTAAGATCAAAAGACCCTCTAGAATAGGATGTAGTAGAAAAATGAATTATTCCTAAAACTACATTAGTTTCAGAAAGGGGAAAAGAAGTTGCAGACGCTGACGAGATGACTCAAGAAGAAATAACTAAGAGACAAGCTCTTGATGCTAAAGAAATTTACTCTTTATATTGTGCATTATCTCCTACTGAGTATAACAAAATATTTTCTTGTAAAACAACCAAAGAAGTTTGGGACAGGTTGCACATTACCTATGAATGAATTGATCGAGTGAAAGAGACAAGGATCAATATTCTACTTGGACAATATGAAGCCTTCAAGATGAAGCCAGGAGAATCTATTATTGACATGATTAGTCGTTTTACAGAAATTGTAAATGGTCTAGAGTATCAGGGACAACCAATCTCAGGACCCATGAAGGTTAACAAGTTGTTGCATGGACTTTCCAAAGACTAGAATCACGTAAAGACTTCGATAAAGGAAACACAAAGGATCATGCCACTTTCTGTAGAAGAATTGGTTGGCACACTTCAGCCTTATGAAGTGGAGCAAATCAATGAAGAAGAAGATCCCAAAGGTAAGAAGTCAATTGCTTTGAGATCTAACGATGATTCTGATGTTACAAACTCTGAAGATGATATGGAGGATGAAGAGTTAGCTCTTATGATGAAGAGGTTCAGGATACTGAACAAAAAGGGAAGAATATTCACTTGGAAGGAACAAAGCACTCAAAAGGCTCAAAACAAATCAACGAAGGATGATGAATCCAATAAGGATGTGATCTGTTTTGAATGCAAGACAAAGGGACACATCAGACTCAACTGTCCTATATTGAAGAAAAAGAAAGGAAAATGTGAGAAATACATGAAGGCTCTCAAGCATATACATGGAGTGATACTAAATGCGAAGAAAGTGATGAAGATTATGCCAACATTTATCTAACGACAAAATCAGAATTAGACTCTAACTCTGAAATAGATACAGATTCAGACTCAGATAGTAAAATCGAGGAAAGTAATTTAAATATCCCTACTAAAGTCTCAAAATACATTGATGAATTGTGTCTTAGTCTCAAAACTTCTCTCAAGAGGATTTCCAAGCTAAAAATGGAGAATTCTACACTTAAGCAACATGAGATTTTAATGAAAGAAAAGTTTGAAAATTTAGATAAAAGTTTTGTTACTTTAAAAGAAAATGTAGACACTCTTTCAAAAGAAAATACATTTCTAAAAAATGACATTTCAAATTTTTCAAAAAGGTTTTCAATAGGATCTGAGAAATTGGAAAAGATTCTTTCAGTACAAAGACCCTACTTTAACAAATCAGGCTTAGGAATGACTTCTGAAACTATTTCTCTAATTGATTTTCTAAAAGTGAAAGAAAGAATCAAACAAAAGCCTACAAATTTTTTTTACAAAAATAATTTTCATAAAGTTTTTGTAAAACCTATTGGGCGAAGTACTCTCAAATGTTCCAAGTGTAACAGCTCAAAACACTTTGAGAATGCATAGATTAGGCATATAGGCATTTCAACCCATTTTAGTGGAAGGACATGCTATTTGTTTACATCCATTAGTTCGTAAGGGATTCAATGCAGACTTTGATGGGGATCAAATGGCTGTTCATGTACCTTTATCTTTGGAGGCTCAAGCGGAGGCTCGTTTACTTATGTTTTCTCATATAAATCTCTTGTCTCCAGCTATTGGGGATCCCATTTCCGTACCAACCCAAGATATGCTTATTGGTCTATATGTATTAACGAGTGGGAATTGCCGAGGTATTTGTACAAATAGGTATAATCCATGGAATCGCAGAAACTATCAAAATGAAAGAACTTATGATAATAACTATAAGTATAGAAAAAAAAAAGAACATTTTTTTTGTAATTCCTATGATGCAATTGGAGCTTATCGACAGAAAAGAATCAATTTAGATAGTCCTTTGTGGCTTCGATGGCGACTAGATCAACGCATTATTGCTTCAAGAGAAGTTCCTATCGAGATTCACTATGAATCTTTGGGTACCTATCATGAAATTTATGGGCACTATCTAATAGTAAGAAGTGTAAAAAAAAAAGAAATTATTTGTATATACATTCGAACAACTGTCGGTCATATTTCTCTTTTTCGAGAAATCGAAGAAGCTATACAAGGGTTTTGTCGAGCCTGTTCATTTGGTACCTAATCATATGACCATTGGTTTGGAGACCTGTTAAGAAGGAATGGGCAAAGACAACTTATTGCACTAACTCCTCTAGACCTAAGAAAATGTGGGTACCAAAGAAAACTTGAGGTTCTTTTTAAATTGCATGTCACTATCAAGAAAAAAGTTAAATGGTTGGATAGCGGTTATTCAAGGCATATGACTGGAGATTCAAGTTGTTTTATAAAACTTATGCAAGTTAATAGTGGAAAAGTCTCCTTTGGTGGAAACATCAAAGGGAAAATTGTTGGATGTGGAACAGTAAAAATTGGTAGTCTTACAATCAACAACGTTTCCTTAGTGAAATGACTCAATTACAATTTGCTTAGTATCAGCCAATTGTGCGACACTGGATTCAAGATCAATTTTCAAGAAGGAATGTGTTTGGGAATTAATAAAGATCTTTCATAATCTTTTACTGGGCGAAGACATGAGAACATTTATCTTCTGGATATAAAACTAGAGAAGTCTCAATGTCTAATTTCAATTCAAGATGAAGCAAATCTTTGGCATAGAAAGCTTGGCCACATCAATATGAAGCAGATTCCCAAGATCTCTTCTAAGAATCTCGTTTGAGGATTGCCCAACCTAAAGTTTCAAAAATCTGACTTATGCACACCATGTGTATTTGGAAAACAGGTTAGAAGTTCTTTTAAACCATTAAATCAGGTTTCTACTAATCGTTTTTTGCAGCTTCTGCATATGAATCTCTTTGGACCAACCAGAACTAGAAGCAAGGCGGAAAAAGATATTGTCTAGTAATCGTGGATTACTCATGTTTCACGTTTCACTTGGATTTACTTCTCAAAGTTTGCTAAGAAAGTCCAAAATGAGAAAGGATATGCTATCTCAAGCATACGAACAAATCATGGAGGTGAGTTTGAAAATCAAGACTTTGCAAAATTTTGTGATGAATAAGGTTTTCAACATGTTTTCTCCTCTCCATACATTCCAGAACATAATGGAGTTGTGGAAAGAAAAAATAGATCTTTGTAGGAGATGGCAAGAACTCTTTTAATAGAAAGTAGTATTTTCTCTCATTTTTGGGCTGAAATAGTTTCTACAGCATGTTATATAATTAACAAAGTCTTTTTAAGGCCTATTGTGGAAAAAACTCCTTATGAGTTATTCAAAGGGAAGAAGTCAATTGTTTTTTACTTTCATGTATTTGGTTGCAAATGTTTTGTTTTGAAAAATGCAAATGATCGAATTGGTAAGTTTGAAGAGAAATTAGATGAAGGAATCTTCCTTGGATATTCAACCACCAGCAAAGCCTACAGAATATTCAACAAAAAGACTCAGTCTGTGGAAGAATCTACAAATGTCAAATTCCAAGACTCCTTGTAGAATCAACTGATTCAGACTCATCCTAAAGAATCTGAACCTGCTTTAAACTCTACAAAGTCTACCTCCCCTGAAGCAGCTTAGACCTCTGAAAATCAACGAAAGGAAGTTGAAGAATCAACTAAAGTAGAAGAACAGCTTCCTGCCAGACCATCAAGTAACTGGAAGCACAAATCTAGTCATCTCAAAGAACTCATCATTGGTGATATTAATGAAGGAATTCGCACCAGATCCAAAAAGCAAGAAGAGTCTAGCGCCGTGGCACTTATTTTTGAAATAGAACCCTAAAACATAGAAGAAGCTTTAGCTGACGAAAGTTGGATTGAAGCAATGCAAGAAGAATAGACAGTTCAGCATTAACAATGTATGGGAGTTAACTCACAAACCAAAAGGTAAATCCATTATTGGAGCTAAATGGGTTTTCAGGAACAAATTGGATGAAAAAGGAAAAGTGATCAAGAACAAAGCAAAACTCGTGGCCAAAGAATATACGGAAGAACAAGGGATAGATTATGATGAAACCTACGCTCCAGTAGCCAGGTTAGAAGCAATTAGATTATTACTTGCTTTTGCCTGTTATAAAAATTTCATGTTATTCCAAATGGACGTCAAGAGTGCATTCCTAAATGGATTTATCCAAGAAGAAGTCTATGTGGAACAACCTCCTAGATTTGAAGATCCAAAGAGACCAGACTCAGTATTCAAACTGAAAAAAGGCTCTCTATGATTTAAAACAAGCACCTCGAGCTTGGTATGACAAGTTAAGTAAGTTTTTAATGCAAAATGGTTTTGTCAAAGGAAAAGTGGATACTACCTTGTTTATTAAAAGGGAAGGTCAAAACTTTCTACTTATTCAAATTTACATTGATGATATTATATTTGGTTCACCTAACGAGAACCTGTGCAAGAAGTTCTCTAAGTCTATGCATGATGAATTTGAGATGAGCATGATGGGTGAATTATCCTTCTTTCTCAAGCTACAAGTAAAACAATTGAAGGAAGAGATTTTCATTGACCAAGAAAAATATGCGAAAGAACTTATTAAAAAGTTCGGATTGGAGAATTGCAAAAAGACTGAGATACCAATGTCTAGTTCTTCGAAGCTAGATAAAGATGAAGGAGGAAAGAAAATTGACCAGAAACTTTATAGGAGTATTATTGGTTCACTTATTTATCTTACTGCTTCTAGACCTGACATTTTGTTTAGTGTTTGCATTTGTGCTAAATTTCAATCTAATCCAAAAGAGTCTCATCTAAGCACCGCAAAACGTATCATCAAATACATTGCAACTACATCAAATTTAAGTTTGTGGTATCCCAAATAAGGAGACTTTACCCTCATTGGATATTCATACGCAAATTTAGCAGGTTGCAGAGTTGATAGAAAGAGTACATCTGGAACATGCCAATTGCTAGGAAACAGGATAGTATCTTGGTTTTCAAGGAAGCAAAGCACTGTAGCTCTTTCAACAGTAGAAGCAAAGTATGTGGCTTTTGGAAGTTACTGTTCTCAAATCTTATGGATAAAACAACAACTGAGAGACTCTGGAGTCAAAGACTCTTGCACCGAGATTAAATGTGACAACACCAGTGCAATTAACCTCACAAAAAATCCAATTCTTCATTCAAGAGCAAAACATATAGAGATTCGACATCACTTTATTAGAGACCATGTTCAAAATGGAGAAGTTATGATTCAATTCATTAACTCAAAGAATCAACTGGCGGACATATTTACAAAGCCTCTGGAGAAAAGCCTATTTGAGTCTATTCGCACCAGACTCAACATCATATCTCTTACCCAGTAGAGTCTAGATGTGCTCAAGACTCAAAGGTAAAGTCTGAAGGTATTCAGATTCAGAAGACCAAGAGTTACGACTGTAAGTTGTTTCTATATTTTAAACTTGAAAATGTATGGTTATTTATTAACTGCTAATTGATTGAAATTATCTTTCCAAGTTTTTCTTTTTCAAAAAGGCAATTATCAATTTTGAAAAGACAGTTATTTTCAAAAAGGGAAGTTATTCATTTTAAAAATGTATTTTTATTTTTCCTTTTACGACGTTTCGTTTATCTCGCTTCACTCACTTTATATACTTCGAGAGTCGTCTTCTTCATTTTTATACCAAAACCCTATAATACAAAACTCCTATTTGCTTTCACTTTCACTCTCGATCTGTCTAAAAATTTTCACCTTTTTCGAGCAAGTTGGTGAATTCCTCCCTTGGAGCAACAATGTCTTCAAGAAAGTCTTCAAAGATTGCAAGTAGGGGACCACGACATATGCCCGAGGGTCCTACGCATTTTGACTTGACCGAGGAAGAAGATTCTTCTCCATCACTGCATCCAAGTCAGTAACAACCTTCTCAGCAACGTCAACATTCTCCACCGACTCAACCAGACGATGAAGTTATTGAGGAGGCTAAACCTGTAAGAACGCTAACTCCCAAGGTTGCTTTCAAACTTTACTCTAATTTAAAGAATGGAGGAACACCGATGTCTTTAATCAATGAATTCTTAAAAGATAGAGGATACAAGAATGAAACCATGTTCTTACGGGAGTTGGAAAGGTTAGGAGTTGTAAAGAAAGGAACGGCTGAAAGAACTTTTGCGAATTTCCTGAGTGACCCATTCTATGGCATTTCAAATCAACCACAAGTTATGGACGATGATGAACGGATGTTTACTCATTTTCAGCCTAGAAAGAGAGTGGCTGCAAATATTACTGATTGTTCCAATCTATTTAAGAATCACAAGAAAGTTTATTCGAATCTTATGAAGAGAGGGGTTATGAACCCTAGGACTGTTGACTTTGATTTCCTTGATTCGATAAAGGTCAATTTGTGAGAGAAGTTTGCTCTACTGCAATTGGAACGATTCTATTCTGAATCCACTGCTGCTTATCTAGAACTCACTGCGTACTTTTACTCGAACCTATCTTTCTTGGATGCAAATAGTTTTACTTTCACTGTAAAGGACAAGGAATTTTTTGTGGATACAGACACGTTGGCTGACATAATTGGGGTGGAAAGAACGAGTTTCCAACCAATTAGTATATCTATTGTTCATGCTATTCTATCATTGGTGAGAGATAGGGATGTTGAAGGAAATATTTCCTACACAAGGATGAGTGCCTCTAACATCTTGCTACATAAGATTGTGATCAATTGCATTCGTCCCAAGTCGACATCCAAGACTGATGTCTCTCGATCTAAAGCGAAATTGATGTGTGCCATCAATACTGGTTTTAAATTCTCTCTACCTCACACCATCTTGTTTCATATGAACCAAAATGTGGTGAAATATAAGGGACAACTCCCTTATTCTGCTCTTATCACGCGTCTCTTTAGACACTTTAAAATTCACATCTCTGCACCATTATGCTCGACAACCATCTCTCCAATAGTGATTGGTTTCAAAATGGTCACAAAGATGCGCTTGAAAGAGCTTAACAAAGTGTTGGAGCATATGAAAGAGAAGTCTCCCGTCAAAGCAAGACAAGACTCTACTGCAAAGAGGAAAGGCAAGGAGCCCATGGTCACTCCAACAAAGAAGAAAAGAACTCTCATCTTGCAAGATGAAGAAGATGAGGATGAAATGACTCTTTCAGCCTTAAGAAACTTAAAGAGTTTTGTCAGCTTCAATGAGACAAGAGAAGAGCCAAAAGAAGGAGGAAAAGAGAGAGAAGAGACAGAGAAGGAAGATGAAGAATAGAGGAGGACAGAGGAAGAAAGAAGAGAAGAGGAAGAAGAAGAGAGAGAAGGAGAACAAGATCAGGGTCAAGAAGACTCTTTCGAGCCAACCTTAGCTGTCTCCCTATCTAGTGATTTTGAGATAGGAGGAACTGGAACTGTTGATGCTCATCACTCTGAAGCTAAGGAAACCTTACCTACTCCACCTGAGGGCAACAAAATAGGGGGAGCTATTGGACCAAAAGGTATTTCTTCACATTTATTTGCTAGTGATGTAAGTCGATCTGCAGTAGACCCAGAGGATGTCTATGCCTCGCATTACCTAGAAGACAGTCATGGTGGACAATCTGCTGATGCTCCATCTATTCTCAAAATCCCTGGAATTGACTTTGCTGGTCCTAGTTCTGCAACAACTCAAACAGCAGACTTCTCAAGACTGTTGGAAATTCTATTGGACGTCAGAAAACAGCAATATGCTATGGGATTTGAGATGCAGGATCTCAAGAATGCTTTTAAGGCCACTTCAGTGTCTTTGCATGACCAGTTGAACGCCTTGAAGATTCAAGTACAGTCTAGTGTGCAGGGTGAAGATTTTCAGTCATTGAAGTAGAGTTTTGAAAGGCTTGAGAAGATAGTGCATTCTATGGGAGAATTCGAGTTTGTTCGCTTTCCCAAACAGCCATGATTTCGACTACATTTTCAACCAACTCTTTTTCATTATTCTCCACTTTTTGCTGTTGACAAAAAAATGGGAGAGGTTTTATGTAGATTTGATAACTTTTTATTCTGGACTTTATCTTTTGTTTGGTGTGGTTATGATTTAGACTGGTTTGGACTGATGATGCTTGCAAGTAACTTAAGCTATATTGATTGTGATAAAGATAGTTGCTTTTACAGGACTAACATGTTTTCTGTGGTTGTGGAATCGCTATTATCCTTATCCTAATCTCTATTTATCTTTTATAAGAAATCTTTGTTTGCTTAAGTGTTGTTTTGCAAGTCAAGTGTCCAAATCTGCAGGAAATTTTTGTTACCATAAAAAATGAGGAGATTGTTGGAGAAAACTTCCTTATTTGTTTTGAAGTTGACAAAACGTTTCCATCAGTCTAGTCTAAAGACTTGCAGACTCAAGATTTAAAGTCTGCCCTCACTAATAGTTTCCAAACCAACGAAAAAAAGTTTCATTCAATGAAGAAAGACTTATCCAGATACAAGTATATCTTTAAGGATTTGATTTGTACGGTTGAAGAATATCTCACAGTTAGAGATAGCATCTCGTGATCAATTATTCTTATTAAAATCAATTTGAATAATTAGATCCATTGAATGGCGAAATATACTTAGAAGGTTCTACTTATGGAAACCTAGATCCTGATTGTATGGGCGAGCAGGATTGATGGACTATCGTCACATTCCTTAAGTAACTCGAGATCTTCCGAATTGATTCTGTCTAACGGGTAGATTGGAAGAACTCATTTGGAAGGTGCCAACGGTTATGATGGCATGGAGGAGTATATAAGGAGGATGCTTAAGTTATTCGAGTGTGTGTGTGAAAGAGAAATTCCAAAGTCTAAAACTCTTAGTTCTTTGCTGTTACAATTTGTCGAGCTTAAAATGTGCTCAAAAGAGAGATCAAATTCTTGTGAGACCTTGAGGAAATGTAGCAGAGACTCTACACTGTGGAATCAAGGACGTGAAACTATAAAATCTCTTTTGATTCTTAGTAGAATCTAGCCAGTGGGCTGTTAGTGCGGGAGAGTGGACGTAGGCTTGGTTTAAGCCGAACCACTATAAACCTTGTGTTCAAATTCTCTTTCCCTAATCTTTTTACTTAATTCACAGTCTTATATATCAGCTTACAATCTTTTATATCTTCAGTCTATCGTTTTTATTATAAGTCGAATTAAGTTGTTAAGTCTCGCAAAAACCTTTTTAACACCTATTCACCCCCCCCCCCTCTAGGTGTTCATACTAGTGTTATCACTACCAACACCACATATGATGACAATACAGATTGGGCTCAAGAGGAAGCTTCCTATTGAGCTCACGAGGAAGCATCCGCATCCACAACACACCAGCTAAACCATATCCTCTCACTAGAAGACCTTGAATCACTTGAAGAAAAATATGATGAACATATTCTGGCAATAGTGCACAGCTCAGATGACTCAGACTTTGACTATAATACTCATGACGGATGAGACCGCTGAACAAGATCGTTGTCCGTACAAGTGTACTATAGCAAGTTACTGTTCACTTTTATTGTAGCAGTAGGATAAGGAAATCATTGTTCACTGTTACTGTTCATACCGTGCGAATAATTCCCTACTGAGATTTTCGGAAGCCTCTGTTTGTTTAAGGACCCATGAGCTTGGTCCTTGTTTGTGTGTGACCTCTTTTTGCCTATAAAAGGCGAGAATGATGTAATGTGTTAGGCATAGTCCCTTGAAGTAAAGTGAGTGTTTGTGAAATTTTACTCATGGCTTTCTAAACTCTCTCTTCTTCTCCAGTCTGGTATGATCCTCTGAGAAATGCAGCTCGAATAGTTAGAAATATTTCCATCCTAGTTCTATCTGGGTGTCTCTAGGCTATGAACTAAATGGCAGAGTGGTTTTCTACCAAAAGGCTAGCCTTGAAGGGCTTGAACTAGGTTGTTCGCCCACTGTGGGAAGGCATACCTGCAAATAACTGACTTGGTCCTCCTTGTTTCTAAGTCTAGGTCCATTCAATGGTATCAGAGCCATGGTATGTCATGACTTCTATTAATATTATCTCAAATGTCATACTTTTTAATTGATTGCTCAAGTGTCATAAACATTTTAAAATTTTTCATCATAAGTGTCCTATTACATCGAATTTTCAACACTTGTAGTGAATGTCTACAAAAAATTATGAGATTGTCACTTCCTCTAAACCCAAAACTAACCTCGAATTTCATTATGCATTGTTAGGAACATCATTCAGCTATCTTAAGCCCCAAGAAAATGGAAGCATGACATCAGACAACAATTATTAGATGAGCTCATCCTGTGCTCTGTATTGCAATGACCCACGTGTCAATTTTCAGTGGTTGGAATTAAGGACTTCATAATCTACTAGCTGTAGAAGGGTACGATCATCACCTGTATGATTGCGACTGAACTGCTCCTCAGAATGGTAAAACACGCCTGAGCCTTCCTACAAGAGTGATTCTAATGTTTCCGCTGATCCAATCTAATTATCTCTTACCAAACGGTATTGTTCTGAATGAAATTAAAGGAATTTATGGTGTTTGATATGTGAAAATTATGTTCGATTAAATAGGGACACTTTAAAATTTGTTTCCTCATTTATATCAAAGTGTTCTGTAAGCTCTATTTCATTGATATTATAAGTACAGGCCATTGACATGTAACATATGAATGAGAGACATATCATTCTAAGTCGAGTTCAATGCAGATATTCTATTATATTTCGAATTGTGCGCAAATTCGAAGTGATCTTTTGAGTTCACACTTCCTCTTATCTTTTTATATATGGGAATAAAGGTGACGGGAAAGAACATAAAGAAGTACTGCAGATGTGGGGGAGAGAGAGATTTATTGAAACAAATGCGAAAATTAAAAGAAGAAAAGAAAATGGAGACAAAGTTTTTTCAAGAAAAATTTAAAAGTTGTCATACTTCATTATCTCCGAATATGTCTTATTAATTTCAGAATTTGGACTAGGACCACTTCCCTCTCATTAAGTAGATAACAAGTTGAATAGAAAAATATAGTAACGAATCGAAAGGTGACCCGACCCAATTTAAGATTTAATATAAGCTAGCTAGGCCGGTTGAGGCAATTAAGAGCATATAAAGACAGGCTTGTTAGGTACTTTTAAAATGACATGAATCCTTTATGTAGCATTAGAAAATACTAGGTGGTGTTAATAGCCATGTCCACGGAGCCCCCACCACCAGCCACTGCAAGCTCACGATGGCCTTGCCCAATTTTGAATTGGATTTGTTTTCTTTTTGTCCTTGTAGAGTTTCTTTTCTTTTCTTTTCTTTTCTTTTTTTTTTTTTGGGATTGTCATCTTGAGTTTCTTACTATAAGGATTTTGCTTGTTCTGGTTTTGAATTGACGAGAAATATCTGACTTTTCTTAGGCATTTTAGAATGTTGTGGAATTAAAAAGGGAGGTTTTGATGTGCATTTTGATTTCAATCCATAGGAGCCCTTTGATTGAGAGAGGCGCACGGGGGATTCATCGAATTCACAGGCTAATACACGATCGGCGGATTAGGGGCGTTGCGTGCATGACATTCGAATCCTGGTGCACGAGAAGCGAATCACATGTACATGGCTTGTCCCGTAACTCATCTTGAAACATTGGTTGGGCCTGGGCACCCCCAAACTTTCATCCCCCAGCCCTCTTCACTCTTCCATACTCTCCCTCTCCCCATAAATTCACCTCTTCTCTCACTCCTTTCAGCCTGAGGAAAAAAAAAAACAAGAGCAAAAGACCCTCCAGAACAGAAACTTGTGGAACCTGTGAAACTTGCGGAACTCTCTCTCCTATGGAACTGGACGAGTCCGACTCGATTGCCCCACTTGACGAGAGCCTCCAGTCCATGCCCTCCGATGACGAGGAGCAATGGTACTGGAAGATGCGGTCCATCTACAGGGTCCCCGCACGTATCACCGCCCTCACCCGCGAGGCCTACCAGCCGCAAGTTGTCTCCTTCGGCCCCTACCACCATGGCGAGGCCCACCTCCTCCCATGGAGGAACACAAGCGCCGCACGGCCCGCCACTTCCTTAAGCGGTCCAAGAAGCCTATGGAGTGCTTCTTCGCGTCCCTGAGGGAGGTGGCGTGCGACCTTGAGGAGAGCTACGACGCGCTGGATCCGAAGTGGAAGGCAGGCAGCGGCGAGGGCGCGGCACCCCTGTTCCTGGAGCTGATGATAACTGACGGCTGCTTCATGCTCGAGATCCTGAGGTTCGCAACCAACGAGGTGGATGACTACGCGTCCAACGACCCCATCTTCAGCAACCACGGGACGCTCTACATAATGTCAGACATTTGGCAGGATATGCTGATGCTGGAGAATCAACTTCCGATGCTAGTGTTGGATCGGCTGGTGGCTGTCGAGAGCGATGGCGAGAAGGTTACTTTCTTAGATTTCGGTCGGTCGTAAGATGAGAAAATATTGCAAGTGCGCAAACCGCCATACCATGTGCACCTAACAGTACATCTTCGGGGAAAATTACCAAAAAAGTCCTAAGCATAATCAGTTTTAAACTTATTTTTTTATCAATTGAGTCCTAAATTTTTTGCATTTATATCACTTCAATTCTTCTAGCCAAAATTGGCTAGCTAATGTTGATGTGGTGGCTGGCTGGCCGGTGCCGGTGACAATTTTTTAATAATATTTTTTTTCGAGTTATTTTTTAATTTTTTAATCGTTTTTTCTCTTTTTTCTTTTTTCCTCCTCCCTCCTCCTCTTTCCTTCTTCCTTTGGCTTTGGTGACTCGTCAGAGGGGAGGGCTAGGCGGTCATCAGGCCGAGGCAGCCGGGCAAGCTTGCCTCGCCATTGCTAGGTGAGCCCCCATTAGTTCACCTCTCCAGACCCAGTGACGGTGAGGCCCCCCTCCCTAGATCTGGCAAAGGCTTGCCTTTTGCGAGGACGACGATGAGGCGAGCCCTCGCAGATCCGACGAGGGGGCGAGCCCTCACCAAATCCAATGGGGGCTCACCCTACCACCTTGGTCTGGCAACCAGCCAACCCTCCCCTCGACCGATCGTTGGAGTCAAAGGAAGAAGGAGGAAGGAGAAAAAAAGAAAAGAAAGAAAAGGGTAAAAATAGATTAAAAAAATCAAGAAAATAATTCGAAAAATAAAATATTATTAAAAAAAATCACTAGTGCCGTCTGGCTAATTTTGGCCGAAAGAACTTAACTAGCACAATTTAAAAAGTGTTAGAACTGAATTGATCAAAAGAATAAGTTTAGGACTGAATTAGTACAATTGCAATAGGTTTATGACTTTTTTTATAATTTCCCCATATATCTTTGTGATCTCACATGAACCCTACGATGGATCCGTGGAACCTAATGCTCAAAATGCATTGCTTGCACAGTTCACGATCGACCAATAAGTTGATTAGTGAATCTATCATCAAAACTTCATTTTCTTTTCCATTTTATGCAACACAGGACACCGAATTCGTCAACAGGCTCATCCACAATCTCTGCCTCCGTCGCCCGCGCGTCAAAATGATGGGCAAATGCCTGCACGCCCTGGACGTCTACAGGAAGTGCATGCTGATGGAGCCCGAGAAGAAGGACGAGGTGGAGTAGGACCGTCTGAAGAGTGTCCAATTGACCTCGGCCACTGAGCTCAGCAAGCATGGGATCCGGTTCAGGAAGAGCAAGACCAATAGCCTGAAGGACATCTCCTTCACAGATGGCGTCTTGAGGCTCCCCGTGATCTGGGTGGATTCCATCACCATGTCCAGGTTCCTCAACCTCACGGCGTTCGAGCGCCTCCATGTTGGGGCTGGGAACGATGTCATGTCCTACATCTACTGCATGGACCAAATAATCAGAAACGAACAGGACGTCCTGCTGCTCCGCGACAATGGTATCCTCCGGCATCACCTAAAGAATGACGAAATGGTAGTCAAGATGTTCGACTCGCTGGCCGAGGTTGTGATGGTCGACTACAACGCCAACTTGATTGACGTGCTCGATAAGGTCAACGCCTACTGCGGAAAAAAATGGAGCGTGTGGAGGGCTAATTTGCTCCGCACCTACTTCAGGAATCCAGTGGATTCATGGTCTTTCATCACCTTTGTCCTCCTCTTTGCGCTCACCGCAATTCAGACTGTGTATTCCGTGCACGGCTCCCACAAATGAACCCTTTGCCTCTCAGTACAATAATGTACTCTCTCTTTTCAGCTTTTTTTGGTTTTTCTCCTGATGACGGATGCCCGATCGTCATCTCTTGATTTTGTTGAATGTTGTTATGAATCATCTTCCTCCTGTTTTCAGTCATGTTCATATCCCTCTTTAAATGTTCTGAATAATGGACATTTTCACTTAACATTGTCAAATGATGATTCTCTTTCTTCAGTCTCCTTCATGTTTGTCCAATTTGAATCGGGCAAGGTGAAGAATGATCAAGTTCTACGCAAGTGAAATCTTCCATTGCACCATTTATTCTTGATTAAATTTGTGAAGTTGCAGTGAATTCAAGTGAGAAAACAAAAATGCAGCCTTCAAACTCATCTCTAATCACCATTTGCTTCTAACATCCTAAAAGAATAAAGGTTTTTGATTGTTGATCTCAATGTATAATTTGTTGAAGTGATTTCCACTATATTAAAGATATTACAAAGCATTACACTTTATAAGGAAACAATACAATAATATAAATAATAAAGCCGTCAAGTCCTTGATTTTAGTATATTTGAGAATCTGCTTGTGATTTTGATTGACATTTCCATAGATAAATCAATATCTTAACTCCCCCTCAAATTGGGAATAGGACAATCCCAAATTCTCAATTTGCAACGTAAGTTTCCAAATGCGTTTTTGGAATAATAGCTTCGTGAAGAGATCAAAAATTCAATGCAGAAACAGAACATACTTAGTCACAAGAAATCCACGAGCCACTGTTTCTCACACATAATGATAATCTAATTCGATATGTTTAGTTCTTGCACATAACAGGAGATTAATCAACATACAAATTGCACTGATATTATCACAAAATAATATTGATGGACTTGAGAGATGAATACCTAAATCTCTTAAAAGAATAGGTATCCAAACAATCTCAGCAATTTTCGACACCATTGCACAATACTTTATATTGGCACTAGATCGAGCAACCATTCGTTACTTCTTAGCACTTCATGATATTCAGTTATTACAGATACAAAATATCGCCACTCCTCAAGTCAAGCAGCAATTTGCCCAATCTTCATCACAAAAGGCATACAACTCCGTGGTTAACTTGCACAGGATTCGCATTTCTGTATCTATTGTGCTACTGACATAGCACAAATGTGCTTCACAATTTGAAAATGAGTCATAATAGGCGAACACATGAATTGACATATAAAATAGACTGCATATGAAATATCCAGCCATGTAATGGTGAGATATTAAAGAGTTCTAACAATATTTTGATATAGCGTAGGATCCGAAAGTAATTTTGCATTTGAGAGAATGAGTGTGAGTGGCTATAGGCGTGGATCCTGGCTTGTAAACCTCCATTTGAGCACATTCAAGAATTGACAAAGTATATTGTGGTTGGCACAAATAAAGACTATCAAAAAATATTCTAATCTCCACAACCAAAAAGTGATGTAATGGCTCTATATCTTTCATTGTAAATTCACTACTCAATGAAGAAATAAATCCATCCAGCAAGTTTGGATCATTACTAAGGACAATCACATCATCCACGAATAAAAGTAGAGCTAGAATGCCATGATCTGATTTTCAAATGAACAAAGAAGGATCTAAAATGCTGCCAAAGAAACCAAATGCTAAAAGAAACAAGCTAAAATGATTAAACCATGCTCTTGATGCTTGCTTGAGGCCACACAAAGCTCTCTCAAATTTGCAAACATAAGACATGTATTTTTCGTCCTCAAAACAAGGCAGTTGCTCCATATAAACAGATTGTGACAGAAATAAATATCTATATTAAAAATAAAAACAACAAATGGATAGTAGATTTAAAAAAAAAAAAAAATCAAAGGCCACTTGCATCAATTGTACGCTCTCACTACTCTGCCTCCTATACATCCAAAAAGACCCTCTTTTCATCTGATTTATAGATATACGAAACAAATTTTGCATTGGACCCTCAGAAAGATATGCATCCACAGGAAGAAAAGAAAAAAGTTGATATACTGAATGCTAATTTATAATAATGTTTTTAATATTACTAAATATGATGTATTACATAATGGGATGAGATGCCCATACTTTTTAAGTTTCTGCATTGAGTTATGCAACATCAATTTTGCAGACTTTAATCATCAAATTGATTTGGAATGCCTATGTTTGTCATGTTTAGTCCATTAGGACCTATAAACTGCATGATGACTCGTCTGCAATTGATTCTCACACTCTGTTCAATAGATGTTAAGGCTATTGTTAAACTTGAATTACGATCTTAGCCTATTTTGTCTAATCGTAACGCTAGCAGTGCACTCAAAGCTGTCTGTACAATGCAGGGATTTTGATATTTATTCTAGACATTCCATTACCATTAGCACACCTTAAGTGACCCTCATTATGTGCCAGGCAACCTCTTCATCGTCTCATGCCGACTCTTAAAGCCTGTAGTTTTTTCATAGTCATTTTTGACAGACGAGAGGACAAAGGGTCTCCTTCTGTCTCACCATGTCGTTGCTATTGAAAAACGTACCAAGAAACATATCTGGGACCAAAATCAGTCTCTACACAGACTCGAGATGATGGAGAAAGCAAAAATGGGACACGCGAGTAGAATGCCATTCCTTGTATGGGTGAGATTAGGGACATAAGGCAGTTGAGCTCGGATTAGAGACACTAGCATCATACATCGGATGTATCTTTGGCCGTCAAACTAGTTATCAAAGAGGCGGAAAAATTCACCAGCTCACAAGTCAAAACACAACGAGGCTACATAGCCCATGCCAAGAGACTCACGGAAAAAACCTGTCCCTTAAGAACCACGAACAGCCTTCAGTCCGTTTTTAGCAGCACGTTATTAAGGAAAGAAACTGCACACGCTGCACGATCAAATCAAAGCAAATATGGCAAGTTCTTCACGTCCCCAATATCATTTGATTGGGAAATCACATTCCCCAATATCAGATCAAATTGTTTATCAACAGATTCAACCACCTTTCCTAATGCCAAAGAACTGCAAAATCCATAGATTGAAAATAAGAGCAACTTAGTTGACTTGATGGGATCCACAGAACATGCAAGTTTATCGATACGCATACTCAATATCACATAGGAACTAATGATAAAACTTCCAGGAACTTCACTTATCAGATTTTACTTGACGTCCTATGTTTAGATAAAGAAAGAAAATTCACGTCCAGAGAGCAGTGGCTCCACCGTAATCACAGAGCACACGGCATTCGGCACTACAAGGTCAATTTTTTCCCTCGAATGGGGCAACATTAGAAACTCGGAGCACTCGCAATCCACAACCTTCACCAAAAGAAGATTGGATTGTGTAGCAAAGTTCTGCAAGTTAGCCAACTAGGTCCCTCTGCTGTTAAGTATTGACTCGCAGCTGACTTGGTTGGATAGCAAGGCCAAAGGATGGATCGAAAAGAAAAACAAAATTCTTGGAGGTGAGTCCATAAGGAGAAGAGCTTCTTACAACATCGCAAATGGGGGGAGCTCATTCGTCCATATCCTCTTCTCCATCGGCTTCCGCCTCTTCATCCTCCTTCTTGAGCTGACCACATACATTACACTCCATTACATCAGAAGGAGCATCATCCGACGACGGAGGCAGAGGAGCCAATGTCCCGCCGCAGTTTTTCCTGTTGCACATATACCTGACGAAGAAATATGCATGGGGGAAGTCCGTCTCTTTCTCCTCCGCGATACCCACCTCTGACCTGCACATTTGTTCATCGGTGTCCTCATCAATCCCTTCATTGTCACCTGTCGTCTTCGCTGCTATCATGGTTCTCATTTTGGTCATCGGACCAATTGGCCCCGACCTTGCGCCATTCTGGCTAGACTCGAGCTCACCAAGTGTCGTTGACCTCTCGAGAGGTAGAGGTTTGAGCTCATTGAAATTTGGTGAGCTCAACCTTGCCTATTGCAGGCGATCGGCCGAAGAAGAAGCAAAAAATAAAAATAAAACAATATCAAAAGAAGTGCATGGAGGTCCATACCAAGCAATGCAAAATATTTTCTAATTCATTTTTCCATTTCAGCCAAATACCTGAAAATATTGTCATTCTTCTAGAAAAACTATTTATTGAAAAATATTTTTTGGATGCTTCACATTTTTATTATTTTATTATGTTTAAGTTTATTTTTGGGTTTCAGCCACACGGAGCCAATGTAACATTGAACATGATCTAGTACAGTAGGTAGGTAATCACTTCTTCATCTGGACAGCATTTCGGAAAATGGACAAGTCTCACAATTACAACTCATGAGTGGTTGATACACTTAACATAGACAAATCCGCAATGCATTCGACTCATGCTCCTAAATTTTATCTTTTTTCCACCCCTTCTTGCACACGATGCATGTGCCCTAATGCTAATGAATTTATTTTATAAGAATTCTTCTCAAAGCAAAAGTAGTGAACTGCCTTTAATCAGTTCTTTTTTTAAATCAGTAGTGATCTGCATTTAATCAGTTCTTTTTTGGAATCAGTCTTTGAGCAAGAAAGGAATGTCCCCCAGTTGGCTTATTTGGGACTAAAACTGAATGTGTTGCCCGCACAAAAGGGACCCAGAATGAGGTCATCAATATGTGTAATTAGGGCTTAACCAATTCATCAAAGTCACGTACTAATCTGATCGGGTGATGATCCGGCAATATATTTGTGTTTAGAGTTTACTAATCATAGCAGTTATAATGGATCCAAGTGCTTCTCGATTGGAGCTCATAAGCAATTATAATGGGTTGGATCTCACTTGATTAGAGGTCATAAATGCTTGTAGCCGATTTCGTATGAAACAGGTGGAAGTGTTTGAGTTTCACACAAGATGATTATTACCAGTCTTATTTGCCATCTGAAGTTAATTAACAGGAAGTTATATGATTGTCGTGAACAAACCCTGCACACATAATATCATTACGTCACTATTTGTGGCAACCATTTTTTCTTTTTTATATGTGCGATGTATGCATGAAAAAAGTGCATTGAGTACTAAACTTGAGACTTAAGTAAGAGATCTGGAATATCTCAAATATATAATTGAAAAATTACAACAAAAGAGTACTATTTTAAGTCTAATATTACGTCAAATATGTAAAGTTGGTGTCCAAATTGGCATTACACGTATTCCATCCACAGGAGCCCTTTGATTGAGAGAGACGCAAGGGAGATTCATCAAATTCACAGGCTAATACACGATCGGGGGATTACGGGCCCTTGCGTGCATGAAATTCGAATCCTGGTGCAGGAGAAGCGAATAACATATACATGGCTTGTCCCGTAACTCATCTTGAAGCATTAGTTGGGCCTGGGCACCCCCAAACTTTCATCCCTCAGCACTCTTCACTCTTCCATTCTCTCCCTCTCCCCATGAATTCACCTCTTCTCTCACTCCTTTCAGCTTGAGGGGGAAAAAAAAGCAAGACCAAAGACCCT
Source organism: Eucalyptus grandis x Eucalyptus urophylla (assembly GCA_028830015.1). NCBI lineage: Eukaryota > Viridiplantae > Streptophyta > Magnoliopsida > Myrtales > Myrtaceae > Eucalyptus > Eucalyptus grandis x Eucalyptus urophylla. The sequence goes on from CM054204.1 coordinate 19,994,931, forward strand.
CCAGAGCAGAAACTAGTGGAACCCGTGATACTTGTGGAACTATGTCTCCTATGGAACCGGACGAGTCCGACTCGATTGCCCCACTTGACGAGAGCCTCCAGTCCACGCCCTCCGACGACGAGGAGCAACGGTACTGGAAGATGCGGTCCATCTATAGGGTCCCCGCACGCATGACAGCCCTCAACCCCGAGGTCTACCAGCCGCTAGTTGTCTCCTTCGGCCCCTACCACCACGGCAAGGAACGCCTCCTCCCCATGGAGGAACACAAGCACCGCGCGGTCCGACACTTCCTCAAGCGGTCCGAGAAGCCTATCGAGTGCTTCTTCGAGTCCCTGAGGGAGGTGGCATGGGACCTTGAGGAGAGCTATGATGCGCTGGACCCGAAGTGGAAGGCAAGCAGCGGCGAGGGTGCAGCACGCCGGTTCCTGGAGCTGTTGATAACTGATGGCTGCTTCATGCTCGAGATCCTGTGGTTCAAGTGGCACAACTACGCGCCCAACGACCCCATCTTCAGTGACCACGGGAGCAACCACATAATGGTAGACATTTACCAGGATATGCTGATGCTGGAGAATCAGCTTCCGATGCTAGTGCTGGATCGGCTGGTGGCTGTGGAGAGCGATGGAAAGAAGGTTACTTTCTTAGATTTCGTTCGGTTATAAGACGAGAAAATATTGCAAGTGCGCTAACCGTCATACTTTGTGCACCTAACAGTACATCTTTGTGATCTCACATGAATCCTACGATGGATCCCCCGAATCTAATGTTCTAAATGCATTGATTGCATGGTTCACAATCAATCGATAATTTGATTAGTAAATCTATCACCGAAACTTCATTTATTTCCCTTTTTCGCAAGTAGTATCAATACGACCACAACCTCTGATTCAATGTGCTGACTTCACTCCTACAACACAGGACGACAAATTCGTCCGCAGGCCCCTCCTTGAGTTCTTATCGTTCCCCACCGAGGGCATCACAAGGATGGGCAAATGCCTGCACGTCCTGGACGTTTTCAGGAACATCATGCTGAGGAGCCCAAGAAGGAGGACGAGGAGAAGAGGGAGGACAGTCGGGAGATTATACAGGCCACCGAGCTCAGCGAGCATGGGATCAAGTTCAAGAGGAGTAAGGGTGCGTTTGGTTGGACTTTTGGGGAAAGTCTTTGGGAAAATGCAAAGGACTTTGAGGTTAAGGAGTTTTCTAAAATGCAAATTGCGTTTGGTGAATAGTAATCTAAAAGTCCCTTGTAAAGTACATTTAAGCAAAATGGTGTTTGGAAAAATTTACATTTACAAAGGACTTTTATAAAAAAAAAATTAAAAAGAAAAAAATAAAAGGTTGGCCGGCAAAGGGTAGGGACTGCCGGCGATCGAAATTGTCGCCGGCGGCCGAGGTCTCAAGTTGCTAGACCTCATGCGGCCGCCGGAGACCACAAGTCCTCCTTCATCTTCCGCTCCATCCACCGCTGTCAAGTCTCACCCTTGCCCCCGCCTCACCGACGCCGCCCTCATCGTCGTCGTCGTTGTGGCTTGCGAGAACGCCTTCCTCTCCCACGACCTCTCTAGACTCAGACGACCTAGATCTGGTTCGCTGGAGATCGGGCGACCCAGATCTGGGTCGCGGCCACTCAGATGACCCAGATCTGGGTCGCGGCCACTCAGATGACCCAGATCTGGGTCTCGGTGACTCAGGCGACCCAAAGTCGGAGGTCGCACGACCTCACCACGACCGAGATCTGGGTCGCCCGAGTCGCCGCCACCCAGATTTGGGTCGTGCGACCTCCGGCGACCCAGATCTGTGTTGCCGGAGGTTACGCGAACTCGCCGCGACTCCCGGGGGTCACCGAGGTCATGCCACTGGTTGGCGACAGTTGCCGTGACCACACCGGCCTCACGCCGACATCCGTCGAGCCCGTCGTCAAGCATGTCATCAGCCCCTCGCAATCTCGCTCGCCAATCTCAACGAAGATTAAGGTGAATAGTTACGAGGGCAAAACCGGAAAAACGAAATATTAGTAAGGATATTTATGGAAGACAATTTATCACTTATTGGCCTCTCAGCATTCCAAGAAGGCTGAATGCCCAAGGCAGCCTCCTACATGCCTTGGGCTTTCAGCCTTCCAAAGGCCTGCTTTGCCTCAATCATCTTTACAAAATAATTTCCCAAACACCCAATTTCAGCCCAAAGGGCTTTGAGTGCTTAAAGTGGCTTGGCAAAGCCACTCCCAAACGCACCCTAAGACCGACAGCATCAAGGACATCTCCTTTGCGGGTGGGACCCTGACCCTCCCCAAGATCGAGGTGGATGAAAGCATCATGTCCATTTTGAGAAAATATTGGGTACCCTAAAGGGACCACCTCATCGGTGCTCTGAACGAGTCAGGCTTCGACACCTGTCCACTGGCAGGTCCACGTCTGCTTCCCCTTCTCGTCTCGCTTCTTTCTCTCTCTCCTCTCTCTTTTCACTCTCTCCCAAATAACTCTCGGCTCGGCTGGCAGAAGAAAGGACGGACGGATGGGTAATAAATGCGCAACACTCTCCCACTTAAAATTTCTCTCTCCTCACTCGAATTTTCTGGTTTTGTCTCTCTCTCCTCGTGGAAGAGCAAACAGTGTTCTCTCTCCTCTTTGCTCTCTCTTCCTCCTCCGACGCTCCATCCGGTCTAGCGATTCCTCCGACGACGGCCTTTCTCTCTCCACTCGACGGCCTCATCTCAGGGCTGCATTCTCTCGGCGCACTTCTTCCTAAATCGCGCTCTCTCCCAACGGCCGATTTCGCTCGCCTTTCTCCGTCCCCCGACTCGCGACCGAGAAGCAATCGCTCCGCCCTGCTCGAAGCAGTCCCTCGAGAAGCCCTAAATCTGCGACCGCAAGTCAGGTTCGATTTTATTTCCCGAGTTTTTATGTTCGCATCTTTGTTTTGGGGGAGAAAGGTTGGCCTAAATTTGCGACCAGAAGTTCACTGGTTTATTGCTTCTGATTCTAAGCACAGCAATGCGAGAAGTGAAACTGCGACTGTCTCTCTCTCTACCCTTGTCCGGTTTTTCCGTTCTTGGCAAATTCGAAGATGAGCCCACTTCCGGATACATGATCTTAGGCCGACCCGTCAAGTCGAAGCCCGACGTAATCTCGCTGCTTCGCTCCACCGAGCTGTTGAATCGCTTGTGTCCGGGGGGTTTCAAGATTTTCCCCCGGGGGGAGGGGGGGGCACAATCGCCTATTCCGTCATTGCAGACTTCCAGGCGAGAAGAAATGTGCCCACAATGATCACCCCAACACCGAACCGCCTCCTTTGTCCTCTCTCGGTATGTCGTCATCCCTTCTCTGCTTTCGTTTTTTCCCTCGTCGTTTGGTTTCAGGAAGTGGTGGGGATGTTATAAGTCAAAGAAAGGAATCGGGCCGTGAGGTTTCGCCTGAATTGTGAGAGATTAACGCGGGAGTGGTCGACCCCACGTCCCGTATATGGCGAACGGTATGATTTTTGAATGAAAGCGGGTTCGCATGAGCTATGAGCGTTGGTGGGGAACGAGCAAGAAAGTGGGTTTTGCTGAAAATTTTGATCTTGTTGAAGTTGGATTTAAGGGTAGGGATTTTCTTGGATTTTGGGCTCTCTCTCTCTCTTTCTTGGTCGCGCGAGCACGATCTTATGCGTGGAAATACTTGTGTTGATCCGTTCTTTTCTTTCGGTGGGACTTTGATTGTGTATTTTCCCTTTGGAAATTGTGACTGGACTTTCGATTATATGTCCCTCCGCAAGCTGAACTGTGGACCCAACTTTGCCGCACGAAGTGGATTTTTAGATCAGGCTGCCGTAACAAAATCATGCACGGGTATCTATTTGTCTCGATTATTGACAAGTTGGGAGTCACGGCATTTCTGTTTGTTGAAAGCTAGTTAATCTTAGATGCTGTTTTTCAAGAAAAATTATAGGAAGAGTAGACACTGAACTAATGTGACTCTTTCGATGATATTACTTGAGATCTCTTGGAATAGTTGGTGGGTGTATCTAGATTCATGAACACCCTGGAATTGAATTAAATGGTTGCATTTCTTCTATTGATAAGCATTTTCTGCTCAACTGCTCATGCTTTGTATCTGACTTTAGTGTCCATTTTTCTTGTTTTCTCATTCTCTTTTTTGGTTTTGCCGTAAAGGGAATTAGTCGAATTGCTTGTCATCAATTATTGCGGTTAACCTTTTGACCTTGTTTTTGCTCACACTCTGTCTTGAGTTAGTTTATCTTTTTAATTCTGTCGGTCTTACTGAGATCATGGGACTTGGTGGTTCAAATATTTTAATCTTATAATTTTCTCAATTTTGATTGTTCATATGGGTTCGTGCGTTGTGAAATATTATCTGAGAAGGCCATGCCAGAATGGTTAAATGGTTTATTTGTACGGATTTGTCACCTGACTGCACCTTTATGATTCAGCACTTTTCGTTACTCCTTTCCATGTGCTGCACGAAAAGCTTTTTGACTTTGGTTCCGTTTAGCTATTATAACTTTGTCAGTATAAGGAAAGTATCAAAACTAACGTGTTTACTTCTTAATATTGCTTGCATTCAATTGTTACTTGGGTCACTTATGTGAGAATTTAGTGAGCATGGCAATTATTGGCTTTCATTTGATTCCACTGTGGAAGTACTCCATTTAGGATGTCATGGCATATTTGCTTCTTTTGACAAAGAGGATCACTACTCTAGAGTGTCCTTGCCAAATGAATCTTTCATATGGTGCATGATCAGAAAAATTTCGTTCATGCTGTAGTTATATTGGATTCATAGCTTTTAGGCCGATACTGAGAGTTCTTTGCCCATCATATGCCAGGTGCATAATTTTGCAAAATGCACGATCAGTTTTAAATCATCGTTATTTTTTCTCTCTGTAGAAAGCAATCTTTGTTATGGATTGATGAAGGCATGAGTTGAAGAAATCCTTGTTGTCCCAACTGCTCAACAGTGCTTCCATGGATGGCAAAAGCTCATCTGAGTTGAGCCTTCCCTGGTTCTGGATTATTGAGCATCTGGCAAAATTCGAGCAAGGTAAGCCATCCCTCTTGCATGGTATTCACCTTCGACAGTAGCATTTTTCAAGTTTTGGTCCACTTTCTCATCATTTTTGTTGGGCATTCATATGGTTTATGCTTTTCAGGTATCATTAAAGCGGCTCCAGAGTTACCTGCTCGCTTGGGAAAAATTATAGAGGAAGTTGTTTCTTTGAGATGCTTGGAGGATTTATGTGGCCCTAGAAATGGAAGCATGAACAGTACTTGGTCCTCATTGGGATCAAAGGCGAAAATCGATACATCAAAGAGCTGCAAAAATGTCCTACAGTAAATGTTCCATAATGTGAGTTCTAATAAATGATGCAGTGAAAATATGTTTTCTTTTCTTCATGACATCTTTCCACTGGTTCTGTTCTAATGAGTGCTGAAGTTCGGTGTCTATTCCCCTGTTTATGAATTTGTTATATCTTAGGGCTCTGCATCTGATCTTGAAGTGACTGCAAATGAGTTGTTCAAATGGGACCTTCACTCATTTTTAACGCACAAGAGAACCTCTGTACCAAAAACTGCTCTAGAGGAGGTAAGCAGATCTTTCATCCAGTGCTGTCTATCTTCATGATATCGTCTTTCATCTAGTAATTCAAATCAATCTCGAAGTGCCTTTTATCCTAGCAATGTCGGCGGTCCTTCAGTAAATCTAAATTTTCACAGTCAAGTATATTACTATTAGTTCTCAATTTGTATTTACATCTTACTAATGGACACTAAAGTCAGATACAAAGCATGAGCAGTTGAGCAGAAAATGCTTATCAATAGGAGAAATGCAACCATTTAATTCAATTCCAGGGTGTTCATGAATCTAGATACACCCACCAACTATTCCAAGAGATCTCAAGTAATATCATCGAAAGAGTCACATTAGTTCAGTGTCTACTCTTCCTATAATTTTTCTTGAAAAACAGCATCTAAGATTAACTAGCTTTCAACAAACAGAAATGCCGTGACTCCCAACTTGTCAATAATCGAGACAGATAGATACCCGTGCATGATTTTGTTACGGCAGCCTGATCTAAAAATCCACTTCGTGCGGCAAAGTTGGGTCCACAGTTCAGCTTGCGGAGGGACATATAATCGAAAGTCCAGTCACAATTTCCAAAGGGAAAATACACAATCAAAGTCCCACCGAAAGAAAAGAACGGATCAACACAAGTATTTCCACGCATAAGATCGTGCTCGCGCGACCAAGAAAGAGAGAGAGAGAGCCCAAAATCCAAGAAAATCCCTACCCTTAAATCCAACTTCAACAAGATCAAAATTTTCAGCAAAACCCACTTTCTTGCTCGTTCCCCACCAACGCTCATAGCTCATGCGAACCCGCTTTCATTCAAAAATCATACCGTTCGCCATATACGGGACGTGGGGTCGACCACTCCCGCGTTAATCTCTCACAATTCAGGCGAAACCTCACGGCCCGATTCCTTTCTTTGACTTATAACATCCCCACCACTTCCTGAAACCAAACGACGAGGGAAAAAACGAAAGCAGAGAAGGGATGACGACATACCGAGAGAGGACAAAGGAGGCGGTTCGGTGTTGGGGTGATCATTGTGGGCACATTTCTTCTCGCCTGGAAGTCTGCAATGACGGAATAGGCGATTGTGCCCCCCCCTCCCCCCGGGGGAAAATCTTGAAACCCCCCGGACACAAGCGATTCAACAGCTCGGTGGAGCGAAGCAGCGAGATTACGTCGGGCTTCGACTTGACGGGTCGGCCTAAGATCATGTATCCGGAAGTGGGCTCATCTTCGAATTTGCCAAGAACGGAAAAACCGGACAAGGGTAGAGAGAGAGACAGTCGCAGTTTCACTTCTCGCATTGCTGCGCTTAGAATCAGAAGCAATAAACCAGTGAACTTCTGGTCGCAAATTTAGGCCAACCTTTCTCCCCCAAAACAAAGATGCGAACATAAAAACTCGGGAAATAAAATCGAACCTGACTTGCGGTCGCAGATTTAGGGCTTCTCGAGGGACTGCTTCGAGCAGGGCGGAGCGATTGCTTCTCGGTCGCGAGTCGGGGGACGGAGAAAGGCGAGCGAAATCGGCCGTTGGGAGAGAGCGCGATTTAGGAAGAAGTGCGCCGAGAGAATGCAGCCCTGAGATGAGGCCGTCGAGTGGAGAGAGAAAGGCCGTCGTCGGAGGAATCGCTAGACCGGATGGAGCGTCGGAGGAGGAAGAGAGAGCAAAGAGGAGAGAGAACACTGTTTGCTCTTCCACGAGGAGAGAGAGACAAAACCAGAAAATTCGAGTGAGGAGAGAGAAATTTTAAGCGGGAGAGTGTTGCGCATTTATTACCCATCCGTCCGTCCTTTCTTCTGCCAGCCGAGCCGAGAGTTATTTGGGAGAGAGTGAAAAGAGAGAGGAGAGAGAGAAAGAAGCGAGACGAGAAGGGGAAGCAAACGTGGACCTGCCAGCGGACAGGTGTCGAAGCCTGACTCGTTCAGAGCACCGATGAGGTGGTCCCTTTAGGGTACCCAATATTTTCTCATCCACTTTCCTCAACCTCACAGCGTTCGAGTACCACAAAGTCGGGACTGAAAACGAGGTCATGTCCTACATTTACTGCATGGACCAAATAATCAACAACGGGCAGGACGTCGCGCTGCTCCGCGCCAAAGGTATCATCGTGAATTATATGGAGAACGACGAGGCGGTAGCCAAGATGTTCAACTCGCTGGGCAAGGTTGTGGGGTTCAACCTCAGCCCCAGCCTCACGGACGTAATCAAGAAGGTCAACAAGTACCGCAATAAGCACTGGAACATGTGGAGGGCTAATCTCATCCACACCTACTTAAGGAATCCTTGGGTTGCATTATCTCTCATCGCTGCCGTCTTCCTCTTCGTGCTCACCACAATTCAGACTGTATATTCCGTGCTCAGCTACTACAAATGAAAACTTTGCCTCTCAGTACAACAATATACTGTCTTTTTTTCCACTTTTTTTGGTTTTTCTCCTGATGAAGGATGCTTGATCATCGTCTCTGGATCGGTTTGGGTTGTTATGAATGATTTTCCTCCTGCTTTTAGTCATGTTCATATCCCTCTTTCAATATTTTGAATAATGGACATTTTTATTTTAACATTATCAAATGATGATTTTCTTGTTTCATTCTCCTTCATGTTTGTACAATTTGAATCGGGTAGGGTGAAGGATGATCAAGTTTTAGACAGATGAAATCTACCTTAGCAACATTTCTTCTTGATTAAATTTGTTAAGTGGCAGTGAATTTAAGTGAGAAAACAAATATGACTTTCAAAGTCATCTCTAATCACCATTTGCTTCAATCATTCTAAAAAAACTAAGGTATCTGATGTTGGTACCTAAATTTTGGTTTAAGTATTTATGATAAAAATTGCATAAAAAAAAATTAGAGACCAACCGGACCTTAACAAAAAGGATTTTCGCACCACCTAGCTCTCAGTTTTATTTTACCATCTTTTCGGATTTAAAAAAAAAAAAAAGGTGAGGCCTGCGCAGGTTGGGCCTTCGCGCCCAGCCCGCCCTTTTTTTCCTTCCGGGTGGGCCGGGCCCATCTGGCCCCAGCTCCCCCTAACGGCCCGGCCCAGCTCTCTCGTTCATCTTTTCCCTACCTTCCTCCCGCTGCGCGCCACGCGCGTAGACAGAGAGCATTGAGCAAGAGGGGCAGAGGACGGCGATGCATGTGGAGCAGCGCGAGGACCGGCGGGAGACCCGGACGGATGGGCGGGCGCCTTCAATGCGGTAGAGGAGGTGACCTCACTAGAGCTGCCTGGACTGGTGGGACGCTGGTTCGGCCCGGGGAGGACAGTCGGAGAGCCGAAGACCGACTATCGAGGAGCCACCGCCGACCGGCCCCCCTTGGCCTATGAATAAGGCGTCGCGCCGAGGCCAAAAAGACACGCAAAGAGAGACACAGAAGTAACGAGCTCCGACCCCCCCGAGAGTCATCTGGAGCTTCCCGAGTGAGCGAATCCGAGCGAGAGAGATTTGAGTTCGAGAGCTGTGAGCGAGGGTCGAGTGGAAGATCTGAACTGTACGAGAGGGAGGAGAGATTCGAGGGGTAAAAAAAAAAAAAAAATCCAGATCCGAGGGAGAGAGAGGGTCGCGAGGACCCGGCCTCGCCGCCGCGTGCAGCGCTGGCTGCTTGGCCCGCTGCCACCGCCGTGCAGCCACCGACGATGAGGCCTGCTCTCGTCGCTCCCATCGCCGCCCGCGCCTATAGCCGTTGCCTTTCTGTCCCACGACGACCCAGCCGCCCATTGGGCTCGACCGAGCCCCTGCATCGTCGAACCCGCCGTCGCCTCTTCTTTCGATCCACCGCCCGGTGACTTCCCAGCCGCCCCCATCGGAGCTGTAGAAAGACGGCGAAGGAGAGAGAGGCGCGAGTCGGGTCAGATCCGGGTTGGGCGCGGGTCACAATCGGGTAGGGCTTTCGCTGCTAGGAGGGAGAAACGGGCTGGGCTTGTGTTTTTTACCTTGTTTTGGGTCTCGGCCAAATTCGCGGGCCAGGCCTCGCCTTTCAATTTCCTTCGCGGCTGAAGGGCACGGTTGGGCTGGGCCTATTCGCGGAAACAGCCCAGCCAGAGGCCTGTGCCACGCGCCCGGGCCAAGTTCGACCGGGTCGGACGCGGAGTTCCGACTCGGATCCGTTTTTAGAATATGATATATTCTTATTTTATTATTAAAAAATAGAAAAATCCAAAAAAATGATTTAAACTAACAAAAAGAAATTGAAAAACCCAAAAGTATTTTATATTTCCCAAAAAAATCACAAAAATTAAAAATCACCTTCCAAAAATTAAAAAAAAAATCTTAAAAATAGCATTTGAGTGGTTTTTCTTAAAATATGTGAAAATACTTAACAAAAAAATAAAAATAAAAATAAAAATAAATCATGTTTAAGTTCTTGGAAACAAATATTAGCTAATGCCAATTGCTATGATACATGGATTTCTATTTCCTTAATCTGATTAAGAATTGAATCCTAAAATTCGTAATTAGTACAAAATGCTACATAAATGCTTTACTTGATATTTAAATAAGATTAGGTACCGGAAGGATATTAATGATTAATTAACATAATCAAATCTTTGATCCTAATTTCTCTGGTTGCGTTAGAGTGAAGTATATCTCCTCATATTTTATTTGGGTTTCTAATCGACCCACCCCAAATCTATTAATGGCGACTCCATGATAAAATTAACTTGCAAGTCATGAATTGATGGGCTTGGGAGAGCATGTACTAAGCCCTATGCTTAGCCCTTGCCAATGCGTAAGAAGGCACTGAAAAGGGAGGTCACGACACTTTATTGTTGATCTCAATGTATAATTTGTTGAAATGATTTCCATTATATTAAAGATATTACAAAGCATTACACTTTATGAGGAAACATACAATAATATAAATAATAAAGCTGCAAATCCCTTGATTTTAATATATTCGAGAATCTGCTTGTGATTTTCATTGACATTTCCATATTCTTCTCTCTTAATGGGACAACAATGCCTTAACTCCCCTTCAAATTGGGAATGGGACAATTCCAAATTCTCAATTTGCAACATAAGTTTCCAAATGCGTTTTTGGAATAATAGCTTCGTGAAGAGATTAACAATTCGATGCACAAATATAACATACTTAGTCACAAGAGTTCCACAAGCCACTTTTTCTCGCACATAATGATAATCTAATTTGATATGTTTAGTTCTTGCATATAACATAAGATTAATTAACATATGAATTGCACAAAAATTATCACAAAAATAATATTGATGGACTAAAGAGATGAATACCTAAATCTCTTAAAAGGAAAGATATCCAAACAATTTCAGCTATTGTCAACCAATTGCACGATGCTCCATATTGGCACTAAATGGAGCAATCGTTCATTGCTTCTTAGCACTCCATAATATATAGTTACTGCAGGTACAAAATATCACAGTCGATCATCAAGTCAAGTAGCAATTTGCCCAGCCTTCATCACAAAGGCATACAACTCTATGGTTAACTTGGACAAGATGTGCATTTCTCGATTTATTGTGCCACTAACATAGCGCAAAAGTGCTTCGCAATTTGAAAATAAGTCACAGTAGGCCAATGTATGAATTGAGATATAAAATTGACCGCATATGAAATATCTAGATGTGTGATGGTGAGATATTAAAGAGCTCCGACAATACTTTGATATAACATGGGATTCGAAAATAATTTCGCATTTGAGAGAACAAGTGCGAGTGGCTATAGGCATGGATCTTGGCTTGCAAACATCTATTTAAGCACATTCAAGAATTGACAAAGCATATGTGGTTGGAACAAATAAAGACTATCTATATTCTAACCTCCACAACCAAAAAGTAATACACTGGCTCTATATCCTTTATTGTAAATTCACTACTCAATGAAGAAATAAATCCATCAAGCAAGTTTGGATCATTGCTAATGACAATCATATTGTCCACGAATAAAAGTAGAGCTAGAATGCCATGATCTGATTTTTGAATGAACAACGAAGGATCTACGATCTACAAAAGAAACCAAATGCTAAAAGAAACAAGCTAAAATGATCAAACCATGCTTTTGATGCTTGCTTGATTCCACACAAAGCTCTCTCAAGTTTGCAAACATAATACAGGTTTTGTGATCCTCAAAACAAGGCGGTCGCTCCATATAAATAGATTGTGACAGAAATAAATATATATATATTAAAAATAAATAAATAAAAATTGACCAAAAAAATATTAAAAATGAAAAGCAACAAATGGGGAGTAGATTAAAAAGAAAAAAAAATTAATCTCACTTGCGTCAATCGTACACTCTCACTACTCTCCCTCCTATACATCCAAAAAGGCCCTCTTTTCATCTAATTTGTAGATATGTGAAACAAATTTTTCATTGGACTGTCAAAAAAATATGCATCCATGGAAAAAAAAAAACAAACAAATGTTGATATACTGACAATGCTAATTTATAATTTTTGTAATATAACTAAGTACGATGTTTTACATAATGGGATGAGATGCCCATACTTTTTAAGTTTCTACATTGAGTCATGCAATATCAATTTTGTAGACTTTAATCATCAAATTGATTTGAAATGCCTGTGTTTGTCATGTTTGGTGCATGAGGACCTATAAATTGCATAATGACTCGTCTGCAGTCTCACACTCTGTTCAATGGATGTTAAGGCTATTGTTAAACTTGGATAAACGTCTTTGCCTGTTTTGTCTAATTGCAACATCGGTAATGCACACAGAGCTGTCTGTACAATGTAGGGATTTTTATATTTATTCTAGACATTCCATTGCCATTAGCACAGCCCTCATTATATGCAAGGCAACCCCTTGCCAGACTCTTAAAGTCTGTAGTTGTTTTGGAATCATTTTCGATAGACGAGAGGACAAAGGGTCTCCTTCTGTCTCGCCTCGTCGTTGCTGTTGAAAAACAGACCAAGAAACATATATCTGGGACCAAAATCAGTCTCTACACAGACTCGAGACGATGTAGAAAGCAAAAACGGGACACACGAGTAGAATGCCATTCCTTGTATGGGTGAGATTAGGGACATGAGGCAAGTTGAGCTTGGATTAGAGACACTAGCATCATACACCGGATGTAGCTTTGTCCAACTAGTTATCGAAGAGGTGGAAAAATTCACCAGCTCACAAGTCAAAACACAACCAGGCCACAAAGCCCCCAAGGATGCCAAGAGACTCGCGGAAAAAACCTGTCCCTTAAGAACCACGAACAGCCTTCAGTCCGTTATTAGCAGCACGTTATTAAGGAAAGAAACCGCACACGCTGCACAATCGAATCAAAGCAAATATGGCAAGTTCTTCACGTCCCCAACATCATTTGGTTGGGACATCACATGCCCCGATATCAGATCAAATTGTTTATCAACAAATTCAACCACCTTTCCTAATGCCAAAGAGCTGCAAAATCTGAAGATTGAAAATATGGGCAACTTCGTCGACTTGATGGGATCCACAGTACATGCAAATTTATTGATACACATACTTGATATCACAAAGGAACTAATGACAAAACTTCCCGGAATTTCACTTATCAGATTTTACATGACGTCCTATGTTTAGATAAAGAAAGAAAATTCACCTCCAGAGAGCAGTAGCTCCACCGTAATCACAGAGCACACATCATTTGGCACTACAAGGTCAATTTTTTCCCCCGAATGGGGCAACATTAGAAACTCAGAGCACTCGCAATCACAACCTTCACCAAAGGAAGATTGGATTGTATAGCAAAGTTCTACAAGTTAGCCTACTAGGTCCCTATGCTATTAAGTATTGAGTAGCAGCTGACTTGGTTGGTCCATTAGCATAAGAAAATTAAGGGTTGGTCCATTCCCCAAACAAAAATACCATTAACATAGTTCATATTGCATTTTTTAGTTTTGTATCACGTGTAAATCATATGGCTTGAACACAATGTTACCGTGTACCATTGTACGTGTAATCAAAGATACTTCTGAAAGATGTGGCTAGTTATGGTAACTTTAAACACTACATTTAACTCTTTGTTAATGAAATATGATTCTCGATAGTTATTTGACTGAATTCCATTGATCTTATAGTTTGGGATTTAACAATTTTGGAATCAAATGAAAGTAAGAGAATTTGGAGGGTGAAGGTCTTAGAGATAAGAAATATCAGCATTGAAGTTTGCATAAAAAGAAATTTGTCATTATCCGTCAAAGTTCTTAACAATGAGAGGGGAGCTACTCGCATAAATAGAGGGCCTACGGACTTCATGCGGCGGGGGCCCAAAAGAAGAGAGAGAGAGAGAGAGAGAGAGGAGTGTGTTCAGAGAAAAAGTGAGCTCGTCCTCTCTGACACATTGATACGAAAAAAAGCCAAGGGAGGGGACATCTTTTACAGAAAGGACAAAGGAGAGTATGGAGAGGAAAATAAAAGAAAGGGTGGAAAGTGCTGGCTGTAAAACAAACGTGTTTTTCCCTTGTCCCACGTGAAAAAGTTGGGAGGATACATGCTGCCTTTAATTTAACATTTATACTCAATCATTTGATAATTATTTTAAAATAACTTTAATGTAAAAATCAATATTAAAAAAGCTGAAAGCTTAATGTTAGTCCCTACTAAGTATTAATATTAAGTTTTCAGCATTTAGCCAAATATTGAAATTCGTTTTTTCTTCCAAAACTATCCCCACTCATTATATATATTTGATTTTTTTAGCATTTATATATATATATATATATATATATATATATATATATATATGATTTCTATCATTATTGTCAAAATTTATATTTAAAAAGTTACATTATTTTTTCAATTTAAAAAAAAAAACTAAAAATTCCAATGAAGGGTTTGGTCTTTTATAGATATATATATATATATATATATATATATATATGTATGTATATGTATTTTTTAACATTATTGTCAAATTTTATATTTAAAAAGTTGCATTCATTATATTTTCAATTTAAAAAAATAAAAAATAAAAAATAAATATTATTCACTTAAATGGCTTTTCAAATGTGTTTTTTTTTTTACTAAATGGCATTTTTCTCAAAATTGCTTCTCAAAGTATAATTTACCAACAACCTTTGCATTTACCCAAAATCTTTTAGACTAAATTACTTTGCATTTTCTCAATAGGTTTTGAAAATGCTAAACCAAACGTACTTATAGACTATTTTATAAGTATGAACTTCTTCTAATTTGTTTAAAGGAAATGAATGGGTTGTAGGCTAGATAAACAATATTCACATGTAGGTGCGTGAATATTAGGTGTTGTACTGTATGCGCTCGCAATTTAATTAGCATTGATCCCTTTATTTTATTTTTTAATGTTATTTCGTACTATTTTCTTATTAATATTTATTAGTCGAAAGGTTGTGATAATTCATTCAGTATTTTTGGAAATTATGAAATTCGTAATTTTATAAAAAAAAATTAATTATCTTTTAATTATTCTTATTCTAATTATGTCTTTTCAAGATAACATTTGAGAATATACTTGTTCAGTTTGTAACTTTGAAAATTAATTAAATATACCAGTTTCAACATGAATGTGTATGAAGCCTTTTCGAGTTTTCTTTCCAAAACTATAACAATCATCTCAATTGTTTCCATTAAGATACTGTGGAGCAATATTAGAATTGTCATATAGTATTTTCAATCAAAACTTTATTGTATTTTGAAGGATATTTTTTAATGACCATTAGCAACTTTGTGAGTTTATTATTTGATCCAATTTAAAGGCATACTTTCCAACATGGTGTCCTTCCCTGGTGCTTCGTTTGCTTCAACCCTGCACCTCGCTGTAACTCGTTCGACACATTTTCCAGCCACCACCCAACGAGGACGTTGGATTTGCAAGCATCGGACCCGCTGCACTTCGTTGCTCCACCCCTTCAATCTACGTTTGTTAAGCCACCGTTGCCGCACTAAGCCAAACTTCCGACGAGGCTTGCTGATTTGCCATCTATCGTGCTGTTGCTCTTGTTCCCTGGATCGACGACATTGCTTAGTTCCTCGCCCAAGGTCGATGGTGCCGTTCCCTGGTCTTTTGACGCCTGCTCCGTCCAACAAGGCTGCCGTTCTGCTTAGCTTGTTACAGCTGTTTCTGTTTCTGTAGGTGTGAAGAAGTTCTCGCCAACGTTCGGTGAAGTTTCTGCCCCTATCCGTGACCTCACTCCCAGCCAAGAGTCGTCGCTGGGCTCTCTTGCTCGCTGTGATCCCACTGATCCGAAGCAGGCCTCTTCACCGAGACGCCCATTGGCGTCATTGGCCGTACCGAGAGCCCCCATCGAGCTCACTCCTTGCCACTCAAGTTCGCCATGCACCACCGTGAACCGGTCGTGAAGCCGCCCACCATTCGTCACCCACTGCGATCCCTCGAGTTGGTCACGTCCATGAGGAGCCTAGTCGATCATCATCCGCTGGCCTGATTGGGAGTTTGCATATTCAAGTTAGTTAATTATCTAATCCAATCTTAAACTTGATATTTTATTTCCTAATTTGAACTAATGTGATTTTCAGCGTTAAGAATTTTTTTATTTATTATGTTTGTCTTTATCATGGATAAGTGCCCTATCAAGATCGCAGTATAATCATTAATACGAGCCGTGAGATGACAAGTCATTTTTTTGTTATGTTTGAGTGCCCTATCAAGATTGTAATATCCATTAATTTAAGACGCGGTATGATGACTTATTTTTCTGGATACCGTAATCTTTTATTTTGAATCTTGATGGATATCCTGAGTGATTTTTGCTATGTTTGAAATTTTGATTAGATAATATTGCCTAGTTTAAATTGGATTGCATTTTATGATTTTTTTTTAAAACTTAGCGTATATTCTAGATATGAATAGTCTTTAAGGATTTTAGATAATGTCTGCATATTCATATAATGTTGCATGATTAAAATGGTTTTCTAAAATAGGAGATGGTTTAGGTCAAATTATTCCCTAATCTAGGCTGGATGACTTTTTATTTTACATAGTTTAATTAGGCATTTACCAATTTCGAATTTTAATGAAAACACCAAAATATCGTATGCATGTCATATGCCATTTGTGTGTCACATAGTGTGTATGTTAGGTTCATTTAATTAGAAATTGCACATCATTAGAGCTAGGTCATGTAGTTAAAATTGCATGTCATACAGGCTATTTTATTTTCAAGATAAAAGAAAACCAAAAAATTATTGCTTGCCATGGTGTTTAATTTCCTACAATTTATTGCTTTGATTATTGAGTGTAATGTTTGTGCACTCGCAATATTACTCCATTGTATGTTAATGATTTAGGTTAAAATCAATATCCAAGCTATGCATAATTTTTTTTTTTGAAAATAAAAGAGAAATGTGTTAGAATAATTTAGCATAACCAAGTCCTTAAACTCACATTCTCTGGCTTGTAGGAGTAAATTATAATTGCCAATACTTTCCTTGGGTATTTAATTGACCCATAAAAAAACTGATTAGTGATGACATCTTGATAAAAATTATTTGCATGTTAAATGACTTTAACCTAAGTTGCGAAGAGTTTAAGAGAGCTCGATCTAAGTTGAGCTTAGTAATTCATTAGCCAACCTTAAGTAGTGCACCCACTTGGGGAAGCTCGCAACACATCTTTGCATGTTCTCGAGTTTTGTCGTCAATTAAATTCCGGCACAATTTGTGTATGTGTGTTGTCATGAAAGTGGCTATACATTCAAGTTTTGTCGTCGATTAAATTCCAACTAGATTTGTATGGCATTTTGGTTTGAAATTTGAAGTAAAAGTTTGCAGTTATTTATTATTTGCCTAGATGTTTCCTATTCGGAATCATCACAAAACATGTCTCTTATCCTAATAACCCACGTTTTATTGGATTTTATCACTTGAACTCATATTAACTCATTTAGTAAAATTAAAAGCTAACTCATATGACCCAACTCATCATATATGAGTTGATAAATAAGTTTTCAACCTATTATGACACCTCTACATACGACTAGACGTGTGCCCTATTGCTAATGAATCTACTTCATATCTTATACTTTCCCAGCTTCACAAGGATTCTTTCAAAGTAGCGAACTTTCTTTAATCAGTTCTTCTTTTTTAAATCATTCTTTGAGCAAGAAAGGAATGTCCTCTAGTTGGCTTATTTGGGACTTAAACTGAATGTGTTGCTCGGGCTGAAGGGACCTGGAATGAGGCTGTCAATTTGCGTAATTAGAACTTAACGTAGAAAACCGATTCATCAACATGATGGCTTAATCGGGTGATGGAATTAGTTGCTTTTGGACTGAATTGATGTTTCACAAGATATTTGTGTTCAGAGTTTACTAATTATAGTAGTTATTATAGATCCAAGTGCTTTTGGATTGGAGCTCTTAAGCAGTTATAATGGATTCGAGCTCTTATCAATTGGAGCTCGTAAATGATTGCAACCGATTGTACAAAAACAAGGGAAGTATTTGAATTGCACACAAGATGATTATAACCTATCTTATATGTCATGTGAAGTTAATTTATGAGAAGTTAAATGATTGTCATAAGCTAACTGTACACACATAATATCATTGCATCACTATTTGTGATAACTTTTTTTCTTCTTCGTTCATGCAATGTATGCACAAGAGAAGTGCATTGAGTACTAGATATGATGCTCAAGTAAGAAATTTGGAATATGTCAAACATATGAAATAAAGATTTATCACCAGATTTAATGAAAAATAAGTCTTATTTTAAATCTAGTATCACATCAAATGTGTAAAGTCGGTAACCGAATTGGCATTATGTGCATTCAATCCATATGAGCCCTTCAATTTAAAGTAGCACTTGCGAAATTCATCGAATTCGAAGGCTAATACACTGATCGGGAGATCCCGGGCGTTGCGCGCGTGCAATTCGAATCCTTGGACCCAAAATGTGACTTGCGCATCCATGGCTAGTCCCGTAGTACTTCTCCATCCTGAAGCATTGGGCTTGGGCAACCCCGAACGCTATTCCCATCTCTCTCTCTCTCTCTCTCTCTCTCTAAATTCACCTCCGCTCTCTCTCCATTCAGCTTTTACAAACAACAAGAACATAAGGCACTCCATAACAGAAACTTGCGGAACCATGGCTCTGCCCTCGAACGAGACCGACTGGATCGTCCAATTCAACGAGCAACAGTCCTGGGAGAAGTGGTCCATCTACAGGGTCCCCACTCACGTCACAGACCACAACCGCGTGGCCTACCAGCCGCTGGCTGTCTCCTTCGGCCTCTACCACTACGGCGAGGAACACCTCCTCTCCATGGAGGAACACAAGCATCGTGCGCGCTACCGCTTCTTCACGCATTCGGGGAAGCTCCTCGAGCGCTTGCTTGAGTCCCTAAGGGGGGTGGTGGGGGACCTCATGGCAAGCTACGTCGCGCTGGACCCAAAGTCGAAGGAGGGCAGCGAGGGCACAGTGCGCAGGTTCCTGGAGCTGATGGTCACTGATGGCTGCTTCATGCTCAAGATCCTGAGGTACGCTACCGACAAGGGCGACGACTAAGGGCCCAACGACCTCATTTTTGGCAACTACGGTATGGTCTACATAATGAAGCACATTAGGCGGGACATGCTCGTGCTGGAGAATAAGCTTCCGATGCAAGTGCTGGATCGGCTGGTTGCTGTCGAGAGCAATGGCCAGCAGGTTACTTTCTTAGATTGGCTCCTTCCTAAGAGGTTATTGCACGCATGGAAACCAGGTACCATGTGCACCTAACGGTACATCCTGGTGATCCCATATGAATACCGTGTGGGATCCATCAACTCTAATGCTCCCAACTTGTTGGATGCACAATTAATAATTGCATTATTCAATCTATCACCGCTATCGAAAACTTATTTTTGTTTTTCCTGTTTAAAGCGAGTACTAATCGATATGACAGCAATCTCATATTCAATGCACTGACATTACTCCAACAATGCAGGATGAAGAATTCATTAATAGGCTCATCCTCGAATTCTGCTCTCCCGGCACGCACATCCCGAGGATGGGCAAATGCCTGCACATCCTGGACGTCTTCAGAAAGAGCTTGCTGCACCATGTGGAGAAGCCCAATATCCCGCATGAGCAGGACGAGGGCAGCGAGAAGATTATCCAACCGGCCGTCGAGCTCAACTATGCCAGGATTCGGTTCAAGAAGAGCAAGACCAACAGTCTCAGGGACATCTCCTACGCCAGGGGGGTCCTGAGGCTCCCCGTGATCGAGGTGGATGACACTACCGAGTCTGTGTTCCTCAACTTCATCGCACTCGAGCGCTTCCACATTGGGGTGGGTACAAGGTCACGACCTACATCTCCTTCATGGACGACATCATCGCTAACGAGCGGGACGTCCAGCTACTCCAAACCCATGGTATCATCCACAATGCCATCAGGAGCGAAAAAGCGGTCACCGAGCTGTTCCGCTCGCTGTCCAAGGATGTGGTGCTCGACCCTGAAAGCAGCCTCGACGCTTTGCGCAAGAGGCTCAAAATGTACTGCCAGAAACCCTGGATCACGTGGAGGGCTAATCTCATCCGCACCTACTTCAATAACCTTGGCTTGTATGGTCTCCTATGGCCGCCATCTTCGCCTTGGTGCTCAGCATAATTCAGACCGCGTACACCGTGCTCACCTACAACCCGAATTCTCAGTTTCCCACTCTAAAATAAGCTCTCTCTTCTTCTTTTTTTTCCATATTCTGGTTTTTCTCCTAATGGCTGATGCTCGATAATTATCTTTTGATTGGTTGGCGATTGTAGTTATAAATGATTTCCACCGTCTTTAGTCATGTTCATTTCCCTCTTAAAATGTTTTGACCGATGGACATTTTGCTGATTATTTATCATTATCAAGTGATGATTTCAGTCTTTTTCATGTTTGTCCAATTTGGATAGGTAATGTCGTGAATAAATTGCCACATTTTCTTCTTGAATAAATTCTTGAAGTTGTCGTGAACTCAAGTTAAAAATAAGTATGGCCTTCTAAGTAATCTCTAATACTCAAATTTCAAAGTCATCTGTGTATCTCCCAGTCTCAAGCCATCAATCATTAACACGGGGAACAAACGTACGTCTATACATGAGAAATAAATATTTTGGAAATTCCTGTTCTCGAAATAAGCTACAGTATATTGCTAACTATGTACAGTATATTGCTAACTATTGTCTGACCTTAATGAACAGGGCCCATATTTTTTTGTATGAACTGCAACGAACCACAATTTAAAAGATGAAGTTTTTTTTTCTTGGTGAGGTAAAAGATGAAGTTTTTAGATGCTTAGGCCGCGTTTAGTAATGATTTTGTTCCCGAGAACATATTTTGACCAGAAATAATTATTTTTTATTCTCTTCTTGGGAACAATTTCTAAGCATTTTAAGCCGTTTGGTAACTGTCCAAAATTTCTGATTCTAGAATAGAATTACATTTGATACCGTGCTCATTGATTCTGTTCCAAATTCAATTTCTTTTAATTTTTAAATAATTTTTTCCTTTTCTTTTTTCATTTTTTTTTTCTTTTCTCTCTCATGTTCTTCTTCTTCTTCCGATGGCCGGTGACCTCATCGGAGCATCGCTGGCAACTGGGGAGGGCTCGCCCAACCCCGCCAAGGCTCGACCTTGCCAGATCTAGCGAGGCTGAGCCTTGCCGGTGGCCAAGATGGCCTCATCAGGGCAAGGCGAGGCTCACCTGGCCATCGGTGGGGCTAGGTGAGGCCCGCTTGGCCACCGGTGAGGCTTGCCTAGCCTCGGCGAGGCTCGGCCTTGCCAGATCTAGCGAGGCTGAGCATCACTAGTGGCTAGGCAGGCCTCGTCGGGGCTGGGCGAGCCTCGTAGGGGACCAAGTGGGCCTCACCTAGCCCTCCAGCGAGCTCGTAGGTGGCTAGGTAGGCCTTCGGCGAGCTCGCCGTTGGCTGGGCTTGCCTTCGGCGAGTTTGTCGGTGGCTGGGCTTGCTTTCGATGAGCTCGTCGGATTGGTTGCCGACAACTGGCGGCGACAGCGGCAGGTGGCGGCGACGGGATGGCGGTCGATGAAGAAGAAGAAAAGAGAAGAAGAAGAGAAAATGGAAGAAGAAGAATTGGTTTTGATTCTTAGATTTGTTCCCAGAACAAGAATCAATTTTTTTTTTTTTTATTCTTGATTCTGTTCCAAATCTACTTTCGGGAACAAAAAAAAAAAAATAGAAATTTGTTTCCAAGAACAAAAATTTTACCAAACGCAATTTTGTTCACAAACTGATCCTGAGAACAAAAAATCAGAATTAATCACTGTTTGGATGGTTACCAAATAGTGCCTTAATGAACCAAATTTCAAAAGGCGAAGTTTAGGTGCTTCTATAAATATTCAGCGATAGGGGATATCCTTCCAGAGTAGCAATAGCTGAATATCAAGCTTCCTATAATCTTCCAATTCGGATTAAGCTGAGCCGCTGTAAGAGTTATCAATTATGCAACATTGTCACGTAATAATTCCAATGTTTTGTAGTTGAAATAGGGAAATATCCTGTGATAAGTTTTTGGGAGCAGGAAACTAGGTTGAGATCCAAAGATTGACATGGACAAAGTCAAGGAAAACCTTTGAAATTATTTTAATATTGAACCTTGAACATACAATAGTTTCGAATCGAATATCTTTATAAAGAAGAGCTTTTGTCTCATGGTAACCTACTCCAGTCCCCTTACAATTACTATTTAATTAATTAAGTGTAATTTTTAGACTAACTTAACCAATAATGGAATCATGCTACGTAGGATTTGAACTTATGACATGGGGTTTTGGAGCTCACCCTCGCGGGATCACGATGCTTTGTCCCGGCCATTTTAGCACATGTGTTGCCTAGGGCATAAGGGGTATGATGACTTGACATCATCCTCACATTCCCCCGACTTATCACTGGCAGTCTCATTTTTTATTCATAATTCAGTAATCAGATAGTTGCATGAGTGAAAGAAAACAACTTAGAAATTAGTAGTATATCTTTATGAGAAGTAGACATATTATT
This sequence comes from Eucalyptus grandis x Eucalyptus urophylla, assembly GCA_028830015.1. Lineage (NCBI taxonomy): Eukaryota > Viridiplantae > Streptophyta > Magnoliopsida > Myrtales > Myrtaceae > Eucalyptus > Eucalyptus grandis x Eucalyptus urophylla. The sequence continues at coordinate 20,017,466 of CM054204.1, forward strand.
CTCAAGACCCCTCTAGTAGAAGTCCTGAAGAAAAATGGCCAAGACATTCAAAGCGGCAACGAAATCAAATTGTTGAGAAAAACCATTATGAAAGACCAGAATATGTGGAACGTAAGACAAAGATATAACAAGGACAAGATCCTCTCTATATCACAAAATAATGATAAATGATTGCGTGATAGTTTTTAATTTATCGTTAGAATAACAGTTTATTTTGGATCACAAAAAATCAAATAACAAATAATTATAAATTGTTGTGGGGCCTATTTCTTCAATAATTTATAACTCATAATGAACCGTTATTCTCATAGTAACCTTATGCTAGCAGAGCTCCAAAATAAGTACTTCGAATTGTAAAATCTTGACGAGTCAATATGGGATTGAGGGAATCCACAATACTTTAACGTCAAGTATATTAAAGCGAAGAGAATGCCAGCTAGAAGAATGCTCGCACTCATTTAACTGCATGTGTAGTTAACCTCATTCGCATGCATGCCTGTTACGACAAAGCAAATGATAGATTGATTAATAAAACTGTCCTCAGAACTGATGGCTGATTGGGATAAATAACCGAGGCAGAAAGTAAATCACGACAAAAAAAAGAAGAAAAAGAAGTCTACCCAGTGATCATAGTAAATCTCCGTTGGGTAAATAAAATCTCCACAATACTCAATTCTCTCACCTTAAAATGGACAATCACATGTGAAAAGTACAAGTCATCCAAGCATGTAACCACTGCCACCGATGAACTGCATGTGCATTTTTGGAGTACGGAAAGCAGTAAAAAATTAGCAATTGTCCTTGTCGATATAGAAGGCCGCCTCATTAAATTTCAGCGAGTTGTGTAATTAAATCACTAACATAACCAAGAAAACAAGAAAACAATGAATAAACTATATGGCTTTGGCCTCTTTAACAAGAGGAAAAATAATTTCTTTAGTTTTTAGGTTTTCCCTATAAAAAGTAAGAAAATTTTAGGGTTCTAGGATATTTAAATTTAGGGAATGCTAGCATATCACGGTGTATGACATCCGGAATTTTGCTCCACAAAATCATCCGGATTTTTGCTCGACAAAATCATGAGCCTCAAGCGATTAGCAGTCATCCCCGCAGCACCAAACTCGTCACCAAACCACGTCATCCGCATCACCGCTGTGTCTTGCCAATTGTGCCTCTCCATCACCAACCGTCACACCTAAATCACGCTACCTCACCATGCTACCGTGTCACCAAGACTGGCACTTTGGCGCCACTAGATGCACCCCAAGCCATGCCACTTGGCCATCTCTCATGCCGCCACCAACCCCATTGTTTGGCATCAAGAAGCCTCGCCTACAACCAGATCTAATCGGTAATGGGTAGAACGCAGCAAGAGTCAAACTAGAACGTGGCTACAAGATGGACAGATTAGATGATTAATCAGCAGAAAGGGACACTAAGCTGAAGAGCACTCTTCTATCTGGCACGTTATCTTGTTGGTCAATGTTAAGATCATATATCAACAAAGAGCAGATGATGCTGCTGAGACTGCTGAAGTTAGAATAGAGGATGCTGCGAAGGCTGATAAAGCAAGAGGAAAAGAAGTAAATGTGACTGATAACAGTGGAAATGAATGGCTAAGATAAAGAGTAATGAAGTTTGTGATCAACGATGGAAAATCTGTCAAAGAGGATAAACAGAGATTGCGGATTACCTCTATGAAGATATATGAAGTCGTCGGTCAGTTATAAAGTCAAAACAGAAGTTAGTTGTTTCTGTTAGTCTTCACCTTCCTAAATGAGGAAGGTATATAGCTTTGCAGTAATAGAGAGAGAGAAGAGTAGGAAAAAGTCATTTTTTGATTTGTTCATTCTTTCTCTCGGTTACTACAGAAAGATAGAGAGAAAGATAGATGAGAGTATGGATTCAATATAGAGATTTTTCCTTTCAATTGATGTAAAAGATCTTGAAGTACATTGTGATCAAGTACATAAGAGAATATACAGAGTTCTTCATTGATCAATCTCAATCTCTACATCTATATCTTCCTATTCCTGCATTCTTCAATTCTTCTATACCAGAAGCTTCTGCATTGTTGATTCTTCTGTATGAATGCATCATCTTCACATGGTATCAGAGCCGGACGATCATTTCAGCCAAAAAGGATCCATTCAGTAGCTACTTGTTTGATCGAGGAAGAAGGATCTAAAGCTATACAGATTACTGTATCACGGTAACTCAGTTAGTTTTTCATAAACGAAATTGCTATCCTAGTTTTTCCATAGTTGAAAGAATACAGCAATGACAGTAAGAGCATCGAAGTATCCCTTCCCTATACATGTGAATATTTCTAACTTTGTCACCATAAAACTTGCCGAAGACAATTTTCTTTTATGGCAAGCTCAGATCTATAGGTTTCTGAAAAGCCAAGAACTCTTTGGCTTAATGGTGATATTACACCACCTACTCGAATGCTGCAGAATGTAGTTGAAAGAGATGAAGCTGAGGCTGTAAATCCAGAATATACTGACTGGATAAAAATAGATCAGCTAGTATCCTCATGGATAAGCGGAGCTGTAAATGAGAATATACTAAGCTTAATAATTGGCTTAGAAACGTTTTATGAAGTGTGGCAGACACTCTTGAATCGATTCACACAAAAATCAGCAGCAAGAGAGTTTGAGTTGAGGGGGAAACTCCAAGGCTGTCAAAAACATGATCGAGATCTTCCAGTCTATCTTCGAGAATACAAGTCAATATGTGATCAGTTAAATGCTATCGGGAAACCGGTGGATGATATAACCAAGCTGTTTGGTGTATTGGAAGGGTTAGGAGCTGAGTATGAAAATTTTCGAACAACAATATACTGTCTAAAACCTCAACCTGAGTATGATGAGGTAATTGCACAATTAGAAAGGTTCGAGTCAAGAATGCAGAACTACTCTAGAACGCAATTTAACCCCAATATGGCTTACTTTGGGCAAAGATATTCTCAAGCACAGTTCAAAGAAACTACTGATGGAGGGTATATTCCTCAAAATTTAAGCTTTGCTGCTCAAAGAGGTAATTACAGAGGAGGCCGCAGTTATGGAAGAGGACGCTCTCTTAATAACAGAGGCCGTGGATTCAGATACCCTAGAGACAACTCAGGTTACAGGTTTAACAATGTCAGCTATATGCAAGAGAATCAGAGAACCAAACCTTATTACAGTTCCTCTGAACCTGCTTTCACCTCTGGATTCCGTCCCTATGCTGGACCATCACAGAGATACCAAGAAATAAAATCTTATCCTTCCAATCTAACTTTTCCCAAGAATGTGCAAGATGAGAAGCCAATTAACAACATAAAATTAGAACGTCAAATCTGCAAGAAACCAAGCCATGATGCTTTGCACTGCTGGTACAGATTTGATAACTCGTATCAAGCTGAGGAGATACCAACAGCTTTAGCAGCTATACATCTTGAGGATGCCAAAGGCAGCGAGTGGTATCCATATACTGGTGCAACTGCACACATTACAGCTAATCATGGTATGCTTCAAAACTCTTCTGAATACACTGGATATGACACTGTCATGATTGGTGATGGATCACACTTGTCGATTACACATACTGGTAACACATTGTTGCATACTGAAGAAAGTCTATTGCCTCTGAATGATGTTCTAATTGTCCCTGATATAAAGAAAAATCTGTTATCAGTGTCCAAATTAACAAATGATTACCCATGCTCATTTGTCTTTGACAAATTTGGTGTATATGTAAAGGACAATTGGACCAACACAACCTTGCTGCTCGGAAGGAAAACTAAAGGACTATATCAAGTGAATTTACAAACAACACAAGCCTTTCTAGCTCAGAGACACAGAGCAGTAGAAGAGGACACATGGCATCAAAGACTAGCACACACCAATCTGCATATCTTGAAGTATTTGCAGAATCAAAAACTCATTCAATGTAGCAGTAAGATGTTGAGTGTTTTTAGTAGTTGTCAAACTGCTAAGAATGCAGCTTTACCATTTCCATCCTCTAAATCTGTAACAACCATGCCCCTACAGAAAATCCACTGTGATATATGGGGGCCATCACCTGTGACTTCATTTCAAAGTTTCATATACTATGTTCTGTTTGTGGATAATTTCTCTCGATATAGTTGGATATATCCATTAAAATTGAAGTCAGACTTCTATAAGATCTTTGTTATGTTTCAAAAGCAAGTAGAAAACCAATTTGAGTAAAAAATCAAGGTCTTTCAGTGTGATGGAGGAGGAGAATTTCTTAGCCATAGGTTTCAAGCTCATTTGCAAGACTGTGGTATAAAACAAAATCTCTCTTGTCCCTATACACTTGCACAGAACGGGATATCTGAGAGGAAGCATCGGCATATTGTTGAATTAGGTCTTGCCATGTTATATCATGGCAGAGTTCCATTGAAGTATTGGGTTGATGCTTTTATTACAGCTAACTATGTCATCAATCTTCTTCCAACACCGAGATTGGACATGCAATCACCACATAGAAAACTATATCACCAAGAGCCAACCTATGATCACCTCAGAGTATTTGGTTGTGCCTGTTATCCATGTTTATGACCCTATGCTCAGCATAAGTTTGATCCAAGATCTCTCACCTGTGTATTCATTGGTTATAGTGACCATTATAAAGGCTACAGATGTCTTGTGCCTTCAACAAGTTGAATATATATCAGTAGAAATGTAAAGTTTGATGAGAAGTTTTTCCCATTCACTAAGTTGTGCTTGACAAAGTATGCATCTCTTACAACATTATACCAGACATGGGCAGAAGAAGTTTAGTTAACAGAGTCAGCAAATAGAGAAACAGTCTCTAATATACCCTATACTGGTTCTCATACATGTGCAGCCCATCTGCAACTCGATAAAGACAATATTGTCATCAACTCTCAAAGTACTCAACAGAACTTTATTCCCTATACTGATCAATCGAGACAGGTCATTTCCACAATGGTTACACATGGTGCAGAAACTTCACCTGTACAGAACCAAGACATATCTGATGCTGATACACCACTATCCAATAGTACAAGCAGTGGATCTGATCAAGCCACTTCTCACACAACTCAAGGGATTACTTCTAATCATTCAATACAGACACGATCAAAGTCTGGAATTGTCAAACCGAATCCCAGGTATGCATGTCTTGCTGTCTATAAGGTACCTTATGAACCAAAGACAATTAAATCTGCATTAGCACATGAAGGTTGGCATAAAGCAATGACAGAAGAAATGGAGGCATTATATCAAAACAAAACCTGGGACTTAGTTCCTCGAGCTGAACATATGAATATAATTGGCTGCAAGTGGGTCTTCAAAACAAAACTTGCATTGATAGATTGAAAGCATGTTTAGTTGCTAAGGGATTCCATCAAGAAGAAGGCATAGATTTCATAGAGACTTTTAGTCCAGTAATCAAGCATGCCACAATAAGAATTGTTCCGTCTATAGCAAAGATGAGACAGTGACCTATACATCAACTTGATGTTAAAAATGCATTTTTACATGGCACTCTTAATGAAACAGTCTACATGGAGTAGCCTCCTGGTTTTCAAGATCCACAGAGACTTTATCATGTGTGTTTACTCAAGAAATCACTCTATGGTCTTCGACAAGCTCCTCGAGCATGGTTTGATAAGTTCAGTGATTTTCTACTCAAATATGGATTCTTTTGCAGCTCGACAGATCCATCCTTATTCATATATCATCATCAACAGCATACTATTCTTCTGCTTTTGTATGTTGATGACATTGTCTTAACTAACAGTTCTTTTCAAATACTTTATGTTCTTATTCAGTCTCTTAGCCTCAAATTTCACATGAAAGATCTTGGTCCTCTGCATTATTTTCTTGGCATCGAAGTCAAACAAAATTTAGATCATTTGTTTCTATGTCAAACAAAATATGCCAGTGATCTTCTCACTCGAGCTTACATGTCTGAATGTAAACCAATTGCTACTCCTTTGTCCCTAAAGCCAATTATTATGCAACAAGATTCTGTTTCTCTGACCAATCCTACTGAATATCGTAGCTTGGTAGGTGCTCTTCAATATCTAACTTTGACTCGACCTGACATAGCCTATGCTACCAACCTACTGTGTCAGAAATTACAGACACCAACTGTGGCAGATCTTGCTCGACTTAAAAGGGTGCTGAGATACATCAAAGGCACCATCAATCTTGGTTTATTCATTCACTCATAGAGTTCTTCACATCTGTATGGTTTTTCAGATGCAGATTGGGCAGGGTGTACAGAAACACGAAGATCAACTACAGGATTTTGTGCTTACATTGGTTCCAATCTTATCTTTTGGGCAGCCAAGAAGTAATCCACAGTCAGTAGGTCCTCTACAGAAGCCGAGTACCGTGCACTTGCTTCCACTTCTGCAGAACTCACTTGGATCAGCTTTGTCTTACGAGACATAGGCTGTGCTCTCCACTCTCCTACACATCTATTTTGTGACAATAAATCATCTATAGCTCTCACTGCTAATCCTATATTACATGCTCGAACAAAGCATATTGAAGTCGACTTTCACTTTGTTAGAGAAAAAGTCTCTTCAGGATCACTCACTGTTCGGTATGTCCCAAGCAATTTCCAAATTGCTGACATTTTCACCAAATCTCTCTCACACTTTACACATTGCCAACTCCGCACTAAATTGGGACTTGGTTCTCCACCTACTCCCAATTTGAGGGGGAATGTTAAGATCATATATCAACAAAGAGCAGATGATGCTGCTGAGACTGCTGAAGTTAGAACAGAGGATGCTGCGAAGGCTAATAAAGCAAGAGGAAAAGAAGTAAATGTGACTGATAACAGTGGAAATGAACGGCTAAGATAAAGAGTAATGAAGTTTGTGATCAATGATGGAAAATCTGTCAAAGAGGATAAACAGAGATTGCGGATTACCTCTATGAAGATATATGAAGTCGTCGGTCAGTTATAAAGTCAAAACAGAAGTTAGTTGTTTCTGTTAGTCTTCACCTTCCTAAATGAGGAAGGTATATAGCTTCGCAGTAATAGAGAGAGAAGAGTAGGAAAAAGTCATTTTTTGATATGTTCATTCTTTCTCTCGGTTACTACAGAAAGATAGAGAGAAAGATAGATGAGAGTGTGGATTCAATATAGAGATTTTTCCTTTCAATTGATGTAAAAGATCTTGAAGTACATTGTGATCAAGTACAGAAGAGAATTTACAGAGTTCTTCATTGATCAATCTCAATCTCTACATCTATATCTTCCTATTCCTGCATTCTTCAATTCTTCTGTACCAGAAGCTTCTGCATTGTTGATTCTTCTGTATGAATGCATCATCTTCACAGTCAACACTTAGATTAAGCAGTGGAGACCGCATATTAAGCAAGTAGCGAGCAACCGTCTTCATCCTCCCCAACTTGTGCAGCAACTTTCTGTTTTGCGCGCACAACCGCGGCGTTTCACGCTGTCCAGCCGCCCAACAATGGCCTCCACCCACGCATCGCACCGCTAGTCGCTCCACGTCCTAGTTCGTCTCAAAGCATCGAGCGAACAATAAAGGACCGAGGCCTCCACAGCACCACCGCACAACACCAGCTGCTCCTAGAAGTAGTAAATTGCTTCCCATTTGTGCTATGTAGGTTGATTTTTGTACATCGAGGTCGATTTCCTCAAGTTTTAATCATCTTGGTTGATTTCACGCCTAGTTGTGTTAGTCAACAGTTTCGGAGAATGGGCATTGCAAGTATTGTTGAAGTCCGAGGTTACGGATATTTTCCGGTCGGTTTACTGTAGATAATGATTTTGCCAATTTTGTGCTAGTTTTTGTGGTGGGAATTTGGTGAGACTTTCTTCACGAAAGTTGCTCATTATACCTTGTTTTAGGACATACCTTAAATTTGGATTTTTTGCGCTTCATACGTGCAAAATATATATGATAAACTACGTGGGTCCAAATTTGTCTTCATAAACAGTTACTGGACCTCTACTCGGTTTCCATTTTCTACAGAATATTTGACAAAAGATTTGGACTAGTGTCCCCAGGAAATTTTAAACCACATCTTAAACAATAATGTGAAATTTTTTCATGATTTTTGGAGCACAATTAGGCATCCGAAATGCTCATTCTTGAATTGTTGAATCCTGGAAATTTACTGTGTTTTGACCTGTAGTATATAAAATTATCGGGACCTGTACAAGCTCAAACGGGTCTTGAGTTATCATGAAAAATATTCTTCAGAGACTCGTTGACATTGCGTTAAAGTTTGTGATTTTTAGAACTGATTTGCTTGGCGAATGCCCTTGATTTCTACAGACAGGCGAGCTGCCCTGTCGATTTTGGCTAAACTCCCTTTTGTAACCCGTCCTTTTGAACTAGTACTGCCAACTAAATGTTTGTATCACTTCTTTGGTTTACAAAGGATAGTTGAGGGTGGACATTCAACTGTTCCCATACATTAACTCAGTGGATGGCATGTTTGAATTGAATTGTTGAATTGTTGCACCATGAGATGAGTGTGTGATTTGGGAATGGTGTTGGTCCTTAGGACGACGATGCCTCAGGAGGGTAATAGGGATGCATGGAGGGATAACTAAGTTTCTCTAAATGCTTGGGGGTATAACACGGTTCTCCAAGATATCCTCACGATGCTAGATGAGTATGCGATGCCTGGGGGTAATGGGGTTTCCTAGAAGATGATGGCAGCTAATTCACAACAAATATGATCATTGGCATTTTCAGATTTCATTTGAGCTTTATTGGTTTACTATTTTCAAAGGAAGTGTTTTTCACCCGCTATTACAATTTTGAAAAAGGTTCTCCGTAAATTTGATTTCAAACTGATCTTCTATATTTTATTCTAAACTTTCTCGTATGTGCCGTTATTGACATATGTAGTATGGATTGGTTGGTAGTTTGCTTGTTGAGTTTATACTCACTATTGGCGGATTATTATTTTTAAGATGAGTAGACATGCCACTGTTACTTGCATCCCCCATGACCTTCTACGGTGCTTTGATAAATTTCACGTAGCACCAGACTAAGTTGCACGACCTCGACTTTCCCAATGTCACCTTCATCCATGTCATTGCAATATCGATAGTTGATGCTGGTCTACCATCGAGCCCGATGTTGATTGGGTTCGTCGCCGTCTATGCCCGGATTGACGGGTGATGGAGATAGTGGGGTCGAATATGACAAGGACCGAAGGACGAGGATAGCATTTTTGAAAGACTATGCAGTTTAGACGAGTTAGGCAATCCTATAGATATACGGTGTCATGGTCGGAGTGGTACAGTTGATGGAATTTTCGTACAGTCCGAAAGTAGGAATATTTTGGTAAATCCCCAATTTACCCGACTTAGATCGCTCAAAAGTATCTAAAACTAAAGGAAATGAAATTGTCTTGGTTTATATTCCTACGTGCATTCCTTGAATTTTGTATGTCGTGGGTGATTATTGGTTTATATACGTTTTCGCATGCCTAAAAAGTGGAAAGATTTGGATAGTCACATTAGCCATGACGTGCTGGGGATGTCACAATGTGACCATATGATGGTCAAAGGATAGCTACAAAAGTTATCTTTCTCCAACGCAACCGTATGGAAATTGCCAAGCAAAACACGGATATTTCTCCCTCTCATGGAAAATGTGTGGCAAGGTTCACCATCTACTTTCCAAGTTAATGGTACGGTTAGCCAAACATAGTCGAGCGGGAATAATATAGGAGGGAAGGATACGATTGTGCAAGTCAAATGTACATAATGTTATAATAGACATGTAACTAGCGTCAAGCACTCCCTATGCGTGAACGCAAAGTTAAATAGGTTTATAAGAAGAAGACTAATAGACCGAAAGTTGACTCTAAAAAGTAAAAATAGAAGGCATTTTTTCTAGAAGAGGAAATGGGTGAAGACTGAGATAATTATCATTTTAGTGGGGCCAGCGAGCGCATAAATGGTGGATGTGGATAAAATGAAGGCAGTTAACTTTTTCTTATTAAGGATGGTTTTGGAAGGAATGAAGAGCGAGATAAAACAAGTGTAATGCTTAGCCAACCGTACCATTAGCTGGAAAAAGGGACGGTGAATCCTCAGCCACACATCTTGGATGAGAGAGAGGGAGACTTGTCTCTTGCTTGAAATTTCCTAGTGCTTGCGCAAAGGAAATATCCGTTGACTGTCACACCGTCTCGCGGTGATGCTAGCACCACTCATAAAACAATATTTTGACTTAAATGTCTTTGTGAATATTAAGCTCAAATCTCTATTGTCAAGTATTGACTAGCAGAAAACTTAGCTGGAAAGCAATGTCCAAAGGATGGTGGAGCCCACTTGTCCATATCCTCACCATCGGAAAAATTGTCTAAAAAATCTTAAATCTATTATATTTTTATTAATTCAGTCTCAAACCTTTTAATTTTATCATTGAGTTCTAATTTTTTTATATGATTTTTCAATTGAATTCATCCCGCCAATTTAACTAGAAATTGTTGATATGGATATTGAACATTTTATGTGATACGACTAACGCTAAAGTGGATAATTTTAAATAATATTTAATTTTTCTTTTTCTTTTATTTTTCTTTTTTTTTAAACCCTCGCCTAGCGACTGGCCACAAGTGTCACCCTTTGGCTGGCAAGGGCTATGACGCCCTTGCATCACCCAAGCGAAGTGAGGGCATTGCAGCCTTGGCCAACCAATGGCAAGGGTCATGACCCTCACTTGGATCTAGGCGAGGGCCAACGTCCTCACATGTGGCTAGTGAGGGCGTGGAGGCCCTTGCCCATGACTAGCTAGGGCAACGACACCCTCACCTAGGGAGGGCTAGCCTACGGTTATTAAAAGAATAATAATTTGAAAAATATTAAAATATTATAAAAATTATAAACGTTAATGTTGGTCGTGCCATATAAGATGCTTGCATTCACATTAGTGATTTTTGATTAAGATTGGCCAAATGAACTCTGACAAAACGTGAAAAAAAAAAATTAGATCTCCATTGACAAAATTGAAAGACTTATGATTAAATTAATAAAAATATAATAAATTTAGAATTTTTTGGACAATTTTCCTGTCTATCAGCTTCTGCCTCTATAATTGCATTCCACATACATCACTCCATTACATCACAAGGATGCACCGTCCGATGGGGCATTGTTCCACTATTGTTTTGTTGTTGCACATATTCCTGACGAAGAAATACACATGGGGGAAGTCAATTCTCTTTTTGCCATACCTGCCTTTGGAATTTTTTGGCCAGTCTAAAATCATGAAAATTCTCCATACGAAAATTCTTGACTACACATATGCATTTTTGTATCTAGGGGCATAGAATTTCGGACATGCCTTGCTTCGGGGGATTTTTTTTTTTCAGAGCCAAATCGATATGGATCTGATCAATTGCAACAGTTAGTCATGTGGGTCCTACACGACGTCCACACACACACACACACATATATATATATATCACATAATCAACTATTATGATTGCATTTGGTTTGCGAAAATGGTTCTAGGGAACGATATTTTTAGGCGAATCCACTCAAAAGATAGGCGAATCTCTTTGGCTCGTTCGATCAATAGCCCATGATCAGGGATATCTAAGTGGTGGGTAAATCTATTGTCAATCTGGCCGAATCTGGTCAGAAGGTTTCTTAAGAGTTTGACAGGACTCCTTCACATCTTTAGTATCAGACGATGAATTTTATTTTATTTTATTTTTTTTAAGATTTAGCACATAATTGCTCCTCTTTCTTAGGGAGCCGATACTAATCATCGGAGGCTAATCTTGGCTTTTGAGGTGAAGCGCATAATGGTCCGTGCCCGATGTGCATCCTTCACTTAAAATCCTGCAGCTTCTTCTAGGGTTACATTGTGTTGATACAGTGCCGACAACCAAAAAATCATTTAAACTAACAACTTCATGGATAACGTAATGGACAAAGTCATTTATAACATGATAGCCTTATAAAATTACATTATTTTAATCGTAACATTGGCTTGATATAGTACAATGAATTTGGTAATGACTTCTTCATCTGGACAACATTTAAATAGTCTCACATTTAAATCTCATGAAAGATCCATGATGACTTTGACTCGTGCTCCCAAATTTTTGTGCCTTAATGCTAATGAATATACTTTATAACTTATACTTCCCCAGCTTCACAAGGATTCTTCTCAGAGCAATAGTAGCGTACTGCTTCAATCAGCTCTTCTTCTTCTTTTTTAAGTCAGTCTTTGGTCAAGAAAGGAGTGTCCTCCATTTGGCTTATTTGGACCAAAACTGAACGTGTTGCCCGGGCGAAAGGGACCCGGTATGAGGTCATCAATATGCGTAATTAGAACTTAACGTGGAAAACCAATTCATCAAAATTATGTATTCATTTGCGACCCAAAAAAATGATATATTCATCTGTTCGGTTGATGGAATTAGTCCGTATTGGATTAAATCCACGTTCCACAAGAAATATGTATTTAGAGTTTGCTAATTATAGCAGTTATAATGGATCTATATTCTTCTTGATTGGAGCTCATAACCAGTTATAATGAATTAGAGCTTTTCTCGATTGGAGCTCAGAACTGCCTATAGTCGATTGTATGAAACAAGTGAAAGTATTTGAGTTTTACATAAGAGGGTTACAACCTATCTTGTGTACTATCTGAAGTTAATGAATGAGCAGTTTTATGATTGTCATTAGCTAACCGTGCACACATAAGAAAATAGCATCACTATTTGTGGTCATTTTTTTGTTTTTCCTACATGTGATGTATACACGAAAGAAGTATGAGTACTACATATGTAACTCAATTATTGCCAAATATAATAAAAAAGTACTATTTTAACTCTAGTGTCGCATGAAATATGCAAAGTCCGTACCCAAATCGGCATCCAATGTATTCAATGCATACAAGCCCTTCAATTTAGAGAGACTGGTGAAATTCATCAAATTCAAAGGCTAATACACGGTCGGGAGATTACGTGCTTTGCGGGCTCTGAATTCGAATCATCTCGCACGAAACGTGAGTTACACGTGCATGGCTTGTCCCCAAATACCTCTTGACTCTTCCCATCTGTCTCCATAAATTCTCCTCTTCTCACACTCCTTTCAGCTTAAGAAAATAGAACGTAAGACACTCCAAAACAGGAACCATGCCGCCGCGGCACCGGTACGAGACCAACTGGATCGTCGAAGTTAACGAGAGCCTCAAGTGCATGCCCCCCGACGAGCAACGGCACTGGAAGAAGCGGTCCATCTACAGGGTTCCTGCCTGTGTCACTGACCTCAACCGCAAGGCCTTCCAGCCACAGGCTGTCTCCTTTGGCCCCTACCACCACGGCGAGATCCACCTCCACACCATGGAGGACCACAAGCACCGCGCGCTTCTCCACTTCCTCAGGCAGTCTGGGAAGCCTCTCCATCCCTTCCTCGAGTCCCTGAGGGAAGTGGCGCGGGACCTCGAGGAGAGCTACGACGCACTGGACCTGGAGTGGAAGGAGTGCGGTGGTGAGGGCGCAGCAAACCGGTTCCTGAAGCTGATGATAACTGACGGATGCTTCATGCTTGAGATCCTGAGGAGCGCGACACAGGCAGTGGATGACTATGAGCCTGACAACCCCATGTTTTACACCCACAGGATGCTTTCCATAATGCCATACATATGGCCAGACATGCTGATGCTGGAGAATCAGCTGCCGATGCTAGTGCTGGATCGGCTGGTCACCGTCGAGAGTGATGGCAAGGAGGTTAGCTTCTTAGATTTTGCTTTGTCAGATTCACTAACAGTACATCTTGGTGATCACAGATGGGCTATGTGGACCTCAATTGGGATCCATCTAATCAAATACTCCAAACCTGTTGGATGCATGAGTCGATCAACTGAGAACATGATTACTAAATCTATCACCACTATTGGAAACTTCTTCTTATTTTTATTTTATTTATTTTATTTTTCACTTTAACTCAAGTACAACTGATACGACAACGATCTCACATTCAAATGCACTGACTTCACACCGACAACTCAGGATGACGAATACATCAACAGGCTCCATCCTCAATTACTGCTCCCCTGGCAAGAACACGGTGAGGATAGGCAAATGCCTGCACGTCCTGGACGTTGTCAGGAAGAGCCTACTACTCCATGAGAAGCCCAAGCTGGACAAGGTGGGGTGTGAGGGCCTTCTATTAGTCCGGTCGGCCACTGAGCTCAACGAGCATGGGATCCGGCTCAAGAAGAGCAAGACCCGCAGCCTCACGGACATCTCCTTTGCTGGCGGGGTTCTGAGTCTCCCTGAAATCGTGGTGGAAGAAGCAACCGAGTCCATGTTCCTCAACCTCATTGCATTTGAGCGCTTCCATGTCGGGACGGGGAACGAGGTCACGTCCTACATCTACTTCATGGACTACATCATCGCCAATGAGTGCAACGTCACGCTTCTCCACACCTTGGGCATAGTCCTGAATGTCCTGGGGAGCGACAAGGAGACTACCAAGCTGTTCCCTTTGCTGGCCAAGTACACAACAATTGAACCCAACAGCAGTCTCATTGCTGTGTGCAATGAGGTCAACGAGTATTGCAACAAGCCCTGGAACAAGTGGAGGGCTAATTGAGAGTGCTAGTATGAACAAAATAAAGGAGTTAGGGAAGAGAATAAAAACACAAGATTTATAGTGGTTCGGCTTAATCTAAGCCTACGTCCACTCTCCCACGATAACAGCCTTCTTGGCTGGATTCCAATATGCAATCAACAAGAGATTACAACTTCGAGTGCAAACACTTAGTAGATCACACTATCTCACTAAGTCACTCTCTTGGTATTTCTCTCAAGATTACAAACGTTTAAGCTCTCAAGAGACAAGTATATGATCGAAAGTCGCTCAGACTTTGGAATTATAAATTCTACGCTCCGTCTCTTACTTGCTCATCGGTCCATGATCTCCTTAAATACTCCTCCACTTCCAAACTACCGTTGGACAGTATCCCGGAGAATCATCTTCCAATATACCCATTGGACAGCTCTGTATCTAGAAGATTTGGTAGCCGTTGAGTGACAAAGGTAAAATCCCAAATTGATTCCGATCGCCCATACAAACGAAATCTTGGTTTCCATAAGTAAAGCTTTTTCGTATAGAAAGATCTTGTCTTCAACATCCAATTGTCAATCAAATAGATTGAGTCAATCAAATCAATCTTGATGTGGAATCCAAACCAGATCACTAGCCGTTGTACGATTGGGCTTGAGTTACGATTCATCGAATCTGGATGTAAAGTCTGAGTCTGTAGACTTTACAAAATGAGTCTGTAGACTTTACAATCTAGGTCTGAACATATCTGCTTCTGAACAGATTTAGCTTTAAGGTCTGTACCCAGTTCAGCTTCAGCATAGAGTTTGTCTTATGGTTCATCATTCACTTTCAGTCTGGAATTAGTCAGAGTTGACAGACTTCTGATGTAGAACAGACTTTGACACTAAAGTCTGGCAGTCTTCAGACTTTGAGTCTTGAGTCTGGCAGTCTTCAGACTTTGACACAGAAGTCTGGAAATCTTCAAAATATACTCTGGACATATGTTACGTTCAGTCTTCTGGTCGTCTTCTGACTTTGATAATATCCTTTACATGTTCTATTATCTGCATGGTCTATTACTCAACCATTAAACATGTTAGTAGCCTTTGATTTATTTTGTCATCTTCAAAACATCATAAGGGATTTCCCTAACACTAATCTCATTCAGACCTACTTCAGGAGTCCTTGGGCTTTATTGTCTCTGGTCGCGGCTATCTTCCTCTTCGCACTCACTATAATTCAGACCACATATACCGTGCTCAGCTATTGAACCCACAATTTGCCTCTCTGTACAATAATTTTCCCTTTCCAGTCATGTTCATTTCCCACTTTAGATGTACCGAATGATGGACATTTGGCTGTTCGTTTATCATAATCAAATGATAACTCTCTTGTTTTGGTCTTTTTTATATTTGTCCATGTCAGAAATTGTGATCCATTTTCCAAATTCTATAGATCTCTCCTTAACTATGTCAAGAATGGCGATGGCTGAAGAAAAACATGAACGTGGGGATGCAAGCAAGCATCAGCTAAAGAAATAGTAAGCAGAAGCCAAGTTGGGGAAGACTTAGGTGGGAAACATTGAAAAAAAGTCAACAAGAGTTGAGGCATCCCCGTGAAGAAGGAAGTTGCCTTACACATGTCAAAAAAAGTGGCTCGATTATTTTAAAGAGCCTATAAATAGAGCCTACGTATGCTAGGTCGTGTGTGTGGGGTTTAGCCCTCGACCAAGTCTGCGGAGGAGTAAGCTCAATATACATATCCTATATCCCTCCTCCAACACGTCCTTCAACTATGTTTATAATACCATTTTCATAAACTAATGAAATTATTCTTATCCCATAAACTTTATTTATAACCTATCTTTGTCCATTCCTCCGCATCAACTAGATCATACACGTATACATTGGAACACACGCTTCCACTAATACCAGCAGTCCAATTATGTAAAGGCTGGTCTTGTTTTAGGCAAATGAAATCTTCCATTGCACCATTTTCTTCCCGATTAAAATTTTAGCATATTTCAACGAATTTAAGTGAGCAACAAATTTGGCAATCAAAGTCATTTCTCTTCCCCATCAGCTTCAAATTTCAAAGTCATCAATATATTTTTCGATCGTCAAGCAATCAATCATTAACACAGAACAAACACACTTTTATACCGAGAAAGAAATATTTTGAAACTTCCAACATCCTTCCCAAGATAGAAAGAGGGAAAGATATAACAATTCTTAATCGCCATTATAGAATCCTACATCAAGATAAGATAACAACAAACTGTTAATTATCCAACCAAAAAAAAAATTGTTAATTTTGTATGTGGAATGTTAAGATTATGTCTCCCAGTTTGAAGGGCCTGAACAATCGCTTGTTATTGATTCTTAAATCTTGACGACACAATTAAACATTTATTGTATAGAAAAATTAAAGATCAACCCAACTCCATAACAAAAATATTAATTAAATTGCATATAAGTATTAAGAGCATTTTAATTAAGCCCATATAATATTGCATTAATGGACTAAAGCAAGGGGGTTTTGAGCTTAATTGAATTATTTGAACTAAGCCCGGGACAATAAGCATATCTTGATATTCACAATCAAAATACATGGTAGCTCCAAAAATCAATGACAGTGGGAGGTCCATCTTACATGTATTTAAAAATAAACGGGCAAGCCAAAACTAATAAATGAAATCTTTAAATTTAAGGCAAACCATCATCTCACTACTCAATTACATGAGAGACAAGCACAAAAAAAACCATGTATGACAAAAGTAGGAGTAAATGTACTATCTTCTTATCAACGGTTAGAAAATTTTACTCCTACATTTGTCATACATAGTATTTACTCCATCTGTTTAAGGTAAATGATCATCTTACCGCTCAGCATATGAAATGACCCACAAGTCAATTTAGCAGTTGGAAAAATTAACACGCGTGTTAGGGAATCAAGTACTTCATAATCTACCAGCTACAAAAGTGCACGACATTTCCTGTGTGATAGTGACTAAACTACTCCTCAAATGGTGAAACCCGTCAGATCCTTCCTACAGGAGTGATAATCACGTTTCCGGTGATCTGATCTAATTGTTGTCCATGAAATAATATCATTTTAAATGAAATTAAAGGAATATTTAATGTTTTTTATGAATAATGTTTGATATGTGAATATTTTGTTCAATTAACTAGGAGCACTTAAAGATTGTTTTTCTCAATTCAATGAAAGTGTTCCATAAGCTCTATTTTGTCGATATAATAAATAGAGGGCATTGTAATGTAAAACATGAATGAGAGATATATCATTCTTAGTTGAGTTCAATGCATATGTTCTATTATGCTTTGAATTTTGCACGATTTTGATGTGATCTTTCGAGTTCACACTTCCTTTGATCATTTTGTATATGGGAATAGAAAGTTAGGGAGAAGAACATAAAGAAGTATGGAGGAGGAAGGGGGGGGGGGAGATATTTTTGTTGAAAGAAAAGGGAAGATTAAAAAGAAGAAAAGAAAATGAAGAAAAAGTTGCTTTGAGAAAAGTTTAAAAACTGCCATACTTCTTATCACCAAAAATGTCTTAAAAATTTTGGAATTTTGACTAGAATCTCTTTAGTCTCGGTAAGAAGTAAGTAGGAAGGAGATATGTCACGCCCCGAACCTCGAGCACGCGCACATCCCACTACGGTCGATAGAAATGCGACTTCCCAGGACACGTCGCCGACCCATTCTTTTTAATTACACATGCGGAAGCGGATAAATAATCCCCAGACAAAACTCAATTGGGATAGAAAAGCAGGATCGCATTTTTAAAACCAACCACATACTTTTTATACATATCAAACCAGTTCATTTACAGGACTAGGCTATTTACAAAAGATCTATAAAAGATCAGTCCTCAAAAACTAGGCTATCCTAAGATCAGCTAGACAGGTCCATTCGCCAGCTCTTCAGTCGGGATCGGCGAAGTCAAAAAGATCCTCTCAGCGACCCTCACTGGTCTACCAAAAAGCTCCGGAGGATCCGCCATCTAGGGACCTGAAATATTATCCCACAACCGGGATGAGACGATGTCTCAGCGAGTCCTACCCTCTAAAACTCAATTAGGAAGAAAATAAGCCCCAGGGTGCTCTAGCCACACAAAGAGAATTGAGGACTTACCTCGCCTCAGTCCTTCCTGCACGTCAGTGCAATTCATACGTCGATAAATTCATACCATATATCAATTCATATCATCTATCAGTTCATACCATCTATTCATCCATTAGTAAATCATGGCTCACACAAGCTGATATAGATGGTAGCTCGCACAAGCTGATATATGCATAGATGATAGCTCACACAAGCTGATGTATGGATCGATGCTCTCACAAGCTGACATATATAAACCAATTGCTCGCCAAAGCGGATAATTCAATAATAAACCAACTCATATCTCAATTCAATCGATTAATTAATCCAATCGATTCAACTGGTCATACAAATCAATTACGGTGCTAAAAGCCAACACCGGGTATTTTCAAGTTAAATACCACAACTTCATCAATTTCACACAATTCCACACTTTTGGAATTATTAACCATAATAATCACTCAATTTCTCAATTTAAACATACAATTAGCACAAACCGACTGCACTGCTGCGATCAGCGCGAAATTCTAACGACCGGCCATCCCGGCAAAATTTTCGAAATTATTAAATAATTAAATTTAATTCCGAAAATTAAATAATTAAATATTAGATTATAATAATATAAAATAATAAAATAATATTTAAAAATTCGAAATAATTATTTAATTAAAAATAATCAATTAGGGCTTAAATTAGATTACACTAATTTAAACATACAATTAGCCCTAATTAAACATCCCTTAAACTAATCATACAACTAATCTAATTTACATTAAAATAATCTAATCTAACCACCTAAACCTAATTAGACTAATCTAAACACCCCTTAAGCATGATTAACGTGCTAAGGAAGGTTTAGAGGATAAACTCACCGGTTTTGCACGCCGGTGAGTTCACAGCGACCACGACGCCAAGGCGGTCGATAAACCCCAAAGCGGCGACACCAACGGAGGCCGGGAAGGGCTTGAAAACGGGCCACGAAGTCTGGAACTTCTTGCTGTCTTCTGCTTCTGATCTGGACTGAACTGCAGAGAAGAAACCAGCAACTTCAACGGCGAAAACGGGCTGATCGGAGCTCCGGCGAGCGGGTGGCTGGCAACCGGCGGCTCCCGGGGGTCAAGGAAATCTTATTGGAGGTTGGTATGGGTGGAGGTAGGGTAGAAATGGGGAGAAAATGGCTGAAAACCGCGAAACGGGTGGAACAGGAGGAACCAGGCGAGTCCAGACGGTCCGGCGAGCGGCGGCTTCGTGCGGCCGTACGGGACAGCCGGAGAATCGTTCCGGCGAGCGGTGAGGTGCTCCGGAACGGGCTGGATGTCTTCTTCGCGGTGATGGGTGGCTCGTTCACTGATTCAACCGGGAAGTTAACTTTTTACTCGGATCTTTGGCGAAAGGTCGGCTGGAGCAGAAACTGGAACGAGGGGAAAACAAGGGGAAAAAGAGGTCCGGCGGGCAAGAGAAAGCTTCGGGCGGCTCCCAGGCGGTGCTGTGGCTGTCGAACGGCGAGCTAGATTGCCAGAGGACGCGGGACGAAGGCGAAGCAGCGGCTGGACTCGCGGTTGCACGGGACTGGACGCGACGAGCAAGCTAGCTGCTCCGGTGGGCTCGCGGGGCTTCGGACGGCTGCTGATCGCTCTCCACTGGTTTCTCAAGCTTTTTCCCTTCCTCAACCATGGAGAAAGCTGCCGCACGAGGGATTCAAGGAAGGAGAAGCTTCAGCTGAAGCAAGGGGCCCCCAAGAGCTCTTCTAGCTTCAACACTTGTCACTCTCTCTCTCTCCTTGTCCCCCACCATGGCCGGCCCACCTTTCAGCCTCTCTCTCTCTCCTCTAGCTTCCCTACAAGCTAGTTAATAGGTCCAAAATGTGGTGTGCCAAGGGGATTTCGAATTTTGAACATTTGTTCACTTAATTCATTCAATTGCCAATTAATTCCATCCAATTGAAGCTCAATTAAATCAACCCATGTGTCCTCGGCCTTCTCATGACATTTCCCCGTCAAATGATCCAACTTGCATCCCAAAGATTCGATTAAAAACGGCTCTCTGACAATCCCGAACAAAAACGGCATTACTTTGCTTTTCCGCCAAAAATCTCGGTTTGTAGAAAAAATCTTCTGAAGATGAGTTGATGTTCCTAAAATGAATTGTGACATGCCAGAACTTTCAATTTCTGAATCTGGGTTTAAAATCACGGTTAATTTCAATCTGGCGCGATTTGAGCGCGTCCTAATCTACCGGGTGGCTTTTAGGAAATTTTCAGTGCAATTGACCCATGGTTGATTATTTTCAAGCCACGACATAATCTTCGACACATTGGCGACTTTCGATTGTCGTGAAAATCTCGAGGTTTCAAATACGGACACAGGGTACCCAAAACGACAGAATAATTAGTTCAGTGCCGATCGACGAGGATATTGAAATCAAGTGGAATCACCCACACTCTAATTACATATCTCAGTCGAATCGACCTATTACTAATCTCTGTTCGATTCTGACAGTGTCGTAATGATCCTTGCAGATTTATACGGTCGAACAGTCGGTTCATGGTCAGATTCTTAAGCTTATTGCATTTAAATTCCTTAATGGCTTCACCTGATAGACTAGTTATCTCGTGAGTGATCAGCTCGGAGAATTGAACTATAAGCGCGTCGATGAAAAGTCCGTCTCATTTAATTGAAAACAGAATCAAAAATTTGAGATCTCACAAGATATAGCTCGAAGAGGAAAATTTGATTACGGGACGAAAGGTGGGCCAACCCAATTTAAGTTTTAATAATAGCAGGTCAGGGTAATTGAGGTAATCAAGAGTAGTTTAGATAGGCTTGTCAAGTCATTTCGAAATGACATAAATCACTAATTTTTTTTATCAGAAAGATAATATATGTTGATGGAAAGTCACGTGGGAAATACAAAGCAACCCTGAGCGAGGGCGTCTTTACAGAGAATATCGAGCATAACTTGGGGAGGGGAGACAAACCAAGCGGAAGAGAGGGATCCGCGGCCATGGGCCTTTGCTGCCCAATCTGTGAGGGTATTAGCCTCCCGACGGCAGTGCTGTACATGAAGATGAGAGAATCGACGAAGTAGATCAAAGCACTCGGTGAAGAGGGCGCGGCACTCCCACGGCGGCAGGCGACCCCGATTTAGGGTTTCAACGAGGACGATGCTGTCGGACTCCACAAGCAGGTTAGAATCTGTTAACTCTTGCTGAATCAGATCGTTAAGAGACAAAATTAATGCCTGGATCTCGGTCTCGAGAGCAGAGGAGGCAGAGACAGAGCGTGTGATTCCACCAAGCAGTCTACCCGAGTGGTCGCGGGCCATACCAGCAATCAATCCTCTGTGAGATGCCGTGGGAAAGGAGCCGTCCAGATTGATCTTCATCGTGCCCAGCGGGGGAGGTTGCCAAGACCGATTGGGGCTCAGCCAAGAGGAATGGCCCTTTAAATCCTTTTGATGGACTCGTTTCTGTAGAGAGGCCAGGGCAAAAGCAGAGTCGATAACCTGATCTGGGGACTTCCGAACGCGGCGAAAGATGAAGTGATTCCGCGCCTTCCAGATTTCCCAAAGAAGGCTTGCAACCTGCTCAAAGTCTGGTAAGCCTCTGTTTTGATCGAGAAAATTTGCTAACCATAAGTCCATTCGGGTAGGGGTATAAGTAAAAATATTGAGGTGTACCTTTGAATGAGTCCAAATGCGTTGAGTCCAAGGGCAATGCAAGAAAAGGTGTTCTGTAGTTTCTGGGGAGGCAGAGGAACAGAGACCACAGACTGGGGTTTGAATGATCTTTCTGCGATATAGATTATCTCTATTTGGTAATGCATTCTGACATACTGACCATAAAAAATTACGAATCTTGGGTGAAGTTTGTGCTTTCCAAATCTTTTGCCAAACAAGTTTGGGTGGTTGGTAGGAAGATGAAGCCTGAGAGGTAACCTGCTTGTGTGTGGATCGATGAATTACGTTGTAGCCACTCTTGACAGAATAGATGCCATCCTGTGTGCCTGTCCATATGAGTTTATCTGCTGTTGAAAGTGGCCAAAGTTTTAACTGGAGGATCTGCTGTACAGTGGAGTCATCAAAGAAACGATTGAGCAGAGCGATATTCCATTCATTCGAAGAGGGGCTTATCAGACCAGTAACAGTGTGGGGTTCATCTCGGAGAGCAGGACCACCTAGAATACCAGCAGGTAACCATCTATCCTCACGAACTTTTATTGATTGGCCATTCCCAACTGACCATTGAAGGTTTGGACTAATAGAATCTCTTCCTAACAGGATACTCAGCCAACCCCAGGAAGGTCTATGACCTCTGTCAGCATGCCAGAAGGTTTTGAAAGGAAAGTACAAACCTTTAAAGACACGGCTCCACAAAGATGAAGGATCTTGGAACAATCTCCATGCCTGTTTCCCCAGGAGAGCCTTGTTAAAGGTTAGAAAATCTCGGAATCCCATACCTCCAGTATCTTTTTTGGCTTTGAGTAGATCCCATTGTTTTCAATGAATGCCAGATTTATTATTGTTTGTTTTCCACCAAAACCTGGAAATTTTTTGTTCAATGGATTTGCATATTGAGACCAGAATCTTAAATATAGACATAGCGTACTGAGGTAGAGATTGAACAACCGATTTTAAAAGAACCTCCTTGCCTCCTTTAGAAATGAAAGACTCTTTCCATCCCTCCAATTTTGCATTAACCCTGTCAAAGAGCCAAGCAAACATATTCTTTTTTGAAGAGCCCCAATCAGAAGGTAAACCTAGGTACTTACCAGATTTTTCCAAAATAGGAACCCGAAGTTCACTAGCCAGGTTAACTAGAAGAGGCTGAGGGCATGATTTCCCCATAAATAGACCTGATTTGTTTCTGTTAATGGCTTGACCGGTGGCTAAGCAATACTGATTGAGTATATTACCGAGATTTTGACATTCTCTAGTTTAGTAGAAGAAAATATTGGTTAGAGCTGGATCTTCACGTGAGTCCCACTCTACTCCATTCATTGATCACCACGTGCTCAAACGGCAGCCCACTTTCAGGGTATTTGACAAATCTTTATGCTATGTCTCTCTTGTGACAAATTTTTATGCTATGTCTCTCTTGTGACAAATTTTTATGCTATGTCTAAGGAGAATTCAAATCCTGCATAAACTGAATATTTTGGAGCCAGACTCTACTTGGAAAGAAATGTTGCAACACTTTCTACAGACAGTTAGAAATCACACCCACCGCACAATTATATCGAGCGCATATGGCACATTTTTCACCTCTCAGCACCGTTTGGTTGGGAAATCAACCACCTTCTCTAATGCCAAAGTGCTGCAAAATCTTAAGATTAAAAAATGGGAGCAACTTGGTTAACTTCAATGATCCACAAATTATTCAACTTTATCGATATACATATTTGATTTCATATAGGAACTCGTGGTAAATATTCCACGATTCATTTATCAGATTTTACGCGATGTCTTAAATGTCAATAAAAAGAGAAATTTCACCTCCACAGAATAGTAGCTCCCTTATAGTCACAGAGAACAGGGTATTCGGCAATACAAGCTCATTTTTTTTTCTCGATGTGAAATGAGAAACTCAGAATACTCGCAAACCACGACTTTCACCACAAGAAGATTGAATTGCGAAGCAAAGTTCCGCAAATTAGCCAACTAGGTCCCTCTACTGTCAAGTATCGACTAACAGCTAACTTGGCTGGAGAGCAAGGCACAAGGATGGATTAGAAAATAAAAAACAAATTCCTGGAAGTGAGTCTATGAATAGAGGAGCTTCGTACATGATCAAAGATGGGGGAGCTCACTCGTCCATATCCTCTACTTCATTGGCTTCCGGCTCTATATCCGCATGCCTGAGCCGACCACATACATTACACTCCATTGTCCCGCCGCTGTTTTGCCGGTGCACATATAACTGATAAAGAAATACACATGGGAGCCTTTGAAATTTTTTGGCCCATCTAAAATCGTGAAAATTCCCCATATAAAAATTCTCGACCGCTGATACACATGCGTGTATCTATGGACCTAGAAGCTTTTGAACATGCCTAGCTGCAGGGGATATTTTTTTCTTTCGGAGCGAAGTCCATATGGACTGGATCAATTGCAACATTTGGTCATGTGGATCCCACGTCACATCCACATACATATTTCCCGTGATTAACTATTATAATTCTATTTGCTTTACAGAAACGGTTCTAGGAAAGGACATTTTTAGGCAAATCCACTCAGAGGATGGGCAAATCTCTCAGGGAAAAGGCTAGCATAACTGTCCTTTGCAAAGTGACGGTCTCAGGGTCTAAGGGAAGCCATAAACGTATTTCGGGGAAACCGGGAGTCTTTATTCAACCGGTTCCAATTTTTGACTGTATGTTTCCTATTTTATTTTTTTTTTGACATGAAAACACATATATAGTGATTAAAGCGGAAGATTACATCCTGCAGCTAAAGCTTCCGAATAAAAAAGATCAAGCAGGTCCAGCGGAAGAGGAAAGGAAAGAGAGAGACTTTGGGCCGGGTAAGCTAATTGGGCTTTGGCGGCCCAGTCGGCTACTAGGTTAGCCGAACGACGACAGTGTCGCAAAGAGAGGAAAGGAAAATTGGAGAGCCAAATTAGGGTTTCTTCGACCACTGGACGCTGCTCCCATGGCGGCAGGCGAAGACCATTCACAATTTCAACAAGTTGAAGATAGTCCGTATGAAGATCGATGGGGGTATGATGGAGTCCTCGGTGATATAGATGTTGGAGGGACATATTCAGCGCGTGGAGCTCCAATTCGAAAGGTGAGTGTGCTGTGAAACCTTTGGAAAAGATGTCGGTAAGTTTGCCTCGATGATCTTTGCAGATACTGGCCATAGAGCCTTCCGAGGAGCCTTCTTTATAACTTCCATGAATATTGCATTTCAGGACACCTTTTGCCGGAGGTCGCCAGAGCTGATCGGGTTGTACAGTGGCAATACCAGAGTTTGATCTCGATCGAGGGGGGGAGGCAGCACCAGAAGACTGATATGCGAGTACTTGAGCCATTGCCGATTCCACGACCATGGAGGGATTCGAACAGTGATTCCGAAAAACAGAGTTGTTTCGTTTCTTCCAGATCTGCCAAAAGATGGTCGCAACTGTCTCGAGCCGGGGAGAATGATCAGGTAAAAGTACACTCTCAATTAACCACTGTGTAATACTAGAAACCGAGCTGGTTGATGAAGCTAAATCGATCTGTGAATGTGACCAAATGGGTTTTGTCCATGGACACTGGATTAGCAAATGTTCTATTGTTTCAGGATCAGACTGGCAGCATATTGGGCAGGAAGGGTCTGGAACAATCTGACGGTAGAAGAGATTAGCACGAGTTGCGAGAGCATTCTGGCAGACGGACCAGAGGAAAATACGGACTCTGGGGGTGATCTTCATCAACCATATTTGGCGCCAGAGCTGCTGATTCGTCCGGTATGTTTCCTATTTGTCTTTTCTCTTTTTAATTTTAAGTTTCCTTTTTACAAGCTCAATTAAGAGACAAAATCACAAGAAGACCCATGGAATCAATTTTTTTGAATATGAAGAAATAAAATAATAAAATAGCTACCGCAATATGAATAATTACAAGCAGCATATTGTTATCACTTACTAAAGAGAAATTGTCAATGTCGTTATATAGATCTATAAATTTAAAAGATGAACAAAAAAAACTTCATGTTCCATGATGTCGTGACATTTTCATCACTATCATTTTCGTTTGAATTGTTCATCTCATCTTCATCACTACCATTATTTTCATTAGTGGAGTTACCTTTAATTCGAACTCTATCCATCTGAACAAAATTAGAAGAAAAACTTAAACATTATATGTCTAAAATATATAGATACAAACTAAAATTCAACAACAATGAATACCTCTTACTTTCTTGCAATCACGAAGCAGAATTAATGAACCTTTATCCATAGTTATGGTTATTATATAATAAAAATAGGGAAAATGCTGAGATAACCATGCCGTTAGTTTTGAATAGGAGCGGCCATACCTCAACCACACAGTTTCCATCTTCAAAATTGAGAATTACATAACAGATTTCCCGTTTTTATGATATAGAAATACATTTTCCAAAGTAGGTCATGATCAAATTTGTTGAGGAAATATTCAAACAAGATTCCAATGATTTAACAATAAGAAATATACGAAGAACTCGGTTGCTACTTTTAAAATAGTGGATATTATTCTCCGGCCAAAGAATAAGATTATAGTTCCAAAAAAAATTAATAAATAAAAAAAGGCATGTAATTATCCTGTATAATTTGAACTCCCAATTATTGTATGATTTTGTAATCTAAAAAGTCGTAACTATGGATAAAGGTTCGTTAATTCTACTTATTAATTGTAAGAAAGCAAGAGGTATTCATTGTCGTCGAATTTTACTTTGTGTCTATATATTTTGAACATATAATGCTTAAGTTTTTCTTCTAATTTCGTTAAGATGGATGGACTTCATATTAAAAGTAACTTCACTAATGAAAATAATGGTAGTGATGAAGACGAGATGAGCAATGCAAATGAAGATGATAGTGATGAAAGTGTCACGACACCATGGAACATGAAGTTTTTTTTTTTTGTTTATCTTTTAAATTTAATAGATCTATATAATGACATTGACAATTTCTCTTTAGTAAGTGATGATAATATGCTGCTTGTAATTATTCATATTGCGGTTGCTATTTTATTTTTTATTTCTTCATATTAGAAAAAAAAATTGATTCCATGGGTCCTCTTGTGATTTTTTCTCTCAATTGAGCTTGTAAAAAGGAAACTTAAAAGTAAAAAGAGAAAAGAAAAATAGGAAACATACGGTCAAAAATTGGAACCGATTGAGGAAGTCCCCCGGTTTCCTCGAAATATGTTTATGACTTCCCTTTGACTGTGAGACCGTCTCTTTGCAAAGGACGGTTATGCTAGCCTTTTCCAATCTCTTAGGCCCGTTCGGTCACCAGCTCATGATCAAGTATATCTGAGTGGTGGATAAACCACTTGTCAATTTGGCCTGATCTAGTCGGAAGTTCCTTATCAAGAGTTTGACAGGAGTCTTTAGTATCAGAGGATGAAATTCTTTTTGTCGATTAGCACACAATTGTTCCTCTTTCTTAGAGATCCGATACTTATCGTTGGAGGCTAATCTTTGCTCTTAAGGTGAAACGCACAAAGGTACACCTCACTTAAGATCCCTCTGCTTCTTTTGGGGGAACACCGTCTTGACATAGCGCCAACAACCAAAAATCTCGTATGTACTAAAATCTCCACGAATAATGTGGGGCACAAAGTCATTTATAACACATGATAGGCTTGTAAAATTACATTTATTTTTAATGTAACATTGACTTAACCTAGTACAATAAGTAGGTAACCACTTCTTCATTTGGACAACATTTAAATAGTCTCACATTTACAACTCATGAGTCATTCTCCTAAGTTGTATCATTTTCCCCCTTCTTACACACGATATGTGTTCCCTAACGCTAATGAATTTGCTTTTTATCTTATACCACCAAGGAAACTTCTCAGAGAAGAGGTAGTGAACTGCTTTTGATCAGTTATTATTCTTTTGTTAATCAATCTGTGAGCAAGAAGGGAATGTCCTCCAGTTGGCTTACTAAAACTGAATGTGTTGTCCTGACGAAAGGGACCCGCAATGAGGAAATCAATATGCGTAACTAATTCATCAAAGTGATGTATTAATCTGACTGGGCGATGGAATTAGTCACTTTCGGATTAAATCTTTTGTCTCGCAATATATTTGTGTTTAGAGTTTACTAATTATATAAGTTATTATGGACACAAGTGATTCTCTATTGGAGCTCATAATGGATTCGAGCTCTTTTTGATTGGAGCTTATAAATGCTTGCAATCAAATGGAAGTATTTGAGTTTCACACAAGATGGTTACAACCCGTCTTGTGTGCCATAGCGAGAAGTTATATGATTGTCATGAGCTAATCGTGCCCACATAACATCATAGCATCACTATTTGTGGTAATTTCTTTTTCTTTTTCCTACATGCAATGTATGCATGAAAGAAGTGCGTCGAATACTAAATATAAGACTTAAGTAAGAAATTTGGAATATCTCGAATATATGACAACAAAATGATTATCAAATATAACAAAAAAAGAAGAAGCACTATTCTAAATCTATTGTCACGTCAGATATGCAAAGTCCGTACCCAAATTGGCATTGCATGTATTCAATCCATACACACGATCGGAGAATTACGTGCGTTGCGTACACGCAATTCGAATCCTCTGGCACAAAACTCTATCCCCCAACCCTCTTCTCTCTTCCCATCTCTCTCTCCGTGTCTCTCCATATTTTCACAATTTCTCTTACTCCTTTCAGCTTAAAAGAATAGAACACAAGCCACTCGAAAATAGGAACTTTCGGAACCATGCCACAGCGGGACCCGTACGAGACCAACTGGATCGTCGAAGTCAACGAGAGCCTCAAGTGCATGCCCACCGACGAGCGACAGTACTGGGAGAAGCAGTCCGTCTACCAGGTCTCGACCTCCGTCCCCGACCTCAACCGCAATGCCTTCAACCCGCAGGCTGTCTCCTTCGGCCCCTCCCACCACGGCAAGATCCACCTCCGTACCGCCACACACTTCTCCAATTCCTCAGACGCTCTGAGAAGCCTCTCAATCCCTTCCTCGAGTCCCTGAGGGAAGTGGCGCGGGACCACGGGGAGAGCTACTACGTACTGGACCTGGAGTAGAAGGAGGTCGGCTGAGAGGGCATAGGGGACTGGTTCCTGAAGCTGATGATCCCTGATGGCTGCCTCATGCTTGAGATCCTGAGGACCGCGACACAGGAGGAGGACGACTATGAGCTGGATGACCCCATATTTCACACCCGCAGGATGCTTTACATCATGCCATACATATGGCCAGACATGCTGATGCTGGACACCCGCTGCCAGTGCTAGTGCTGGATCGGCTAGTTGCCGTCGAGAATGATGGCAAGAAGGTTAGTGTTTTAGATTTTGCAGTCATGTTCACCTAACAGTACATCTTGTTGATGACAAATGCACCTCACATGGGATCCATCAAATCGAATGCTCCAATCCTGTCGGATGCATGGTTCAAGATCAACCGAGAATTTGATTACTATTATCGGAAATTTCTTCTTTTTCCTTTTACTCAAGTACTATCGATACGACAACAATCTCACATTCAAACGCAGTGACTTCACACCAACCACTCAGGATGACGAATACATCAGCAAGATCATACTCAATTACTGCTCCGCTAGCAAGGACACCGCAAATAAAGGCAAACGCCTGCATGTCCTGGACGTTGTCAGGAAGAGCCTACTTCTCCATGAGAAGCCGAAGCTGGACCAGGTGGGGTGCGAGGGCCTTCTATTAGTCTGGTCGGCCACTGAGCTCATCAAGCATGGGATCTGGTTCAAGAAGAGCAAGACTGGCAGCCTCACGGACATCTCCTTTGCTGGCGGGGTCCTGAGCCTCGCCGAGATCGTGGTGGAAGAAGCAACTGAGTCCATGTTGTAAGAGTTTTTTCTAATGTGGACTAAATTAATTGATATTGTAATTTACTGTTTTTATGGCTACAGTAAAACAAGGTTGGTCTAAGGTGAGATAGAATGTTTCTTAATTAGTCTAATATGGGCTGGCTAGTGTGGGCCGAGTTGAGCCTGACCCGTAATGAGAGGGACTGGCTGGAAACTCTATAAATAGTGCTCAAGTCTCTCCTCTAACCCTAATTCTCACATGTATCCTCACCTAAGGGGCGTTCACCTAACGCTGCACGTGAGGGGGGCCGCCTCATTGAGCCAGTGATACGGAGGGCAATAGAGGAGAATGACTTGATGCGTGGATCCCCTTGATATATGTGGGTAATCCTTTTTCCTGCTTCCGCTTTAGGTTCGATGGATTCCAAAACAGGTGCGTTAATCTTTCTACTCAATTACGTTCTTGTTTTGGTTATGGAGATCTTGGGATTGCGCAATTTGCGTCTAACATGTGGTATCAGAGCAACCATAACCCTAGAACTTGAACGCAATTGGTTTTGCCCTAATTTGTACGGATTTACCATAATTTGTACGGATCTACCCTAATTTGTACGGATTAGCCCTAATTAGTGCGGATCTTGCCCTAATTTGCGATTTTCGAGACTTTTTGTTCAATAAAAATTAAATTAAATCACAAATTCGGACTGGGTTCGACGAGACGAGCAAGACGGTCGGCGGCGCGTCGCCGGAGGAGTCCGCACGCGCCCTCACGCGCCTCCTGGGCGTCGAACGCGCGCCGCGCGTGAGATCCACGCGCCACGCACTCAGGAGGCGCGTGAGGGCGCGTGGAGCGTCGGATCGGCGCGTGTCTAGCGGAGTTGAACTCGTATGGTGTTTTCCTATCTTGTAGTATATTTATTTTATATGTTTGATGGTTTTATGGATGTGAAAATACATGCGGAACCCTAAATACGTGTATTTTTAGTGTATTTTTGCGTATTTTTCTTGTATTTTCTGTGATTTTGGAAATACAGGTGATGGGTTAGCAGTATGTTATCACATAATAAAAATGTGTGATTCATCAATAAAAATCAAACTTTATTGTGAACTGAAGCTGGCTTAATGCGATACAATTCATATGAGATTATATTTGAGTTATGTACTGAGCTGATGAGAAACAATAAAGATTATGAAACTTTTGTTACTCAAGTATACTCCTTTACACACTAGTAATCTTTGAATGATAGACGACTTAAGGACTCATGACCAAACTGATGTACTGATTAACACATCTGCTGAATGTGGGTAATGCATGTCAATTAAGTTACTGGATATTGTACATGAACTCATCTGGTCACTTGTTAATGTCTATCAAGTTGAATATTTTTTATGGTTAAGGAGTATGACAACATTTATGCAGAGCAATAATATCTACTGTTAAATTTTAGATATTTGGTTCTCTGGTTTGACTCAATTAATAGGTCACTGGTTGATTACAATGATAATTTGTTGCTTAAAATTGGCTAATAAATAAGATGTTTGCCTTGGAGTCATGTTTTGTCGTATGAAACTCATGAGCAATAGTGCTTGTTGATTTGGTGTACCATGTATTACTATTGATGTTAATTTGTTAAAGATATTTTAGATCAGCATTATTTTTATGTTGTTCTGGTAATATGTAATCAGGGTGCATAAGAGATGTTTTATTATCTGTTATGAGAAGTTTCTTGTGTTACTGTAATCAATGATCTCATTAGAATCTGTCAAAACATGTTCTCTATATATATATGTATGATTAATTTTTATTAATGAATAAAGCAATGTAATTAGCATAATATGTGATTTTGGTGATATGTTGCCCCTATCACTAAAGTGAAAATCACATGTATATGGTGTATGTGAGGAGTAAAGTTTATATCCCTGGTATGAGAGAATTTCAATGATTCAATTGAGTAGTGACCGCCAAAGTGGCACGCTTGATTGAGTTTGAGAAATTTCGGTCTCGTATGATGATTGGGATGTCTCCTGGTCTAATGTGTAATCATACTCCCAAAGGAGGTGATTGTGTATTAGTTCATGGAGGGATATATGATAGTGTGGTGGAGGAGTGACTTATTCTAGTGATTCATATGCTCAAAGGTGATGAATTTACGAAGAATTGGAACATATTCTCATAACCCTTATCATGTGGGGAGTGTACAATTGCATGTCATGTATTCTGCCCAAAGGTGATTATGTGATTTTGCATGTAACTCTCTAGATGTGTACTTGTACGTCAAGTTACACAATGCTCACATGATGCTAATTATATACTGCTTGTTTTTCAGTCACCTTTTCTATAAATGGTAATTCCGTCATCATTGAGGTTTTTTACCGCTTCAAATTTTAAGTTGTGGACATATGATTTGTTGCTTGAGTAAAGAGCAACTGAATTTGCTTGTTGTCCGTGAAGCGTTCCATTCTGGAACACTTGAAAAGATGTTTGCCTGCAGACTGCACTGCTATAAGATAAAGGAAGCCTTAGTTGCTTGAAATTATGTCTTGTCTGACATTGAAATTAGGACACATCTGCAAAAATTGTGTTTAAATCCTAATGATATATACATCTCGTATATGATTAAAAATGTTGTCAGGTTTAACAATGGCAATGAGTATTTTGGCAAGTATGACAATGCGAAATAGCTTAAAGGGTCATTTGTCAAATACTTGATAGATTCTGGGGTGCTAGTTTAATTACTATACCTGAAAATTCTGACAAAAAGATTTGGGCGAAAGGCATAAATGCACCATATTGAACATGGTGATGAGTATGATTAGTAAGACTAATTTATTTGGTTTTTTGTGGGCTGATATTATGAAATCAATTTTTTCATATACAAAAGGGGTATTGATTTTATGACCCTAAAGAAGGTAAAATAATTATAGAATCACATACTCTAAAGTTTCTAAATATTGACGTAATTGTAGAGGATAGCTGCTCTCAGATTATTAAAGATAATAGTATGATGGAGGTTACTATGTTTTTGTCTTTACCTATACAGATAATTATGGAATCTACGGTAACCATAGACTAAACTTGTTGAGGTTTAAGGTACTATTCTTGATATAGTTTATAATGAAATTTCTTAAACCTCTCAAGTGCAGAATGAATTGGTTGCAGCCTTATTAAGGAGATTTGTTAAGGAAAGATGATCAGTTATACCATCAGACTATATAGTCTATTTGTGAGAGCATGATTACAATATCCACTATATGGTTGATGTAATAACATATTTATAAATGACGTTTCTTATTCTCAATTAAGTATGTGATTAGATGCCATAAAATGCGATATACAATCTATGAAACATGTTTGGAAACTTACTGACTTGTCTAAAGATTACAAGTTCATTAGTTGCAAATTGGCATTCAAAATTACAAGAATTTGAAAGAAAGATTGTGAAATTTAAAGCCAAATTGATAACTAAAGTTTTCACTCTGAAAGAGGGGTGGATAGTTTATAGTGAAGAAATAATTATTTCTTTAAATATTCTTTCAGAGTGAACGTGCCATTAATAACTCTTTTTTATTTGGAGTTACGTTAAACAGATTCAAAAACTATATAGTGCAATTGGATGATTTTGCAGCAGATTCAAGTAAACTTGTATGTAGACTGAAAAGTTCTAATTCATGGTCTTAAGCAAGTTTCCAGACAATATTCTTAAAGTTTCATAGTGTTGTTATTTTGTTCAATTGGGAACAAAGTAATTCAATATACTGCAAGGTCAGTGGGAGGAAATTTATTTTTTCTCATACTTTATGTACATGATGTTTTGCTTACAAGTTGTGACCTTGAGACATCTTATATCATTTGTACTGAGGTCTCTAAGGATTATTTTTTCCATATTATATTAGATTTTCTCGGAGGATATTTGCTGATTGTATATTTGAAATATTCAATATACATCATTGCAAGCCAGGAATTGCTCCTGTTGTTAAAGGTGATGGACTAAATCAATCACATTGTCATTAATATTGAGAAAATCTAATTAAATGCTGTACCTTGTGTCAGTGCACTTAAAAGTATAATGTATACTCAAATTTGCACTAAACTAAATATCGTCTTTGTGACGGGACTTCTAGGAAGATATCAGTCAAATCCATGACGTGATCACTAGGTTGTTGCCAAGAAGATTTTAAAGGTACTTAAAGAAAACAAGAAATTATATGCTAATTTATAGACATGTTCAATTCTTGCAGTTAGGGTGCGTTTGGGAACCACTTCCCAAAGCCCCTTTGAAGTCTAAAGATACTTGGCCAAATGCTGGGCCGTTTGGCAAAAAACTTTGAGCCTCCATTCCCTAAATGCCAGCATTTGTGAAGCTGAAAGCCCAAGGCAGGGGGAGACCTGCCTTGGGCTTTCGGCATTTTCGGCATGCCCACACGGGTACTGTTCATATATTTTTTTTTTCCGAAATTATCCTCACAAATTTTTAGTTTTTCCGGTTCTTGCCCTTGTGTCGCAACTGTTCATCTTCTCCAGGGGGTTCCGTTCTGGCTGACTGCGAGCGGCCGGCGACTGCTAGAGGGACGCCGGCGATCGTCGGGGGGTGGCGCGACCGACGCCGGAGGTAGTGCAACCGACGCCGGAGGTGGCGCGACCGAGGGCTGGGTCGCCGCGGCCCTCAGATCTGGGGCGGCAGGCGGTCTTCTTCTTCCGCGAGCTTCTTCTTTCGCGAGCGGTCGCTGGCGACCGTCGCCCAGACGATTGACGCCGGGGGGTGGCGCGACCGCCGCGACCCACGGCGAGGTCTGGGTCACCGCGACCCAGATCTGGGGCGGTAGGGTCGCGGGAGGACCTCGCCGCCCCCGATCTGGGTCGCGCGACCTCGCGGCCCTCGGATCTGGGTCGCGGCGGCGTCGCGCGACCTCGCCGCCCCAGATCCGGGGGCGGCGAGGTCGCGCAACCCCGCCGCGACCCAGATCCGGGGCGGCGAGGTCCTCCCGCGACCTTGCTACCCCAGATCCAGCGTCGCCGGAGGTCGCGACGGCGTCGCGCGACCTCGCTGCCCCAGATCCGGCGTCGCCGGAGGTCACCGGAGGTCGCCGGAGGTCGCCGGCGGCCACTGCCCTTTTGGTCAATTTTTTTTAATTTTTGTTTTGATAATTTTTTTTTTACCACAAACATCCTTTGTAAATGTAATTCCCCAAACGCTATTTTGCTCAAAATACTTTACAAAGAGCTTTCAAAGTACAATTTACCAAACACGGTTGCATTTTGGAAAACACCTTTAACTCAAAGGTATTTGCATTTTCCTAAAGGCTTTCCCCAAAAGTGGTTCCCAAACGCACCCTTAGTAAGGTATTTAAATGTAAACTTTGCTGGCTATTCTGATGACATGCAATCAATAACATAATACATATTTATGTTAGCAGTAAGTGCAATAAATAAAGTTCTATGTCATCTTCTACTATGTAAGCAATGTTAGTAACATTCTTTTAGACTGTTACTTGGGCTTTTAAGCTCCAGAACCTCATTAAAGGAGTTGATCGTTTTAACTTTATGTATAGATCCATACGGTTGTATTGAGATAACAAATTTGTAGTATTATTTATTTATTACATAGGTCTCAAGGGGTCTAAATATATGGTGGTCAGATATTTTTGACCATAAAGAAACGGTACAGAAATGTGACTTATGATATAACATATTTTCACAGATGATGTGGTTGCAGATCCACAAACTAAAGGCCTACGCCCATGTATATTTTAGTAACATATTGTTAACATGGGCCTAGGAGTATCTTCGGTTACTGTTGTTTAGTGGGAGTTATTTTGGCTTTACTCTGATAAAGTTCACATCTGTGGTTCGTTACACTTAGTAACGGTTTGATATGTATCAACTTTTGCATTCAATAAAATATTTTGAATGTGTTGTTATTATGTTGAATACATATTGATAAAGTCTCAAGGGATTGTATAGACCTTGAGTGAAGGCTAGGGGCATCCGGGCATCCGGTTATTAGCCTTGTGCATATGTCTTGTGATACATAAATAAAGGTTAACCATAAGGACAAGACATATGTGGGTTCATTGGAACCATAAAGCATTCTCTAGTGGCACAAGTTTTTGTGACGCCTAAAGTTAAGAGAATAATGACTGACAAATGGGATCTCTCTATGAGAGATGTTATCCATTTGCCACACTACCATATTGAATCTATATCAATAAAGTTGAGAACATTCGTGACCATGGAAGACTCTGTGTGTATACATGCAGTTACCGCCATGATTCGGTGTTTAAGACTTTATGGGATAGGATTGACTATTAAGAATTATCTTTGGACCAAATGTGCGCACATACAGTACGATTTCAATTAATATAGTCCAAGTGGAAGAATGTAAGAGTTTTTCCTAATGTGGACTAAATTAATTGATATTGTAATTTACTATTTTTACGGCTACCGTAAAACAGGGTTGGTCTAAGGTGAGATAGAATGTTTCTTAATTAGTCTAATATGGGTTGGCTAGTGTGGGCCGACTTGAGCCTGACTCGTAATGAGAGGGACTGGCTGGAAACTCTATAAATAGTGCTCAAGTCTCTCCTCTAACCCTAATTCTCACATGTATCCTCACCTAAGGGGCGTTTACCTAACGCTGCACGTGAGGGGGGGCGCCTCATTGAGTCAGTGATACGGAGGGCAATAGAGGAGAAGGACTTGATGCGTGGATCCCCTTGATATATGTGGGTAATCCTTTTTCCTGCTTCCGCTTTAGGTTCGATGGATTCCAAAACAGACGCGTTAATCTTTCTACTCAATTACGTTCTTGTTCTGGTTATGGAGATCTTGGGATTGCGCAATTTGCGTCTAACACATGTTCCTCAACTTCATTGCATTTGAGCGCTTCCACGTCAAGACCAGGAACGAGGTCACGTCCTACATCTACTTCATGGACTACATCATCGACAATGAGTGTGACGTTGCACTTCTTTACAACTTGGGCATAGTCCTGACTGTCCTGGGGGACGACAAGGAAACCATGGAGCTGTTCCACTTACTGGCCAAGTACACAACAATTGAACCCAACAACAGTCTCATTGCCGTCTGCAATAAGGTCAACAAGTACTGCAATAAGCCCTGGAACAAGTGGAGGGCTAATTTCATCGAGGCCTATTTCAGAGGTCCTTGGGCTTTATGGTCTTTCATGGCCGCCATCTTCCTCTGCGCACTCGCTATAATTCAGACCATATATTTCGTGCTCAGAACCCACTCTTTGCCTCTCTGTACAATAATTTTCTCTTTCCGGTCATATTCATTTCCCACTTTAAATATACCGAATGATGGACATTTGGCTGTTTATTATAATTCTCTTGTTTCAAACTTCTTCATTTTTGTCCAATCGTGTGAAGGATGATCAAGTTTTGGGCAAATGGAATCTTCCAACGGACCAATTCTTGATTAAAATTTTAACGAGTTGCAGCGAATTTAAGTGAACAACAAAGATGGCCTTCAAAGACATCTCTCTTCCCCATCGGCTTCAAATTTCAGAGTCATCTATATATTTTCCGGTCATCAAGCAATCAATCATTAACACAGAGTACATACATTCATGACTGAGAAAAAAATATTTTGAAACTTCCAACATCCTTCCTGAAATAAAAAGAGCTAAAGATATTCAATGTTCTAGACCGCCATTATAGATCGAAATAAGCTGACAGCAAACTGCTAATTATGTTTAAAGAACGTTGAGAATATCTCTCCAGTTAGGGCAGCTTTCCTAAGTTGAAGGGTTTGAACAGTTGCTTGTCGTTGACACCTAAATTTTAATGGCCCAATTTGATATTCATTACATAGAAAAATTAGGGATCGACACCACTCCAAAACAAAAATATTACTTAAATTGCATATAGATATTAGAAGCATTTTAATTAAGTGAGTTTCTAACTCCTACTTGTCACTATCTAGGACCCATTTCATAGAGGATGAAATAATACATACCCATTTGCCACACCTCTTAGCCCATCCATCAAAGGTGTCTTCTATATCAATGGTGATAAATACACAACTGTACATTTGCATAATGATTATCATTTCATCGTCACCATTAACTCATTGGGGATGAAATCATACATACCCATCTAACACACCTCTTAGCCCATCCATAATGGGTGTCTTCTATATCGACGATAATAAATATACAACCATACATGCTCGTGATGATTGCCATTTCTTAACATCATACCAAAGGTTATACAAGCCATGTCATCATAGGACTTCACATCCTCTCAACCTTGTAGAACCATCTCAAACAGTAGAATATCTAGCTAACTCCAAAGTCTCATACACATACTCATACAAGAGAATTCACTTTGTGACGAGTGGCCCAGTACAAAGTTCTTTGTCACAAATCATTATAACATAACAATTACCACATGCATATGAATAATTTGTCATTTCTCATTCAATTAATCATTAACAAATAATTATATGCACTTCAACACACATATCCTCATTCTTTTTCTTGCTAAGCCATCATCATTTAATCTGAAGCAATAAGTACATGATCACTTAAAAATCGATGCTTGCAAATCGACAACTCGAAATGAACACTTAGGGGGTGCATGACAACATTTCTGTTCCAGAAACTATTTCTGGAACAGAAATGAATTTTTCGATTTCTATTTCTGGACGAGTTTCTAAGGAAAAAAAACTGTTTGATAACTTAATAGAATTTCTATTTCAAAAATAGAAATTCGTTTGATGAGCCAGAGGAGAGGTAGAGGAGAGGCGGAGGCGGAGGCGGAGCAGAGAGGCGGAGGAGAGGTGGAGCAGAGGCGGAGGAGAGGCGGAGTAGAGGCGGAGGCGGAGGCGGAGGTGGAGGTGGAGGCGGAGGCGGAGCAGAGGCGAAGGAGAGGCGGAGGAGAGGCGGAGAGAGGCGGAGGAGAGGCGGAGGCGGAGGCGGAGCAAAGAGGCGGAGCAAAGGCGGAGGCGGAGGCGGAGCAGAGGCAGATGCGGAGGAGGAGGAGGCAGAGAAGAGGCGGAGGGCGTCGGTGCTCGGATCTGTTGAGGGCTTCTGGCTTCACAGGGGAACGAGCGGCGGGGGTGCAGAGAAGAGGCGGAGGGCGTCGGTGGAGAGGCAGAGGTCGTCGGTGCAGAGGCAGAGGAGAGGCGGAGGAGAGGCGGAGAGGCAGAGGAGGAGGAGGAGGAGGAGGTAGAGAAGAGGCGGAGGAGGAGGCAGAGAAGAGGCGTACGAGGGAGAAGAGTGAAATTAGGTGAGGAGAAATCAGAAATTGATTTCTCCTCAATTTCTATTTCTGAAATAGAAATCTATTCCAGAAATAGAAAATTTTATAAGCGTTATCAAACAAGTTTCTGTTCCAGAAATTGGTCTGGAACAGAAAAATCATTTCTGGAACATAAATAATTTTTATCATGCACCCCCTTAAGAACCAACAACTTTGAAATTGATTTCTTAATCCACAAATTGACAACCTTAGAACTAGACAATTTTTGTTGAAATGGGCAACCTTGGTCGGAAGTCAACTTCTAAATTGACTGCTTGAAGTTTGACACATAGAAATGGATAACTTGGATAATAGATTAGTTACTTAACAATCAATGAGTTGATCAGGAAATCGATTTACCTAGAAAGTTGATTGGATTATCAAAATCGGCAAAAACACTATAATTGGTGAATTAGTAAGAGAACTGACAATTGGTCAAGAACGGTGATTTATCAAAAACCAAGGACTTTCAAAATTGAAAATTTGCTCAAAAATCAATTGAATGATCAAAACTGGTAAAATGACTTGTCAGTTGACACTTAATCAAAATCAAAATCTCGTGAATTTCAAGTCCAAATTCCAAATGTTTACACTTATCTCTCCCAAAATACAACCAAGGCTTTTGGGGAGTCAATCACACACTTTCTATGCCAAAAATAGTTATCAATTTATGTCAAGTAAACATAATATTTCAATGTCTTTATCGAATCTTGATTGCACTTGGGATTAACATTAGAACTCCGTTAACAATCATCAAACGGAATCTTGATTGCACTCGGGATTAACATTAGAACTCCGTTAACAATCATCAAACGACCAAATCAAAAGTAATAAATATATTGACCTAACTTAAGCTTTAGAGTTTCACTTACCTTGAACAAAGACTTGGACAACTCAAAGCCTTAATCACCTTCAAGGTAAAATAAGCAAAAACAAAGATTAACAGTTCTCAATCTTTTAACAAAACTAGTTTAATAGAAGAGAATAAAGCCCAAGAATTTAACTAGTGAACTCTTGAAAGATGAATTTTGAAGCAACGATAACACGAGTATAGAATTTTTTCTTTTACTCAAAAGATTTGAAAGTGATAATAGAAGAGAAGAGTGACGGATGATCTTTTTCTCTAAGCAAGAACAAGTTGGGATTCTTTTGAAGCTAACTTATTCCTAAAAGGCTTCATACTATCAAGAGAGGATGTACTTTGAAGACTTACATGAGTTACGAAGGGATAAAAATGTTTAACTAAGGTTAAAAGCAATGATAACATTGGGTTAAAAACACTAGGTTGAAATTGTTGTTCAAATTAGAAAGAGACAAATGGCTCAATTATATGATTCCAAAGTAGACATTGCAATGGGTTACTAAGACATTTAGTATTTCAGTACATAAATAGGAAATCAGTGTCCATTATAAAGACTAGTCAGAAAAAATATTTTGAATCCACTGAAACTTTTCGGAGAAACTCAACTCAGTAGATTTCTAACTTGCTACTTTAACAGTACGTAATCTTGGAGTGTATGAATCTCCAACAATAATTATTACGGTGATACATGATTCATAGCCATTTTATATAATCAACTGTGCACAAATGTTTCTTAATTTGTTTTTAATTGAATCTTTTTCCTAAAACCACGATAACGGAAAATATATTTTGAATGTTCCGAGCACTACAACATTTTTTAATCCAACTGGAATTTTTCACATCTTTTCCTACATATCATTAATTGATGTAGGAATTTCTTAATGGCATATTCACTCTCTCTCTCTCTCTCTCTCTCTCTCTCTCTCTCTCTCTCTCTCTCTCTCTCTCTCTCTCTCTCTCTCTCTCTCTCTCTCTCTCTCTCAAAGTTTTTTTATTTGTCATCGGATCTTAAATATTTTTATGGTGACATACAGATTTTTTGATATAAAATCTGCATGGACAAGTATATTTCAAAGAAAATATTCCTTTTTTTTTTTCTTAAAAGCTCACCATATGTTGATGATTGAAAGGTTTGATTATATAAATCAAGCATATTAGAGGACTTAATTGCATCGACAAAATTGAGAAGCGGAATTGAACAAATCTATAAGTAAAAAGACTAAATTAGTCATTACGTAATATGATTTTGGAAAACAGTGGGAGTTGAATTTTTTTAAGCTCTTCGAGCACTTTTTTGGTAATTGATGTTATGTAGATACAGAAGGAAAAAAGTGAAAATATCAAAGCGGACCATCTGATGGGCCTACAAAGTTTTCGGAGGTTTAACTTGTACG
The DNA here is from genome assembly GCA_028830015.1 of Eucalyptus grandis x Eucalyptus urophylla. Taxonomy (NCBI): domain Eukaryota; kingdom Viridiplantae; phylum Streptophyta; class Magnoliopsida; order Myrtales; family Myrtaceae; genus Eucalyptus; species Eucalyptus grandis x Eucalyptus urophylla. The sequence goes on from CM054204.1 coordinate 20,059,186, forward strand.
CTTGCAGCCCAACCCTTTTTAAGAACCAAAATTGGCTCGGGTTATTGAGGTAATCATGAGGCACGTTTGGGCAGGCTCGTTTAATCCTTTCGAAATGACATGAATGCCTTATCATGTACGATGCTCCCCTTAATATCTTAATAAATCTCGTTGTTGATCTATACAAATAAGAATTATGTCAATGCTGAAACTCCAAGAGAAACACTATAGGCATAAAAGATTTTACCTGTTTTGAAATTCTTTGGCCCTTCTAAAATCGTGGAAACTCTTTATCGCACCTCCTGAGATCAATCATGAGTTATTTAACCGATTGCTATGGTCGCATATAACTCTCATATGAGATGGCTACATAACGGGCTCTCCCAAACCTTATCGACTTAACTTGATTTCTCATTTATGGGATAAGAATCCCACGAGTATTATAATTTCGTACACTTGAGTACTATAACTTGTATGTCATGACTTCTATTAATATTATCTCGAATGTCATACTTTTTAATTGATTGCTTGAGTGTCATAAACATTTTAAAATTTTTCATCATATGTGTCCTGTCACGTCGAATTTTTAACACTTGTAGTGAACGTCTTCAAAAAATTATGAGATTGTCACTTCCTCTAAACCCAAAACTAACCTCGAATTTCATTATTCATTGTTAGGAACATCATTCAGCTATCATAAGCCCCAAGAAAATGGAAGCATGACATATGACAACAATTATTAGATGAGCTCATCCTATGCTCAGTGTCGAAATGATCCACATGTCAATTTTCAGTGGTTGGAATTAAGGACTTCATAATCTGCCAGTTAGAGAAGGGTACGATCCTCTCATGTATGATTGCGACTAAACTGCTCCTCAGAATGGTAAAACACGCCAGAGCCTTCCTACAAGAGCGATTATGATGTTTCCTCTGATCCAATCTAATTATCTCCAATCAAACAGTATCGTTTTGAATGAAATTATAGGAATTTATAATGTTTGATATGTGAAAATTATGTTTGATTAAATAGGGACACTTTAAAATTTGTTTTCTCATTTATATCAAAGTGATTCGTAAGATCTATTTCATTGATATTATAAGTACAAGCCATTGACATGTAACATATTAATGAGAGACATATCATTCTAAGTTGAGTTCAATGCAAATATTTTGTTATATTTCGAATTGTGCACAAATTCGATGTGATCTTTTGAGTCCACACTTCCTTTGATCTTTTTATATATGGGAACAAAAGGTGACAGGAAAGAACATAAAGAAGTACAGCGGATGAGGGGGAGAGAGACAGATTTATTGAAACAAATGTGAAAATTAAAAGAAGAAAAGAAAATGGAGAAAAAGTATTTTCAAGAAAAATTTAAAAGTTGTTATACTTCATTATCTCCGAATATGTCTTATTAATTTCAGAATTTGGACTAGGACCACTTCCCTCTCATTAAGTAAATAACGAGTTGAATAGAAAATTCTAGTTACCAATCGAAAGGTGACCCAACCCAATTTAAGATTTAATAAAAGCTAGCTAGGGCGGTTGAGGCAATTAAGAGCATATAAAGACAGGCTTGTCAGGTACTTTTAAAATAACATTAAATCTTTATGTAGTATTAGAAAATATTAGGTGGTGTTAATAGCCACGTCCATAGAGCCCCTACCACCAGCCACTGCAAGCTCACGATGGCTTTGCCCAATTGTGAATTGGATTTGTTTTCTTTTTCCCCTTGTAGAGTTTTTTTTTTCTTTTTTTTGGGGGGGGGGGGGGGGGGTGGGCTTGTCATCTTGAGTTTCATACTATAGGGGTTTTGCTTGTTCTGGTTTTGAATTGCCGAGAAAAATCTGACTTTTCTTAAGCATTTTAGAATATTGTGGAATTAAAAAGGGAGGTTTTAATGTGCATTTTGATTTCTTCCTTTGATGGTGATTCTCTCCCCAACAGCACGAATATTTACTTCAACTTATAAAATCGACTTCGTCATGCTAGTTTGATTTTGATTTGAGTTTTAATATATCTTTTTGCTAGAATCAAATTTTCTCCATATGAAGCTAATAAAAGCTTTTGAATATGACACAAGATGATTATAACTTCTCTTGTGCAGCACCAGAAATCGATTTATGAGATATTCTCTGATTGTCATGAGCTAACTGAGTTATATATATATATATATATATAAAATTGGAAAATCACTCATTGTGAAATATTATATTTATTTATTTATTTTTGCTATATGAGATGGACATACGGGAGAGGGGCGTTGGGCATTAAAAAGGAGATCTCAAGTAAGAAACTTGGATTATCCCAAAAGTAAAACTTATATATCTATCATCACGTCAAATACGTGAGGCCCGTACCAAAAACACCTTAAATGCACTCAATTCAATATGTGGATGGCAACCATGCAATTCAATTCCCACCTTTTTCATGGCACATACCTAAACACTTTTTGTCATCTTGAGTTTCTTACTATAGGGGTTTTGCTTGTTCTGGTTTTGAAATGGTAAGAAAAATCTGACTTTTCTTAGGCATTTTAGAAGGTTGTGGAATTAAAAAGGGAGGTTTCGATGTGCATTTTGATTTCTTCCTTTGATGGTGATTCTCTCCCCAACAGCACGAATATTTACTTCAACTTATAAAATTGATTGCGTCATACTAGTTTGATTTTGATTTGAGTTTTAATATATCTTTTTGCTAGAATCAAATTTTCTCCATATGAAGCTGATAAAAGCTTTTGAATTTGACACAAGATGAGTACAACTTGTCCTATGCACCACTAGAAATCGATTTATGAGAAATTTTATGATTGCCATGAGCTACTTGAGCGCATATATATATATAATTGGAAAATCATTCTTTGTGAAATATTATTATTTTTATTTATTTTTACTATATGAGATGTACATACGGAAGAAGGGCGTTGAGTTTTAAAAAGGAGATCTCATGAGAGAAATTTGGATTATCCCAAAAGTAAAACTTATACATCTATCATCACGTCAAATATGTGAAGTCCATACCAAAAACACATTAAATGCACTCAATTCAATATGTGGATGGCAACCATGCAATTCAATTCCCACCTTTTTCATGGCACATACCTAAACATTTTTTGTCTTTACCTGGTGCACAAAGAAGCGACACACTCCTCACTTGGGCACCTCCCAAACACTATTCCCACATTAATTTGAGTTTCATCCTATGGGGGGGGGGGGGGGGATTGTCATCTTGAGTTTCATACTATAGAGGTTTTGCTTGTTCTAGTTTTTAATTGGCAAGAAAAATATGACTTTTCTTAAGCATTTTAGAATGTTGTGGAATTAAAAAGGGAGGTTTCGATGTGCATTTTGATTTCTTCCTTTGATGGTGATTCTCTCCCCAATAGCACGAATATTTACTTCAACTTATAAAATTGACTCCGTCATACTAGTTTGATTTTGATTTGAGTTTTAATATATCTTTTTGCTAGAATCAAACTCCATATGAAGCTGATAAAAGCTTTTGAATTTGACACAAGATGAGTACCACTTGTCTTGTGCACCACTAGAAATCGATTTATGAGAAATTTTATGATTGCCATGAGCTAACTGAGCATATATATATTTTATTGGAAAATCATTCTTTGTGAAATATTATTATTTTTATTTATTTTTGCTATATGAGATGTACATTCGGAAGAAGGGCGTTGAGTATTAAAAAGGAGATCTCAAGTGAGAAATTTGGATTATCCCAAAAGTAAAACTTATACATCTATCATCACGTCAAATATGTGAAATCCATACCAAAAACAATATGTGGATGGCAACCATGCAATTTTTTTTTTTTTTTAACAGAGGCAACTATGCAATTCAATTCCCACATTTTTCATGGCACATACCTAAACACTTTTTGTCTTTACCTGGTGCACAAAAAGGCGACGCACTCCTCACTTGGGCACCTCCCAAACACTCTTCCCACATTAATTTGATTGGTTTGAATTAGTCGCCTTCAATTAAGTCAACATTTTTCACGAGATTTTTATGAATATATCCAAGTACTTATCAATTGAAGCTTGTTGTAAAATTAAAACGAAAACTCACTAAATCTTACAATCAAATCAACACGAAATCACCGGATAAATAAACGAAAAATAATAAACAAACACTAAATGTTTATGTGATCCAGTTTGAGTATCGGTATGTACTTGACTGGGAGATTCGAGAGAAAATAGTAGTCTTGTGACTAATCTAAAAATTATAAAATATCAATCTCTTACAAGCTCAAATATTTTTCATACCTAGATCACACGCGAGCCGACAACGTTCATGAATAACACAACTCGATCCGCCTTTCTTTCATAGTCGTTCATCCTTAAATGGAAGACCTTTTCTATTTCAATTATGCGGCTTAAAATCATGAAAAAATTTAAACCCTTTTCTTTATACGGTGTCAGAAATGGAGAAATAGGCCAAGCACGAGAGAAGACTCAAGGTTTTCTTTTGTATTTCAGTATATTTGATTTACATTGAATGATGTCCTATTAATAGTACATTAAATGTCTAACTAAAGAAAAAAAATATTTATCAAATCAAATCCAATCACAGATTGACATAATTAAATAATCACAATCCTCTGTAATCTTGGATTGATTGATTACAATCTTCAGCTTGATTTGTGCATATCTCCAACACTCCCCCTCAAGCTGACGGCTGGTATATGTCCAAGACGCCAAGCTTGCTCAGTAGATATGCATGTTGTCTTTGACATAATGGTTTGGTAAAGATATCAGCAGGCTGTTCCATAGTTCCAATTCCATTTGTCTTGATTACCCCTTCTTGGATTTTGTCTCGAGTATAATGACAGTCAACTTCAATATGTTTCGTTCTTTCATGAAAAACGGGATTTGCTGCAAGTTTAAGTGCTGCATCATTATCGCAATATATGTTTGTTGGCCCTTTGACTTGTATCCCAAGATCTGAAAGCAAGCCTCATATCCAAACTATTTCACAAACTGTCTTAGCCATAGCTCTATACTCGGCTTCAGCAGATGAAAGAGATACAGTGGATTGCTTCTTCGTTTTCCATGCAAGTAACGATTCTCCCAGCTTGATGCAGAAACCAGTGACTGATCTTCGACTCATAGGACATGTGGCATAATTTGTGTCACAATAAGCTGCCATTTCGAGATTACAATCTCGTGGAAGAAGTAATCCAAGGCCTGGACATTTCTTCAAATACTTTATAACCTTCAAAGCTGCGTTCATGTGAGACTCCTTCGGACTATGCATGAATTGGCTAAGTGTCTGGACTGCATAACATATATCCGGCCTAGTTATAGTGAGATATATAAGTTTCCCTACAAGCCTTTGATAGTAGGATGGATCTTTAAGCGGAAGATTGTCAATCTTAGACGATGATCCAACATCATAGTCAACAGTAGTCAGCTTGATGTTCTGATTAATAGGGATGACAACCGGTTTACATCCTGATAAGCCTGCTTCTGATATTATCTCTAATACAAATTTCTGTTGACTAAGGGCAATTCCTAGCTCTGATCGAGCAATCTCAATGCCAAGGAAATACTTGGGAGATCCCAAATCTTTAATACGAAAGCTAGAATGCAAATGTTCCTTAAGTCTCTTGATGCCCAATTCATCATTTCCCATAATAAGTATGTCATCAACATATATCATCAGGTAGATTGAAGACGTACCTTTAGTCCAAGAGAATAGGGCATAATCATGCTTGGATTGCTTGAAACCAATGGTTGTAAGAGCTGAGGTGAATTTTGCATACCACTGACGAGAAGCTTGCTTGAGTCCATAAAGGGACTTACGGAGACGACACACTCCAGACTCCCCCTGTCACCGTAATCCCGGTGGAAGATCCATATGTATTTCTTCAGTAAGATCTCCATGAAGAAAAGCATTGTGGACATCCATTTGATGTAGTTTCCAGTCCCGGAAAGCAGCAACAGAAAGAAAGGAACGAACAATGACATCTTTGGCAACTAGAGAGAATGTTTCATGATAATCAAAACCCTCACGTTGCGTAAACCCCTGTGCCACTAAGCGAGCCTTATAGCGTTCCACTGAACCATCAGCCTTATATTTGATCTTGTATACCCATTTGCAGCCAATTGGCTTACGATCAACAGGTAGTGGTACTATATCCTATGTGTGGTTCTCTTCCAAAGCATGTAACTCAGCTTCCATCGCCTTTTGCCAGCGTGGATCACGAACGGCCACATCATAAGATGATGGTTCCAATTCTTCGGAGATACGACTAATGCAGCACATATGTTCCGCGGATAGACAATCAAACGAGACATAAGATGAGCTGGGGTATGGAGTACCTAATGAGTTGAGTGACGCACAAACATAATCCTTTGTCCAAGTTGGGGGACGAGTGGTTCGCCCTGACCGTCTTGGAGGAATATGATCAGGTGTAGGAGATGATTCTTCTGAATTAGATGTCTCTTCAATCGATACTGTAGAGTCCGGAGCTGAGTATTCTGAGATAGGTAAAGATGCTGCATTTGTTTCGATCACGGGAGAAGAAGTCGGAACACATATATATTGTGGATTGGGTGATAAATCTTCCTCAAAGAGAAAATTTATGTTCTGTTGATTTGAGCTTGAAGATTCATTGGAAGATACTTCATCCTGGAAAGGGAACACATCTTGGAAAATCACATCTCTACTTACAAAGAAATTACCTGTCGATGGCTCAAAAACACGATATCCCTTCTGAAATGTTGGATAACCCATAAAAATGCATCGTCTGGCTCGAGGACTCATCTTATCACGAGGACCCAAAGCAACAGCATAACATAAGCAGCCAAAAACTCGCAAATGATCTACTTCAGGCCTTTTTCCAAATAAAATCTCAAACGGGGTACGTCCATTGAGAACCCTAGTTTTCATGCGATTGATCAGATAGGCTGCTGTGACCATACAGTCTCCCCAGAAAGCTTCAGGAATGAAAGCTTGAAATTTAAGTGCACGTGCTACTTCTAGAAGATGGCGGTGTTTCCGCTCAACAACCCCATTTTGTTGAGGTGTATAAGTGCACGTACTTTCATGTAGAATTCCATGTGAGGAAAATAGGGATTGACAATCATGACTAGAGAATTCTTTCCCATTATCTGTTCGAATACGTTGAACAGTTTTTCCAAATTGATTTTTGGTTAGAGTGAAAAAATCTCTCAAATGAGAAAGAGCTTGACTCTTTGACTGCATAAGGAAGACCCATGTAGCACAAGAATGATCGTCAACAATAGTGAGGAAAAAACGAGACCCATCACGATGTGATGTATGATAGGGTCCCCAAATATCTACATGAATTAAAGAGAAATTTTCTGTAGTTTGGGACTTGCTTGTGGAAAAAGGGGCACGTGACTGTTTTGCGAGAGGACATATATCACATTTAGGATGTGGAAAGAAAGCACTATGACCAAAACGTCGATGTGAAATGATAGCTTTATCATTGGTAGCAATGTTACACAATGATTCTTTATTTTCATAAAAACATGATAAATCAATATTTTTGGGAAAACTTGTCCAAAAATACAACCCTTGTGAGAGACTACCCAAGCCCATCAGTTTGCCAGTCGAAAGGGCCTGAAAAAGACATGTGTCAGAATTGAAGAGGATTCGACATGAATTATCCTCACAGGCTTTTGACACTGAGATAAGATTGAATTCAAACTAAGGAATATAAAGCACATTTTTAAGGGTAATGGAAGGGCTAAGATGTATTGTCCCTATTTTTGTGACATTTATAATATCCCCATTTGGAAGTTTCACAGTGACTGGGAAAATATGAGCATGAGTATGAGAAAAGAAACTCTCGTCACAGATAATGTGGTCACTAGCACCTGAGTCAATGATCCATGCATCATGAGAAACAGAGCTTAGGCAAAATGAGATACCTGAGAAGCCTGCTCTTTTTTCGGAAATTTCCAGCTGTTTCAGAGCCTTCATTATTTCCTGATACTGATTTTGTGTAATTGACTGGTTGACATTGTGCCCAGTGACTTGATTAATTGAAGATTCCTTCTTTCCTTTATCTCCGGGTTTACCATGTAATTTCCAACAGGTTTCCACCGTGTGATGAGGTCGTTTGCAATAGCTGCAATATAATTTGCCTTTTCCTCTAATATTTTCCTTTGGTGTGGAATTTCTGGAACCGTAGGATCCCTTAAAGGAATCGGAGCTGTTGGATTCAGCTAGGACACTAGTCGAATAATGACCGTCAGATCTGAAGAGCTGATTTGAACCGTCCACCCTAAAATTAGGGTTTCCTCCCTCCTTATTCCTCTCATTCGTGCGATAGAGAGCTTCTCCATGGAACCCGAGAGGCTGATCCGCCGGAGAGAGGTCGTACGAGGAGCTGCCAGCCGGAGTGAGGCCAGATCCGAGAACAACGAACGCCAGTGAGGGGTTCCCGGCTGTCGACAGGCTAGATCCGAGAGCCGCGAATGTCGCTCCTTCTCCGGTTCGCGCGAGTCCAGTCGCTGCCATCCTCTGGCTTTCTTCTTGAACCGCCAACTGGTAGATCCGCCGGAGCGATGGTGGCGGCTCCATTGCGAGCACTTGGGACCTGAAATGTGAGTAACTTTCATTTAAAATCAGTAAAAATCAAGTCGATTTTTCTCTGTCTCGAATAGCCCTATATTGATTTAGGGTTTCCTCCGGTCCCTCGAGTCTCTCCTCGGCAGCCTCGAGTTTGTTCCAGAGGGCGGAGAGCCGATTGAAACATGTTGTGACGGTCTGATTTCCTTGTATCAGGTCAGATACGGCTTGGGTGAGCGAGAAAAGCTTGGCCCGATCAAGCTTGCCGTACATCTCTCGGATCGCCTCCCAAATCGCCTTCGAGTCTTCAGTTGGTGGAAGCCCGGCGGCCACCTCAGGAGCCAAACAGTTGCCGATCCACGTCCGCACTAGTTGATTGCACCTGCGCCAGTGCCTCTGTGAGCGTTCGTCGGTCGGGAAAGGTACGCTGCCGTTTATGAAGCCTTCTTTCTCCTTGGTCACCAGTGCCCGCCGAAGATCTCGAGCCTAGGGAGTGTAGTTTTCAGGTCCAGTAAGCTGCAAGGAAATGAGCCGTAGCTCGGGTCCGTCGCCCGACGACGTGTAGAACGGGTCGCCTGGTTCCAGCCGTCCGCCACTGGCTGGAAAGATGAACGGCTAGTATCCAGGTCTTGCATTCGAGTAGCTAGGTCCTGCATTCGGGTAGGGATTCCCTCCCGGACCCGTCGAAGGTGCTTCGGATCTCGGGCCTGTGCCCTTCGAGCCTGTTCCGGTGCTCGAGAATCCTTCTCCAGATGTTCCGTATGGAACCCACGACTGAGCTGGTCCAATTCCCCACGGACCCTGAAAGGGAAACCACGGGACTGATGGCCACTGAGTTGGGCCGGAAACATTGGCTGGAGCAAGTGTCGGGTTGGTAGTATGTTGAGCCGTCGAGTGATCATCTTCAGAGGGGTCGGCTAAGACTGGATTCCTGCTTTGAGGTGAGTTTGGACTTTCCTCAACTGAGATTTCTCCTTGAGTATTCTTGGCCATGATGAATTCCTCTGCTTCTTTGTAGAAACTGATTTGAAGAAAGGAACAGAGGCAATTCGGAGAGTTTGGCGGAAGCTAGGTTGAAAAGTATGGCTCGGATACCATGTCAGAAATGGAGAAATAGGCCAAGCACAAGAGAAGACTCAAGGTTTTCTTTTGTATTTCAGTATATCTGATTTACATTGAATGATGTCCTATTAATAGTACATTAAATGTCTAACTAAAGAAAAAGAATATTTATCAAATCAAATCCAATCCAATCACAGATTGACATAATTAAATAATCACAATCCTCTGTAATCTTGGATTGATTGATTACAATCTTCAGCTTGATTTGTGCATATCTCCAACATACGGCCAACCAACAGTGGCGCCACTTGTACGGCCTTCAGTGAAGTCAATCTCTTTGTTGATCAATCTTGGATACTTACATAATTGCCACCGCTCTAAAGAAAATAGATAAAGTAAAATAACAACCCTTATCTTGTTCGGACTCCGACAACATGGCTCCAATGGGTATTCAGCCAAGAATTCTGGTCCATCTCATCCAATTCGGATTGGGTCTCACACAATAGCTCAAACGCGAGATGTCATTTAAAAGAGCTCATAAATGCTCGCAGTTAATTATGCTTAAGTGATATGAAACTAAAGAAATTAAAAAAATAAACCCACACTAATATTTAGTTTCATGTAGAAACTTAACTCTGATTTGAGTTCTAATATATCTTTTTGTTTAAATTAATTTGATTTTTAAATTTCATACAAGATGCTTACAACTTATCTTCTGTGTCATTTGAAGTTAAATATATGATAAGTTATATAATTGTCATGAGCTAACCATTCACAAATATCACTAGACCATTATATAAGAAGGACGTCAGGTACTAAAATGACATCTCAACAAATTTATAATTTTTTTGATAATCTTCCGGTTTGCCGCATCATGTTAAATGACTCAATTGAAACGCATTCGAATCTTTCTTAGACTTGTTGACATCGGCTATTGATATTCTGTCTCTTATTCGATTGCTCGTACAAATTATCGGAATTCCATTGTATATGTGCATCGGGAACATAAACCCCCGTGGAAGTGGAGACGGGCCACCAGCATCCCCCTAGACAACCTCGAGAATCTCTCATTTGTTTAGGAAGAAAGAAGATTGAGCAGTCCAAGCATGAGAAAGCCATGTGCTCTCGATAATATGACATTTGTCCTTTGAGAAAGAGACGGAATTGACAGTGCTTGTCTTCTTGTTTTGTCAGCTATATGACATCGATCTCTAGGCATCATAAACTCGCGTGCACTATGATATGCTTAGTGATCTATAATTAAGGACGAATTGGATGGACCATAACCAATGGGGTTAAGACTTTGGATATGGATTATTGTGATAAAATAAGACGGGTAGTTGATTTGATAATATGGTCTTTGTCCTTTAAGAAAGAGAACCAAAGGGATTGGATTTGTGTTGCACACACGTAATCAAAACTGTTGTCCCAACTTCTGATAAGAAATCTTCCTTCCTTTGTGTATAATCTCCATTAGATTTTAATGAATGACACTCCATTTAATTAACTTTAATAGTGAAAAACACAACCTTTTGACAGGCATAAGTTACCATGACATATTTTAGTCAATATTGATTGAGATCTTACTAACTATCTAATTATACACGGTTCAAAGATTATCATCATATTAATAAAATTTGCCAAACTTTTGGATAGTCACCAAAGTTATTTGAATGGTTTCTACTAATGCATATCTACAATTACCAAGGCAATATAAATTTCCATCATTCTTTTATAATCTTGAAGTCCTAATGTACAAGGTTGATGAATTGTTTATCAATATAAATCGAAATCAACGACTAGTCGTCCTTCAGAATATATATAAAAGTGAAACTTATTGCTTTAACGTGAACTAATGAGCATGTCATGAAAAGGTGAAATGTAACATGCTTTGTTTGAACATTTATCAACTCAGTTTCAAAGCCGTGCACGTTTGTTTGGATTTAAAATAAAGCAAAGAGTTTCTTTACTTTTCCGCCTGAATTAAGAATATTGTTTAAACTTCAAAAAATTATTAAAACAATACATGTGAGTCTACGCGTTAGTATTTGAGTACCATGCAAGTTTCAGAATTTTAGGATTTAAAAAGAAGTTAAAATGCTTAAACTGTAAAATTTAAATTAAGCGAAAAAGTTAAAAAAAAAAACAAAAACAAAAGTCATTCCAGACACACTAATAATAAAGGAGACATATCAACGTAGATCTAGAACTTCTTGTTAGTTATCCAGTACAATACACAAATTCAAAGTTAACTACCCAAAATACTCAAAATCAACTAATATTCAGACCACCCAAACCTTAAACAAGATGCTAAATAAGTTTGTAAGGAGGAGCAACTTGGTCTTTTTTTATATAGGGTTTTGCTTAGAGGTATGTAAATAGTATTTGCATAAACAAAGATCTTAAGGAGTTATTGGGACAACAGAAGAGAAGGATCCAACCGTTTTACAAAATTGAACAACAAATACGCTGAATTATAGATGAAATGATGCGACAAACTTTGACTAGCTACTTGAGTTTGTGTACGATGTATTATATAAAGGGATGAGATTTGAGTTTCCACATCAAGTTATGCAACATCAACCAAAAAATTTGAGAAGATATAATATGCGAGACGGTCCTTTTACTTTTTCACCATGGACAGCCCCTTCTATTGGCTCATGCTGACTCCATGAAGCCTGTAGTCGTTTCAGTATCATTTTTGACAGACAGAAGGACGAGGTTCCTTCTGTCACGCCTTGTCGTTGCCGTCGAGAAACATATAACTGGGACCAAAATCATTCTAAACACAGGCACGAGAATATGAAAAGACAAAAAGGAGACATGCGAATAGAATGCCATTTGATTTTTCCTTATACGGGTGAGATTTGGGGCATGAGGCGAGCTCTGTGAGCTCGGATTGGAGAAACTAGCATCGTACACCGGACATATCCTTGGCCGTCGAGCTAGTTATGGAAGAAGCAATGGATTTCACCAGCTCACGAGTCCAAACACAAACGAGGCCAGTATGGCCCCAGGGATTCTAAAGAGACTGAAAGACCTGTCCCTTAAGATCCACAAACAGCCTTCAAATGAATTAAAGCATATATGGCAAGTTTTTCCACCTCCCAGCATCATTTCCTCAGATCAAATCTCTTATCAATAGATTCAACCACCATTTCTAATGCCAAAGAGCTGCAAAATCTGAGGATTGAAAATACGAGCAACTTAATTAACTTAAAGGATCCACAAAACATTCCAGTTAATCAGTACACATACTCGATGATTCCACGAAGGAACTCATGGTAAATCTTCCGGGAACTTCACCTTGTTAGATTTCAAATGATATCTTGAAGGTAATTAAAGAAAGGAAATTCACCTTCAGAGAATTGTAGCTCCACTATCGTCACAGACAGAGACACAGCATTTGGCATCGCAAGATCAATTTTTCCCACCAAATGGCTGACATTAGGAACTCAGAGTACTCGCAATCCACAACTTTCACCACGAGGATTGGATTGTAAAGCAAAGTTCTACAAGCTAGCCAACAAGGTCCCTCTACTGTCAAGTATTGACTAACAGCCGACTCAGTTGGAGTGCAAGGCCAAAGGATGGTTTAGAAAGAAAAACAAAATTCCCAGAAGTCCACAAGGAGAAGCTTCTTACAACGTCACAAATGGGGGTAGCTCACTCGTCCATATCCTCTTCTCCGTCGGCTCCCGCCTCTTCATCCTCCCTCCTGAGCTGACCCCATACATTACACTCCATTATATCGGAAGGACGGATGGAGGCAGAGGGGCCATTGTCCCGCCGCAGTTTTTCCTGTTGCACATATACCTAATGGGGAAATACGCATGGGGGAAGTCGGTCTCTTTATCCTCTGCAATACCCACCTCCCACCCGCTCATTTGTTCATCGGCATCCTCATCCATCCCTTCATCGTCACCATTGTCGTCTTCGCTGCTATCATGGTTCTCATTCTGGTCATCGGGGCAATTGGCCTCAACCTCGCGCCGATCTAGCCAAATTCAAGCTCATTGAGCCTTGTTGACCTCTAGCAAAGGTTTAGCTAATTTGAATATGGTGAGCTCAACCTTGCCTGTAGCAGGTGATTGGCCGAAAGAGAAGCAAAAAGAAAAATAAAAAGTAATTAAAATTTTCAATTTAAAATAATAAAAATAAAACATTTTTAAAAGGAGTGCATTGAGGTCCATATCAAACGGTGGAAAATGTTTTCTAGATTATTTTCACGTTTTAGCTAAACACTAAAAGATATTATTATTCTTCTAAAAAAATGACTTCTTAGAAAACACTTTTTAAATATGTCAAATTTTTTATTTTATTTTTATTTTTTAAGTTTATTTTTGGATTTTAGCCAAACAAAGCCAATGTAACATTGACTCAATCTATTACAATAGGTAGGTAATCACTTCTTCATTTGGACAACATTTAAATGGTCTCACAATTACAACTCATGAGTGGTGGATACACTTAAAATAGATAAATCCACAATGCATTTGACTCGTGCTCCTAAGTTTTATCTCTCTTTTTTCTCCCGTGTGCCCTAATGCTAATGAGTTTACTTTATATCTTTTACACTTCAGTTTCGCAAAGATTCTTCTCAGAGCAAAAGTAGTGTGCCTTTAATCAGTTCTTGTTTTAATCGGTCTTTGAGCAAGAAAGGAATGTGCCCCTGTTGACTTATTTGGGACTAAAACTGAATGTGTTGCCCGCGTGAAAGGGACCCGGAATGAGGTAATTGATATGCATGATTAGGGCTTAACCAATTCATCAAAATGATGTATTAATCTGATCGGGTGATGGAATTAGTCACTTTCGGATTTAATCGTCCTTGCAATATATTTGAGTTTAGAATTTACTAATTATTGCAGTTATATAGGATCAAAGTGCTTCTCGATTGGTACTCATAAGCAATTATGATGGATTTGAGCTATTCTCTATTGGAGCTCATAAATGCTTTTAAATGATTTTGTATGAAACAAGTGGAAGTATTTGAGTTTCACACAAGATGGTTACAATCCGTCTTATGTGCCATCTGAAGTTAATTAATAAGAAGTTATATGATTGTCATGAGCTAACTGTACACACATAATGTCATTACATCACTATACATGCAATGTATGCATTAAAAAAATGCATTGAATACTAAATATGAGACTCAAGTAAAAGATCTGAAATATCTCAAATATATAATATAAAAAATTACAACAAAAAAGAAGTGTTATGAAATACATGAATATGATAGAATACATGAATGAATATTCATTATATTCATCTTATCCAATGTACTTATTATGGTACATTTGTATCAAATGTTCTAAGTACATCTCCCTATACAATGAACATTCGTCTCCCTTATCCTGTACATGTATCATTCGATACATTGATATTAATGATAAGTACATTCTTGTTCTCCTATAAATAGGAGTTTAGTTTTGATGTACAATACACAATCACACAGAAACACAACAGTGAGAAACCAGAAATAAAGCTCTCTCATCTTGTTACTATCTCTAGTGTTCACTTGCTTTCTCTTCTTTAATATCTTCTCTATTATATATTCGCCACGCGATATTTTACAACACGTTATCAGCACGAGGATCTACCGATTGAGTAAGTAACTTTTGCAAGCACGAAGATCTACCGATTGAGTAAGTAAATTTTGCAAGGTGGGTATTATTTTTATTAATCAACTTATACTTCATCTTCTTCTATCAATTCTTCATTTTTATTTTTCTTGGCCCGAAGCCAAAATTCAAATCTAAAAGTATCCTTCTGCTCCTGAAGTAGCGGTGGATATTTGGAAATCCTTTTAAATAATTTAAGGATTTATTTTTGTAAGGATTATGGCAAATATTGAAAAGCCCAAATTCCACATCCTGGAAGTGAGTGGAAAGAATTATCTATCCTGGTGCCTTGACATGGAAATGCACCTCCAATGGCAAGGTCTCGCTAATACAATTACAGAGGATGGAACCTCAAATGAAAAGGATAAAGCAAATGCGCTGATTTTTATTCGCCGTCATTTGCATGAGAGCCTGCAGACTCAATATTTATCCGTTCGAGACCCGCATATCTTGTGGAGGAGGTTGAAGGATAGGTATGATCATACAAAAACTGTTATCCTCCCTCAAGCACAATATGATTGGCAAAATCTCAGACTGCAAGATTTTAAATCAGTGTCTGACTATAATTCTGCTTTATTTGATATCGTTTCTCGGCTAGAGTTATGCGGTATCAAACTCACTGATGCAGAATTGCTTGAGAAAATTTTTTCCACCTTTCATGCTTCGAATATTGTATTGCAACAGCAATACCGGCAACGTCAATTTGCCACATATTCTGAATTAATTTATGTGCTTCTTACTGCCGAGCAAACTAATGAATTGCTGCTCAAAAATCATGATCTTAGACCTGCTGGCTCAAAAGCATTGCCTGAAGCACATGCTAACTTTGAGAAAAATATTGGCCATTCTAAGGGCTATAAGCGCAGGCAAGAACATAATCCTAGAAGGGATGGCAAGAAATTTAACCGCCCTAGGAAATCAAACTTTGACCTGAATCATGGCAAAGAAAAGAAGCAAAAGAAGATGATTAATGAAAGTATTTATCATCGCTGTGGCATAACCGGGCACTGGTCACGTACCTGTCGTACGCCAAAACATTTTGTTAACCTATACCAGGCATCTTTAAAGAATACGGGCAAGCGTGGTGAATCTCATGCCATTGAAATCAATCCTACTGCCATAACCACTGTTGAGGCCAACAATATCTCCGTTGGTGGGACTCCTCTTGCTCCTGAAGTAGCAAATGCATCATTGGATGTCTCTGATTTCTTTGAGGACCTCTGATTACTTTGATGAATCAGATTGGTGGATAATAATTTGAACTTTGAAATTTATATTGTTTCGCTTTAAATGTATTACTTTTTTTTTATTGTTCTTTATGAAATACTTATGAACCTTATATAATATTTATCTTTGGAATTTTATTCAACTATATAACTAATATGCAACTTTTATGATACTTGACACCTGAAGTTGTCAATATAAATGCAAATGGAAAATACCGAGAAAAAGGAAGATGTTTGTTTGCTTGATAGTGCAACAACACATACTATATTTTGTAGTAGACGTTTTTTCTCGAGTATGACATTGCGTAAGGCACAAATCCATACAATATCAGGTCCTGTTCCGATTATTGATGGTTTTGGGAATGCTACAATTATTTTGCCAAATGGCACAATCCTGCATATTGAGAATGCGTTTCTAAGCATTCGATCAAAAAGGAATCTGCTCAGTTTCAAAGATGTACGCCGTAATGGGTACCATATTGAGACTATTTATGAGCAAGATAAGGAATACATTGGCATTTCCTCTTATAAGATGGGCCTGAAGACCGTCCATGAGAAGCTAGAAGCTTCTTCTATGGGTTTTGTATTGTGTCATGATTAAAGCTGTTGAAACCTACGCTACCACATCCTGGAGATTGGTAAGCCTTGATCAGTTTGGACTGTGGCATGATCACCTTGGTCATCCTGGCGCTTCAATGATGCGTAGGATAATTCAAAATACAAAATGGCACCCTTTAAAGGATATAAAGGTATTGTTGTCCAAAGATTATAATTGTGAGGCTTGCTCACAAGGAAAGCTCATTATTAAACCTTCTATAACAAAGGTTAATTTTGAATCTCCTTTATTCTTGCAAAGAATTCAGGGTGATATTTGTGGACCAATACAACCACCAAGTGGACCATTTAGATATTTTATGGTATTAGTGGACGCATCCTGTAGATGGTCCCATGTTTGCCTACTATCTACGCGCAATGTCGCATTTTCACGTTTACTTGCGCAGATTATAAAGCTCCGGGCACAATTCCCTGATTATCCAATTAAGAGCATAAGGATGGATAATGCTGGTGAATTTACATCAAAGAGTTTTGATACATATTGTGCTTCACTCGGAATCGAGGTTGAGCACCCGGTTGCATATGTTCATACTCAAAATGGATTGGCAGAATCCTTGATTAAACGTATCAAAATTATTGCCCGCACTCTATTATTGAGAACGAATCTCAACGATACAGCATGGGGTCATGCAGTTTTGCATGCGGCAGCTCTAATAAGATTACGCCACACTGCTAGTATTTTACAATCTCCCCTTCAAATGGTTCTTGGTTATGAACCATATATTTCACATCTGCGCACCTTCGGTTGTGCAGTACAGGTGCCTGTAGCACCGCCAAAAAGGACGAAAATGGGTCCCCAACGCCGTTTGGGCATTTATGTTGGGTTTAATTCATCATCTATCATTAGGTTCTTGGAACCAACTACTGGTGATCTTTTTACTGCCAGTTTTGCAGATTGTCATTTCGATGAGACTAGGTTTCCATCAATTGGGATACCTACAACTTCCATGACTGCAAAACAAAAACCAGTTAAGGTTTTTTCCTGGAATGAGAAAAATTTATCTCAATTAGACCCAATGACTCCTGAATGTGAAAACGAGGTGCAGCGAATAATCCATTTACAGGCTATGGCCAATAGACTTCCTGACGCATTTAATGATGCTACTAAGGTAACGAAGTCTCATAGTCCAGCTGCAAATGCTCCAGCTAGGATAGCTGTTCCCGAAGAATAGGCTAAAATGGATCAAAATCCCCCGCACTTGAAGCGTGGTAGACCGATAGGATCAAAAGATACTTCTCCTCGAAAACGAAGGGGAAAGAATCAAGAATCCGCTCCAGAAGAGCCTGGCGTTATGCTTGCTCCCAAAGAGCTTATTGCCCCTGAAGAGGCGCAAACCCATGAAAGGAGCACTAGCCCCGGGAATACTGAGAATTTCATTCATATTGTAATGAAATTTGGGATCGGAATGAAATCATCATTGATGATGCTTTTGCATTCTCAGTTGCTCATAAAATTATGGATGATGATTGTGAGCCGCAATCTATTATTGAATGTTGTCAAAGGCAAGATTGGCCTAAGTGGGAGGAAGCAATTAAAGCTGAATTAGCTTCCCTAACTAAACGAGAGGTTTTTGGACCTGTAACTCGTATCCCCGATAATATAAAGCCCGTTGGATATAAATGGGTATTTATCCGAAAACGAAATGAGAAAAATGAGGTTGTCAGGTATAAAGTTCGACTCGTTGCCCAAGGATTCTCCCAGAGACCTGGGATTGATTATAATGAAACATATTCACCTGTGATGGATATGATTACATTTCGTTTTCTTATTAGCCTAGCAATCTTTGAAAGATTGGAAATGTGTCTTATGGACGTTGTGACGGCATATCTATATGGCTCATTAGACTCTGATATTTATATGAAAATTCCTGAGGGATTTAAAATGCCTGAAGCATGCACTCCCCGCAATTTATTCTCAATAAAATTGCAAAGATCCTTGTACGGGTTAAAGCAATCCGGTCGCATGTGGTATCAACGCCTAAGTGAGTACATAATTAAGGAAAGGTACAAGAATGATCCTATTTGCCCATGCGTGTTTATTAAGAAATCAGAAACTGGATTTGCTATTATAGCAGTTTATGTCGACGATGTAAATTTAATTGGAACTCCAGAAGAGTTAGCTGAAACTGCTGAATATTTGAAAAGGGAGTTTGAAGTTAAAGATTTGGGTAAAACCAAACTTTGTCTTGGTCTAGAGCTTGAGCATAAAGCAAATGGAATAATCGTCCATTAATCAGCATATGTTGAAAGATTGCTTAAACGTTTCAATATGGACAAAGCTCACCCATTGAGCACCCCTAAGGTTGTAAGGTCTCTAGATTCCCAAAAGGACCCATTTCGTCCTAAAGAATCTGATGAAGAGATACTTGGTCCTGAAGTACCATATCTCAATGCAATTGGGGCTTTGATGTACTTGGCAAAATGTACGAGACCAGATATCGCTTTTGCGGTAAATTTATTGGCACATTTTAGTTCTGAGCCAACTCGGAGACATTGGAATGGAGTTAAACATATTTTTCGTTATCTCCGAGGAACCATAGATTTGGGATTATATTATTCCAAGGATTCAACTAACTCTGGTTTAGTTGGATATACTGATGCTGGATATAGATCCGATCCACATAAGGCTCGCTCTCAAACCGGGTATTTATTTTGTTATAACGGCACCGCTATTTCTTGGCGTTCTACGAAGCAATCACTAGTAGCTACATCTTCTAACCACTCTGAGATTATTGCTTTACATGAAGCTGGAAGAGAGTGTGTTTGGTTAAGATCCGTTATAACATATATTCATAATTCTTGTTGCTTAATACCGGTTACAAATTCTCCCACTATAATTTATGAAGATAATGCTGCTTGTGTTGCACAAGTCAGGGGAGGATATATTAAAGGTGATAGGACCAAGCATATCTCGCCGAAATTTTTCTATACTCATGAACTCCAAGAAAGTCGACAAATTGATGTTAAATAGATTCGATCCATAAATAATCTTGCAGATCTTTTTACCAAATCATTGCCAACATCAAGTTTTGAGAAATTAGTATATGGCATTGGTATGAGGCAAATTCATAAGATGTAAGATTGATTAGCCCCAGAAGTGGCTATATGGCTCAATTGAGGGGGAGATATTATGAATTATACATTGCATCATTGATATGTGGCTAGTTCACAAGATGCAATAATGATTAGCCCCAGGAGTGGCTATATATGCATTGCACTCTTTTTTCTTTATGTCTGGTTTTTTCCCATAGGGTTTTTCCGGCTTAAAGTTTTTAATGAGGCAATTAATGCATCCATAAAAGGGAGAGATCATAACATTTGTGCTTTGCACTCTTTTCCCTTTTGTCCGGTTTTTATCCCACTGGGTTTTTCCGACTTAAGGTTTTTAATGAGGCGGTATCATTCAATGCACATTCGTAATGAATATGATGAATATTCAAGGGGGAGTGTTATGAAATACATGAATATGATAGAATACATGAATGAATATTCATTATATTCATCTTATCCAATGTACTTATTATGGTACATTTGTATCAAATGTTCTAAGTACATCTCCCTATACAATGAACATTCATCTCCCTTATCCTGTACATGTATCATTCGATACATTGATATTAATGATAAGTATATTCTTGTTCTCCTATAAATAGGAGTTTAGTTTTGATGTACAATACACAATCACACAGAAACACAACAGTGAGATACCATAAATAAAGCTCTCTCATCTTGTTACTATCTCTAGTGTTCACTTGCTTTCTCTTCTTTAATATCTTCTCTATTATATATTCGCCACGTGATATTTTACAACAGAAGTACTATTTTAAATCCAGCGTGACATCAAATATGCAAAGCCGGTGTCCAAATTGTCATTACATGTATTCAATCCATAGGAGCCCTTCGACTTAGGGAGACACTCGGGCGTTGCGTGCGTGAAATTCCAATCCTCGTGCACAAAAAGTGAGCCACCCGTACATGGCTTGTCCCGTCATGGTTGGCCCGGGTTCCAACCATCCCCAACCACCCCGGGGTGCAAAGTCGTCGACCCCGAGTCAGTGCAAAGCAAGACCTTCAAAAACCTCACTCCCCTCCTTCCCACACCTCCGATTCCGAGCTCTTTCGATTGGTGAATCGATTGTGGCCTGGTTGGTCTACAACTCCGCGTCTCCGATGATTTGAGCTCTGGGCTTGAGGGCATCAGAATTGTCGAGGCCTCGGGTCACGATCGCTCTCGGTCGTTCTGGTCAGGTATGTGCCGCTTTAGCTCCTTGGCGTCCTCGTATGAGATCTTTGGATCAACTGACATTTGTTTCACTGGACTCATTGGCTCATTGGTTCGCGGATTCTATGGTAGCTTAAGTTTCGTTGTTCGGGCCTGTATCGACTGCGATGATATAGTTTTGTTCGATCTTAGGTGTAAGGTTGATACGTGCTCTACTTTTCTGGAGAAATATGTTTGATTCCGTGATCAGTCGAACCCCGAGGGAGGCTCTACCGTCAGATAACTGAGCTTGTTCTTTGCATTTTTAGCAGCGGTTCCATCACCTGGCCGTGGGATTGGGCCTGTCACGGTCGAACAAAACCTTGTACACTCTCAACATGATAGCGGTTATGAGAATATATTTCAATCTTCATGAATTCATCACCTTTGGGCATATGAACTACTAGGATCAGTCACTCATCCACCATACCATCATATATCCCTCCATTAACTAATACACAATCACCTCATCTGGGAGTATAACTATACATTAGACTAGGAGACATCCTAATTAATATACGAGACCGAAATTTCTCAAATCCAATCAAACGTGTCACTTTAGCGATCACTACTCAATTGAATCATTGAAACTCTCTTATATCAGGGATATAAACCTTACCGCTCACATACACCATATATATGTGATTTAGACTCTAGTGATAGGGGCAGTATATCACAAAAATCACATATCATGCTAATTACACTGTTTTATTCATCCAAGAAAATCACTAATCATAACAATATAAGAAATTTCTCATAACATAGAAGAAAGCGTCTCTTGTGCACCCAGATTACAGATTACCAAAACAATATAAAGAAGAATGCTGATCCAGAAGATTTATCACAAGTTAACATCAATAGCAATATAGGGTATCCCAAATCAACAAGCTTGACAGCTAATCCACTATCGCTCATGAGTTTCATAAGACAAAACATAACTCCAAGGCTAATAGTTGATTTTAAGTAACAAATTATCATTGAGGTTGGGACACCTAGAGTGCTATAACTTGGCACGAAGGGACACTTCAGTGCCATAACTTTAAAATGGTACACTTAAGTGACAATATTGGAGTAAAATAGAATACTTAAGTACCACTTCGGTGAAAATCCGGCCAAATGGCCGACGTGGCAATTTTTCGGCGAGTTTGGTCCAAAACGGCGTCGTTTTGCACGCTGACGTGGTGGAGAAAATGCAAAAATGACGCCGTTTCGAGTCTGATGTGTAAATAATAATATAAAAATTAATTAAATTAAATTAAAACTTGATTTTATTTAAAGTATTCAAAAAATTAAAAAAATTAAGAAAAATTTTAAACATTAAGAAAATTAAGAAAATTGAAAAAAAAGGGGGGCGGGGGGGGGGGGTGATTGAATGGGCAACTGAGCGCCAAGCCCTCACCGCCACCGCCTCCCCGCCGTCGCCGCGAAGGGCCGGCGATGGAGGGGGGAGGGTCGGCCGGGGTTGCCGGCCCCTGGCTGACCGACGGCGAGGGCCGCGCCTCTTGCCCCATATTTGGGCGAGGGCTTGCACGCCCTTGCCGCCGGTCGGCCGGCCTTGCCGGCCCCTAGCCAGGGCCCGGCGACCCCGGCCGACCCTCCCCACTCCATCGCCGGCCCTTCCCGGCGAGGGCGGGGAGGCAGTGAGGGCCCGCGAGCCCTTGCCAGATCTAGGGCAAGGGTCGCGGCCCGCGCCCAAATCTAGGCCGAGGGTTGCTGCCCTCACCCAGATCTGGCGAGGGCTCGTGGGCCCTCGCCTCCTCACTGCCGCCGTCGAGAAGGGCCGGCGACGGCGTGGGGAGGGTCGGCTGGGGTCGCTGGGCCCTTGCCAGGGGCCGGTGACGCCGGCCGACCCTCCCCCCTCCGTCAACGGCCATTCTCGGCGACGGTGGGGAGGCGGTGGCGGCGAGGACTCAGCCCTCAGCTGCCCGTTCGATCTCGCCCCCCCCCCCCCCCTTTTTAATTTTCTTAATTTTCTTAATTTTCTTAATTTTTTTAATTTTTTGAACATTTTATATAAAATTAAGTTTTAATTGAATTTAATTAATTTTTATATTATTATTTATACGTCAAACGCGAAACGACATCGTTTTTGCATTTTCTCCGCCACATCAGCATGCAAAACGACACTGTTTGGACCAAATTCGTCGGAAAATTGCCACGTCAGCCATTTGGCCGGATTTTCACCGGAGTGGCACTTAAGTGTCCCATTTAACTTCAAAACTGGCACTCAAGTGTACCATTTTGAAGTTATGGTACTTAAGTGTCACCCGGTGCCAAGTTATGGCACTTGGGCTGTTCTTCTACCAATTATCATTACATCAACCAGTGACCTATAAATTGAGTCAAAACATATAACTAAATATCTAAACTACAATAGTATATACTATTGTTCTGTGTAAAGTTTGAAATTCAGGAGCGGCAGGCTTCGGAGCTCCAGCGAGGGCTGTGCAGCAATAGGTCACGGCGGCGTCGGGCTCCGAGCGGCGGTGCTACAAAAGCAACAGAGGCGGCGTTGGATTTGGGTGCTCGCAGCGTCGGTGTTGCTGGGTGGAGGCTGGCAAAGACCGGCGGGCGGAGGCTGGTAGAGACCGGCAGAGGTGGGTCGCGTATCGGCGTGGGTGAGCAACGGGTAAGGCGGCGTCAGGTCGCTGAGTCGCGAGTCGCTGAGGCGCGGCGTCGGGCTCTGGTGGTGTTGCTCGGTTGCAGCGGCGTAACGGACGATGGCCGATGTGAGACGTCGGAGCGAGCTCGCGGGTGCAGAGGCACGGCGGAGTTGATTGCTGCAGAGGTAGAGAGGACGGGCAAAATGCAAAGCAGGTGCAAAGGCGAGGGGAGTGCGTTGCTGGAGTAGTGAACGGAGACCAGCAAACGCTAGGCTGAGGCGAGCGTCGGAGGTGGTCTAGGCGGTGGCGAGCGGCGACGGCAGGAGGACGCGGAGGCGGTGCTGCTGTGGGTTGCATCGAACGGAAGCGCGACGGTGCAGGGACCAGCAGAGGTGATCAACAGCAACGTCGGTAGCCCTTCGAGGAAGATGAACAGCAACCTCTTTTCCTTTTTTTTTTCTTTTCTTTTTTTTTTACCCTTCTCTCACGTCACTTCTTACAGCTCCTCTCTCTGTCTCGTGTACTTTCTTCCCTTTCAACCAAAAGCAAAAACTTTTTTTTTTTTTTTTTTTTTGACTTTGAAAAGACCAAAGGAAATAATAAAAAGAATGGAAACTCTCTCTCTCCACAGCTTTCCTTTCACGAACTTTCTCTTGCACTTCTTATTTTGTTCTGAATTTTCAAATCCGCCCCCAAAAATTCCACATGTATTTTGCTCTCCAAAATTTCGAATTGCCCCCAATTGTTTTGCCCCCTTGAACCCTGTGCAAGTCAACTCCTTTTTATAGTGGTTCCGATCAGCCGCTTTCTATGGAAAATTTTAAACTTCGATCTTCTGTTGCATTAAATCATAGATGCAAATCGGAGCGTGATTCCGCAATCAGCTCGATTTTTTCATCGATTCTTTCCATTTTATCAAAATCATTGCCCTTTGTTCGTCTGATTTTTCAATTGTTTCTACATTTATCAAAATTTAAATACTCATCAGAATTTCAAACTTTAGTGCATAATCAATCAAATCAATCTTCCCCATTTTTATTTTTTCTTTTCAAAATACAATTTTATTTTTCAAAAATTAGGTGTCAACAGCTGCCCCTTTTTAAAAGTGAGCTCGTAGGGGTTACCTTCAAAGACAAATTGAGACCTAATTTTAATTATGCACATGCACTAAGTGACTTTTTGTCGGAAAATGAATTCCTTTTTTACTGCAATTTATATGATGCATGGAGATGCTAATGTAAAAGATAAATGAACTTACCTTGAATTACTTACCTTCGGGGAGGGTAGAGTAACTCAAGATAGATTGGCGTTACATGTCCAGGACACATACCATTGTACGGTCGCCTAGAATAGTAACATGGCTTCGCAAAGAGACTGCTTTCCCAAGACCTGTACTATTCTACGGTCGCCTGAGTGAGGTTGTCTAGGACCTGTACCATTCTACGGTCGCCTGAACTGAGGTTGTCTAGGACCCATACCATTCTACAGTCACCTAAACGGGGAATAAATATTGGAACTCAAAATATCTAGGTCCAGACTAAGATATAACGAGCAAGATCGAAAAACATTCACATCCAGAGTGAAATATTCAGCGAAAAGAATTAAGACATTTAGATCCATACTGAAATGTCAAGATTTTAGAACTTTAAATACCTAGATCCCAACTCAGGTATAACAAGAAAGATCGAAAAACATTCGCATCCAAAGTGAAATGTTCAACGAATATGACATTCAGGTCCAAACTGAGATGTCAAGATTTTAGAACTTGAAATACCTAGATCCCAACTCAGGTATAACAAGAAAGATCGAAAAACATTCACATCCAAAGTGAAATGTTCAACGAATATGACATTCAGGTCCAAACTGAGATGTCAAGATTTTAGGACTTGAAATACCTAGATCCAAACTAAAGTATAACAAGAGAAATCGAAAAACATTCACATCCAGAGTGAAATGTTCAACGAATAGAACATCTAGGTCCAAACTGAGATGTCAAGATTTTAGGACTTGAAATACCTAGATCCAAACTAAGGTATAACAAGAGAAATCGAAAAACATTCACATCCAGAGTGAAATGTTCAACGAATAGAACATCCAGGTCCAAACTGAGATGTCAAGATTTTAGGATTTGAAATACCTAGATCCAAACTAAGGTATAACAAGAGAAAATCGAAAAACATTCACATTCAAAGTGGAATGTTCAACGAAAAGAATTAAGACATCTAGATTCAGACTGAGATGTCAAGATCGGGTTGAAAGATTTTGGTGAGATTCATAGACTCTCAATTTCTGAAGATTGGAGGAGATGCTTAAATCCTTGTTTCTTTATGCATGTAGATCCAAATTGGAAGACGAGTTACCTAAGTCTTACCTTGAGTACTTTGAAATATTTGATACTTACCCGGGGCTCCATTCATGGAGGCTTGATTGATTAGGTTACCAAACAGTTTGGACGAATCACAATGCTTCAGGGCCAATTGCTGCTTGACTTTCATGAGAAATTTGCCTGTCAAACATGGTTAGTAATAACAAGTAGATGCATTCATCACTCGTTTCTATTATTACCATAATTCCATGTGGAGAGTTATAACCAAGAAAATCCACTCTTGTAATGAAGACATCTTGAAAATGTCAAATGAGAAACTTTCGATTTGAAAGGACTTTCACTCACTCTCATTGAAAATGTTGTTTCACCCCAACAATTAATGCGGGCATATAAGAATCACTCTACCTCACTATCTTCATACCAAACAAGGGTCTGTGCAATCTCGCAAGTAGTACGACCTTACCAATCTGAGAGGTCTTTAACATGGACCGTAATGTGGGCTTGGTCAACGGCTTAACAAAAGAGACTCTTCGAGTCGAGGCTTTTGAAAGAATGAGTGATATTCTGTAATCATCTCTGGGTTTACAAGTCAAGAACCTTGCAAAATGAGAAAGAAATAATCTTGTTCGCACTCCTTCGAGCGATGCTTAAAACATGTGAACCCCTAGGTTAATTCAAGTGCTCTAATCTGAAGAGACTTTGCAAGGGACGTAACGTAGGCTTGACTCATGGGTTGAGAAATGAAAGGATCAGTGTTTATGGGAGGGTCAAAGTTGGTGATCATCTTGACATTTCCACCACTTTCCTTCTCCACTATCGAAATTTTTTTTTATCACAACTCCATTGATTGCAACAGCATTTGAGAGAGTTTTTTTTTTTTTTTTTGGGTACCACCTTGTAGGGGATACGACACAAGTGTTTGATTTTTCATCTTGGGCATTGGCCTTGCTTTTACCAGGCACACTGCTTTTTCATGCCTCTATTTTGCACTTCTCTTTAGATTTACACAGTTTTCTTTTATGAGCATTTTAGACCATGCTACTTGAATGATTGTCTTTCATCTTGCCCCAGTGTGGGGAATGATCACCAACTAGGTTTGACATGAAATAAATTTATAAGCTCAAGTGGGCTATGCAATAGTCAAAAGTGTGTAGGATAAAGGAAGAACTGTTCTTCGTCATCCTAAGACACTTGAATTACCGCGTAAGTTGCACTGCAAAAGTGATACTCGAAGATTGATGCAAGTGTGAGCAAGAAGATTCCTACCATTCATTTCAAATTTGTCCCAATGTGGGATGATTCTTGATAGGGATAATTTTCAAAAAAATCTCCATAAGTGTATGGGGCTCAAAGGGGTTGAGCAATGGATCGCCTGTAGTGTTTGGGATAGAGAAACGAATGCCTCTCATCACCTTGGTTGACGTACCCTTTGCGAGATAGCCCTCTTCCTTGCGAGCATGGAATTTTTCACACAACTCACTGGGGGTTAGTGTATGAAATAAGGTTCGCCTTTCATCATCTTGAAGTATCCCATTTGACACGTTCAATTTATCTCACACAATTCATAATGGAAAACATGCAAGATTTGCAACAGACTTGAACAATTCAACTCATTTAGGCAATTTATTCATCATAAAAATGCTCACAGTTCAAACATGACATGGCAAATTCTATCATGAATAATACCGAATGCCTCTCATCACCTTGGTTGACGTACCCTTTGCGAGATAGCCCTCTTCCTTGCGAGCATGGAATTTTTCACACAACTCACTGGGGGTTAGTGTATGAAATAAGGTTCGCCTTTCATCATCTTGAAGTATCCCATTTGACACGTTCAATTTATCTCACACAATTCATAATGGAAAACATGCAAGATTTGCAACAGACTTGAACAATTCAACTCATTGAGGCAATTTATTCATCATAAAAATGCTCGCAGTTCAAACATGACATGGCAAATTCTATCATGAATAATACTTCTTGACAGTATCAGAACTAACATGAGTGAAAAACTCACGACCATCCATTTCCGCTTGGATCAAGGCACCTCTAGGGAATATCTTCTTCACCACATATGGGCCGCTACAATTTGGAGCAAACTTGCCCCTAGAATCTAGAATTGGATTGAACCATTTTCACACCTTCGCATGCTATAAGACCGTCCCTGAAGCATGAAGTAGATGGGTCAAAAAGACAAACAAAGTAAATCAAGTTTTATTTTTTTGAAATTTTATTTTGAAATTTTATTCTTTGAAAAGCATTTGGAAAAGCATTTTTTGAAACATTTTGACATGAGAAAGCATGATGAAGCCCAGGCCTCATAATTCTCCTTGGAATTTTCTTTTCTTTTATCGGCTGGATATCATCATTGGGCTAGTTTGGTGTACCTCATCATGCCCTCAAAATAAAACTTGTAATTTCATCGAAATTCATCAATCGATTACATTTATTGGATGGAAAAATGCAACACTTAATCACTAAAAGAAAAAAAGAAAATGAAAACATCTCTAAAAAAATAATAAAAATTCCCACACAGGGGAATGTGCAAAAGCAGTAAAAAGGTTACTCTTGTGGGCCAAAGCCCATCTCTTCAGGGGGTCCTTCATCAATGGCTCCTATGATGAGGTCGTCAAACAAGTTTGTAACCCCTTCCAGCACATCATCAAGGTTTTCCGTCTCCGGGGGTGTCGGTTCGTCCATGCCATCCCATTCATCATTTGGTTGCCCCAGAGTGTCCATCACGTGCACCTTCGAGTTCTTGATTCGACCGGCGTCATGTTCTAAAATAGCATTCACTCTATCCTCATGCTCAGGTAGAGGATTCAGCTGACCGGTATTGAAGGCAAACACCTTGGTGTCTAATAAGTTTTGGACTTTGTGCTTCAAGGTTATGCACTCATCAGTCGAATGTCCTACTTCCCCCATATGATACTCGCATTTCTTGGAGGGGTCGTAATTAGAAAAATTTTCAGCATTGGGTCACTTTGGCTCGTAAGACAGCAACCCCTTCTTTTGTAGAACCTTCCAGACCTGGGACAGGGAGCCAGGAAGAGGAGTGAATTGCCTTCTAGAAAACTGCAGAGGCACGGTCGGACGGACATCGCCTTGTTGATTCTTAGGGACATGAGCAATTGGAGGCTTGCTAGATTGTGCATACGCAACATTGACTTCTGCACTAGGTTCTTGGTCTTTTTTCATGGTGAACCTTTTGCCTTGATGGGTCGGTTCATTGAACCATCCATCTCTTAGCCCAACCTCGATTTGCTCACCCACTGGAATAAGTTGGTTGAAGCTCTCAACATACGTACTGGCCATTCGATTACGGAACTCAGATGGAAGGGTCTTCACGAACAACTTCATCAATTCCTTGTTGGTAGGCTCAGGAGTAATTTGAGCCGCCAGGTTTCTCCATCTCACAGCATACTCTTTAAATGACTCGCTCATTTTCTTTTCCATCCGCTCCAGGTCTTCTCGGGAAGGTGCAATGTCCATGTTGAACTTGTACTGTTTGAGGAACGCGTCCGCCACTTCGTTCCAGGCTTCGAGGAGGTTTATGTTCTTCATCACATACCAGTTTAGTGTGGGTCCAGTCAAACTCGCATGAAACGATTGGATCATAAGGGGCTCATTTTTAACGTGCTGGGCCATGCGCACATGGTACATCTGCAAATGAGATTTTGGACAAGATGTCCCGTCGTACTTCTCAAACTCTGGCATTTTGAACTTGCTCGGCATTTTGACTTTTTCATAGATCGAGAGGTCGAACGGGAGTGAGCTTTGTGACTCCTGTAGCTGTCTCACTTTCTCTTCCAGCTTTGCAACGCGCTCATCCTGCTCTGTCTTGGGAACGGTATCAAACTTGGCTTTTCCAACAAGGACCAGGTCATCTTCTAGCTCAGGCATTTCATCATCGCTCATTTGAGCCCTGTTCCTCGGGACTACTATCTCAGGGAGAACATGTGGAGGATTTGGATTCACCTGGAGGGATTGAAGTTGAGTTGTTATAAGCTTCATCGAGGCGGCTAACTATTTGAATTGATCTTCCACGGAGGACATGCGATCACGCATTTCAGCTTGATCAGCCATTCTAGCTCTTAATCGTGTAATAATGGATGAATGTGGCGGCTCCGTTGTCACCTATTTCGAAGAAATGAACAAAATAAGCACGAAGTGTAAATAGATAGCCAATCCATGACAATGATCTGATTTTTTCATTTTTTTTCATTTATTCATGAAAAGTTCGTATAAGACGGGAATTTCCTAAAAGAGAATTAGAAAAATAGACATTCTACCACCGGCCGCAGTGGCTCTACTGGATAAGACTCTGCTGATCCTCAACGAAGAGGTGAAAGGTTCAAAAACCCAGGGGACGTGCTAAGTGTATTAAGTGTGACTCATGGGTGGTGGGTCCTCCTACTTAAGTGTCACTTGGGGGTTTACGGCGCAGCTATCGGCTGCAAGTCGGTTCCTCCAATACCAAAAAAAAAAAAAAAAATAGACATTCTAGCAAGACCAAATTTCTTAGACATGAATTGAAAACAAATTTTCTAAAAATTTCTTTTTAAAAAAAAAAAAAGATTTAGCAATTTCCTCATTTCATTTCTTATTGACAAATGAATTATATCAATGAGACCTATATTGTCATGGACCGACTCAAAAGTACAACAAAATAAATTGCATGGTATAGAGATAGAAGACTTACTTCACCAAAGAAGATCAACAACAATCTCATAGACATGCACATGAAATGTGAGGCTCGATTTCTATCTAGATGGCTTAACAAAGTGGAGCTAAGAGGATGATCTGACCGTTGCAGTCTCGCATTAGCGTGTCGGGTCCCCCTAACTCTGGCTCAGTTGAATGGAATGCCTAGTAGTCACGCGGATATGGACAAACACATTCGACACCATGAAGAACTTTCGGGGAAGAGAATGTTAACCTCTACATAGCAGTCTCGCTTTGGAGAAAGTATCATTCTCAACACCATCTTAAAAATCCTATCGCAGCTCAAGTCCGGCCACAGGTTGTGTGTGCAATTGTGTAGTGCTAAAAACAATAAAACACGCACAACAGTTTAAATGCAAATAATACTTCTAATCATGGAAAAATAAATCATTAATCCCACACTCCAACCTGCAAGATAAAGGTTAGCATATACGACTCCCCTCATACCTCCTATCTGCAAGAATATTTAACACCTTAGAAATGTTATGGACGTACCTGGACCCTCACTGCCAAACAAAAACATTTTAAAAGAAAAAGAAAAATTGGCCTAAGTCCACTAAGTATTTTAACACAAGTCCCCAGTGGAGTCGCCAAGCTGTCGCGACCTATTTTTTTGGGTGCACCACCTAGAACTAGATTAATGGACTACTAAGCTTTTAAACTTAACTTGGGCTCTCCCAAGCCCATACAAATTCGCGACTTAAGTCTAAATTTTTAAATATTCAAGAGGTTATTAACTAGGAGTCGCCACTAATCAGTTTATGGTAGGTCGATTAGACACCTAAGTAAAATAAATAGAGATTTATTTTACTACTACGAACCAGAGACTGAAGGTACGGGGACATGGTTACACTAGATTTCTCTAATGCCCATTCGGTACCATTTCTTTTTAATTTTTCAAAATGTTTTTGCAAGCAACTGATTTATTTTAACCTAAATTATTATCATGCAAATGTGGTGACCACACAAGTGCTCATCCATTATTAAACAATCAAATAAAAATAATAAATAAATTGCATCACACAAAGCAAGCAATCATTTTTTTTTTTTTGGATTTTCTTAAAAATTAGAATTCTTTTATAAAAATTCATTTTAAAACTAAATGACTTAAACCCTATTAATATGCAAATTCTAATTAAATGGGCCTATTATGCATATTAATTAACATGCACCTCATTCTAATTAAATGCTTCTATTATGCGAACTAGTTAACATGCACCTAGTATTTTTGGATTTTTTTTATATTGAAATTCAGAAATTATAAAGGTCCTAATTAATCCATCTAAAAAGGATAATTTTCTAATTTATTCTAGGGATTAATTTGACTTAAACCCTATCCTATCTTAGAAAACTATTTTTTTAAATGAGATTTGAGATGTGTGAACATTATCTAGAACCCTATTTTGTAAAGAAGTTATTTAGGTTCAACCCTAACTTATTTTTACCAATGCAATCCTAAAATGTAATCCTAAGAAAATTCCAATTTACTAAACCTACATGTTTGATTTCCTAAATCTATATGCTCATGTAGAATTTAGATTATTTTGATTTTCTAATTTTTAGTTTTTTAAAAAAAAATAAGTAACTATTAAATAAATATTAAATCTAAACTATCGGCAAAATAAATGATTAAAATAATCGAAAAAATAACCTGTTGTTTCACAGGTCAAATTAACGATTATCCTAACCCTAATTATCACAACAAAGAGATCAAAATAATTAAAAATTTGATCCGAAGTCTTACGGATAAATTAATAATTATAATGATTTAGCAATTAAAATTCTACTAAAAAGCCCAAAAATTAATATAATTAAAAAAATAATCCGATGTCTCTCGGATTAAATTAATAATTACAATAATTCCGGACGAAATCCTTATGGATAATATCTAAACAATACAAATAATTAACATTGATATAGCATGTTCTAACTTAAATAATAATAACAAAACTTAAAATATAAACAAATAAATGAATAAAAAATAAATAAACCACCTAAGGCTCAAGAGAGGACAGTGGCGTCGACGGGGAAGCGGATTGCAAGCGGAAGCGGTCCGGTGACGCGGGGAGCTCAGGAGCGGCGGGCTTCGGAGCTCCGGCGAGGGCTGTGCAGCAACAGGTCGCGGCGGCGTCGGGCTCCGAGCGGCGGTGCTACAAAAGCAACAGAGGCGGCGTTGGATTTGGGTGCTCGCGGCGTCGGTGTTGCTGGGCGGAGGCTGGCAGAGACCGGCGGAGGTGGGTCGCGTACCGGCGTGGGTGAGCAGCTGGTAAGGCAGCGTCGGGTCGCTGAGTCGCGAGTCGCTGAGGCGCGGCGTCGGGCTCTGGTGGTGTTGCTCGGTTGCAGCGGCGTCACGGACGGTGGCCGATGCGAGACGTCGGAGCGAGCTCGCGGGTGCAGAGGCACGGCGGTGTTGATTGCTGCAGAGGTAGAGAGGACGGGCAAAATGCAAAGTAGGTGCAAAGGCGAGGGGAGTGCGTTGCTGGAGTAGTGAACGGAGACCGGCAAGCGCTAGGCTGAGGCGAGCGACGGAGGTGGTCTGGGCCGTGGCGAGCGACGACGGCGGGAGGACGCGGAGGCGGTGCTGTTGTGGGTTGCGTCGAACGGAAGCGCTTCGGTGCAGGGACCAGCAGAGGTGATCAGCAGCAACGCCGGTAGCCCTTCGAGGAAGATGAACAGCAACCTCTTTTCCTTTTTTTTTATTCTTTTTTTTTTTACCCTTCTCTCACGTCACTTCCTACGTCTCCTCTCTCTGTCTCGTGTACTTTCTTCCCTTTCCGCCAAAAGCAAAAACTTTTTTTTTTTTTTTTACCTTGAAAAGGCCCGCTTGAACCCTGTGCAGGTCAACTCCGTTTTATAGTGATTTCGATCAGCCACTTTCTATGGAAAATTTTAAACTTCCATCTTCTATTGCATTAAATCATAAATGCAAATCGGAGTGTGATTTCATAATTAGCTCGATTTTTTCATCAATTCTTTCCATTTTATCAAAATCATTGCTCTTTGTTCGTTTGATTTTTCAATTATTTCTACATTTATCAAAATTTAAATACTTATCAGAATTTTAAAATTTCATGTATAATCAATCAAATCAATCTTCCCCATTTTTATTTTTTCTTTTCAAAATAAAATTTTATTTTTCCAAAATTAGGTGTCAACAATACATGTGTTGATACTTCGCTCGATTTGCTATCTTCATATTGATTTGTAAAAAATTTGTACAATTTCCAAATGATCAACTCATTAATACTCTACTTGATATCTTCATTCTGATTTGTAGAAGATTCCACACTACAAACACTCTGATTTTTCCCTTTTGATTCGTTACTTCAATACTCAAACCGGTTAATGGGAGGACTAGAGACCAAGTTTGATTCGTAAACTGACAAACATATCTTGAGCCAATGGTTTAGTGAAAACATTAGTAATTTGTGAGGAAAATGGAACATGGCGTGTTACAATAGAACCAAGAGCAACCAATGATAATTAATCTCAATGTGCTTTGTACAAGTATGAAAAACCGGATTAGCTGTGAGATGTCTGAGAAAAGGATTGAAGGTTGACGTCGGTAGATCTCAATGTCACGTAGTATATATGAAATCCAAGTGAGTAAGCAAGCTGATTTGCAAAAGGTCATGTACGGTTTCCAAATGATCAACTTGTTAATACTTTACTTAATTTGTTATATTCATACTGATTTGTAAAAAATTCTGCACTGCAAATATTTTGATTTTTTCCCTTTTGATTTGTTACTTCAATATAGTACTACAAGATTTCTTGCTTGCTATCTATTACTAGGTTCGACTCGCAGGGCCACAAAGCAAATTGAAAGAGATGCCCATTTCTGGAAATGGTCTCATCCTACATTGGTTTTTTTACCATAATGTGCTCAACGATAATAATAGCATGTCAACTCTTCTATCTATTGAAAAATTATTATAGTCATTGCAGGTGGACCCTAAATTTGAAAGTTCTACATAGTAATGGATAGGCAAGATTTGGATGGGTCCTCAAAATTTCTTAAATTTTAGGTTTTTCCTATAAAAAGTAACGAAATTGGAGGGCTTTAGGTCTTAGAGTTAAGAAATATCAGCATTAATGCCATCTTAGGAGCTTTGAAATGAGTTGAAATTTGAATAAAAAGAAATTTGTCATTATCCGTCAAAGTTCTTATCAATAAGAAGGGAACTATGTGTATAAATAGAGGGCCAAGGGTCTTCATGTGGCGGGGGCCCAAAAGAAGAGAGAGAGTTCGGCCCCGTTGAGAGAACAGAAAGAGAGAGATAGAGAGAGAGAGGAGTGTGTTCAGAGAAAAAGTGGGGGCTCGTCCTCTCTGACACATTGATACGGAAAAAAGCCAAGGGAGGGAACATCTTTTACAGAAGGGACAAAGGAGAGTATGGAGAGGAAAATAAAAGAAAGGGTGAAAAGTGTTGGTTGTAAAACAAACATGCGTCTTTTCCTTGTCCTCGTGAAAAAAGTTGGGAGGACATAGACTATTTTATAAGTATGAATTTCTTCTAATTTGTTTAAAGGAAACGAACAAGTTATAGGATATTCACGTGCGGATGTGTGAATATTAGATGTAGTACCATACGCACCCGCTATTCAATTAACACTAATCTCTTTATTTTCTTTTTAAAATTTTATTTCATACAATTTTCTTATTAATATTTATTTATTGAAAGGTTGTGTTTATTCATTTAGTATTTTTGGAAATTGTGAAATTCATAATTTTATTACAAAAATTTATTATCTATTAATTATTCTTATTATGAATTTTATGTCTTTCTGAGATAACATTTGAAAATATACTTGCTCAGTTTGTAACTTTGAAAATTAATTAATATGTTAGCTTCAGCATGAATGTGTATAAAATCTTTTCGACTTTTCTTTTTAAAACTATAATCATCATCTCAATTATTTCCCTTAAGAGACTGTGGAGCAATATTGGAATTGTGATATAAAATTCTTAATCGAAACTTTGTTGTATTCTAAAGTATATTTGCTGCGGGGCCCCTTTACCATTATGTATAAATGGGCTATAAAAAAATAATCACATTTTAAAATCTGATTTTATTAGTCTATCGAATTTGAAGTCATATTTTCCAATATTGTGTCCTTCCTTGGTGCTTCGTTTGCTACAACCCTGCACCTCGCTGTAACTCGTTTGACACATTTTCTGGCCACCACCCAACGAGGACGTTGGATTTGCAAGCATTCGGATCTGCTCCACTTCGTTGCTCCACCCCTTCAATCTCCGTTTGCTAAGCCACCATTGTCGCACTAAGCCAAGCTTCCGACGAGGCTTGCTGATTTGCCATCTATCGTGCTGTTGCTCTTGTTCCCTGGCTCAACGACGTTGCTGCGTTCCTTGCCCAAGGTCGATGGTGCCGTTCCCTGGTCTTTCGACGCCTGCTCCGTCCAACAAGGCTGCCGTTCTGCTTAGCTTGTTACAGCTGTTTCTGTTTCTGTAGGTATGAAGAAGTTCTCGCCAATGTTCGGCCAAGTTTCTACCCCTATCCGTGACCTCACTTCCAGCCAAGAGTCGTCGCTGGGCTCTCTTGCTCGCTGTGATCCCACTGATCCGAAGCAGGCCTCTTCACCGAGACGCCCATGGGCGTCATTGGCCGTACCGATAGCCCCCATCGAGCTCACTCCTGGCCACTCAAGTCTGCCATGCACCACCGTGAACCGGTCGTGAAGCCGCCCACCATTTGTCACCCACTGCGATTCCTCGCGTTGGTCACGTCCATGAGGAGCCTAGTCGATCATCATCCGCTGGTCTGATTGGGAGTTTGCATATTCAAGTTAGTTAATCCAATCTTAAACTTGATATTTTATTTCCTAATTTGAACTAATGTGATTTTCCGCATTAAGATTTTTTTTTATTATGTTTGTTTTTATCATTAATAAGTGCCCTATCAAGATCACAATATAAACATTAATATGAGCCGTGAGATGATGGGTCATTTTTTTGTTATGTTTGAGTGCCCTATCAAGATTGCAATATCCATTAGTTTAAGACGCAGTATGATGACTTATTTTTCTTGATATCATAATCTTTTATTTGAATCTTGATGGATATCCTAAGTGATTTTTGCTATGTTTGAAATTTTGATTAGATAATATTGCCTAGTTTAAATTGGATTGCATGTTATGATTTTTTTTTTTTAAACTCAGAGTATATTCTAGATATGAATTGTCTTTAAGGATTTTAGATAATGTCTGCATATTCAAATAATGTTGCATGATTATAATGGTTTTCTAAAATATGATATGGTTTAGGTCAAATTATTCCCTAATCTAGACGGGATGACTTTTTATTTTAGATAGTTTAATTAGGGCATTTACCAATTTTGAATTTTAATAAAAACACCAAAATATCACATGCATGTCATATCTCGTGTTATATTACTATGCCATTTGTGTGTCACATAGTGTGTATGTTAGGTTCATTTAATTAGAAATTGCACATCATTAGACTTTGGTCATGTAGTTAAAATTGCATGTCATACATACTATTTTATTTTCAAGATAAAAGAAAACCAAAAAATAATTGTTTGCCATGGTCTTTAATTTTTTACAATTTATTGCTTTGATTATTGAGTATTTCGATAATGTTTGTGCACTCGCCTGATTACTCCATTGTATGTTAATGATTTAGGCTAAAATCAATATCCAAGATACAATTTTTTTTTTTGAAAATAAAAGAGAAAGTGTTAGAATAATTTAGCGTAACTAAGTCTTTGAACTCACATTCTTTGGCTTGTAGGAGTGAATTACAATTCCCAATACTTTACTTGGGTATCTAATTGACTCATAAAAAATTGATTAGTGACGACACTTAGATAAAAATTATTTGCATGTTAAATGACTTTAACCTAAGTTGCGAAGAGTTTAAAAGGGCTCGAGCTAAATTGAACTCAATAATTGATTAGCCAACCTTAAGTGGTGCACCCACTTGGGGAAGCTCGCAACACATCTTTGCATGTTCTCGAGTTTTGTCGTCAATTAAAATTCCGGCACAAATTGTGCACGTGTTGTCATGAAGGTGGCTATACTTTCAAGCTTTGTTTTGGATTGAAATTTGAAGTAAAAGTTTGCGGTTATTATTATTTGCCTATATATTTTTTTTGGTAAGGATTATTTGCCTATATATTTCATATTCGGAATCATCACAAAACACAAATGGCGAAATAGATTCAATCAAACACGTATAGTGCGAAATAAAGATTTAAACAAAAGGCATTCCGTGTCTCTTATCCTAATAACCCACATTTTATTGGATTTCATTACTTGAACTCATTTTAACTCATTTAGTAAAATTAAGCTAACTCATATATGACCCAACTCATCATATGTGAGTTGATAATAAGTTTTTAACCTATTATGACACCTCTACATATGACTAGACGTGTGCCCTATTGCTGATGAATCTACTTCATATCTTATACTTTCCAAGCTTCACAAGGATTCTTTAAAAATAGCGAACTTTCTTTAATCAGTTCTTCTTTTTTTAAATCATTCTTTGAGCAAAAAAGGAATGTCCTCTGGTTGGCTTATTTGGGACTTAAACTGAATGTGTTGCTCGGGCTAAAGGGACCTGGAATGAGGTTGTCAATTTGCGTAATTAGAACTTGAAGTAGAAAACCGATTCATCAACATGACGGATTAGTTGGGTGATGGAATTAGTTGCTTTTGGATTAAATTGATGTTTCGCAAGATATTCGTGTTCTGACTTTACTAATTATAGTAGTTATTATGGATCCAACTGCTTATGGAATGGAGCTCTTAAGCAGTTATATGGATTCGACCTCTTATCGATTGGAGATCATAAATGATTGCAACCGATTGTACAAAACAAGGGAAGTATTTGAATTGCACAGAAGATGATTACAACCTATCTTATGTGCTGTGTACCATGAGAAGTTAATTTACGAGAAGTTAAATGATTGTCATAAGCTAACTGTACACGCATAATATCATTGCATCATTGTTTGCGATAACTTTTTTCTTCTTCCCTACATGCAATGTATGCACAAGAGAAGTGCATTGAGTACTAGATATGATACTCAAGTAAGAAATCTGGAATATGTCAAACATGCAAAATAAATATTTATCACGAGATATAAAGAAAAAGAAGTCTTATTTTAAATCTAGTGTCACATCAAATATATAAAGTCGGTACTCAAATTGGCATTATGTGTATTCAATCCATATGAGCCCTTCAATTTAAATTAGCAATTGTGAAATTCATCGAATTCGAAGGCTAATACACTGATCGGGAGATCCCGGGCGTTGCGTTCCTAAGATCAAAGTATCCTCTGGAATGGGACGTTGTAGAAAAATGAATCATTCTTAAAGCTGCACCTGTCTCAGAGAGAGAAAAAGAAGCTATTGAGTCTAGTGAAATGACTCAGGAAGAGATAATCAAAAGACAAGCTCTTGATACAAAAGCAATTTATTCTTTATATTGTGCTTTGTCACCTACTGAATATAACAGAATATCTTCTTGTGTTACAGCGAAAGAAGTCTGGGATAGATTACATATTACCTATGAAGGAACCGATCGAGTGAAAGAGACCAGAATCAACATTCTCCTCGGTCAATACGAAGCCTTTAAAATGAAATCAAGAGAATCTATAACTAACATGTTTAGTCGTTTTACAGAAATCGTGAATGGTCTTGAAAATCAAGGTCAACCAATTTCTGATCCCATGAAGGTAAACAAGCTACTGCGTAGACTCTCCAGGATTGGAATCATATAAAGACCTCAATAAGAGAGACACAAAGAATCATGCACTATATGTCGATGAGTTGGTTAGGACTCTTCAATCTTATGAAGTGGAACGAATCAATGAAGACGAAGATCCTAAAGGTAAGAAATCCATTACATTAAAATTCAATAATGATTCTGATGTTACAGATTCTGAAGACGATATGGATGATGAGAAGCTTGCTCTCATGATAAGAAGATTCAGAAAGCTGAACAGAAAAGGAAGAAGACTCAATCCAAAGAAACAGAGTTTTCAAAAGCAACAGACTAAGTCTGTTGAGGATGATAAATCAAACAAAGATGTAGTCTGCTTTGAATGTAAGAAAAATGGACACATCAAACCCAACTGTCCTCTTCTGAGGAAGAAAAAAGGAAAAGCTGAAAAGTATCGAAAGGCTATTAAAGCAGAAACCTGGAGTGATACAGAGTGTGAAGAAAGTGATGATGATTATGCCAATATATGTCTGATGGCACAATCGGATTCAGATTCAAACTCCGAGACAGACTCAGATTCAGACAATGAATTTGAGGTGAGTAACTTTAAAATCCCTATTAAAGTTTCTAAATAAATTGATGAGTTGTGTTTTAGTCTAAAGACTTCTCTTAAAATGATTTCCGAACTTAAAAAGGAAAACTCTGCACTGAAACAACAGGAAAATGTTTTGAAAGAAAAGGTGAAATGTTTAGACATGAATGTTTCTACTCTTAAAGAAAGCGAAGATAATCTTTTAAAAGAAAATGTATTTTTAAAAAATGACATATCAAATATTTCAAAAAGATTTTCAATAGGATCTGAGAAACTTGAGAAAATTCTTTCAGCACAAGGACCTTATTTCAATAAATCTGGTTTGGGAATGACTGTGGAAACCATTCCTTTAATTGATTTTCCTAAAGTGAATGAAAGAATTAAGTAAAGACCCACAAGAGACACTTACAAAAATCATTTTAAAAATATCTTTGTAAAACCAGTAGGTCGCAATGCTCTCAGATGTTCAAAGTGCAATAGTGCATATCATTTTGAAAAAGAAAGTCCTATGGTTTGGAAACCTGTTAAGAAAGTATGGGCAAAAACCACATATCATACTAACACCAATGGACCCAAGAAAATATGGGTACCAAAGAAAGTTTGAGTCTCTTTTTTAAATGTAGGTCACTATCAAGAAAAATGTAAAATGGTATTTAGATAGTGGATGCTCAAGACATATGACAGGAGATTCAAATTGCTTCATAAAGCTCGTTCAAGTAAATGGTGGAAAAGTCTCATTCGGAGGAAACAACAAAGGAAGAATTGTGGGATTTGAAACTGTAAAGATTAGAAACCTCACAATAAGCAATGTTTCCTTAGTGGAAGGACTCAACTACAATATGCTCAGTATCAGTCAGCTGTGTGATACCGGTTTCAAAATCAACTTTCAAGAGGAAATATGTTCAGGAACTAGTAAAGATTCTACCCAGTAGGGGTGTGCATTGGACCCGGGAATCGCCCGGACCACCCGGAACCAGACCGGAACCGCCCGGAACCGGCGGTTCTTGAGGGAACCGGTCCGGTTCCCGGGTCCAATTGTTGAGAACCGGTGGGAACCGGTCCGGTTCCCGGCTCCGTGGGCGGATTCGCCCGCCCGCCCACCCGACCGGACCGGTACTATTTATAATTTAAAAAAAAAACAAAAAAAAAATTCGCGAAGCCCCCCTGCCCCTACCCCTAATTCGCGAAGCCCTAATCGCGTTTCTTCTTCTTCCGCCTTCAATTCTCTCTGTTCCTTTCCTTCTCTTCGTCTTCGATTCCACGGTTCCACCCCGAGTATCCACGCCGCCGCCGCTGCTCCTCCTCCGCCACTGTCCGCCCCCTCGCGCCGGTCACCACTCGCCAACCGCTGCTCCTCCGCCTCTGCAAGAACTCTCGACCGAGCCGGCGAGCCCCTTTTCCGTCACTCAACAAGGTACGAAGCCCTAATTTGCGTCTCATCTCTTGATTCTCTTCCAATTTCTTCCTCAGTCTTTGATTATCTCTCTGTTTCTTCCTCAATCTCTTCTCCTCGTCTTCGGTTCCTCACCAAGCATCCACGCCGCCGCCGCTGCTCCTCCTCCACCATTGTCCGCCCCCTCGCGCCGGTCGCCACTCGCCACAACCGCTGCTCCTCCGCCTCTGCTGTCCGCCCCCCTCGCCGACGCTCAGTCCCGACTCCCTTCGTCTTTGATTCCTCACTGAGCCTCGACGCCGACGCCGCCGTTGTTGCTCCTCTGCCGATGTTGCTCCTCTGCCACTGTTGGCGTCAAAATCAGTTCCATGGATCCACCCGGGAACCGAACCGGACCGGCGGTCCGGTTCCCGAGTGGATCCACACAACAAACGGGTGGATCCCGGTTCCGATTTTTCGGAACCGGTCCTTGGCGGGCGGTTCCCTGTTCTAGGTCGGGAACCGCCTGCCCGGACCATGCACACCCCTACTACCCAGTCATTCATGAGTCGAAGACATGGAAATATCTACCTCTTGGATGTGAAACCAGATGAATCGCAATGTCTAATCTCAATTCAAGACGAAGCGAACTTATGGCATAGAAAGCTTGGGCACATCAATATGAAGCAGATAGCCAAAATTTCCGCAAAGAAGCTTGTTCGTGGTCTACCCAATCTATCATAACAAAAGTCCGATCTATGTACACCATGCGTATTGGGAAAGCAGGTAAGAAATTCCTTTAAACCAATAAATCAAGTTTCCACTAATCGTGTACTGCAGCTTCTGCATATGGATTTCTTTGGACCAGCTAGAATTCAGAGCATTGGAGGTAAGAAATATTGCCTAGTAATTGTGGATGACTACTCACGATTTACTTGTATATATTTCTTGGCAAGTAAGTCTGAAACCTTCTCTTACTTTGAAAAGTTTGCTAAAAAGGTTCAAAATGGAAAAATGGTATGTTATTTCAAGTATAAGAACATACTCTATTCAAGTATAATAACATACCATAGAGGTGAATTTGAAAATCAAGATTTTACAAAATTTTGTGATGAATTTGGTTTTCAGCATATGTTCTCCTCTCCATATACTCCAGAGCAAAACGGAGTTGTGGAAAGAAAGAATAGGTCGCTTCAAGAAATGA
Source organism: Eucalyptus grandis x Eucalyptus urophylla (assembly GCA_028830015.1). Lineage (NCBI taxonomy): Eukaryota > Viridiplantae > Streptophyta > Magnoliopsida > Myrtales > Myrtaceae > Eucalyptus > Eucalyptus grandis x Eucalyptus urophylla. The sequence goes on from CM054204.1 coordinate 20,102,044, forward strand.
CTAGAACTCTTTTAATTGAAAGTAACATCTCTTCACGATTTTGGGCTGAAGCAGTTTCAACAACATGTTATATTATTAATAGAGTTTTTCTAAGGCCTATTATGGAAAAAACCCCCTATGAGTTATTCAAAGAAAAGAAGCCTATTGTTTCATACTTTCATGTGTTTGGATGTAAATGCTTTATATTGAAAAATGCAAATGATCGAGTTGGCAAGTTTGAAGAAAAATCAGAGAAAGGCATATTCCTTGGATATTCTACCTCAAGCAAAGCTTACAGAGTCTATAACAAGAAGACTCAATTTGTGGAGGAATCAATGAATGTCAAATTCCAAGATTCTATGCAAAATGACTCTATTCAGACTCATCTTGAAGAATTTGAACCTGTTCCAAACTCTACATAGTCTAAATCTAAAGAAGCAGCTCAGACTTTGAAAGACCAGCAATAAGTGGTTATTGAAGATTCAAATAAAGAAAGTGATCGTCAACCTGACAAATCAACTAGTAACTGGAAGCATAAGTCCAGCCATCCCAAAGATCTCATTATTGGCGATATTAATGAAGAAATTCGCACAAGATCCAAAAGGTGTGAAGAGTCTAGTGTTGTGGCTCTTATTTCTGAAATAAAACCCAAAAGCATAGAAGAAGCTTTATCTGATGAAAGTTGGATTGAAACTATGCAAGAAGAACTCAGGCAATTCAGAATTAATGATGTCTGGGAGTTGACTCCTAAACCGAAAGGTAAATATATTATTGGAGCTAAATAGGTTTTCAGGAACAAGATGGACGAGAAAGGAAAGGTCGTAAGAAATAAAGCAAGACTCATGGCCAAGGGATATACGCAAGAAGAAGGGATAGACTATGACGAGACTTACACACCAGTAGGAAGGTTATAAGCAATTCGATTATTACTTGCTTTTGCTTGTTATAAGAATTTCAGGTTATTCCAAATGGAGGTCAAAAGCGCTTTCCTGAATGGATTTATCCATGAGGAAGTCTATGTGGAACAACCACCTGGGTTTGAAGACCCAAGGAAACCAGACTCAGTATTCAGGCTGAAAAAAGGCCTTATATGGTTTAAAGCAAGCACCTCGAGCTTGGTACGACATGCTAAGTAAGTTTTTAATTCAAAACAGCTTTGTCAAAGGTAAAGTAGACACTACTCTGTTTATCAAAAGAGAAAACAAAAGTTTTCTACTTGTTCAAATGTATGTTGATGATATTATTTTTGGATCTTCTAATGAAAGTTTGTGCAAGAAATTCTCTAAGTCTATGTAGGATGAATTTGAAATGGGCATGATGGGTGAACTAACCTTCTTTCTTGGACTTCAAGTGAAACAATTGAAGGAAGGGACTTTTATTCATCAAGAAAAATATGCTAATGATCTTGTCAAAAAATTTGGATTGGAAAATTGCACAAAGACTGATATACCAATGTCAAGTTCTTTGAAGATAGACAAAGATGAATGAGGAAAGAAAGTTGACCAGAAGCTATACAGGAGTATCATTAGTTCATTTCTTTATCTTACTACTTTTAGACCTGACATTTTGTTTAGTGTTTGCATTTGTGCTAGATTTCAAGCAGACCCTAAAGAATCTCGTCTAAGTGCTGCAAAGTGTATTATCAAATACATTGCATCAACTTCAAGCCTCGGTCTTTGGTATCCTAAAAATGGAGACTTTACTCTTCTTAGATACTCAGACGCAGATCTGACCGGTTGCAGAGTTGATAGAAAGAGCACCTTGGGTACCCGTTAACTACTTAGAAGCAGGACAGTGTCTTGATTTTCAAGGAAGCAAAACACAGTAGCTCTTTCTACAGCAGAAGCAGAGTATGTAGCTCTTGGAAGTTGTTGTTCACAAATTCTATGGATAAAACAACAACTAAGAGACTTTGGAATTGAAGATTCATGCACAGAGATTAACTGTGACAACACCAGTGCAATTAATCTCACCAAAAATCCAATTCTTCACTCAAGAGCAAAGCATATAGAGATTCGACATCACTTCATTAGAGATCATGTTCAAAATGGAGAAGTTTCGATTCAGTTTGTTGACTCAAAGAACCAATTGCGAATATATTTACAAAGCCTTTGGAGAAAAATCAATTTGAAATTATCCGTTCCAGACTCAACATCTTGAAGTTTGAAGAAGTTAAAGTCTAGAGACTCTCAGACTCAGACAAACAAGATTCTTGACCGTAAGTTATTTTATTCTCTCTCATATTAAATCTCAAAAAGGTACGATCATCTATCTATAATTGATTTGTGCTACCTTCAATTTCCGTGATAAGTGCAATTTTTCCTTTTCAAAAGGAGTTAATTTTTAAAATGGCAGTTATCTATTTTTGAAAAAGGCTGTTTTTTTTTTTAAATGCATCTTTTTACTTTCCATTACGACGTTTTGTATGCCTCTCTTCGATTGACCTATATATAGTCGGTTCCTCTTCGTTTAACTCCAAAAACCCTAAAAAGCTTCGATCTTCCACTCCTGTCTTCTTCTCTTGTTTAATCTTCGAAAAGTTGTCATCTTTCTTGGGAAAGTTAAGTTTGGAATCTTTCAAAAACTGTGAAAGATGTCGTCTTCAAGGAAGTCTTTGAGGATCGCAAACAGGGGACCACAGCAAATGTGTGAGGGGCCTACACACTTTGATCTCACCGAGGAAGAAGAGTCTCATAGTCAGCAGCAGAGCCCACAACATTCTCAGCAGTGTCCATCCCCTCCATTTAGTCCACAGGATGTTGCTCATCGAGAAAATGAAGAAATTATCGAAGGCGCAGATCCTGTAAGAATTCATAGGCCCTTTTTTACTTATAAGCTTTACCGTGCTTTAAAGAGGATCGGTACTCCATTGAACTACATCGACGAGTTTCTTAAGAACAAAGGGTATGGTAATGAGTACATCTTCTTACGAAATATGGAATGTTTGGGAATTGCCCCTGTGAGGTCGGCAGAAGAAACCCTTGCTAATATCCCAAGTGATCCGCGTGTTGGAGGGCTGAATCAGATAGATGGGAATGATGATGATAAGTTGTACAGTCAGTTTCAACCGAGAATAGGTGTTGCGGCAAAAATTTGGGGAAAAAAGGATAGACTTGTTTCGATCGGAGGAACAAAAGCATCTATACTCTAAGTTGTTGAAGCGTGGGGTGATAAACCCTAGGAGTGTGGATTTTGATTTCCTTGATACTGTGAACATTAATTTGAGGGAAAAGTTCAGTCTTCTTCAACTTGAACAGTTCTGTTCTGACTCTACAGAAGCCTATGCTGAACTCACTGCATATTTATATCCGAGATCAAGACTATGTGGTGGATGTAGAAATGTTGGCTGATGTGATTGGGGTCAAGGATGAGTGCATTCAATATTCTACTTCACAAGATTGTGATTAATTGCCTCAAACCAAAATCTACTTCAAAGACCGATGTTTCAAATTCAGAGGCAAAGCTGATGTATGCCATCAATGCTGGGAAAAACTTTTCTCTTCCTCACACTATTATGTTCCACATGTATATAGCAGTGGTGAAGGACAAGGGTCAACTTCCTAATCTAGCTCTTGTGTCAAAATTATTCAAACATTTGAATGTTCAGCCTCCACGAATTCTCTATGTTCGATCTTGTGATCAAATGGTGGTGGGACTAAAAATGGTGCCTAAAAATACGTCTGAAGGAACTCAACAAGGCGTTGGAGAAATTCAAGGAGAAAACCCCTGTAAAAACTCATCAAGTCTCTTCAACAGCAAAAAAAGAGAGGGAATGAGCCCATGGTTGCTCCATCCAAGAAGAGAAGAGCTCTCATCGTTGAGGATGAAGATGATGAGGAAGACATCACCATTTCTGCTATGGCATTGAAGAACCTGAGTCGTTCTATTCCAGAATCAATGGAACAACAAGAGAAATACATAGAACAGAGGACTGGAGAAAGAGAAGATTTGGAAGTAGAAGAGAAAGAAGCAGAGGAGAAAGAAATAGAGGAGAGAGAAGCTGAAGAAAGAGATGTAGAGGAGGAAAGATTTGAAGAAGAAGAAGAAGAGGAAAGAGGAAAATCAAGAGGAATGAGAGCATGAGGAACACTCTTCTCCACCTGAAGACATGGAAACAGGGGGAGATCGTAAGAAAAGAGGAGTGTCCTCATATCTTGCTACCAGTGAATGAGTCAGCCGCTCTCCAGCAGATCCAGAGGACATTTATGCCTCTCAATTTCTTGAGGAGGGACATGATGTTTCATCGCCCAATCTGCGTGACTATGTTGATTTGCCATCGTCTGCCTTTACTCCATCTGATTGTGCATAAGCCAGTACGTAGACTGATAATTCAGTAAATTTTCGCAGAATTCTTGATGTTCTCTTGGAAATGCGGGGTCAGATATATGCTCTGGGATGCGAAGTTCAAAATTTGCAAACTGCAGGTCAAGCTTCTTCAGTTTCTTTGAATGATTAGATCCAAGCCCTTGCTCTTCAGATTCACGTCCTGGACGTCTTTAGAAAGAGTCTGTTGCACCATGTGGTTAAGCCCAATATCCCGCATAAGCAGGACGAGGGTGGCAAGAAGATAATCCAGCCTACCGTCGAGCTCAAGTATGCCGGAATCCAGTTCAAGAAGAGCAACACCAACAGTCTCATGGATATCTCCTACGCTAGGGGGTCCTGAGGCTCCCCGTGATCGAGGTGGACAACACCACTGAGTCTGTGTTCCTCAACTTAATTGTGTTCGAGTGCTTCTACATTGGGGCAAGGTACTTGGTCACGTCCTACATCTCCTTCATGGACAACATCATCGCCAACGAGCAGGACGTCCAGCTACTCCAAACCCATGGTATCATTCACAATGCCATCGGGAGTGAAAAAGTAGTCGCCAAGCTGTTCCGCTCGCTGTCCAAAGACGTGGTGCTTGACCCTGAGAGCAACTTCGATGCCGTGCGCAAGAGGCTCAAAAGGTACTGCTAGAATCCCTAGACCATGTGGAGGGCTAATCTCCTCCGCACCTACTTCAGTAATCCTTGGGTTGTATGGTCTCTTATTGCCTCCATCCTCGCCTTGGTGCTTAGCCTAATTCAAACCACGTACACCGTGCTCACATGCACCCCGAATTCTCAGTTTCCCTCTCTAAAATAATCTTTTTTTTTCCATACTTTTGTTTTTATCCTAATGGCTGATGCTAGATAATTATCTCTTGATTGGTTGGCGATTGTTGTTATGAATGATTTCCACCCTGTCTTTAGTCATGTTCATTTCCCTCTTAAAATGTTTATAATGAGGGACATTCGGTGATTATTTGTCATTATCAAGTGATGATTTCAGTCTTCTTCATGTTTGTCCAATTTGGATAGGCAGTGTGAAGGATGATCAAGTTTCAGACAAATGAAATCTTCCATTTCCACATTTTTTTTTTCTAGATTAAATTCGTAGAGAAGTTGCCGTGAACTCGAGTGAAAAACAAGTATGGCTTTCTAAGTCATCTCGAATACTCAAAATTGAAAGTCATATGTGTATCTCCCAGTCTCAAGTAATCAATTATTAACACGAGGAACAAATATCATCTATGCCTGAGAAAGATATATTTTGAAAATTCCTGCTCTCGAAATAAGCTGACAGTGGATTGCTAATTATGTACAAAGAAAAGCCCACTAATTTGGAGAAAACTGCAGTTGTCTGACCTTAATGAACGAGGCTCATATATTTTTGTATGAACTGCAACGAACCACAATTTAAAAGACAGTTTTTAGATGCTTAACGAATCACACTTCAAAAGGCAAAGTTTAGGTGCTTCTATAAATATTTAGAGATAAGGAGTATCCTTCCAGAGTAGCAATAACTGAATATCAAGCTTCCTATCATCTTCCAATTCGGATTAAGCTCAGCCGTTGTAAGAAGAGTTATCAATTTTGCAACATTGTCAGACGTAATAATTCCAATGTTTTGTAGTTGAAATAGGGAAATATCCTGCGATTACCATCATGGAGTAAGAGATGTTTTTTGCAAGAATGTGACTGTTCTCCGCCATGGAGCCTCCCCTCTACCGCTTATGTAGTCCCCCTCTACCAACTGGGTAGGTCTTGTTGCCATTCTCCTCTCCGATCTTGGAGTTTCTGCTTGCTTCGATTCTATATCTCTTCTCCTTGTTGATTTTCCTTAGTCGCGATGTCTAAACTTTAAAATCTCCATTTGAGTGCTCGGAAACCCTAATTTCTGCCCCTTCGCTCTTCTTTCACTGATTTCCTTCCCCTCAAGGTACCCCTCCATCTTCACTCATCTGAGCTCCCTTCAACCCTTAAATCCACGAATCATCCAAATTCCCATTCCACTACAAACAAAACATGGCTGATCAGAACAACGAAGATAGGAGACTTGTGGCTCTCTGCAAAAGTATGGGCAACCTCTGGAATGCAGTCGACGTCATCGATATCCCAAGTGCAATCTGTCCTGAAAAATTACTTGAGTGTCGCAAAACCCTATTTAGTCGATTTTACACAAACCCTACTTTGAACTTCAATGCTTTTATAAGCCTCATGAGAAAAGCTTGGAGGGCGGAGAACTTTACTTGTGCAACGCTGGAACCTGGTTTTTTCTCCTCCTCCTTCCAGTCGGAAGCTGAGAAACAGAGAGTACTCCAATCTGGGCCTTGGTCCTTCTCCAGCCATCTTCTCATACTTAAGCAATGCGAACCTAACACACCTGAGCTCTATTATGATTTTAATCATTGTGATTTCTAGGTAAAGTTTATTGGCTTACCTTATGGGAGAGTTACCTATGATGTAATGGAGGAAATTGCTTTCAAACTTGGAGTGGTTGTCGAAGTGAAACTGGAGGAAAAAGGGAAATAACACCTATAAGGTGGGTAAAGCCAGAGTGACACTGCCATTAGCAAACCCTCTGAAAACAGATGTGGTAGCTAGATAGCAAACGGCTCTGGGTTGAATACAAATACGAACGACTGCCCTACTACTGTTATTCCTGTGGCAGAATTGGCCATTATGCAATGGAGTGTGCTGAAATACCCTACAAGGAATCCGGGTTGGAACAGAACTTACCAGCCTGATGTGGCGACTAGCTGCGAGCTGAAGTGAGGGAACTAAGCCCCTACGGCAAAATATTTTACAGGAAGCAGGAGCTCCCTCTTGAAGAAGTGGATGTAGTGCCTGAAACCCCCTTATCTCCCGCACCAGCAACAGAACGGAATAGTTTATCATTATCTCAGCATACACAGATTTGCAATACCCAGCCAAGGGGAAAGGAAACTTACCAATCCTCCTCATCTCGGGAACTTATCCTGGTTGAAGAGAAAAGCCCCTAGAAGAGGGGCAATAGCTGCATTGATGAGGAATCAATATTGATACTACACAAGGAACGGATGAAGGAAGCTGAAGTAGGGCCAGATGTGACCCCTCCTGCAAAGCCGAAAGGGAAATGTGTGAAGTCGACTAATTCAAAAAAAGTCAAAATGGAGCACAAACATCATCTCAACACTCAGAGGAAAGTACTCAGCTAGTGGAAACACCCATTAGGGTGGCAGAAAAGTCAGATCAATGGGCTCTGGTGGTTAGCCCTAATAAGCCACCAAATTACCCATGAAACTCTTAAGCTGGAATTGTCAGTGGCTGGGTAATCTCCTAACAATCCAGGCTTTGCGAGTCACTGTGACTCAAGAAAAGCCCAACTTTGTTTTCATTATGGAAACAAAAAACCCAGAATAGAAAGTGTTCAGATTAAAAAGGATATTAAAGTTTCAGAACAGTCATATAGTTAATCTAAAAGGTACAGCAAGGGGCTTAGCTTTATTCTGGGATGATCAACTACATTTATCCATCAACTCCTCCTCAGCTACAGCAATCTTTACCCAATGTCATCTGAAAGACAGCAATTAGAGAATGAATATTATTTTTCTCCATGCTCCTAATGTTTTCAGAGGGAGAATACGGCTATGGGAGCAGATTTATTCGGTTAGTGTGCACTATTGAGTACCATGGCTTTACTTGGGTGATTTTAACGACATCCTATATCACTGGGAGAAAGTGGGTAAATACAGAGCATAAACTTACAAGTTAACAACGTTCAGAGACTTTGTCAATAAGTGTTCCTTGATGGACCTGGAATGTAAATGGTGCTCCTTCACCTGGTCAAATAAACGTGAGGGAGAGAATCTGGTAAAAAAGAGACTAGACAGAGCTTTATGTTCGCTTTAGTGGAGAATTACTTACCCAGAGGCTGAATGTATTGCACTCTCGGCGATAGGCTTGGATCATACTCCTCTCCTGATATCCCTAGCTCAACCAAAGCATAGAAAACGAAAGCAGTTTAAGTACGAAGCATATTGGACTGACGATGCATAATGTAAAACCATAGTTAGAGATACCTGGAATGAACATGCTTTACATGATCTTAATGTAATGGAGAAACTGCAACAAGTACAACAGCAGTTGATACAGTGGAGCAAAAGCAAATTTGGCCATGCTAAGAAGAGGATCACCTGGCTGAAAGGTGAACTCCTAAACCTGATGAATAGCACACAAATTAATGGAGAATCAGCTCAAGTGAAAAAGTTAACTCAAGAAATTGATCAACTATGGCGACAAGAAGAGATGTATTGGGGCATGCGGTCGAGGATAAGCTGGATAAAGTGGGGTGATAAAAACACTCGATTTTTTCATGCGACGACAATTCAGAGAATATGTCAAAACCATATTACAATGCTGAAAAATGAAAGTGGAGCGTGGGTACGAGGGGAACAACAGCTACAAGGAATGATAGAACGGTATTACAAAAACTTATACACATTAGTGGGCTCCCGCAACTGGTAACCCATCTTACAACTCATCCCTACCTTAGTGGATGACCAAATGAATCATAACTTGATTGCTCCAATTACAGGGGAGGAAATTACTAGAGCTATGCAGCAGCTAGGAGCCTTCAAGGCACCTAGTCTTGATGGGTTTCATGGCATCTTTTATAAAGAACACTAGTTAGCAATCTCCAAGGATATCCATCAAGCAATGCAGCTCTTCTTCACCTCTGGCCATCTAGATCCTGCAATCAATCGAACACTCATCACATTAATACCCAAAATCCCACACCCTGAAAACTGGAGCAATATCGCCCCATCAGCCTCTGTAACTTTCTTTACAAAATAACCTCCAAAGTACTGACAAACAGGCTCAAACCAATTTTACCACACATTATCGCAGAGGAACAGAGTGCTTTTGTGGGAGGCAGGCAAATTCAGGATAATATATTGATAGTTCAGGAGGTGCTACATAGATTACGAACCAGCAACAGGAAAAAGAAGTTTCAAGCTGTTTTAAAATTGGACATGCAGAAGGCGTATGACCGCATTGAATGGCACTTTCTTAAGAACTGTCTAACAAAATTGGGATTCTGTGATCTATGGGTACAATGGATCATGCAATGTGTGACCACAGTATCATTCAGCATAAATTTCAATGGGGAGCCCTTACCTTTCTTTAAACCTACCTGTGGCTTACGCCAAGGTGACCCACTCTCACCTTACCTCTTTATCATTGTGGCCAATGTGCTGTCTATCCTAATGAAGAAAGCTGTTCATGAGGGTTCACTTACAGGAATCAAATTGAACAACCACTGCCCTACTCTGTCCCATCTACTTTTTGCAGACGATTCGATCTTCTTCCTGCATGGCACAATTGTAGAATGTCAAAAACTTGGCTGATATCTTAAATCAATACTGCTTTGCTTCAGGTCAGGCAATCAATCTCAACAAATCAGGTATTTATTTTAGTAAAGGATGTCCTACAGCTTTAAAGAGAAATATGGCAACAACTCTCAGAGACAGGGAAATATTTAGGCATACCTTCAAACTGGGGGCATCCAAGAAAGACATGTTCGCATGGATCTTAGCTTGGGTCAATTCCAAACTGGATAGCTGGAAGGAAAAATTGTTATCAAAAGCAGGAAAGGAAATAATTCTGAAAGCAGTAATACAAGCCATCCCTCAATATGCTATGTCAATATTCAAAATACCTATATCGATTTGCAAAGCAATTGAGAGGAAGGTTGCATCCTTTTGGTTGAAAAGTAATGAGAAGAAGGCTGGAATTCATTGGAAGAAGTGGGATTTGCTGAAAACTAGGAAGAGTGAAGGGGGTTTGGGTTTCAAAGATCTACAAATCTTCAACACAGCAATGCTAACTAAGTAGATGTGACGTATCATTCAAAATCCAGACTCTCTATTAGCAAAAATTCTAAAAGGACTGTACTACTCACACCGTGACATCTGGAGTGCTGGCAGAGGTTCACGTCCCTCGTGGGGTTCGCAGAGTATCATCAAGGACAGGGACTCCATAGCTCCTCAGGTCATGCACAGGATTAGCAATGGAAAGAACACATCAATTAGAATAGATCGATGGCTAAAAAGTGGCCCCATAGGAGGCCCAACAACAAATCAAGAGCCAGCCAAAGTTGCAGATCTCATAAACCAAGGTACATGCACATGGAATGAAATTCTACTACATTCTATGTTTGATGAAAGAAGGGTTAAGGAAATTTTAGCCATGTCCATTGGCTTACCTGATGAAGAAGATAAATTCGTATGGATGCATACAAAATTAGGAGATTATTCAATAAAGAGTGGCTATTTTATATTCAAGGAAGCCTCAATCAGATCACAGGACAGACAAGCAACCTCCTCTTACCAAGTTAACCCCAACCTCTGGAAATATATTTGGCAGTCCACAACCCCGCCCAAAATTAAACTTTTCCTTTGGAACGCATGCAATAACGCCCTAGCTACAATGGAGAATTTACACCACCAAAAGATCGTACCTTCTCCTCTATGCCCCCTCTGTAAGCAGGAAGCAGAAACCCTTGAACATACACTCCTTCTCTGCCCATGGACTGCCAAGGTCTAGAACTCGACTCCCCTGCATTTACAGATCTCCAGATTCAGCCTCACCCGGTTTGAAGACTGGATCTGCAGCATACAACAAAATCCAGTTACCTCCGACAATTTCGATCACATAGCGGTGGTGTTATGGAGCATTTGGAAAGAGCGGAATCAGTTTATTTTCAATCATCAAACCCTAAGGCCGCAATCAACAATTGCTAGAGCAGAGGCGGTAATAGAGAGTTACAGAGCCATAAACGGTAAATCTAACAGCAAGAAGGAGACCGAATACTCATTTGGAACCTGGCTTCCACCCCCTCTAGGTACCCTCCGAATCAATATAGATGCATCTTTTGCTCCCGAACCGGCAGATGACTTAACATCCACCGATGTGAGAGATCCTCCTCAACACAGAGTAGCCATCGCTTGCATCTGTTGAGATCACCGAGGCTTCTTGGTGGATGGTTTCACGAAGCCAGTCGACGTTGCTTCGGCTTTTCACGCGGAGGCGATCGCAATGAACGAAACCCTAACTTTCATCGAGAACCGAAGCTTTCTCTCTCCACAAGTACACTCTAACTGCCTCTCTCTTGTGCACGCGTTAAAGTCTTCTACTGAACTCAGTTGGGAAGTGCAATCGATCGTGAGCTGGGCCCAAGCTAAACTCGCCCGTCTTCCGGGCCTCTCCCTGGCCCACTGCAACTGAAGCTCAAATTGCCTCGCGGATTGGACAACTAAGGCCTGTCGAAACAACACTTTACCCCCTAACTGGATATCCAACCCTCCTGCTTTATTTGATCTTTTATGCATTGATGTTCTTGGTGTTATATTCCCTCATATGAAATAGTAAATCAAAGTGCTACTGTTTGCCGTTCAAAAAGAAAAAAAGAAAAAAAGCTTGATAAGCTTTTGGGAACAGGAAACTAGGCTAAGATCCAGGGATTGATAGGCACAAAGTCAAGAAAGATCTTTGAAATTATTTTAATATTGAACTTTGGACATATAATAGTTTCTAATAGAATCTCTTTATAAAGAAGAGCTTTTGTCTCATGATAGCATGCTCTAGTCCCCTTACAATTACTGTTTAATTATTTAAGTATAATTTTCGTACTAACCTAAATTGGAATGGAATCACGCTATGTAGGATTTGCCTAGAGCATAGGGGGCATGATGACTTGACATCATCCTCACATTCCTCGGCTTATCACTGGCAGTCTCATTTTCTATTCATTATTTAGTTTGCTGACCTAAATTAGATAGTTGTATGAGTGAAAGAAAATAGCTTAAAATTAGCAATAAATCTTTATGAGAAGCAGATGTCTAATTCTCAAGACGCCTCCAGTAGAAGTCCCGAAGAAAAATGGGCAAGAGATTCAAAGCGGCAAGAAAATCAAACTGTTGAGAAAAGCCATTATGAAAGACCAGAATATGTGGAACATAATACAAAGACGACAAGATCCTCCTTGTATCACAAAATAAGGAGAAATAATATTGTGCCAGTTTTTAATTTAATGTTAGAATAATAGTTTATTTTGGATTATAAAAAATCAAATAAAAAATAATTATAATTGTTGTGAGATCCAGTTCTTTAAGAATTTATAATTCACAATAAATTATTATTGTCACAGTACTCAAAAAATATTATGCTAGCATAGCTCAAAATAATTACTTAACATTGTAAAATCTTGACAAGTCAATACGGGATCGAGGGAATTCACTGTGCTTTACGGTGAGGTATGTTAAAGCGAAGAGAATGCCAGCTACGACAACACTCACACTCATTTTAATTGAATGTGTAGAGAACCTTGTTCACGTGCATGCCTATTGCCTGTTACGACAAAGCAAATGATAGATTGATTAACAAAGCTGTCCTCAAAACTGATGGCTGATTGAGATAAATAACTAAGACAGAAAGTAAATCACCCAAAAAAAAAAGTCTACCCAGTGATTACAGTAGATCTCCGTTGGGTAAAATAAAATCTCCACAATTCTCAATTCTCTCAGCTTAAAATGGACAATCACATGTGAAAAGTACAAGTCAACCAAGCATGTGACCACGGCCACCGATGAACTGCATGCGCATTGTTGGAATACAGAAGGCAGTAAAAAATTAACAATCGTCCTTGTCGATATAGAAGGCCGCCACATTATATTTCAGTGAGTTGTGTAATTAAATTACTAACAAAACCACAGAAACAATAAAATAATAAATAAACTATTTGGCATTGGCCTTTTTAACAACAGGAAAAATAATTTCTTAAGTTTTTAGGTTTATCCTATATAAATGGTAAGAAAATTTGAGCGTTCTAGGATATTTAAATTTGGGGCGATGCTAACATATCACGGTGTTTATGACATCCAGATTGGCATCGTGAGTCTCAAGTGATTAGCATTCATCGTCGTGGCACCAAAATCATCACCAAACCACGTCATCTGCATCACCACCGTGTCTTGCCAACTGTGCCTCGCCGTCACCAAGCCATGCCACTTGGCCGTCTTTCATGCCGCCACCAGCCCCATTGTGTGGCATCAAGAAGCCTTGCCTACAACCGGATTTAATCGGTGATGGGTAGAAAGCAGCAAGAGTCAAACTAGTAACGTGGCTATAAGATGGACAGATTAGAGGATTAATGAGCAGAAAGGGACACTAGGCTGAAGAGCACTCTTCCATCTGGCACGTAATCCTATTGGTCAAACTTATATTAAGCGGTGGAGACCGGCATATTAAGCAAGCAACGAGGAACCGTCTTCTATTCCACACCAAACACCCTCTTCGTCCTCTCCAACTTGTGCAGCGACCTTCTGTCTTGCGCGCACAACCGCGGTGTTTCACGCCGTCCAGCTGCCCAACAATGCCCTCCGTCTCGCCAACACAACCCAACCCCACCCCCCCCACCAAAAAAACAAAAAAACAACAAAACAAAACAACCTTTCCCCCACGCATCGTGCCACTAGCCGCTCCACGTTCCGGTTCGTCTCGAAGCATTGGGCGAACAGCAAAGGGCCGAGGCCTCCACACCACCGCACGACACCAGCCGCTCCTAGAAGTTCAAGGCAAGTAAATTCCTTTCCATTTGTGCTATGTAGGTTGACTTTTGTATAACGAGGCCAATTTCCTCGAGTTTTAGTTGTCTCGTTTGATTTTGCGCTTAGTTGTATTAGTCGACAGTTTCGGAGAATGTGCATTGCAAGTATTGTCGAAATTTTAGTTCATTGAATCTATTCATGTGTTGTTGAAATGCTAGATATTGATATTTTCGCTGGTTTGCGCTTAAATAGCACAAATTGTGTAGGAATCCGAGGTTACAGCTATTTTCTGGTTGGTTTACTGCAGACACTGATTTTGCCAATTTTGTGCTGGTTTGTGTGGTATGGATTTGGTGAGACTTTCTTCGCGAAATTGCTTGTTATACCTTGTTTTACGACATACCTTCAATTTGGATTTTTTGGACTGCGTACGTGTAAAATATATTTGACAAACTACGTGAGTCTGAGTATGTCTTCGTAAACAATTACAAGACCTTTACTTGGTTTCTGTTTTCTACAGAATTTTTGACAAAAGATTTGGACTAGTATCCCCATGAAAGTTTCAGATCATATCTTAAACTATAACGTGAAATTTTTCCATGATTTTTGGAGCTCAATTTGGCATCCAAAATGCTCATTCTCGAATCTGTTGCATCCTGAAAATTTATACTGTTCTGACCCGAAGTACATATAATTATTAGGACTCGTACAAGTCGAACCAGTTCTTGAGTTCTTCATAAAAAAAAGGTTCCTTGGAGATTCATCCACGTTGTGTCAAAATTCCGTGATTTTTAGAATTGATTTGTTTGGCGAATATCCTTGATTTCTACAGATGGGCGAGCTTCCTTTTCTTTTCTTTTTTTGTCAATTTTAGCTAAACTCCCTTACGTAGCCCGTCCTTTTGAATTGGTAATGCCGACTAAATGTTTCTATCACTTCTCTGGCTTATAAAACATAGTTGATGGTGGACACTGAACTATTCTTGTACATTAACTCAATGGATGGCATTTTTAAATTGAACTATTGAATTGTTGTACCATGGAATGAGTGTATGATTTTGGAATGCCATTGATCCTTGAGAGAACGGTGCCTCGGGTGGTAATAGAGATACTCAGAGGGGTAACTAGGGGGCATAACACAACACAGTTCCCCCAGACATCCTTGCAATACTAGATCGGTGCGAGATGACTAGGTAACAGGGTTCCCTAGAAGTTGGTGGCGGCTAATTCATAGCAAATATAATCATTAACGTTTTTAGATTTCATTTGAGGTTTAATGGTTTACTGGTTTCAGAGGAAATGTTTTTCACCTGTTATTCTGATTTTGAAAAAAGTTTTCAGGCAAGTTGATTTCAAAACAGTCTTCTACATTTCATGTCTAAACTTCATCACATTTGTTGTCATTAACAAATGTAGTATGGATTACTTGGTAGTTTGCTTGTTGAGTTTAGGCTCACTCTTGGTAGATTATTATTTTTAAAATCAATAGACATGTCACTATTACTTGCATCCCACATGATCCTCTATGGTGCCCCAACGGACTTCACATGGCACCAGACTAAGTTGCGCGACCCCGACTTTCCCAATGTCACCTTCATCCGTGTCATCACAATACCAACACTCGTTGCTAGTCTACCATCGGGCTTGGTGCTAATCGAGTTCATAGCTATCTATGCCCGAATCAGTGAGCATTTGGTCGGACCACTCCTACTCCCGAACGACAATGACGATAGAGACAGTGGGGTCAATAGGATGAGGGCTAGAGGATGAGAATAGCATTTTTGGAAGATTAGGCAGTTTGGATGAGATAGGCTATCTTGTAGATATATGGTATCACGATTGGAGTGGTACAATTGATGGAATTTTGGTACAGTCCAGACTAGGAGTATTTTGGTTAATCCCCAATGTACTTTTGACATAAGTCGCCCAAAAGTATCTAAAACTAAAGGAAATGAAATTGCCTCGGTTTATATTCCTACGTGCATTCCTTGAATTTTGTATGTCATGGGTGATTATTGGTCTACATACGTTTTCGTGTGCCTAACAAGTGGAAATATTTAGATAGCCATGTTAGCCATGACATGGCTGAGGACGTCACAATGTGACCGTTTGATAGTCAAAGGATGGCCACATAAGTTATCTTTCTCCAACGCAATCATGTGGAAATTACCAAGCAAAACACGAATATTTCTCCCTCTTATGGAAAATGTGTGGCAAGGTTCACCATCGACTTTCCAAGTTAATGGTACGATTGGCCAATCACAGTAGAGCGAGAGGAATATAGGAGGAAAGGATACGATTCTGCAAATCAAATGCACATATGTTATAATGGACATGTAACTAGCATCAAGCACGCTATAAGAAGAAGACTAATAGACCGAAAGTTAACTCTAAAAGGTAAAAATAGAAGGCATTTTTTCTAGAAGAGGAGACGGGTGAAGAATGAGACGATTATGTTTTTAGTGAGGCAAGCGAGCGCATAAACGGTGGATGTGGATAGAATCAAAGGCAGTTTAATTTTTTCTTATTAAGGATGGTTTCGGAAGGAATAAAAAGCGAGATAAAACAAGATTTTGACTTGAATGTCTCCGTGAATATTAAGTTAGCTTGAGAGCAACATCCTTTGATGGGGGAGCCCACTCGTCCACGTCTTTTTCATCTGGAAAAAGGCCATAAATCTATTATATTTTTATCAATTCAGTCTCAAACTTTTTAATTTACCAAATTGAGGCCTAATTTTTTTTAAAATAATTTTTTAATCGAATCCACCAAGCCAATTTAACCAAAAATCGCTAATATGGATACTGGTTATTTTATGTGGTACGGTCGACGCTGAAGTGGACAATTTTAATAATATTTTAATTTTTTTCAAATTTATTTTATTTATTTTTCTTTCCTTTTTCCAATTTTTTTAAACTCTTGCCTAATGACTGGCCACAAGCAACTGTCACCCTTTGGTTGGAAAGGGCTGTGACGCTCTTGCATCACCCATGCCAAGTGAGGGTGTTGCGGTCCTTGCCCAAACCAAGTGAGGGTATATCGTTGGCGAGCATGTTGTGGTCTTAGCTGACAAAGGGTAAGTGTTGTGACCCTCACTTGGATCTAGGTGAGGGCCAATGCCCTCACATGTGGCGCCCTCACATGTGGCTAGTGAGGGTGTGGAGGCCCTCGCCTATGACTAGCTAGGGTAGTGATGCCCTCGCCTAGGGAGGGCTAGCCTACAGTTATTCAAAAAGAAAATAATAATTCGAAAAATGTTAAAGTATCAGAAAAAAATTGTTCACGTCAACGTTAATTGTGCCATATAAGATGATTTTCAATCAAGATTGATCAAATGAACTCAATTGACAAAATGGGAAAAATGTTTAAATTTTTATTGATAAAATTGAAATATTTATGATTGAATTAATAAAAGTGTAATAGGTTTAGAACTTTTTGAATAATTTTATCTATTTATCAGCTTCTGCCTCTATAATTGTGTTCCACATATGTCACTCCATTATATCAGAAGGATGCGCCATCCGATGGGGCATTGTTCCACTGCTGGTTTGTTGTTGCACATATTCCTGACGAAGAAATACACATTGGGGAAGTCGTTCTCTTCTTGCCATACCTGCCTTTGGAATTTTTTGGCCAGTCTAAAAGCATGAAAATTCTCCATACAAAAATTCTTGACTACACATACGCATTCGTGTATCTAGGGGCATAGAATTTCGGACATGCCTTGCCTCAGGGGATTTTTTGTTTTTTTTTTTTAAATTTCCGGAGCCAAATCAATATGGATTGAATCAATTGCAACAATTGGTCATGTGACTCCTACGCGATGTCCATATATTTATCTCATAAGACCAATAATTATGATTGCATTCACTTCACAAAAAGGTTCAGGGAGGGATACTTTTAGGCGAATCCACTCAGAAGATCGGCAAATCTCTTAGGCTTGTTCGATCACTAGCCCATGATCAGGGATATCTAGGTGGTGAGTAAATCTATTGTCAATTTGGCCGAATCTGGTCAGAAGGTTCCTTATCAAGAGTTCGACATGACTCCGCATCTTTAGTAAGAGAAGAAGAATTTTTTTTTTTTTTTAGGATTAGCACATAATTGCTCCTCTTTCTTAGAGAGCCGATGCTAATCGTCGGATGCTAATCATGGCTTTTAAGGTGAAACGCATAATGGTCCGTGCCTAATGTGCATCCTTCGCTTAAAATCCTGCAGCTTCTTCTGTGGTACATCGTGTCGATACAGTGCCGACAACCAAAAAAATCATTTACTCTAAAAACTTCATGAATAACGTAAAGGACAAAGTAATTTATAACACATGATAGGCTTGTAAAATTACATTATTTTAATCGTAACATTGACGTAATCTGGTACAATGAATTAGGTAATGACTTCTTCATCTGGAAAAAATTTAAATAGTCTCACATTTAAAACTCCTGAATGATAGATACGCTCAAAATAGACAAATCCACGATGCCTTCGACTCGTGCTCCCAAATTTTTCTGCCTTAATGCTAATGAATATACTTTGTATCTTATGCATTTCCAGCTTCACAAGGATTCTTCTCAGAGCAAAAGTAGCGAACAGCTCCAATCAGCTCTTCTTCTTGCTTTAATCAGTCTTTGATCAAGAAAGGAATGTCCTCCATTTGGCTCATTTGGGGACAAAAACTGTGCGTGTTGCTTGGGTGAAAGGGACCCTTTGGAATATAATACGCAAAAACGCCAAGATTTTGCAATTTACATGAAATTACCAGAAAAATAAACGAGATATAATAAGAATACAAAAAATTTATATGATTCAATCCGAATATTGGTACCTACATTCATGAAGAGAGTCAGCAGCAAATAATCAAATATAAATGGAGAATTAGAGTTTACAATCGATTACACGCTCAAGTATTTCCCACATTTAGGTTTAACCTCAAACCAAAAGTGTTTATAAATAAATAACTCACTTGGACGTAAATTCATGGCACAAAATCACCGCGTGTTCAAACTCAAACAAAAACGCTCTACATACGTCGAAAAATAAGAACTCCAGTATTCGTCTTTTGGTTCGCGTACATACGGATTCGCGTTCTTCTTTCTTTATCGTGCGGCGCTCTTCTGGATGTTCCTTTTGTGCGGCTCTTTCTTCTTCGTAGGGTTTCAGCGGCTCCCTCTCAGCAGCTCCCTCTTAGGCGGCGTGGACGTGCAAAGGGCTTTACGTTCCTTTTAGCTTTTATATCGTGTGCCTAAAGTCAAGATTTTGACTTTGGGCCCCCATGTCTCTTTTGTCTTGTAATGATATTTTGCACGTCCAAAAGTATGTCCAATAAGAAGAGATTTCTTCATCCGATTTTGTAATCCACTTTGGAAAATCTTTCTCAATAAAATTCAATTTAACAAATCGTTATTCAAATTCAAACTCGATACATTAATTTAACAGACCCGGTATGAGGTCATTGCGTAATTAGAACTCTACATGGAAAACCGATTCATCAAAATGATGTATTCATCTAATCAAGTGATGAAATTAGTCGCTTTTGGATTACTCGACATTCTGCAAAATATTTATGCTTAGAGTTTATTGATTATAGCAGCTATAATAAATCCAAGTGCTTCTTGATTCGAGCTCATAAGCAATTATAATGGAGTCAAGTTCTTCTCAACTGGAGCCCCTAAATGCTCGTAGCCGATTGTATAAAATAAGTGAAAGTATTTTAGCTTCACATAAGATGGTTACAACTTGTCTTGTGTGCCATTTAAAGTTAATGAATGAGAAGTTTTATGATTGTCATGAGTCAACCGTGCACACATAGTATCATAGCGCCACAATCTATGGTAATTTTTTTTTTCCTACATGCAATATATGCACGAAAGAAGTGCATCAAGTACCATGAGACTCAATTATTACCGAATATAACAAAAAAGAAGTACTATTTTAACTCTAGTGTCAAGTGACATATGCAAAGTCCCTACCCAAATTGGCATTACATGCGTCCAATGCATACGGGCCCTTCGATTTAGAGAGACACTCGTGAGATTCATCGGATTCAGAACCTCGTACACGGTGGGGAGATAACGTGCATTGCGGGGATGCAATTCGAATTGTCGTGCACGAAGCGTCAGTCACCCGTACATTTTGTCCCCTAATACCTCCTCTCTCCCCATTTTTCTCTATAAATTGACCACTGCTTACAATCCTTTCGGCTTAAAAAATAAAAATAAAATAGAACGTAGGACACTCCAAAACAGTAACTTGAGGAACCATGCCACCGTCGGACCCGAACGAGACCAACTGGATCGTCCAAGTCAACGAGAGCCTCAAGTGCATGCCCGCCAACGAGCAACAGTACTGGAAGAAGCGGTCCATCTACAGGGTCCCCGCCTGTGTCACCGACCTCAACCGCAAGGCCTTCCAGCCGCAGGCTGTCTCCTTCGGGCCCTACCACCACGGCAAGGCCCACCTGCGCACCATGGAGGACCACAAGCACCACGCGCTTCTCCACTTCCTCAGACGGTCTGGGAAGCCTCTCGATCCCTTCCTCAAGTCCCTGAGGGAAGTGGCCCGAGACCTCGAGGAGAGCTATGACACACTGGACCTGGAGTGGAAGGAGGGCGGCGGTGATGGCGAGGCAAACCGGTTCCTGAAGGTGATGATCACTGACGGATGCTTCATGCTTGAGATCCTGAGGAGCGCGACACAGGTGGTGGATGACTATGAGCCTGACGACCCCATATTGTACACCCACAGGATGCTTTCCATAATGCCATACATATGGCCAGACATGCTGATGCTAGAGAATCAGCTGCCAATGCTAGTGCTGGATCGGCTGGTCGCCGTCGAGAGTGATGACAAGGAGGTTAGTTTCTTAGATTTTGCTTTGATAGATTCACCTAACGGTAAATCTTGATGATCACAGATGGACTTTCTGCCCCTCACGTGGGATCCATTAAATTGAATACTCCAAACCTGTTTGATGCAATATTCAAGATCAACTGAGAATTTGATTACAACTGATACGACCGCCATCTCACCTTCAAATGCACTGACTTCACACCAACAACTTAGGATGACGAATACGTCAACAGGCTCATCTAGCATGGATCTGGTTCAAGAAGAGCAAGATCGGCAGCCTCACAGACATCTCCTTTGCTAGCGGGGTCCTGAGCCTCAATCTCATTGCATTTGAGCGCTTCCACGTCAGGACCAGGAACGAGGTCACGTCCAACATCTACTTCATGGACTACATCATCGACAATAAGTGCGACGTCGCACTTCTTTACAACTTGGGCATAGTCCTGACTGTCCTGGGGGACGACAAGGAAACCATGGAGCTGTTCCACTTGCTGGCCAAGTACACAACAATTGAACCCAACGACAGTTTCATTGCCGTCTGCAATAAGGTCAACGAGTACTGCAATAAGCCCTGGAGCAAGTGGAGGTCTAATTTCATCGAGACCTACTTCAGAGGTCCTTGGGCTTTATGGTCTTTCATGGCCGCCATCTTCCTCTGCGCCCTCGCTATAATTCAGACCATATATTTCGTGCTCAGAACCCACTCTTTGCCTCTCTTTACAATAATTTTCCCTTTCTAGTCATGTTTATTTCCCACTTTAAATATACCGAATGATGGACATTTGGCTGTTTATTTATCATTATCATATTATAATTCTATTGTTTCAGACTTCTTCATTTTTGTCCAATCGTGTGAAGGATGATCAAGTTTTAGGCAAATGGAATCTTCCAACGCATCAATTCTTGATTAAAATTTTAACGAGTTGCAGCGAATTTAAGTGAACAACAAAGATGGCCTTCAAAGACATCTCTCTTCCCCATCGGCTTCAAATTTCAGAGTCATCTATATATGTTCTGGTCATCAAGGAATCAATCATTAACACAGAGAACATACTTTTATGACAGAGAAAAAAATATTTTGAAACTTCCAACAATCTTCCTGAAATAAAAAGAGCTAAAGATATTCAATGTTCTAGACCGCCATTATAGAATCCTAGATCGAACTGCTAATTATGTTTAAAGAACGTTGAGAATATCTCTCCAGTTAGGGCAGGTTTCCTAAGTTGAAGGGTTTGAATAGTCGCTTGTCGTTGACACCTAATTTTTTATGACCGAATTTGACATTTATCACATAGAAAAATTAGGGATTGACACCACCCCAAAACAAAAATATTACTTAAATTGCATATAGATATTAGAAGCATTTTAATTAAGCCCAAATAATATTGCATTGGAGTTAATGGACTAAAGCAATGGGGTTTTAAGCCTAACTGAATTATTTGAACTAAGTCCCAGATAACGAAATTAAGTTGATTCAAGTACAAGCACATCTTGATATTCATAATCAAAATGTGTGGGAGCTCCAGAAAGTAGTGGCAACAAGAGGTCCATCTAAATTATCTTACCACTCAACTTGGTACCGACAAACAACGTGAGTTCAAGATAAGTATAAAATAACCATGTATGACTAATGTAGAAGTAAATGCACTATCTTCCCATCATAATATGCCCATGGAAAACATTAAAAACATTGCATAAGGTTATTCATTCAACCACAAACAAATGGCATATTATTTCATGATGCATAGATATCGTGTACTAGTCCATCGATAGATATATATATATATATAAGTGAGTTTCTAACTCCTACTTGTCACTAGCTAGGACCCATTTCATAGAGGATGAAATCATACATACCCATTTGCCACGCCTCTTAGCCCATCAAGGGTGATAAATACACAACTGTACATTTGCATAATGATTGTCATTTCATCATGATGGTTTTATTTATAGTGATGGGCCTAAATTGGCCCGTCTGCCCATGTTGGGCCTAAAAGCCCAGCCCACAGGATAAGGGCCCGTTGATAAGGGAACGTATAAAAGAGATGAGAGAGAGAGAGAGAGAGGACGCACCTTTTGGCGCATAACGTACGTACGTCCTCTCCAACGCTCTCTCTCCCTCCAAAAAGAACAGTAAGCATAAGGCCACTGTTTTCTCCCCTTCAAGGCGTCGTCGGATCGAACAGGATCGAACAGGGCCAAATTCTCTTCCTCTTATCGGCGTCGGTGTCTAATCTGTGGCTAACAAGGTACGCTCAAATCCGTAGTGTGCTTTAGGATCGGTGATGCATGTTTTTCCCAGGCTTCGCTTCTGCATTCGCTTTAGGGGTTCGATTTAGTGTTGAATCCGTTTTTCGGGAATCTGTTATTCCCAACATTGGTATCAGAGCCCGAGTTCATGTTTTCCCGACCCTTTTCATGTTTTTTGATTGAATTTTCGCGAAGAAAATCGGCCGGCACAGATCGAGGCGAGAAATCTCGACACCCGAGCACTGTTCATCGATTTTTTCGAGTTTCCGTAAGTCGAAATCGATTTATGAATGCATAGGGTGAAAGGACTCGTTGAGCCGAGTCCGGCGACATGTCGTGCGCCGCTGGACGACGCGACACGCGCCCGAAGCGCTGGCACGGCCAGCGCGTGCGACACACGCGCTGGTCGGCGAACCGGCACATGTGCGCCGCCGGCCGGTGAAACGGTACGCACCGGTTGACGGACAGATGCGTGCTGACCTCAGCATGACGTCACCCAACGGTCGGTAACCGCTGGGATGACGTCATCGATGATGTCAGCGTCGACGATGGTTGGTCGAGCGATCATCGGCCGGCGACCCGACTAGCAACCCGACCCAACTCGAACGCGGACGCTTGGCACGCGTGCGGCATGTGCTGGCTGACGTCTGCGTGATGTCAGCCCGCGCACACAAGCGGCACGTGCGGTCGGTTTGTCCGACCCAACCCGACCAATCCAACCGGTCCGTCCAATCCGACCGGTCCGACGTCCGACGACCGGCGACCGTTGACCGTTGATCGACGACCGTTGACTGTTGACTTTGACCATTGACTTTGACCGTTGACCCAAAAAAAAGATTTGTTTCTTTTTCAAAAATGTCTGTGTGGGTTAGAGGTAATCCATTTTTTATTCTGCATTTGTTGCATGAATTATGGAAAATTATGTATTTTCCATTTTGTTTATTGTGGATTATAAGTGATCCATTTAAGTTCTGCATTCATTGCAGGAACTATGATGCGTTATGCACGGATACTTGCAATCCCGAGAATGAATGAATGAAGAGCTAGACTGAAAATGCTGATGAAAGAGTTAGCTGATTATTGGTGGCTTGATGGTGATTTAGTATCACACATGGTCAAGGTCAATCAGATGATACAGGAAATCATCTAGAATGGTTATCTTATGCCGGATTTTGAGAAGGTGTCGGTTTTGATGAACACTCTTCCACTTGAATGGCAAGCAGTGTTAGATCGGCTATGGGAGGTCAACGTGGTCCCGGATTATAGGAGACTAGTGGAAGCTTTTGTAAGAGAGTACTATAGGATTGAGTTGACCAAACCTTCAACCCTTAGATTGAGCGCCACATGGCGCAGAGTGAATGTGCCTTGGTGGCGACATGAAAGCTCTCCAAAAGTTTTTCCACGGTTGGCAAATGTGCCTTCAGTTTTCTCAGATGTTTTGACTGATAGATTAGAAGGGACATTCCCTATTTATTTCTTAGATTAGTTTGAGATGTTTTTTAGTGTTGAATATCTCTTTCTATGTTGATATTTCTTTTTGGATATATTACTTAGTGTAATAGATTGTTGTATTAGTTGAAAGCATTATTATTTTATTTGATGTCAATTATCTGTTACTTTCTATTATTACTAATTGCTGTGGGTAGTTAGCTGTGGGTAATTATAGAATTTTTTGTAACTTCATATAATTGTCTTAATGATAGTTTTAAGTTAGGATTTTTGGAGGATGATTGGAAACGTAGTGACTTTTTTATTCTGAAATCTTACTTGAAATTATTCATTGATATGATGGGTCTGTGCAAAGTGGATGCATAAATGATAGGCATTAATTATTCGTGCATATATGTCTGATGTGTTCATATTGATGGGTTCAACAACTAAGAACGTAATTGCTGATGTGAACGGCAACAATTGTGAAATATTGAATATGAAGATTCAATATGTGTTGGAAAAGCAAGAAACACTGGAAGCTCTTGACCATGTTATGGAAGATCTTAAGGATGTTGTGCGCCACCTTGAGCTGGTAGAGGACTGCTTAACAGCATGTGAACTGAAAATAGATATTTGCAATGCTAGTTCTAGCTCAGAAAGGGCTTTGAGCTCTAAGCGCAAACGTATTGATTCGTTCAATATATGGGAATGCAAATGATCAAGTCCTTATTGGAAGAGATGAAGAGTTAACCAACACAAGAGAGAAAAACGTCCTCAAGTGAAGAAAATGTCAAGGGTGACGTGTTACAATTGTGATAAGAAGAGTCACTATGCTTGCGACTGTCGCGAGCCAAATAAGGTATACACCTCTTGTACATTTGAGAACTTTGCTTTTGTGTCAAGTTCTGCATTATTAGCTGAATCCAATCCTTTGTGGATTGTAGATTCAGGAGCAACAGACGATATAACGAATGACAGAGGATTCTTCATGGAATTCTGACGAATACCAACTGGAACTAAGTGAATCTATGTGGGAAACAACTCCAGAGCTGAAGTTAAAGGGATTGGCACCTACCAACTGAACATGTGTGGTGGGCACACCTTGTTCCTACATGATGTTCTATATGCTCTGGAGATTCGTCGAAATTTAAGTGTCTATTTTGATGTTGGTTAAGCTTGGTTTTAGGGTGAACTTCCGTAATAGCAGTGTAGATTTGTATTTGAATACAAACTACTATGGTTGTGGTCACTTTCTGGATGGTTTTATTGTAGTAAATGTTGACTGTGGTGATGTCAATGTTTGTTATTCCCTTGTTTCACGTCTTCTACTTCATATGATAATGATGTGAATGTGTGGCATGCTAGACTTGGTCATATTGGCCAATAATGTATTAATAGACTAGCCAAAGAGGGCTTGTTGGGCAACATTGAAAAAGTCAATTTGCCCATATATGAGCATTGCCTAGTAGGGAAAACGACAAGGAAACTATTTAGAAAATGTAAAAGAGCTAAATTTCCTCTGCATTTAATCCATTCTAACGTCTGTGGTTCAATGAATGTGAGAGGAAGGCATGGGGCTGTTTATTTCATCACTTTTATAGATGATTATACTCGATTCGGATATGTCTATTTGATTTCTCATAAATATGAAGCATTAAGTTGTTTCAAAAGGTTTATGAACTTGGAAGAAAATCAATTAGACAAGAAAATAAAAGCATTGAGATCCGATCGAGGTCGAGAATATTTATCTGATGAGTTCAGAAAATAATGTGATGAAAATGAATAGAAATACAGTTTTCTATTCCATATACTCCTCAACAAAATGGTGTTGCAGAGAGAATAAATAAAACCCTACTAGAAATGGTTAGGTCCATGATGGCGCATGCTAACTTACATATCACTTTTTGGAGTGATGCGTTGTTAACTGATGCCTATATACTTAACCGGGTGCCTTCCAAATCAGTTAGTTCCACTCCATATGAGTTATGGACAGGTAGAAAACCGAACTTAAGTTTTCTTAAGCTATAGGGTTATGCTGCCTATACTCATAAGTCCTCTCACAAGTTTGGGAAATTGGGTCTTAAAGGAAAGTAGAGTATTTTAATGAGATACTCCGAACACTCGAAAATGTATGTGTTCATATGTAAGTAGGAAAGTGGAAGTATAACTGAATTTGAATCACGGGATGTCACATTCTTAGAGGATGAATTTCCTAAGAAGGGCGAAATAGGGGAAGATTAGTCCCTATTTGAAACCTTGGATCAAGATAATGATATTAGTGGAGTTCGTCCAAGTGGGAGTAATATGAGAAGTGATGAATTCAATTCAACTCATTCTCAATTACAACCACATGATGAGATGATATCGTCATTATCTAATCCGAGTGGGAGCATGATGGGGAATGATGTGCTAAGTGTACAATCTCCCATATAGCGAACAAGTCGCCAAAGTATTCCCCGTCAACGTTTTGACATTGAAGGGGAAAACTTTTATAATTGTTCCACGAGATTAGGATGAGCCAATAAATATTAATGAGGCTATGAAATGCCCTAGTAAGGAAAAATAGATTTATGCAATGAAAGAGGAGATGGAGTCAATGAAGTCAAATCAAGTCTGGGAACTGGTTGATCTTCCAAAAGGACACAGAGCTATTGGGAACAAGTGGGTTATCAAAATAAAGCGTAAAGTTGATGGCTCGATATAAAGTCAAAAGGCTCGCCTTGTGGCGAATGGGTATAATCAACAGGAAGGAATTGATTATGAAGATACATTTTCTCCTGTAGTGAGATTTACCTCGATTCATATAATTTTGGCAATAGTGGCTAATATGGATCTTGAGTTACATCAAATGTATGCAAAAACTGTTTTCCTCAATAGAGAATTAGAGGAAGAAATATATATGGAACAACCTACTAGTTTCATAATGAAAGGTCAAGAAGAAAAGGTATGTCGACTTTAGGGGTCGATAAATGGCCTTAAGCAGTCATCAAGACAATGGTATATACGATTTCATAATGCCATAATGGCATATGATTTTTACAATGATAGATGAGGATCATTGTATATATATCAAAAGATCCAATGATCAATTTGTGATCATATCATTATATGTTGATGGTATACTAATTGCCGGAAGCAATATGGAACTTGTCAATACTGTCAAGAGTTGGTTGTCTTCCAACTTTGAATTGAAGGATATGGGATTGTAAACCCATAGACACTCCTATTGCAAAAAGTGAAGGACTGTGTCCAAGGACTCCACAAGAGAAGGAACAAACGAAATATGTTCCTTATGCTAGTGCTGTTGGGAGCTTGATGTACGCTATGATGTGTACAAGACCTGACTTATGTTTTGTAGTTGGAATGGTGAGTAGATACCAACACAATCCATGTCAAGCACGTTGGAAAGCCGTTAAATGAATACTAAGGTATCTAAAGGAGACTGCTGATTATACGTTGAGTTATTATGAAAATGATCTGCAACTCAAAGGCTATTTTGATGCTGATTGGAGAAGAGATTTAGATGAAATAAAATCTACCTCTGGGTTTGTTTTCTTACCAAATAATAGGTACCATATGTTGGAGCAGTAAGAAACAAAAGTGTATAGCCTTGTCCATGATAGAAGTTGAGTTCGTGGCATTATCAGCAGCAGTATAAGAAGGTGTTTGGCTTAAGAGATTATTAGATCATTTAGGTGTTATTTGAAGTGCTGCAGATTCATTGTTGGTTAACTGTGATAGCCACGCAGCAAAAGTGTACACCAAATATCCAAAATATCATGGCAAGACCAAACATATAGATACCGAGTATAATTTTGTCAAGAATATGATTGCACGAAAAGATGTGAACTTACAGTACATGTTACACATAGAATGGTAGCAGATCCTTTGACAAAGCTAAAACCTAGATATGTGTTTTGTGGCCATGTAAAATCTCTAGGATTGCGTAGAGTCTGATGTACTAGATTATAATTTCCCTGAAGTGTTCACATTTGATGAATTTGTGTTTTTTCATCATTAATGCCTATGTATATTTGTTTGATCTTTATGCATCTTAATACTTAGTGTATTATTTTAAGTTGATAAAGTATGTCGGACAGATTTAAGATTAGCCCACTCACACGGGTAATCGCATCTATTTATTATGTGATAAATAGAGATGAAACTGTTTTTAAGCTTATTATCTAGGTGATGATCGAGAGCTCAAGCTTAAAATACGCATGTCGCCTTAACTAGGTGTTAAGATGATGACATAATACTTACTATGTCCGAAAGTAAAATACCCCACATATTTTACTTTATCTGTCTATGATGCTAGATGTGAGTTCTGATGAATTTAGTGAGTGAGTAGATACGTGAACTCAAGTTAGACATTGGGTATGTCTGAACTATCATCTGTACGGTATTGAAGGTGTAGACATACACTCCATAGGAAATGAGTTATTACTGTAATACGTATTTCATACTACGTATGCATGAGACGACCAATAAGAGTGGCAAAAGTTTGATCTCAACTTTTTATGTCGTGTGAGACTCTTGAGGAAAAGAGTTCCTCAATTTTTTAGTCCCCTTATGACTCTTACTTATTCTCAAGATTTCTATTTAGTGTTTTCTATCTTAGGATGTTGCAAATGGTCATGAGTTGATTCGATCTAATGGGACATTTCTAGAAAAGCAAGCTAAACTGAAATTGGGAGTTTGAAGGGAAGAGGAAGATCGAATTTGGAGAATCACATTGCAGTTTTTGTATTCACCGGTTAACCAATTATGACTGTCTTTGTGATAATCATAATTGTGAATACAATATATATATATATATATATATATATATATATATATATATATATATATCATTGTTTAAAAGAGATCAAGAGAGATATAAATGTGATCAATCGATCTAGGGTACTGCATACTAAATCTACTCGGAGTGTGATGCCCATTATGAGCTGTTATATATTCCTAACAGATATATGGCAACGAGCTCTCAAAGTAAGCTGGTCGCATGGATTATTCACCGGTATGAATGTTGAAGAGAGGTAAAGAGAATCATGTTCATCCCACCATGTGCGAGTGGGAGATGATGGTTTTATTTATAGTGATGGGCATAAGTTGGCCCGTCCGCCCATATTGGGCCTAAAAGCCCAGCCCACAGGATAAGGGCCCATTGATAAGGGAACGTATAAAAGGGATGAGAGAGAGAGAGGACGCACCTTTTGGTGCATAACGTACGTACGTCCTCTCCAACGCTCTTTCTCTCTCCAAAAATAATAGTAAGCACAAGGCCACTGTTTTCTCCCCTTCAAGGTGTCATCGGATCGAACAGGATCGAACATGGCCAAATTCTCTTCCTCTTATCGGTGTCGGTGTCTAATCTGTGACTAACAAGGTACCCTCGAATCCGTGGTGTGCTTTAGGATCGGTGATACGTGTTTTTCCCGGGCTTCGCTTCTGCATTCGCTTTAGGGGTTCGATTTAGTGTCGAATTCGTTTTTCGGGGATCTGTTATTCCCAACACATCATCACCATTAACTCATGGGGGATGAAATCATACATACCCATTTGACACGCCTCTTAGCCCATCCATAACGGGTGTCTTCTATATCGACGATAATAAATATACAACCGTACATGCGCATGATGATTGCCATTTCTTAACATCATACCACAAGTTATACAAGCCATGTCATCATAGGACTTCATATCCTCTCAACCTTGTAGAACCATCTCAAACAGTAGAATATCTAGCTAACTCCAAATTCTCATACTCATACTCATACAAGAGAATTCACTTTGTGGCGAGTGGGCCAATACAAAGTTTTTTATCATGCGGCATCAATGACATAAAAATCATTATAATATAACAATTACCACATACATATGAATAATTTGTCATTTCTCATTCAATTAATCATTTACAAATAATTATATGCACTTCAACACACGTATCCTCATTCTTTTCTTGCTAAGCCATCATCATTTAATCTGATAATTGCAAATCGACAACTCGAAATGAACACTTAAGAACCAACAACTTTGAAATCGATGTCTTAATCCACAAATTGACACCTTAGAACTAGCCAATTTTGGTTGAAATCGACAATTTAAAATGGGCAACCTTGGTCGGAAGTCAACTTCTTCTAAATCGACTGCTTGAAGTTTGACACATAGAAATGGATAACTTGGATAATAGATTAGTTACTTAACAATCGGTGAGTTGAACAGGAAATTGATTTACCTAGAAAGTTGATTGGATTATCAAAATCGGCAAAAACGCTAGGATTGGTGAATTAGTAAGAGAACTGACAATTGGTCAAGAACGGTGATTTATCAAAAACCAATGACTTTCAAAATTGAAAATTTGCTCAGAAATCAATTGAATGACCAAAACTGGTAAAATGACTTGTCAGTTGACACTTAATAAAATCAAAATCTCGTGAATTTTTTTTCAAGTCCAAATTCCAAATGTTTACACTTATCTCACCCAAAGTACAACCAAGGCTTTTGGGGAGTCGATCACACACTTTCTATGCCGAAAATAGTTATTAATTTATGTCAAGTAAACATAATATTTCAATATGTCTTTATCGAAGCTTGATTGCACTCGGGATTAACATTAGAACTCCATTAACAATCATCAAACGACCAAATCAAAAGTAATAAATATATCGACCTAACTTAAGCATTAGAGTTTCACTTACCTTGAACAAAGACTTGGACGACTCAAAGCCTTAATCCCTTCAAGGTAAAATAAACAAAAACAAAGATTAACAGTTCTCAATCTTTTAACAAAACTAATTTAATAGAAGAGAATAAAGCCCAAGAATTCACCTTGTGAACTCTTGAAAGATGAATTTTGAAGCAACGATAACACAAGTATAGAATTTTTTTCTTTTACTCAAAAGATTTGAAAGTGATAATAGAAGAGAAGAGTGACAGATGATCTTTTTCTCTAAGCACGAACAAGTTGCGATTCTTTTGAAGCTAAGTTATTCCTAAAGGCTTCATACAATCAAGAGAGGATGTACTTTGAAGACTTACATGAGTTACGAAGGGATAAAAATGTTTAACTAAGGTTAAAAGCAATGACAACATTGGGTTAAAAACACTTGGTTGAAATTAAGCAAGAGTTGTTCAAATTAGAAAGAGACAAATGGCTCAATGCTGAAACTCCAAGAGAAACACTATAGGCATAAAAGATTTTACCTGTTTTGAAATTCATTGGCCCTTCTAAAATCGTGGAAACTCTTTATCGCAGCTCCTGAGATCAATCATGAGTTATTTAACCAATTGCTAGATGGTGGCATATAACTCTCATATGAGATGGCTACATAACGGGCTCTCCCAAACCTTATCAACTTAACTTGATTTCTCATTTATGGGAAAAGAATCCCACGAGTATCATAACTTTCATACACTTGAGTACTATAACTTGTATGTCATGACTTATATTAATATTATCTCGAATGTCATACTTTTTAATTGATTGTTTGAGTGTCATAAATATTTTTAAAATTTTCATCATAAGTGTCCCGTCACATCAAATTTTCAATACTTGTAGTGAACGTCTTCAAAAAATTATGAGATTGTCACTTCCTCTAAACCCAAAACTAACCTCGAATTTCATTATTCATTGTTAGGAACATCATTCAGCTATCATAAGCCCCAAGAAAATGGAAACATGACATCAGACAACAATTATTAGATGAGCTCATCCTGTGCTCAGTATTGCAATGACCCACATGTCAATTTTCAGTGGTTGGAATTAAGGACTTCACAATCTGCCGGCTATAGAAGGGTACGATCATCACCTGTATGATTGCGACTGAACTGCTCCTCAGAATGGTAAAACACGCCAGAGCCTTCCTACAAGAGCGATTCTGATGTTTCGCTGATCCAATCTAATTATCTCCTACCAAACAGTATCGTTCTGAATGAAATTAAAGGAATTTATAATGTTTGATATGTGAAAATTATGTTCGATTAAATAGGGACACTTTAAAATAGGGACACAGTATCAAAGTGTTCTGTAAGCTCTATTTCATTGATATTATAAGTACAGGCCATTGACATGTAACATATGAATGAGAGACATATCATTCTAATTCAAGTTCAATGCAAATATTCTGTTATATTTCGAATTGTGTGCAAATTCGATGTGATCCTTTGAGTTCACCCTTCCTTTGATCTGTTTATAAATGGAAATAAAAGGTGACAGAAAAGAACATTAAGAAGTACTGCGGATGTGGGGGAGAGAGAGAGATTTATTGAAACAAATGCAAAAATTAAAAAAAGAAAAGAAAATGGAGAAAGAGTATTTTCAAGAAAAATTTAAAAGTCGTCATACTTCATTATCTCTGAATATGTCTTATTAATTTCAGAATTTGGACTAGGACCACTTCCCTTTCATTAAGTAGATAACAAGTTGAATAGAAAAATCTAGTAATGAATCGAAAGGTGACCCAACCCAATTTACCACCCAATTTAAGATTTAATAAAAGCTAGCTAGGGCGGTTGAGGCAATTAAGAGCATATAAAGACAGGCTTGTTAGGTATCAAAAAATATTAGGTGGTGTTAATGGCCATGTCCACGAAGCCCCCACCACCAGCCACTGCAAGCTCACGATGGCCTTGCCTAATTGTGAATTGGATTTGTTTTCTTTTTGTCCCTTGTAGAGTTCCTTTTTCTTTTTTCTTTTTGGGGGATTGTCATCTTGAGTTTCTTACTATAGGCGTTTTGCTTGTTCTGATTTTGAATTGGGGAGAAAAATCTGACTCTTCTTAGGCATTTTAGAATGTTGTGGAATTTAAAAGGGAGGTTTCGATGTGCATTTTGATTTCTTCCTTTGATGGTGATTCTCTCCCCGACAGCACGAATATTTACGAGAAATTCTCTGATTGTCATGAGTTAACCGAGCATATATATATTATTGGAAAATCACTCTTTGTGAAATATTATTTTTATTTATTTATTTTTGCTATATGAGATGTACATACGAAAGAAGGGCGTTGGGTATTAAAAAGGAGATCTCAAGTAAGAAACTTGGATTATCCCAAAAGTAAAACTTATATGTGTATCATCACGTCAAATTCGTGAAGCCCGTACCAAAACACCTTAAATGCACTCAATTCAATGTGTGGATGGCAACCGTGCAATTCAATTCCCACCTTTTTCATGGCACGTACCTAAACACTTTTTGTCATCTTGAGTTTCTTACTACAAGGATTTTGCTTGTTTTGGTTTTGAATTGGCAAGAAAAATCTGACTTTTCTTAGGCATTTAAGAAGGTTGTGGAATTAAAAAAGGAGGTTCCAATGTGCATTTTGATTTCTTCCTTTGATGGTGATTCTCTCCCCAACAGCATGAATATTTACTTTAACTTATAAAATCGACTCCGTCATACTAGTTTGATTTTGATTTGAGTTTTAATATATCTTTTTGCCAGAATCAAATTTTCTCCATATGAAGCTGATAAAAGCTTTTGAATTTGACACAAGATGAGTACAACTTGTCTTGTGCACCACCAGAAATCAATTTATGAGAAATTTTATGATTGCCATGAGCTAACTGAGCATATATATATATTATTGGAAAATCATTTTTTGTGAAATATCATTATTTTATTTATTTTTGCATATGAGATGTACATACCGAAGAAGGGCATTGAGTATTAAAAAGGAGATCTCAAGTGAGAAATTTGGATTATTCCAAAAGTAAAGCTTATACATCTATCATCACCTCAAATATGTGAAGTCCATACCACAAAAACACATTAAATGCACTCAATTCAATATGTGGATGGCAACCATGCAATTCAATTCCCACCTTTTTCATGGCACACAACTAAACACTTTTTGTCTTTACCTGGGGCACAAAGAAGCGACGCACTCCTCACTTGGGCACCTCCCAAACACTCTTCCCCCATTAATTTGATTGGTTTGAGTTAGTCGCCTTCGATTAAGTCGACATTTTTTATGAGATTTTTGTTAATATATCCAAGTACTTATCAATCGAAGCTTGTTGTAAAAATAAAGCAAAAACTCGCTAAATCTTACGATCAAATCACATGAAATCAACACAAAAATAAACGAAGAATAATAAAGAAACACTAGATATTTATGTGATTCAGTGTGAGTATCAGTATTTGCTCCACTGGGAGAGTTAAGAGCAAATATTAATCTTGTGACTAAGCTAAAAATTATAGAGTAACAATCGCTTACAAGCTCAAATATTTTTCATACCTAAATCACACACGAGCCCACAACGTTCATGAATAACATAACTCGATCCCTCTTTCTTTCTTAGTTGTTCGTCCTCGAATGGAAGACTTTCTATTTCTTTTCTGCATCTTAAAATCATGAAAAAATTTAAACCCTTTTTCTTTATACGGCCAACAAACGGTGGCGCCACTTGTACGGCCTTCAGAGAAGTCAATCTCTTTGTTGATCAATCTTGGATACTTACACAATTGCCACTGCTCCAAAGAAAATAAATAAAGTAAAATAACAACCTTATCTTGTTCGAACTCCTAGGACATGGCTCCAATAGGTATTCAGTTAAGAATTCTGGTCCATCTCATCCAATTTGGATTGGGTCTCACGCACTAGCTCAAACTCAAGATATCATTTAAAAGAGCTCATAAATTCTCGTAGTTAATTATGCTTAAGTGATTTGAAACTAAAGAAATAAAAAAATAAAACCCACACTAATATTTAGTTTCATATAGAAACTTAACTTTGATTTGAGTTCTAATATATCTTTTTGTTTAAATTAATTTGATTTTTAAATTTCACACAAGATGCTTACAACTTCTCTTATGTGTCATTTGAAGTTAAATATATGATAAGTTATATAATTGTCATGAGCTAACCATTCACGGATATCACTAGAACATTTTACTCATTATGAAATTCTTTCCCCACAAGTGAAATATATGTATATATATATATATATATATATATATATATATATATATATAAAAGATGGACATCAAGTACTAAAAATGACATCTCAAATAAGAAATTCGGCATGTCCCAAACATAGGAGGTACAAATTATTATCAAATATACGAAGTTTATGCCTCAATTAGCATTATATGTACTCAATTCCAACGGGCCTTTTAAATTAGGCAGACACCTTGTGAGATTCGTCAACCTCGTGCTTTACGTGCATGCCTAAACTGGTTTTGTCTTTACCGCATGCACCAAAGGCGACTTATATATACATGGTCTGTCCAGTAATACCACTTCAACTTGAAGCATTGAGGTTGGACAACCCCAAACTTCATACACTCTTCCCATTCTCTCACCCCCCCCCCCCCCCTCCTTCTCTCCCCATGAATACTCCTCTCCTCTGTCCCAGAACAGAAACTTGTGGAACCCCTGAAACATGCCGAATCATGTTACCCTTGCCACCCCCACTGCACCCGGACGAGACCAAGTGGATTGTCCACGTCGACAAGAGCCTCAAGTGCGTGCCCGCCGACAGGCAACAGTACTGGAAGAGTCCGTCCATCTACAGGGTCCCCGCCTTCATCACCAACCTCAACTGGAAGGCCTACCGGCCGCAGGTTGTCTCTTTCGGTCCCTACCACTATGGTGAGGTCCACCTCGGCCAAATGCAGGAACACAAGCACCGCGTGCTCCTCCACTTCCTCGAGTGGTCGAGGAAAGACCCTCAAGCGCTTCCTTAGCTCCTTGAGAAAGGTGGCGCGGGACCTTGAGGAGATGTACGACACGCTAGACCCGAAGTGGATGGAGGGCGGAGGGGGCCGGTTCCTGGAGCTGATGATGATGGACGGTTGCTTCATGCTCGAGATCATGAGAACCACGATAGAGGAGAAGCATGGCTACTCGCCCAACGACCCCATCTTCAGCACCTCCAGGCTGGCATACTTAAAGCCGTACATAAGATGAGACATGCTGATGCTGGAGAATCAGCTGCCGATGCTAGTGCTGTATGAGCTGGTCGCCATCAAGAGCGATTACACGATGGTTAGTTTCTTAGGGGGTGCATGACAACATTTCTGTTCCAGAAACTATTTCTGGAACAAAAATGAATTTTTCGATTTCTATTTCTGGACGAGTTTCTAAGGAAAAAAAATTGTTTGATAACTTAATAGAATTTCTATTTCAAAAATAGAAATTTGTTTGATGAGCCAGAGGAGAGGTAGAGGAGAGGCGGAGCAGAGAGGCGGAGGAGAGGCGGAGGCGGAGGCGGAGGCAGAGGAGAGGCGGAGCAGAGGCGGGCGGAGGCGGAGCAGAGAGGCAGAGGAGAGGCGGAGCAGAGGCGGAGGAGAGGCAGAGGCAGAGGAGAGGCGGAGGCAGAGGCGGAGGCGGAGGCGGAGCAGAGAGGCGGAGGCGGAGGCGGAGGCGGAGGCGGAGCAGAGAGGCGGAGGCAGAGGCTGAGGCGGAGGCGGAGCAGAGGCAGAGCAGAGGTGGAGAGAGGCGGAGGAGAGGCGGAGGCGGAGGCGGAGGAGAGGCGGAGGCAGAGCAAAGAGGCGGAGCAGAGGCGGAGGCGGAGGCGGAGGCGGAGGCGGATGCGGAGGAGGAGGAGGAGGCAGAGAAGAGGCGGAGGGCATCGGTGCTCGGATCTGTTGAGGGCTTCTGGCTTTGCAGGGGAACGAGCGGCGGGGGTGCAGAGAAGCGGCGGAGGGCGTCAGTGCTCGGATCTGTTGCAGAGGGCTTCAGTTCGCAGGGGAACGAGCGACGGGGGTGCAGAGAAGAGGCGGAGGGCGTCGGTGCAGAGGCGGAGGAGAGCGGAGAGGCGGAGGAGGAGGAGGAGGTAGAGAAGAGGCGGAGGAGGAGGCAGAGAGAAGAGGCGTACGAGGGAGAAGAGTGAAATTAGGTCAGAGAAATCAGAAATTGATTTCTGAAGAAATCAGAAATATAAAATATCTATTTCTGATTTCTCCTCAATTTCTATTTCTGGAATAGAAATCTATTCCAGAAATAGAAAATTTGATAAGGGTTATCAAACAAGTTTCTGTTCCAGAAATTGGTCTGGAATAGAAAAATCATTTCTGGAACAGAAATTATTTTTATCATGCACCCCCTTAGATTTCGCTCCCTTGTTAGAGAGGCTATTGCATGCACGCAAACCGCCGTACTATGTTCACCTAATAGTACATCTTGGTGATCTCACATCAACCTCACGTAGAATCCACCAAATTTAATGCTCCAAAAATGTTGGATGCATGGTTCGAGATCAATCAACAATTTCATTATTAAATCTATCAATAAGAGAAAAAAGGAAAAGGGAAAAATCTACCAAATGTCTGTTAACTAATTATAAAAAATATATCAAATATTGCGCTAACTAATAAATCCTAACTAATGATTTTTGATATGTCAAATATTAAACAAATAAGGAAAGAAATTTCACCAAAAAAAAATTTAAAAAAAATTTCACCAAAAAAAAAACAAATAGGAAAGAAAACTTTTAGCAAATCTTCTCTAATACTCCCTCTCAAGTAGGTGCATGAGGTCACGAATGCCCCACGTGCTAACGAGAAATGTATACCAATCTTGACTCAATGTCTTGGTAACAATGTTTGCCAATTAAAGTCTAGCGGGTACGTGCTCAATTTTAATGGCCCTGGACTGTGTTCTCTAGAACAAAGTGGCCATCAATCCCATTATGCGTTGTTTCAATTGTGAACCGGTTTGCTGCAATGTGTGAGGCGGCATGGCTATTGCAATAAAGACCCATCGGTTTGTCGTACAATAATTTAAGGGAGGCAAGTAAGTGTGTAACCAAATCAATTCACTAGTGGTAGTTGCCATAGCATGATATTCAACTCCAGCAGAATATCAAGAAACGGTGATGTGCTTCTTGGTTCTCCAAGACATTGGACAACCACTGAGCATGACAAAGTAACAAGTCATCGAATGTCGAGTGATCGGGCAACTCGCCCAATCAAAATCACTAAAGGCAGCCAAGCGAAATGAAGTCGAGAATGGTAACAAAATCTCTTGTCCTGGGTTTTTCTTGAGATATTTAAAAAATTGTGTAGCGGAATTCCAATGCTACTCCTTCGGATGTTGCATCAACTGAAAAAACTATGTGGACGAAATAACATAATTTAGGTCGAGTGCTATGATAAAAATTAACAAAGATTTTGTAAATCTCTAATTTTTCCTTCATCAAATAGATCCAAATTGCTCAACTATAATTATCGTCGGCACAAATTTTACACAAGGCATTGCTTAACGCAAAAGGAAAAGGGAAAATTTACAAATATTATTTAACTAATTATACGATAATTGTTATGTTAACTTATAAATCCTTACTAACGATAACAGATACTGTAAGGAAAGTAAATCTTTAGCCAATCTTTTCTAATAATCACCTCTATGGGAGACTTCGACGCGACACAATCTTGTATCCAATGCTCTGACTTTACTGGAACAACACAGGACGACGAATACGTCAACAAGCTCGTCCTCAAGTTCTGCTCCCCCAGCATGGGCATCACAAGGATGGGCATGAGTAAAATGCCTGCATGTCGTGGACGTCTTCAGGAAGGGCCAGCTGACGGACACCGCGAAGGTCCGGTACGAGCCAGAACATGTGGAGCTTGAGGCTGCTGTGGAGACTGAGCAGATAATCCGATCGGCCACCGAGCTCAACGAGACCGGGATCCAGTTCAAGAAGAGCCGGACCAACAGTCTCAAGGACATCTCCTTTGCCAGAGGGGTCCTGAGCCTCCCCGTTATCAAGGTGACTGACACCACCGAGTCCGTGTTCCTCAACCTCATGACTTTCGAGCGCTTACACATCGAGGCTGGGAACGAGATCACAGCCTACATCACCTTCATGGACAACATCATCAACAGTGAACAGGATGTTGCGCTGCTTCATGCCCAAGGCATCATCCAGAATGGCGTTGGAAGTGACAAGGCAGTCGCCAAGCTAATCAACTCTCTGTGCAAGGAAGTGCCTCTCACATCCAACAAAAGCCTTGATGTTGTGCAAAAGAACATCAGTAAGTACTTCGCGAGGCGCTGGCACAAGTGGAGGGCTAATCTCAACCATACCTACTTCAAGAGTCCTTGGACTATTTTGTCTCTCATCGCCGCCTTCTTCCTCTTCGCGCTCACTGCAGTGCAGACAGTATATTCCGTGCTCAGCTACAATTGAACCCTCCCGTTGCCTAATAATTTCCTTTTTCCATTTTTAAGTTTTTCTCCTAATGGCTGATGCTTGATGATTATCTCTCGATTGGTTGTTGATTGTTGTCGTGAATGATTTTCCTACTATTTCCAGTCGTGCTTATTTCCCTCTCTATATGTTTCAAACGATGGACATTTGGCTGTTTATATATCATTATCAGATGATGATTCTCTTGTTTCAGTCTTCTTCATTTTTGTCCAATTTGGATAGGTATTCTGACGGATGATCAAGTTTTAGGCAAATGAAATCTTCCATTAAAACATTTTCTTCTTGATTAAATTTTGTTGAAGTTGTTCCAGAAAAACCAAGACTCTGCAAGTTTCTAGATCTATTGTAAGTAGTTAAAGTATGTGGTTCTAGCTTAGTTGGTGGTAGTTAGAAGTAATGGCTAAAAATCTGTCCAACATGAAATATAAAGCAAATTTCTCTGTTTGTGACGGAGATTCTTAGTAGAAGAGTCAATTAGGAAGGACTATAAAAAGGCTTCATGCTCGTTCATTCATGTCCAGATCAACTACAGCTCCACAAATCCCTTGTACCAAACATTTTGATAATACAAACAGCTCCAAAAGCGCCTTCCTTTGTTCCTTTGTCAAGTAAATCCCAGACATACACACTTGCTCATTAAAACCAAAAGCTAACAGTGGTATTAGAGACTCATTCGGTTGCTATTGGACATGAGTCCTATCTACCAATAAGGTCGCAGATGCGCTAAGTCAAAAGTCATCAATTGTGCAAATGATGGTTCAAGAGTAGACTCTACTCGAAGGAGTTTGAGATTTGAATTTCAAGTTTGAAATAAGCCACCATCTTTTGGCTATCCTCAGAATTGAACTGGAAGTGTAGGTGAAGATTAAGACGTTGCAATCATCAGACCTTGAAATCTAGAAGATTCTACAAGAAGACACAAAAAAGAGGAAAACGGATATTCAAGTAATTGAGGATGGAATATTAAAGTTTCATGGACGATTATGCTTGCCCAATAATGTGGAGCTTAGGGAAGAAATCTCGTTGGAAGCCCATCGTAGTGGTTATAATATTCAGTTAGGCAGCACAAAGATGTTTCAGAATCTACGCCAATAATATTGGTAGAACGGTATAAAGGTAGATATCACCAAGCTTATCACCAATTGTTTAACATGTCAACAAGTGAAGGCACAACATTGCAAGCTTGGCGAACTTTTGCAACATCCGGAGATTGCCAAATGGAAATGGGAACATATTACGATAGATTTTGTGATAAGATTGCCGAGAAGTCAGTGGGGTAACAATTCCATCTGGGTCATGGTTAAGAGGTTGACAAAGTTTGCACAATTCATCACCATACGAAAGGACTTTGCCTTAGACAAATATGCTGAATTGTATGTGCAATAGATAGTTTATCTTCATAGAGTGCTAGTAACAATCATGTCAGATCGAGATCCTAAGTTTACAACGGCTTTTTGGAAAAGTTTGCAAACTGCCTTAGGAATAAAGTTACAGTACAACACAACCTATCATCTGCAGATGGATGGCCAATCTAAAAGGACTATTCAAATGCTCAAGGATATGATGTGAGCTTGCATATTAAACTTTAAGGGAAATTATGAGGAACAATTTCATCTGGTTGAGTTCACCTACAACAATAGCCATCAGCAGAGCATCAAGATGGCAACATTTGAAGTGTTGTATGACAAGGTTTGCAGAACTCCTATCTGTTAGGACAAAGTTGAAGAACGCAAGATTACGGGTCCTGAGTTAGTTTAGTAGTTAGTGGACGCCGTCAAAGTCATTCAAGAAAAGCTTAGGATAGCCCAAAGCCATCAAAAGAGTTATGCAGATAAACGACATCTAGGCTTTTAGAGTTTCAAGTAGGCAAACACGTTGTTCTCAAAGTGTCACCGATGCTAGGAACTTCGCGTTTTGGCAAAAAGGAAAAGCTAAGTCCAAGGTACGTTGGTCCCTTCGATATTTTGGAGCGAATTGAGACTTTAGCATATCATATCGCCTTGCCATTGAGACTCACTCAAGTATATGATGTCTTTCACGTGTCGATATTGAGGAGGTATGAACCTAATCTGACCCACGTGCTAAATTTTGAAGAAATAGACGTGGATGAAAGGGTATCGTACATAGAGAGGCCAATTTGGATAGTGGATCAAAAGGAGCAAATGCTATGCAACAAGACAATTCCCTTAGTCAAGGTGGTCTAGCAACACAATGGAATGGAGGGAGTCACGTGGGAAAGCAAAGAGATGATGAGGTATTAGCATCCCCACCTTTTTGAGGAAGTCTTGTAATATTTCAAATTTTGAGGACAAAATTTTTGTAAGAGGGAAAGAGTTGTGATATGAAGTGGTTATTTCATCAATGAGCTTAAGGTTAATTTACTTTAAACTGATCATTTATGAGTTAACTAATTTATTAGATGAGGCCGTAAATGGTTAAAACGCGAAAGAGTAGAGAATTTAGTTAGAGATCGACCGCTCAATCATAAGGATTGACAATTGTCAATATTACACTGTTATAAATCAATTAGCGAATGGACTAATGGAAGTACATAGACAGTTTGCGGGTGGTTCCACACAATTACGATAATCGCGTCAGACGACGATAAATCTATTTTCTATTGATCTTGTACTCATGATACATAGTTGAACTCTCGCGATTACATGACAACCAAAGATCATCCACGATTTGAAGTGAGGTACAAACGTAGATCAAAAATTATAGATCACAAGTCAATTGCGCAAAAACCTCTAAAAGCCATCTGATAATTTATGTCGTACTAAAGTCACATTTGATCAATTTTAACCATAAAATTTAATTCAATTTCGGGAATCAAACTTTTGAGGATTTCCAAACCCATACATTGGACATCCCCTCTTTTGTTTGTCAAATTTTCAGCAAGTTCAAAATTTTCGGAAAAAGAATTATAAGACAAAAATTGGAAACCGGAAAGGGAACCAGGCCTAAGGGAAAAATTAGAAAGTTTGGACAAAAAGTAAATGAAATGTCCAAAGGAAAAAGAAATAAAGGAAAGGAGGAGAGGATTTTAGGGGATTTTGTTGGATTTATCAATGATAAAGATTTTGAAAAAAATCTGGAAATCTCTCTCTCTCCCCCCCCCCTCATTTCCCCCTTGGACGGCTGAACCTCCTTCCTCCTCCTCTCTCTCATTTTGCTTCTCCTTCTTCATCTTCATCTTCTTTATTCTTCCTTGGGTGACCACCATCACCGCCCTCATCACCACCGTCCACCACTACCTCCATCTCCACCGCCCAAGCCAAGCCCAAGCTTGGTCGTACGTTTTGAGGAGTTACCGCTGCCGCGCCGCCTTCGTTGTCGCTTGTCCACGCCATCATTGTTCCTCACGTTGTCGCTCACTGACCTCACCACTGCCACAAGCCACCACCAAGCACTCCTCCCTCCTTAGCCAAGCCATGGGTCTCAAGTGTCGAGCTACCACCATTCGTGTCTCCACTCAAGCCATGAGACCCAAGTTCTCGTCGCCGTCACACCGCCGTTGTCACGAGCTCCCCATCGCTAGAAAACTAGTGAGTTAATTCATAATCCTTGATTAGGAAGTTAATTGCCTTTATAGGTAGATTTAGTTAGGGCTAATGGTAGTAGTGGCCTTTAATGATGGTTTAGCCCTAACTAAGGTTAATGATGGATTAGATTAAGGTTAATAAAGGTTACTCTTAACTAAGGATGGTTAGTTTAATTAATCATGTTCAAGTTAATTAAGTGTGGTTAGTTTAATTAATTATAATTACCTAAATTAATATTAATTATTTAATTAATTGTGATTAGTCTAATTAAATGTAATTAGTTTAATTAATTGCAATCAATATTAGTTAATCACTATTAGACTAATTAACAACGATTAGTATTAATTAATTATAGTTAGTTTAATTAATTTTAGTTCATCATAATTAATCGTGATTAGTGTAATTAATAGCTATTAGCTTAATTAATCGCGTTTAACACTAATTAATCATGATAGTGGAAATTAATTATGGATTAGTCGTTAAGTAGAATTTTACGCTTGTTTTATTGGATGAATATGTGCTTAATTCAGCTTGTCTAAGCTTTTTATGCCATGATGTTGATTGCCCAAATCATGAGTTTAATGTTTATTTGACAAGAAAATGGCAAATTTTGAGGTGTCGTGTTTGGACCTCATGTTTTATATGTTAAATGGGGCAATGGGATTTTAAAATTAAAGCGTGCAAATTTTGGTGAGTTAATTTTAAGTACAAGATCACGTTCAATTATTTTACTGAAATTTTAAATGTAAAGATTTTCTGAGGTTTGTTATCTAAGTACAAACTCTACGGTAGATTAAAATTGGCTTGAATCTTGGTGTGCTTGTGTGGTCATTTAATTGAACTCATCGGCGTACTTGTGTGGTCACTTAATTGAACTTGTCACCCAACGGGAGTTTGAGGACAATGCCTAATGTTTATTGGATGCCCAATGGGGATCCAGATGCTGAGTTACAGTTGAGGCCGGACCAATGCTCCTTTATGACATTCCATCCAGGCGGGGATTTTAGACAATGCCATTCCTGATAGGGCAGGACAATCCCCGGTCATGCTGGAAGACCGTTAACTCGTGTGTTTGTGGCATTGCGCTTGATTACGAGGTAAAACTATGAGGCACGGTATGGGACAAACCAGAACAGGTTTTACTTTATAATTGGGACATGTGTAGATGCATGGTGCATGAGAGTTATGTGTTCTAGTTATTGATTATACTTGTTGAATGATAATGTCATATGTGATGTACTAATATGCAGGAGTGTGCCAAGGCGAGACAAGATTGTATATCGTTGTATGTTTAGACTGCCTCCAAAACGAATTTGCATCCTAATTAGGGCTTAGGCTGGTAAGTTGCTGAAATTTATATCTTACCCCATTATTATTAATTATTTTTCGGGCTCGTAGTATGGAGAACCATCATATTAGGTTCAAGGTCCCTATGGAGACGAAAAGTTGGCATCGCGTTAGAGAAGTTTAAGTTAACTTTAGACCCCTACAGGTTTTTGTAATGGTTTGTAAATATGAAACTTCCCAAGTTAAACAAACATATAAAACAAAGTAGCATTTTGGAAGTATTACCATTGTATTGCTTTACTGTCCCTATTCTTTACTGATTGACTGTTGTTTATATAAATTGCTTCTGCATGGGTTTAATTAAAAGAGAAAAAGG
Organism: Eucalyptus grandis x Eucalyptus urophylla; assembly: GCA_028830015.1. Taxonomy (NCBI): domain Eukaryota; kingdom Viridiplantae; phylum Streptophyta; class Magnoliopsida; order Myrtales; family Myrtaceae; genus Eucalyptus; species Eucalyptus grandis x Eucalyptus urophylla. The sequence goes on from CM054204.1 coordinate 20,146,814, forward strand.
ATGGATCGGCGACACATCTTGGAACGTTGCACTTTAATCGATAGTTGAGGAACGTTCACACACTCAGGGGTTCAGGGCGTGACAATAGGAGTCTAGTTAATGTGCAACTGGAATAAGATTACAACAACCAATTCTCTGAGTTCAAATCCAATTAGGATAAGTGTGCTGGGCTTTAATCCAACAAATTCGGTTTAACAAACCGATCTCATCCTCTAATCAGATTAGTTTCGTATACTTGATCGAATTGTTTTTGTTTGTGGCTCAAACTCATACTATAATTTGACAACATACTAAAAGAAGAGTTTATGACGCAACAAAGGCACGCATCATTAGACTTCAATCTCTTCAAAATGCTAAAATAAACAATTATGAGACCTCAAACAATAATGTGGAAGATTAAGAGGACACTTAAATTACACAAGGGCTTAAGGAGATGATACCAGGGTAGAAGAAAATTATTTGTGACACTTATTAGAGTACAATATCATTGTCGACTCTGTAGAAGAATTGAAGGTTTTAAAAACCATGTTTGTGAGTGAATTAATTGACTCTTTGGGGGCGTATAAAAAAAAAGACTAATGCTACGAGATGAAGATTGTAGCCAAAACAGAGCACAATAAAGCATACACACGAATCTCACGAAAAAACTCTCTCTCAAGGATTTTTTTTAGTTCAATCGTCAGTGATCCTTCTCCATCGCTCCTCAGATGTTGTCACCATCATCGATTGACCCCGTCCGTTGCTTCCAAGTCTTGTCGGCTGTGCCTCTCTTCTCCCTCCCTTTATGTGAGTGTTCAAAGCTCCTCATGCTTGCTCGGTCCTTCTTTGCCGGCACCAATCACGCTTGATGTTTTGCTTCAAACCCAACGATATCTTTCCAACCTTAAGTACTCAAGAACAAGGCTACCATTCAAACCATGACATCTGCTTCCAAATTGTCAAAAAAAGCTTGAATGAGAGAGAGAGAACAATATAGGAAGAGAGATAAAATTGCTTTAAAGCGGCAGCATTTTGTGATTAAAGGCCAACTCATCATCACAAGGATTTTTTATAATGAAAAAAATACTTAGGCATTAAAATTTACGGTCCATTCATTTTGTGAAAAATATCATGTTTTTGGAAAATATTTTCTAGGAAGTCATTTTCCAAAAAAATAACTATATCTTTTTGTGTTAAATTGAAACCTAAAAAATGAGTGAAAAATATTTTTCGTTGTCCGTTATCTAAATTGATTTTTTAAAATAAAAATTACCCAAAAAAAAACTAAATTTCAATATTTTTAATTGACCAAAAAAATTTAATCTTAATTTATATATATTTTTAAAAATAATTTTTAAAATCAAAATTTTTTTATTTTTAATTTTCTTTTTTTTCCTTTCTTTTTCTTTTCCTCCCTCCTTCTTCCTCCTCCTTCCTCCACCACTGCGTGCATTGACATGGCCAGTTGCCTGGCGATCAACCAAAACACAATCGCCAGATTCGACAAGCTCGAGGCTCGGCCGATCCAGGTGAGCCGCGAGCTTGTTGGCCAACTGACAAGGCTTGCCTAGATCAGCTGAGCCTCGAGCTTGCCAACCTTAGCAGAGCTTAAGCTTACTTGGATCAAGTGAGCCGTGACCTCGCCAACCCAATACATGGAAGCTCGAGCTCCGCCGAGGCCAGCAAGTCCACAGCTTGCCAAATCCGATGAGCATGAGCCTCGCCCTAACCGGATTTGGCCTTAGGCAAGGCTGGAGTTGGCCTATGGCCTGCAACTGACCATGGAAGAAGAAAAAGAAAAGGGAAGAAAAGGAAAAATAATTAAAAACTCGATTTAAAAAAAAAGAAAAAGGAAAAAGAAAACATAAAAATAAAGAAGAAGAGGGAAAACAAAGAAAATTAAAAATAATTCTAATTAAAGAAGAAGAAGAAGAAGAAGGAGGAGGAGGAGGAGGAGGAGGAGCAGGAGGAGCAGGAGGAGGAAGAAGTGAGGGCTTATAGGGATGTGAGTTTCTCTTGGAAAGACTTTTTTCCTTTCATGAAAATGTTTTCCTTAAGCAATTCATTTTCCATGGAAAAAATATTAGAAAATTCGGAAAACGTTTTATCGGGAGTTACTTTTCGTAAAATGAACGGAGTCTTAATGAAAAGGCCACATTATATTTTTTTTGTTGGAATTTCTCGTCAATGGCACTTTAAGATTTCGTTTTTTTTTTTTTTTTTCCGATTCCACACTTAAGTAAACCGATGAAAATTTTTAGCAATGAAGTGAGTACCGTATGAAACTTTTAGCACTTTTAGTATCTTATGCCTCCATAATTTAGTTTGATGCAATTGCTCTCCCGCAATAGATTCAGGGAAATCCGTGGGGGTTTACACCGTGGACATACAAAGTATCAAAACACAGACCACCCTCTTGTGATTCTTGAACAAAACAAAGTACTTACATAAATTACTGTGGTGTTTACTCTTGCGTGATGTGATTCTTTTCTTTTTGCCTCCATGTATGGAACAATTTTATTCTCCTCCCTCTTTAGTCGTGCTCCAGGAAAGGTGGTCCACATAATTAACGTGGACCCCCAAGAAATGGTTGCGCACTCGATTACTCCTATAAGATTAAGATCTAAAGAGTTGTCTTAATGAGACAGAATTATGTACTGGGTCAATTGATGTGTTTTGCTTGTTTACGAGTATATACCCAAAATCCTAAAATGAGCCTTCTGGGCTTGTCCAAGATGGGCTTTATCCTTCAGCATTTGCAACAAAAGGGCTCAACAAAAAGCCTTTTGATCTTCCTTTCCTTGAGGAACAGTTGACCCTGACCATGACCAACAAAAGGGCTCAACAGCTCATGCCTATGATCGTGTACTATAAAGCTGTCTTTGGTGGGATTTTTTTGTCGAATAAGATATTGATGGGATTTGTTATATGGTGTCTATTCTTTAGTAAATATCCGGATATAACATAAATAATAAGAGAACTGCTCTATTGACGAAGAAATCTGCTGCTCTAAAGCACTGTTAACGAAAACTTCGCCTTCATGCCGCACAGCGAAGACATCCCCCCAGATCAGGGGCCCCGCGACTTCCGCGACAGTTCTCCGTGGAGTCCAAGAAGCAGTCGCGAGAGAGGAAAAAATGATAAAAGATTGAAAAAAGGGATCTTTCAGGGGAAGGTGGCTCGGTTCTTCTCCCTCGATCCACCATTGCCATACGTCACTGCAACTTCAAATTTCACCGAGCCTTGCCTTCTTGTCATCACTACAACACCGTCATATTCCTTTTCCCCCACTTTTTTTAAATGACTTTCATCGACAATGCCAAATTTTGTCAACTCAACACCAAACAAGCGAGAAAGTCACGCATACCTCCATCCTCATATACCTTCATTTATTTCCCCTTTGTTTTCTCTCTAATCTGATCCACTTTCTTTTTCCTTGTGTGTATGTTGTCCTTATGGATATAATATGTATTCATCATCACTACAATATTCACAATCTATGTCTTTATGCAGACAGAGTATCTAAAAAATCTCTCACATCTAGATGACATATGGTTACAGATATGATGAATGGTTTTGACTCAACCGATATGAATTAAAAAGAAAAAAACTGGATATATATGTTGATGGATAATCTAAATGAAAGAAACCAGTGCGATTAACTATATCATTAGATTTAGATAATCCCATATTTATGTCATTAATCCACAAGGTTTTGGCTCTCACTTTATATGATTTATTAATAAATATTACAATTTATTTTGGGTTTGATAATAATAGAACTCGATGAGTTGAAATTTATTTACTTAAAGTGGATCCTCTCAAAAAGGCAAAAAAAGAAAAAAAAAATACATCGCGACCAGAAAAATGGCCATGGTTATATTGGAAGCAAAAGACAGATGTGATTATTTAGATGTTGATGCAATCCGAAACCGAACATTTCTCGCTTCTCCACCCGCCACAAAAATAAATGAATAATCAACAAAAAAATTTTAATAAAGAGAACAAAATGAAATGAGACCATCTTTTTCTTTTTCTTCAAATTATCATTTCACTGTTGCCGGAGCTAGAAAATTCGACTTAACTGCATGAAGAATAATTCAGTTGATTAAATTTACTGCTAGTCAAATCAAACAGAAGAAACTATCATTAAAGTGATTTAATTTTAGTTGAGGAAGTTTTCTTCTTCTTCTTCTTCTTTTCCGTTTGGACACGTGATTATGAATTGTCATTCTCATCGACTCCACGGTGGTTTAGAGGGAAAAAGCACATCAAGAATGGAATCCCCTCCTTACCATGTGCGGTCGGATGGAGCCAAATCTACATTAGTTGGTCCGCCTGCAATTTCCCCCTGTTATAGGTGGTCGTCAGTGCGAAACATGAGACCACAATACAAAAGAAAATTATATTCATCCATGGCAGTTGCGAGGCAGTATGCTTTTTGAGCACGTGGCTAAAAATAATTTAATATGAATTGCCACATCATGTTAAACAACTCAATTGAAATGCATTTGAATCTTTATTAGGCTTGTTTATATCAGCTGTCAATATTCTCTCTTATTCGATTCCTCGTACAAATTGTCGGATTTTCCCTTGTACATGTGCATCATGAACATAAAATCCCATGGAAATGGAGATGGGCCGCCACCACCCCCGAGACAACCGCGAGAATCTCTCCTTTGTTTAGGAAGAAAGAAGACTAAGCAGCCCAGGCATGCGAAGGACTCGAAAATATTATCTGCATCCTTTGAGAAAGAGAGAGAAAGTTGGTGCTCTTCTTCTTGTTTTGTAAGTCGTATGATACCGTTCTCTAGGCATCATAAACTCGCGTGCATTATGATATGTTTACTGATCTGCAATTAAGTACGAATTGCATTGGTTAGATAATTTATCTTTGTCCTTTGAGAAAGAGACGAAATGGCGGTGCTTGTCTACTTGTTTTGTGAGCTGTATGACAATCAATCTCTAGCTGTCATAAACTCGCGTGCATTATGATAAAATAAGACCGGTAGTTGACTTGATATTATGGTCTTTGTCCTTTGAGAAAGAGATCTAAAGGGAGTTGAATTTGTGTTGTACCCACGGAAGCAAAAGCGTTTATCCTAGATTCAGTTAAATAATCTTCAGCCCTCTGTGCATAATCTTCATTAGATTTTAATGAATCACACTCCATTTGATTAAATAATTGTGAAAAACACATCCTTAATATTTGAAAAGCATAAGCTACCATGACGTATTTTAGTCAGTATTATCTGAGACCTTACCAGCCATCTAAATTTACACATTTCACAGATTATCATCATATTAAAGAAATCTACCAAACTTTTGGATACTTATCTGCAATTACCAATGTCATATAAATATCTATCAATCTTTTATAATCTTGAAGTCCTAATGTCCGATGTTGATAAGCATAAATCAAAATCAACGGCTAACTCTCCTACAAAATACATACAAACATGAAACTTACTGCCCTAACTTGAACTTATGAGCATGTCTCAATATGTGAACTATAACATACTTCGTTTGAATATGTATCAACTCAGTTTCAAAGCCGTGCATGTTTGTTTGGCTTTAAGAGAAGGTAAAAACTTTTCTTTACTTTTCCGCCATAATTTAGAATATTGTTTAAATTTCAAAAACTTATGAAAAAATATATGTGAGTCTACGTGCTGGCATTTGAGTACTTTCAGGAGTTCAAGATTTAAAAAGAAGTTAAAATGCTTAAACTGTAATTATTTAAGTTAAGCAAAAAAGTTAAAAAATAAAAAAAATAAAAAGTTGTTCCGAACATACTAGTGACTAATGGAAACATGTCAATATAGGGGAGGAGCAACTTGGTCTTTTCTAAATAGGGTTTTGCTTAGAGGTGTGCGAATAGTATTGCATGTATAAAGCTTTTAAGGAGTTATTGGGTCAACAGTGGAGAAGGATCCAATATGATATAAATATAAGCACCATTTTACAAAATTGAACAACAAACACGCCAATTTTATAAAAGAAATGATGCAACAAACTTTGATTAACTACTTGAGCTTGTGAGTCATGTCTAAATACTTAAGAAAAATGTATCACATGATTTACAACTCGATTTCAGAAACTAGTTTATATTGAAATACCGTTGAGTGAGGACAGGAAACGTACATGCACTGGCCTGTGTAATTAAAGGAAACTTTTCTTTTTCCCTCTTTTCTTTGGAAGGAATAAAAAATGACCATCGGGAATAAGTATGTTTAGATGTTAGGGTTTATATATGGCCGTCAAGCCCTTGACATCAATAATGCACATTGGGAAGGTGAAATCGGAGGGTTTCCCAAGCCACTAAATCCGGGTCAAACAAAGAAGTGATGGCTCCACACGTCTTTTTATTTAAGCAAAAAGCCATTCATTATTACATTGAAAGCAAGAGGGAGGAGATTCTAATAAGCATACCCTTTTCCGTTATTGCACTCACTCTACATGCACTTACTTGTAAATTTCCTCTTCAAGGCTTCCTCAACATGTTTCCAAAGTACTGTTTTCTTGATGCATATAAACTCTCTTCATGGATGGTTGAGCGGATACTTGAGATAAAATAAAAAGAGAACATCTTTCTATTTCTCTCCAAATTATCATTTCACTGTTGCTGGAGCTAGTCGATTTAACTGCATAAAGAATAATTTAGTTGGATAAATTTACTGCTAGTCAAATCAAACAGAAGAAACTATCATTAAAATGATTCAGCTCAAAAAACATTGTATGAGTGATTTAATTTTAGTTGAGGAAGTTTCATTTCTTTTGTTGGGGTATGAAAAAGCACCACAAGAATGGAATCCCCTCCTTACCTTGTGTGGTCAGATGGATCCAACTAATGCTGACATGGATAATTCTTAAAAAGTTTCATTTTTATCGATTTTTTTTTTCTTGTTCTTTTTTCTTTTCTTCCTTCCTTCCTTCCTTCCTTCTTTATTTCCTATTGTGGCCAAGCTATGGCCAAAGGGTCGTTGAAGCTTGCCGGCCACTAGGTGAGGGCCTCAAACCACAAAGCCCTCATTGGTCGCCAGCGAGAGTCACGGCCCTCACTTGGCCTTGCTAGCTATGAACACAAGCGGCCTTGCCCATGGTTGGCAAGGACATGGCCTCCTTTGCCCGTGGCCAGCGAGGTTGTTCTCACCCCCACAGGCACTCATGTTCTTCAGTAGCATAGAAGAAAAATAGAACCAAACAAAAAGCGAAGGAGGTATAGATTTTTTACCTTTAATTGTGCCCAAGAGCATAAGTCCAATGAAGTAACGCAAGCCGACCACGGGCAAGGCCACCTTCACTTGCTGCTAATGAGGCCATCTGAGGCTAGCCTCGCCCAAATCTAGGCTAAGCCGCCTTACCTGCAGTCCCCAAGCCTCAACCCTCACTGGCCATAGCTCGCTGGCCACAGTCGGAAACAAAGAAGGAAGGAATGAAGAAAAAGAAAAGAAAAATAATAATAATAATAAATTTGAAAAAAATAAAATATTATTAAAAATTGCCCATGACAGTGTTGGCCGAACTCAATGAAAAAAATGTTTAAAACTAAATTATCACACTTCCAATAGATTTAAAAAAAAAAATTGATAATTTTTCCGCTCGTCACGTCATTTTAAATGACTCAATTGAAACACATTCGAGTCTTTCTTAGATTTGTTGACATCGGCTATTAATATTCTTTCTCTTATTCGATTCCTCGTACAAATTATCGGAATTCCATTGTATATGTGCATTGGGAACATAAACCCCCGTGGAAATAGAGACGGGCCACCACTACCCCCCAGACAACCTCGAGAATCTCCCATTTGTTTAGGAGGAAAGAAGATTAAGTAGTCCAAGCATGAGAAAGCTATGTGCTCTCAATAATATGACCTTTGTCCTTTGAGAAAGAGACGGAATGATAGTGCTCGTCTTCTTATTTTGTCGACTGTATGACATCGACCTCTAGGCATCATAAACTCGGTGCACTATTATTAGCCTATTGATCTATAATTAAGTACGAATTGGATGGACCATAAGCAATGAGGTTAAGGCTTCGGACATGGATTATTGTGATAAAATAAGACGGGTAGTTGACTTGATAATATGGTCTTTCTCCTTTAAGAAAGTGACCTAAAGGGATTGGATTTGTGTTGCACACACATAATCAAAACCGTTATCCCAGATTCAGATAAGAAATCTTCCTTCCTTTGTGTATAATCTCCATTAGATTTTAATGAATTACACGCCATTTAATCAACTTTAATAGCGAAAACACAACCTTTTGAAAGGCATAAGTTACCATGACATATTTTAGTCAATATTGATTGAGATCTTACTAACTATCTAATTATACACAGTTCAAAGATTATCATCATATTAATGAAATTTGCCACACTTTTGGATAGTTACTAAAGTTATTTGAATGGCATCTACTAATGCATATCTGCAATTACCAAGGTGATATAAATTTCCATCATTCTTCTATAATCTTGAAGTCCTAATGTACAATGTCGATTGATAGTTTATCATTATAAATCGAAATCAACAACTAATTGTCTTGCAGAAGGAATATAAAAGTGAAACTTATTGCCCTAACTTTAACTAATGAGCCTGTCATGCAAAGGTGACATGTAACATGCTTTGTTTGAACATTTATCCACTCGGTTTCAAAGCCGTGCATGTTTGTTTTGATTTAAAATAAAGTAAAAAGTTTTCTTTACTTTTCCGCCAGAATTTAGAATATTGTTTAAACTTCAAAAAATTATTAAAACAATACATGTAAGTTTATGCGTTAGTATTTGAGTACTATGCAAGTTTTAGAAGTTTAGGATTTAAAAAGAAGTTAAAATGCTTAAACTATGAAATTCAAATTAAGCAAAAAATTTAAAAAATAAAAGTCGTTCCAGACACACTAATGATAAAGGAGACATATCAATGTAGATATAAAACTTCTTATTAGTTATCCAGTACAATACACAAATTCAAAGTTAACCACTCAAAATACTCAAAACCAACAAATTACTCAAACCATTCATGTGACATCCAGATTTTCAGGTTCTAATTTCGATTAGATAAATATGGCCGTTTTTGTTCAGTTGAAGCCAGGGATTGTGAAATTGGGATGCAAGTGGGCTATATTGGTAGGGAAAAATACCAATTGGAATGACGAGGTGTTGAATGAAATTATGAGAGTCAATTTAAATTGAATCAAGAGGGATTAAGGTCCAATTGGGAAGAAAAATTAGCAAAATTCGTATGCCACCTCTACCCCATATTTTGGCCTACCTAAATGCTTCTAGAATGGGCAAATTTGTCTTTGAATTGTGAGTGGAGGGCAGCTCATGGTCGCCCACGTGCGGATGACATAAGAGAGAGAGTGAGAGAGGAAAAAGGGGAAACCGGTTACCCCTTTTCTTCCTCGTCGCTGTCTCTCTCCCTTGCATCTCCATCTTCTTCCCCTTTCTTTAGGGTTTCTTCTTCAGCAACAACCGAAGAAGCCGAAGCAGCAGCAGCAGCTTCGCCCGTCGCCACCTCTCGCCGTCATCGTCGCACACCCGCAAGCACCGGAGCTGCTCGCAAACCCAAACCCGCCGCCGTGCTGCCGTCCGCGCATCTCCGCCCCCTCTCCTCCTTCTGGTTCGAATAGAACCGACCAGCAAAAGTAGAAGCAGCGATCGGCGGTGCTTGAAGGAGCTGCAATCGCGCCGGAGCTGCCATCGCCGCCGCACGCCGCCTCGCCGCCATTCGCCTCACGCTCGCCCGCCGTGCGCCGTCTGCCCCTGTCCAAACGAGCTGCTGTCCAGCTTCTGTTGCGCCTCTGGTCGGTCTCGTTTGGCCACCTCAGGCCGCCGCCCGACCTCCTCCAGCCACCGTCAGCCTCGCCGGAGCTCCGCCTTGCCCTCAGCCGCCCTTGGCCGCCTGAACCAACGCCAAAACCGCCCCTTCCAACAGCGAACAAAGAAGACAGAAAATGGGTATTGCAGCGAGGTTTTGGCCAATTTTGGCCGCCTTCCCGAGCCCGGATGCTCGGCCCGCTTTGAGGACAGTTGATCCTCGCGTGGAGCCCGTCGTCCGTCGTTTTGAGTGATTAGTGATTTTTAGTTAATTGCTTTGCATATTAGTTGTGTGATTAGTGTAATTAGATAGATAATTGCCTATAGTATTTATTGGAAGCTTCTTGGGATTTTTCCCGTCCCTTATCGGGCAAATCAGGCCTAGGTGGAATTTTTAGGAATTAAATATTAATTTTCAGAATTAATTATTTAATTATTTATTTTTCGGAAATTCAATTGGATGGTCAGTGACCGGGATTTTATACTGATGATCATGATGCAGTCCATTTATTTAATTGAGCTTTATATTATGCTAAATTGAATTTATTTTATTTATTTATTTAATTTTCGAAATTAATTATTTAATTATTTATTTTCCGGAAATTCAACCGGGATGGCTGGTGACCGGAATTTTGTGTTGATTTCAGTGAGACTTTCTATTTATTTAATTGAACACTGGTTTGTGGAAATTTAGTGAGTTGATGAGTATGTGGGGATTTATCCAAAAAATGATCAGTGTTGGTATTCAATTAAAATTTGACTGTGAAAGGTTGTGAGTAGAACCTCGGAAGCTGCCAAAGTATGGCTGTGCCATGTGGGGCCGAGTTTTGCCACCGAATTTGGAATTAGTCTCGCCCGTTGGGCCGTAAATTGCCACCTCACAAAGGTCGTGCCCGTTGGGCCGCAATCTGCCACCTATTAAAGGTCGCGCCTGATAAGACCGTAATCTGCCACCTATTAAAGGTCACGTCTAATAAGGCCGTAATCTGCCACCTATTAAAGGTTGCGCCCATTGGGCCGTAATTTGCCACCTAAAGAATGATCTAGTGAGACCGTAAAACCACTAAATCTAAGAAAGTTGCTTGGTGGGGCTGTGATTACCACCTGTAAATAAGTTGTGTCCTAAGGATCGTGAATTATATTTGGGAATTGAGTTGAAATAGTTGAAATGGCCGGAAGTGGTCTTGTTGACATGTAATCGACTGGATCGATTGATCATTGCTTTGATTTGATATTGTGAATTGATTAATTGAAGGGAAATGACCGTGAATGGTTTTGTTGGTGCGTAATCGACTAGGTCGATTTGATTGATGCTTCAATCTATGATGTGATTGCTTGGGTGTCTGTTTGATCTGTGATAATATGCAGGTGGAATTTGAGCCCAAGGTAAGTCCTTTAACTCATGTGGTGCATAGGCAGCCCTAAGGTGTATTAGTTTACTAATCGGGTCTTAGGAGGTAGAACTTGCTGAGACGTTGTCTCAGTGGTTATTGAATAACCATTTCAAGACCCATTTTAGGAGCTTAAGGAGGAGGAACCTGATGAGGAAAACCCTGATAAGGAACCCAAAGAGGAGTACGTGGAGGAGGACCCCAAGGATGACCCCGAGTACGACCCGAATGAGGACTGAGATCCTGTCCTGTCTTGTCAGACCTTGTTTGCATGTGAATAGACATTAGACCAAAGTTGTGTATATATATAGTATTGTAGAATACTATGAGATGCATGTAAAAAGGTGTAGTTGTGAATTTTCAGTAAGAAAAATATATGGCCTGCTTTTCTATCACATTATTTTATTGTTTGGGGAATTATAACTGTTTCCGCATATGCATATATAAATGAAAGGGTCGGCGATACATAGTCCTGGGATATCGCATAGTGTAATCGGCCAAAAAGTAAGGGATGTGTGCGTGCCTGAGATCGGGGCGTGACATCCCCTTTTTGTGGTATCAGAGCAATGGTTAGGTATTGGAGTGATAAGGTGCGATGACCTATGGGATAGTAGTAGGAAAGACCTTTAAATTCATGACTGATGCATGTCTTTGGTAGTTGATTGGTAGAATTGTTTGTCGGGTGTGAATTGCTTGCTTTTAATTATTGTGGATTCGGAAGGCAGAGTGTTGACTCTGGCCAGCTCGAGTGTAAGAGTGCCACCGCAAGTTGGTACTAGTGTAGCAGCGTTGAATGATCCTAAGTCCGATAAGATTGATTTGATGCAAGTATTTCTTGGGATCTGGATGAGCTAGTAAGATCAGTATCAAGTTGTTGTTGTTGCTACCTTTGTTGAGGTCCAACCTGGAAGGATAATCAGAGAATAGAATTCGATATTTGAGTCCAGATTCAGCGAAGCAGATTTGGAATTCGGTCAGGGGAAAAGACTGATGTTGAGGGAAGAGTATTTTGTTCCATTCAATAGGAATGGTGGAATAGTCAGGTTAGCATTCAGACAAATGGAACATGTTGTTCCATGGAAGACGATATGGATCAGTCTCGTGTATTCTGAGGACAGGAGTTTGTGTAAAACGTCGCCAGTACAGATAATGATTTATGGGTTGTCCGCATTAGTAGATGGAATCTCGACAATGGTTACTACTGTCACTGTCGATAAGATAGTTCAAAAAAAGTGCACCATAGAAAGCACTGTGGAATTTCTAGGATAGGTCTCTGGTACAAGAAATAGTGCATCCTAACACTTGACAAGAGGTAGAAGACTCACCAGATAGGTGTCGAAATTGTGGGAGGAAACCTGGATGAATTCAGTGCTCGAGTATGATGAGTAGAATGGGCTCATGGAGCATCTTGTAGTAATAGATCATGGTTGTGGAGCAATTTAACTTAGTCCAGGAGCACATGAAAGTGTCGAGTTTATTAGGAGTCGAAATGAATCTTCGATTTCTTTAATCTCGTCAATTGAAGACAACCCATTTGTTCAATGGAGATTGTTGAGGTTACTTGGTGATGGTTATAGTTAAGACAGATTGGAGAATTGGATATAGAAGACATCTCAGTGGTCTGAGAATTTCTAGATGTGTTGTCATAAGAAATGTCAGACCGTTGCCACAGAAAGAGATAGAAATTACGATCGAGTTAGCACCAGCATAAAGCCACTCTCGAAAGCTTCTTACCGATTATTGTTGTTTGAATTGATAGAACCGAAGGTACAGATGTGAAGATTGATGAATGAGGAATTCATGCATATTAGTGTATCGCTTTAAGGAACATCAGTTTTGTGGAAAGAGAAATGAAGGTGGTTCATTGCAATCATGCATCAACCATTGTCAACTTAATTGGGTGACTTGTTATAAAGAGTGTTGATGTCTTCAAGGATCGACTTGAGGATAGGTTATCGTCAGTTGAGAACCAGGAATGAGGTTATACTGAAGACAACACTTCGCACTTGATTTAGCCCTTGTGAGAATAATGTAAAGCCAATTGATATAACGAACACTCTAGCCGTATTCAAAGAATATCTAGATCAATGGTGATCGTGTGGTGTAGTGACATTCTAGGGTATTTATTAAGTGATGAGGATCACGAGAGCCCTTAAGAATGGTCATGTGATTACAGGTTAAGGAATCTTCATGGACCCAGCCAAGATCGAATCAGTTGTTTATGGACCGAACCGACATCAATGTCAGAGATCAGAAGCTGTGGGGATTGGACAGATTACTACAGAAGGTTTGTGAAAGAATTTTCAGCATCAGCATCAGCATCATCGTGAAGTTGACCTCTTAAGAAAGAAGAGAAATTCATTAGCATAGACAAGTACGAGGAAAGTTTCCAGAGCTTAAGTAAGAACTGACTATCGTACTTGTGCTAAAATTTTCATTTGGCTTTGGAAAGCACGGAATCTTTAATGATGTGTCTTGCAAAGGACGGGGTATGCATTAATACAACATGAGAAGATTGTTGCATCACCGTTCCGCCAGTTGAGACCCAATAAGTGGAATACAAAGCGGTGTCGTGAACCAGAATTTTGGCATAACTATAATAGTGATATCAGGTATCACTTTGGAGGAACGAAATGACTCATTAATGTGTTGAGCCGAGAGTTTTCAATTGTGCATAGATTGGCTAAAGTATAGACTTTACTTGAAAATGGTTCGAAATTTGGTTTTCAAAATTGAGGCAGGCTACCTTTTGAATTTTATAGCCTCCCTCAAGATTGAACCAAATGTTCAAGTTAGAATCGGCGCCTAGTTGACAGACAAAGATGTTCATAAGATCTTATAAGAGGATACTGGCAAGAAAGAATCTGACTTTAAGACTTCTGAGGATGGAACGTTCAAGTTCCATGGGGAATTGAGTGCACTTGACAGTGCAGCACTCAGGGAAAAGACCTTGTTAGAAATTCACTATAAGTATTGCAGTGTTTGGTTAAGTAATTCAAGATGGATCAGAATCGGCATCAGCTAGATTAGTAGACTGATATGAAGATAGATACCGCTGAGCAAGTTGCAAGTGTCAGAGGTGTCAGTAAGTGGAAGCTCGGTAATGCGAACCGGGAGAATTTTTACCATCACTTGAGAGTCCCAAGTGGGAATGGAAATATATCACAGTGGAACATTGTGATAGGCTTACTAAGGATTCAGGGGATTACTGATACCATTTGAGGATAATAGTCGATCGATAGATAGAGTTGGTCCACTTTGGTACAGTACGAATAGATCTTGTTTTGAATGTGTGACGTCCAAATTTTGGGCTCTGATTTCGATTAGATAAATTGGGCATTTCATCGACGCGATTACAGTGTTTTTCTCTGAGTTGGCCACTCATGAGATAACTAGACGAGCTGGGTGAGTTATTAAGGACCTTAAGGCAAATAGACTTGAGAATTCGACCAGGGATCGACTTCTCGACCGTGCTCATCTCTAGAGATCATTGCGGCACAGTATAAAATCGATTTGAAATCAGCGATAGATCAGTTCGACTGAGATGAATGACCGATCGTGGGTGACTCCACTAAATTGGAAAATTCACATCGACCGGCACTAATTTGATGTTTCTATCGTTTTTGTACCCTGTGTTCATATTTGAATCCTTGAGATATTCACGACAATCGAGAGTCACCAATGGGTCGAGTGGGTTCATTGTGGTTCGAAGAAAATCGACCACAGGTCATTTGTCCTAAAAAGTTCTGAAAACTACCTAGTAGCCTAGGTCACACTAAAAGCATATCGGAGTGAAATTAACCGCCAATCTAAGTTCGATTTTAGAAATTGAAGATTCTGTCTTGTCATAGAGTGGGTATATCGAAGTGTATGTGCATCAGATAATTCGCCAGCATGGAGTGCCGGGGATGAATTATATTTTGAATCTAGATCAGAGATTATAAATTTGGCAACGTTTTAAGAGGGTTCTTTATTAAGCAGTGTATAGCAGAGGGTATAGAATTTCAGTGATGAAAAGAACGTGAATAAAGATTACAGGCCAGAGTCAGCTCAGTAATCAGTGTTTGCAGTTGTCAGATCAGTGTCAGAGTAAAGACTGCTCAGAACTATCAGAAATTTTGAATTGTTGAGGTTTGAAGGTTTATTAGGGAGTCGAGAAAAAAAGACATAAGATGTGGATGACAGAGTGTCTTATGGGAGAAGCTCAGTTCAGTTGTTGGTTCAGAAAGAGCAGAGTTTGTATACTAAGATGATCTCCTTAGTCAAAATGGTCGAACAACACCACGTGACCGAAGGATTAGCATGGAATAGTGAGACTCAATGAAACGGCAATACCCCCATCTTTTGTATAAGGATTGGTAAAAGTTTAAATTTTGAGGACGAAATTTTTATAAGAGGGGAAGAGTTGTGACATCCAGATTTTCGGATTCTAATTTCGATTGGATAAATAGGGCCGTTTTTGTTCAGTTGAAGCTAGGGATTGTGAAATTGGGATGCAAGTGGACTATATTGGTAGGGAAAATACCAATTGGAATGACGAGGTGTTGAATGAAATTATGAGAGTCAATTTAAATTGAATCAAGAGGGATTAAGGTCCAATTGGGAAGAAAAATTAGCAAAATTCGTATGCCACCTCTACCCCATATTTTGGCCCACCTAAATGCTTCTAGAATGGGCAAATTTGTCTTTGAATTGTGAGTGGAGGGCAGCTCATGGTCGCCCACGTGCGGATGACATAAGAGAGAGAGAGTGAGAGAGGAAAAAAGGGAAACCGGTTCCCCCTTTTCTTCCTCGTCGCTGTCTCTCTCCCTTGCATCTCCATCTTCTTCCCCTTTCTTTGGGGTTTCTTCTTCAGCAACAACCGAAGAAGCCGAAGCAGTAGCAGCAGCTCCGCCCGTCGCCGCCTCTCACAGTCATCGTCGCACGCCCGCAAGCACCAAAGCTGCTTGCAAACCCGAGCCCGCCGCCGTGCTGCCGTCCGCGCATCTCCGCCCCCTCTCCTCTCTCTAGTTCGAATAGAACCGACCAACAAAAGTAGAAGCAGCAATCGGCGTTGCTTGAAGGAGCTGCAATCGCGCTGGAGCTGCCATCGCCGTCGCACGCCGCCTCGCCGCCGTTCGCCTCACGCTCGCCCGCCGTGCGCCATCTGCCCCTATCCGAACGAGCTGCTGTCCAGCTTCTGTTGCACCTCTGGTCGGTCTCGTTTGGCCACCTCAGGCCGCCGCCCGACCTCCTCCAGCCACCATCAGCCTCGCCAGAGCTCCGCCTTGCCCTCAGCCGCCTTTGGCCGCTTGAACCGACGCCGAAACCGCCCCTTCTAGCAGTGAACAGAGAAGACAGAAAATGGGAATTGCAGCGATGTTTTGGCCCGTTTTGGCTGCCTTCCCGAGCCCGGATGCTTGGCCCGCTTTGAGGAAAGTTGATCCTCGCGTGGAGCCCGTCGTTTTGAGTTATTAGTGATTTTTAGTTAATTGCTTTGCATATTAGTTGTGTGATTAGTGTAATTAGATAGAGAATTGCCTATAGTATTTATTGGAAGCTTCTTGAGATTTTTCCCACCCCTTATCGGGTGTTAATTAAGCAAATCAGGCCTAGGTGGAATTTTTAGGAATTAAATATTAATTTTCGGAATTAATTATTTAATTATTTATTTTCCGGAAATTCAACTGGGATGGCCAGTGACCGGGATTTTATGTTGATGATCATGATGCAGTCCATTTATTTAATTGAGTTTTATATTGTGCTAAATTGAATTTATTGTATTTATTTATTTAATTTTCGAAATTAATTATTTAATTATTTATTTTCCGGAAATTCAACCGGGATGGCTGGTGACCGGAATTTTGTGCTAATTTCAGTGGGGCTTTCTGTTTATATAATTGAGCACTGGTTTGTGGAAATTTAGTGAGTTGATGAGTATGTGGGGATTTATCCAAAAATTGATCAGTGTTGGTATTCAATTGAAATTTGACTGTGAAAGGTTGTGAGTAGAACCTCGGAAGCTGCCAAAGTATGGTTGTGCCATGTGGGGCCGAGTTTTGCCACCGAATTTGGAATCGGTCGCGCCCGTTGGGCCGCAATCTGCCACCTATTAAAGGTCGCGCCTGATAAGGTCGTAATTTTGCCACCTATTAAAGGTCGCGTCTGATAAGGTCATAATTTGCCACCTATTAAAGGTCGCGCCTGATAAGGCCGTAATCTGCCACCTATTAAAGGTCACGTCTGATAAGGCCGTAATCTGCCACCTATTAAAGGTTGCGCTCATTGGGCCGTAATTTGACACCTAAAGAATGGTCTAATGGGACCGTAAAGCCACTAAATTTAAGAAAGTTGCTTGGTGGGGCTGTGATTACCACCTGTAAATAAGTTGTGTCCTAAGGATCGTGAATTATATTTGGGAATTGAGTTGAAATAGTTGAAATGGTCGGAAGTGGTCTTGTTGACATGTAATCGACTGGGTCAATTGATCATTGCTTTGATTTGATATTGTGAATTGATTAATTGAAGGGAAATGACCGTGAATGGTTTTGTTGGTGCGTAATCGACTAAGTCGATTTGATTGATGCTTCAATCTGTGATGTGATTGCTTGGGTGCCTATTTGATGTGTGCTAATATGCAGGTGGAATCTGAGGCCAAGGTAAGTCCTCTAACTCATGTGGTGCATAGGCAGCCCTAAGGTGTATTAGTTTACTAATCGGGTTTTAGGGGGTAGAACTTGCTGAGACGTTGTCTCAGTGGTTATTGAATAACCATTTCAAGACCCATTTGAGGAGCTTAAGGAGGAGGAACCTGATGAGGAAAACCCTGATGAGGAACCCAAAGAGGAGTACGTGGAGGAGGACCCCGAGGATAACCCTGAGTACGAACCGAATGAGGACTGAGATCCCGTCCTGTCTTGTCAGACCTTGTTTGCATGTGAATAGACATTAGACCAGAGTTGTGTATATATATAGTATTGTAGAATACTATGAGATGCATGTAAAAAGGTGTAGTTGTGAATTTTCAGTAAGAAAAATATATGGCCTGCTTTTCTATCCCATTATTTTATTGTCTGGGGAATTATAACTGCTTCCGCATGTGTATAAATAAATGAAAGGGTCGGCGATACATAGTTTTGGGATATCGCATATTGTAATCGGCTAAAAAGTAAGGGATGTGTGCGTGCCTGAGATCGGAGCGTGACAACCCAAATCTTAAACAAGATGCTAAATAAGTTTGTAAGGAGGAGCAACTTGGTCTTTTTTATATAGGGTTTTTGTCACGCCCCGATCCTCGGGCACGCACACATCCTTCTACCTTGGTCGATTTTATAATACGATATCCCAGGACTAGTATCGCCGACCCTTTCATTTATTAAGCACATGCGGAAGCAGTTAAAATCCCCAGACAATAAATCAATGGGATAGAAAAGCAGGGCCATATTTTTCATATTGAAATTTATAACCAAACTTTTATACAAACCACAAACCTTTTCATTACTACTCACATCAAAACGGAGATCTCAAAAGAAGACAGAAACTTAGATAAACTAGGCCGCACTGAAGGCCCCTCTCAGAATTGTCTTCTTCTTCCAAAAATCCTTTTCTTCAGATCTCACCTCCGAGTTCTCCTTCTCGGATTCCTCCTCCTCAGCTTTTCAGCGGGGTCCTGAAATGGTTTTCCCCAAACTGGGATGAGACTACGTCTCAGCGAGTTCTACCCTACTAAGCCCGATTAGATAAACTATTATACTAAAGGCTGCCTAAACACGCGCAGGGCAGAGGACTTACCTTGGCCTCAGATCTCACCTGCAAGTCAGTACAATTCATAATAGGCACCCAAGCAATCATATGACCGATCGAAATATCGATCAAATCGACCTAGTCGATTACATGCCAAACAAATCAATCCTCACTGAGGGATATTTAAAAACTAGGCCACGTGTATTCTCCAGGATGACCTTCCCAGTCTCCGAGTCACGTGCCTCAAACCTCGGACCCACGTGCATTCTCTAAGGCGACCTCTTCGCCAAGGTGGTACATCAAGCCACCGAGCCACGTGTCCTTTTTACGATGTCCGGGCCCACGTGCATTCTCTAAGGTGCTATCTCACCAAGGTGATGCATCAATTCACCGAGCCACGTGCCCTTTTAGATGCCATTCCGGAATGTTGGACCCACGTGCATTCTCTAAGGTACTCGCTTACCAAAGTGACGCATCAGATCACCGAGCCACGTGTCCTTTTAGATGCCAAATCCTGTCACCGAGCCACGTGCATTCTCCAGGACGACATACCGAGTCTCCGAGCCACGTGCATTCTCTAAGGCGACCTTTTCGCCAAGGTGACATATTCAACCACTGAACTCACGTGCATTTTCCAGGTGACATTCCAATTCACCGAGTCACGTGTTCTATTTGCAGTGGTTATCACTTTACTTTCAATCTCGACAACCAATGCCCAACAATTTCTCAATCAAATAATTAAATCAAGTCAACAGAGCATTATAAATACTGAATAACATACTTGGCCATTCACCAATCGATAATTCAATCTCAATCGATTCCAATCAATTTAGGTAAATCCCTAAAATATCACAATTTAATCAATTCCATACAACGTAGAGCTCAAATAAATAAACGAACTGCGCCACGACGATCAGCACGAGATTTCGGTCGTCGGCCATCAACCTCATAATTTCTGAAAAATAATTAATTAAATAATTAATTTTGAAAATTAAATAATTATTATTAAAAATTCAATTTAGCTCAAAATAAAGCCCGATTACACAAACGGACTTCACCACGGTCATCAGCACAATATTCCGGTCCCGAGCCACCTCAGTTGAATTTTTGGAAAATAAATAATTATTTAATTTAATTCCGAAAATTAATATTTAAATACAAAAATATCCACTTAGGCCCGAAAAGCCTAATTGGAGCCCACTAAGGGTCGGGAAAAATCCCGAGGCACTTCCAATAATTAGTAGACCACGTCTACTTGCTAATTACACAATCAATTTATCTAAAACACATCACAATTAACTAATAATTGCTAATTTATTCTAATCTAACAACCTAAACATAATTAATTAAATCTAAACCAGCTTAAAGCATAATTAGCCACTAATCCTGGATTAGTGAGATTACTCACCAAATCGCGCGCAAATCGGATCAATCCGACGGCGGCGACGCGAGGAACGATTGTTCCCAAAGCACGGCTCGGGTTCGGGGCCGGGAAACGGCCCAAAAGCGGGCCCGAAGGTGCTGAAACCCACTCCGTGGGTCTTGCTGGTCGCGGCTGAACGGAGCAGCTCCGGCGGCTAGGGCGGCGGGGGAAGGCTGGCGGAGGGCGAGGGGGTCGCGGGGGTGGTCCGGCGAGGTTGGCGGTGGCCGGAGGTGGCCGGAGATGGGCTGGTCGAAGCTGGAGCAGAAGCGAACAGCAGCTGAGTCGGCTGGATCGCGCGGAGGGAGGAGCGGCAGCGAGCGGCGGGCGGCGGAACGGCGACAGGCGCTCGGGCGCGGCGCGGCGGTGCGGCGGTGCGACGAGCGGGACGAGCGGCGAGCTGCTGTCCTTCCTCCGTCTCTGGTTTTCGCGAAGAAGAAAGAAGAAAATAGGGGTTCGGTCGCGTGGGGAAGAAAGAAGAAAGAGGAGAGAGGAGAGAGAAAAGAGAGGGATAAGGGTTGACCGGTCAAGAAGAGAGAGGGAAAGTGGGCGGTGGGAATTCGCACGAGGGGGAGGGGAAAAAGGGGAGAGGAGAGAGAAAGAAAAAGAAAAAGAAAGAAAAGAAAAGAGAGGGAGAGAGAGGAAAAAGAAAAGGAAATGTATAATTCCTTATTTAAATTTTCCTTTTCTCTTTTCCTTTTCTTTTGGGCTTCAATTTTTCTTCCGACAATTTCTTTAATGAAATTTCGGACTCGTCAATAAATTGACGAGTGATGAAACAGGATCCTAAAATATAAGAATTATGGCGCGCTTAAAATTCGATTCCCGAAATCGAGTTCAATTTCGTGGTTAAAAATCGATCAGACGTGATTTTAGCTCAATCCAACCAATTAGGTAGCTTTTAGGGATTTTACAGCTGATACATCCCTTAACGGCTTCACCCAATAGGTTAGTTAACTCGTGAGTGATCAGCTCAGAGAAAAAGGCCATAGGCACGCCGACGAAATGCCCATTTCACTTTATCGAAACGGGGTCGAATTTCAGGATATCACAATATATGGCCTGCTTCACCCAATATATGGCCTGCTTTTCTATCCCATTATTTTATTGTCTGGGGAATTATAACTGCTTCCGCATGTGTATAAATAAATGAAAGGGTCGGCGATACATAGTTTTGGGATATCGCATATTGTAATCGGCTAAAAAGTAAGGGATGTGTGCGTGCCTGAGATCGGAGCGTGACAACCCAAATCTTAAACAAGATGCTAAATAAGTTTGTAAGGAGGAGCAACTTGGTCTTTTTTATATAGGGTTTTGCTTAGAGGTATATGAATAGTATTTGCATAAATAAGATTTTAAGGAGTTATTGGGTCAATAGAAGAGAATGATACAATACGATATCAAATTAAGCACCGTTTTACAAAATTGAACAACAAACATGCTGATTTTATAGAAGAAATGATGCAACAAACTTTGATTAACTACTTGAGTTTGTGAGTCATGTTTAAATACTTAATAAAGATGTGTCACATGCATTACAACTGAATTTCACAAACCAGTTTTATATTTGAAATACTATTAATTAAGGAAAGGAAACGGACATGCACTGGCCTGTGTAAGGAAAGGAAATGTTTTTTTTTCCCTCTTTTCTTTTGAAGGAATGAAAAAATGACTATGGGGAATAACTTTTTTTTATATGTTAGGATTTACATATGGCCGTCATGCCCTTGACATCAATAATGCACACTGGGGAGGTGAAATCGGAGCGTTTCACAAACCACTAGATCCGGGTCAAACGAGGAAGAAGCGTTGGCTCCATTTGTCTTTTTATTTAAGCAAAAAGCCATTCATTATTACTTGAGAGCAAGGGGGAGGAGATGCTTATAAATATACCCTTTGTTATTACACTCTACATGCATTTACTTGTAAATTTCCTCTTCAAAGCTTCCTCATAATGTCTGCAAGTACTGTTTTCTTGATGAATATAAACCCGATGGATAGTTTTTTTTTTTTTTTTGGTCGATCTCTTGATGCATGGTTGAGTGGATAGTTGAGCCGCAACCAAGATTATGACAGATTGGATTGATAAAATTCAAACTAAATAAAAATATGACATTTAGCTCCATTCCAAATTTGTGGAACTAATGGAACTTCAAGGCTTTGTTAATTGAGCCTCTTGTTTTAGGTCTTTCTCGTTTTGTTCGCATCCCTAAGAAAGAAAATAGCGAACCACCACATCGTTTTCCTCGTATGGTCGGCCTATGTGATGGCTGATTGGATAGAAGCATTTGCAATCAAGCTCATCTCTCACAACCGAGGTAATTCATGCACTTGTGCAGCCGAAGTAGACGACACACTTCGGGCTTTTTGAGCCTCATTTCTCTTATTACATTTTGGTGATTCAAATGCCACTGCCTTCTCTATTGGGGGTAGTTTGCTTTGGCGACGGCTCTTGCTTAGTCTCATGTTCCAAATCAATGCCTCTATCTATGTTTTTGTGTAGATATTTCCGAACAACAAGTGTTAATCTCAACGATGCTGGAGGAGTTGTGAGCTTTATTGAATCTTTAAATAAGCCTGCAAGCCTCATGAAGTATGGCCAAGCCCTAATTCCCTGATGGCCAAAAATTGCATGTGCTATGCACATGGATATTCTAAACTTGGAAAGATTTCATCATTTAATCAAATTTGGGGGAAATAAGAATGTTATCCTTGAGAATTTTAATTGCATGAAACTAAGAAGTGAAGATACATTCTCTTGGGTTAATTTAGGCAGGTAAGGAAAGTGATATCTTGAAAAAAAAAAAAAGGCTCAACGTAAACCTATATAAACACATTGGTTCACGAGAAGGGGCTTGGACACAGTACACGCAATAATGTCCTGTGGTTGGTCTATTTGGGATCAAAATAGAATGTGTTGCCCCGGTAATAGGGACCCGAAATGGATCATCAATATTTGTAATTACAACTTGCGGATTTAGATGCATGTCATGTAATTCATTTTGAAAGTCATTGCACATAAGAATTCGGACATATTAAATAAGAGTATCGAGTCCAAGTCATGTTAGGGATACTAATACTGACATGCAAAATTTATCCACAAGATGATGCATTAATTTGTCTATGGAATTAGTCGTTTGTGGATTAAATCAACATTTTTTCTTGAGATATCTATATTTACTGTTTACTAATTATAGCATTTATGGTAGATTCAAGTACTTCTTGATTGGAGCTTATAAGCTGTTATAATGGATACCGAGACCCCTAGAGTGCCAAAAGTTGGCACAATTGAATACTTAAGTGCCAAAAGTCACGAAAGTGATACTTAAGTATCAAAATTGGAGCAAAATGGATCACTTAAGTGTCAATCCGGCCAAAATGTTGACATGGTGATTTTCCGGCGAAGCAAGTGCAAAACGACGTCATTTTGGTGCTAACGTGATAAAAACTTAATATAAAAATTAATTAAATTAAATTTAAAATTAAATTTATTTACAATATTTAAAATATACATAAATTAGAAAAAAATCTAAAAAAGTGCCGCCTTTTTGCCGTTGCTGGGAAGGGCCGACGACAGAGGGGGAAGGTCAACTGGGGTTGTCGGCCCATGGCCAAGGGCCGGCGACCCCGGCCGACTGACAACGAGGGCCCGCAAGCCCTCGCCTTGATCTGAGGCGAAGATCATGGCCCTCACCCAGATTCAACGAGAGTCGGTAGCCCTCGCCCAGCCGAGCCAAGGGCCGCCGCCCGCTAGGGGTCGCCTCAGTGAGCGGCAGCCATTGGCCCGGCCGGGCGAGGGCCGCGAGCCCTCACCCTAGATCACCTTATCCTCGTCGGATCTAGGCGAGGGCTACGACCCTCCCCCAAATATGGGGCGAGGGCTCACAGCCCTTGTTGCCGATGACCCCGGCCGACCTTCCCCCCTCCATCACCGACCCTTCCCGGCGGTGGCGGGGAGGCGGTGGCAGCAAGAGCTTAGCCCTCAGCCACCTCCCTCTTTTAAAAAAAAAAATTAATTTTTTTTAATATTTGTATATTTATTTTTAAATGTTTTAAATAAATTTAGTACTAAATTTAGTCAACACCAAAACAATGTCATTTTTGCATTGTCTAGCTACATCAACATGCAAAACGATGCCGTTTTGCACTTACTTTACTGCAAATTGCGCACGTTAGCATTTTGGCCGGATTTTGCCAGATTGACACTTAAGTGTTCCATTTGACTCCGATTTTGGTACTTAAGTATCACTTTCGTAACTTTTAACACTTAAGTGTCCCTTTGTACCAACTTTTGGCACTTAAAGCGTACTTTTACCTGGAAAAAACCTATCCCTTAAGAACCACAAAAAGCCTTCAGTCTGTTATTAGCAATACGTTATTAAGGAAAGAAACCGCACACGCTACACCATCGAATCTTAGCAAATATGGCAAGTTTTTCACCTCCCCAACATCATTTGGTTGGGAAATCACATGCCCCAATATCATATCACATTATCATCAACAAGGTCAACAACCTTTCCTAATGTCAAAAAGCTGCAAAATCCGTAGATTGAATATACAAGCAGCCTGGTCGACTTGAAGGGATCCACAAAACATGCAAGTTTATTGATACGCATACTTGATTTCACGAAGAAACTCATGGTAAAACTTCCCGGAACTTCACTTATCAGATTCTATGCGATGTCCTATATGTAAATAAAGAAAGAAAAAATCACCTCCAGAGAGTAGTGGCTTGAGCACAATCACAGAGTAAATGGCGTTCGGCCCTACGAGGTCGAATTTTTTCCTCAAATTGGGTAACATTAGAAACTCAGAGCAATCGCAATCCACAACCTTCACCAAAAGAAGATTGGATTGTAAAGCAAAGTTATACAAGCTAGCCAACTAGGTCTCTCTTTGTTGTTAAGTATTGACTGGCAGCTGACTTGGTCGGAGAGCAAGGCCAAAGGATGGGGAAAAGTACCAAAAAAGTCCTAAATTTATTGCATTGGTACCAATTCGGTCTTAAACTTTTCAATTGACTAATTTAGTCCTAAACTTTTTAATATCGGTACCAATTCAATCTATCCAGCCAATTTTGGTTGGCCGGCGCTGACGCGGACGTCGGCCGGTGACCGAACGCTGACATGGCAATTTTAATGATTTTTTTATGATTTTTTCGATTTTTTTTTTATTTTTTTTATCTTTTTTATCTTTTTCCTTTTCTTTTCCGGCCACTAGGCGAGGGCCGCAAAGCCTTCGCCTGCCGCTAGCGAGGGTCAGGCAAGGGTTGTGGCCCTCGCTCGGCCTTTCCAAGGGCCGTCGGCAAGGCAGCTTCGCCCGGATCTGGGCGAGGCCATGGCAACTATCGCTAGGGCGGAGGCGAGGGCTGCAAAGCCCTCGCCAGCTACCGACGAGGGTCACGGCCCTCACTCGACCTTGCCCAGGGCCATGAGCAAGGCAGCTTAACCCAAATCTAGGTGAGGCTGGCCTTGCCACAATCGAGGCGACTTAGCGATGTGATCCGAACGGAGGTCGGCCGAAGCGGGAGAAGTCGAGGCCGAAGAGGGTCAGATCCGGAGAAGGAGAGGAGGTCTTGAAGGTCAGATCTGGGTGCTGGAGGGTCGAATCTGTAAAAGGAGGGCAAGATTTGGGCAAATTGCGGAAAAATCCGCACCTTTACCGAACCTCCACCGTGTTGCTACCGCCTGATGCCGTCCCCGACTGCCGCCTGTTGCTGCCACAGCACCACCAATCGTAGCCTCGTCAACTAGCTGCGACTCCTGCCGAGCTAAGCTCGCCGCCCAGACGACCAAAAGTGGTGCCGCCTACCGCCTCGTCGACCAACCACAAGCCCGGCCACCCTGAAGTCCCCTGGCCCGATGCTGGTCGCTACTACCATTCCGTCCCGCGTCGCCGCCACCACCGTCGCCGCCATCGTCAAGCCTCGCGCCATCGAACACCATCTTCCCCTGCCACTCATCTCTAGCACTACCACGCCAGGTGGGAACACCTCTGGTTGCTACCCTCGCCCGACCCTCGCCAACGGCAGACGAGGGCTTTGTGGCCCTCATTGGCCACCACTGGAAAAGAAAAGGAAAAAGAAACAAATTAATAAAAAAAATGATAAAAGAATTTCGAAAAAAATCTTTAAAAAATCATAAAAATTGCCACGTCAGCATCTGGCCACCGGCCGACGTCTATGTCAGCGCCGGCCGGCCAAAATTGGCTGGATGGATTGAATTGGTATCAATATTAAAAGATTTATGACTAAATTGATTCAATTGAAAAGTTTATGACTGATTTGGTACTAATGTAATAGGTTTAGGACCTTTTTAGTGCTTTTCTACCAAGGATGTATTAGAAAGAAAACTAAAATTCCCGGAAGTGAGTCCAAGAGGAGGAGTTTCTTACAACATCACAAATGCGGAGAGCTCACTCGTCCATATCATCTTCTCCGTCGGCTTCTGCCTCTTCATCCTCCCTTCTAAGCTGACCCCATACATTACACTCCATTATATCGAAAGGACGGATGGAAGCAGAGGGGCCATTGTCCTGCTGCAGTTTTTCCTGTTGCACATATACCTGATGAGGAAATACGGATGAGGGAAGTCTCTTTATCCTCTGCAAAACCCACCTCCCACCTGCTCATTTGTTCATCGGCATCCTCATCCATCCCTTCATCGTCACCATTGTCGTCTTCGACTCTTCGCTACTATCATGGTTCTCATTCTAGTCATCGGAGCAATTGGCCTCAACATTGTGTCGATCTAGCCAAATTCAAGCTCACCGAGCTTTGTTGACCTCTAGCGAAGGTTCAGCTAATTGGAATTTGGCGAGCTCAACCTTGCTTGTAAAATAGATAAAGGGAGAATTACCAAAAAAGTCATAGACCTATTGCAATTATGCCAATTCAGTCCTAAACCTTTTTTTTTGGTCAATTTAGTCTTAAACCTTTTATAATTGTGTCAATTTAGTCCATCCGGCCAAAATTGGCCGGCCGACGCTGACGTGGATGCCGACCGGAGACAACTGGCCGGCGAACAATTTTTTAATAATTTTTTTATTTTTTTGAATTTTTTTTACCTTCTTCTTGCTCTGGCAACGCCGGCCACTGTTGGTGTGCCCCAATGCTAATGAATTTACTTTATATCTTTTACACCCCAGCTTCGCAAAGATTCTTCTCAGAGCAAAAGTAGTGTGCCTTTAATCAGTTCTTTTTTTTAATCGGTCTTTGAGCAAGAAAGGAATGTGCCCTTGTACCACTGCCTACGATGGTCCAGTTGGATAAGGCTCCCATGATCCTTTATGAAGAAGAGAGGAGTTCGAATCCCGCTGGCTGCATGGGATCTTAAGTGTGACGTCGGGGTGGTGGGTCATCCGCTAGCGTCACCCCGGGTTTACCTCGCCAGCTACCGACTGTAAGGGGGTTCTTGGGTCATCAAAAAAAAAAAAGGAATGTGCCCCTGTTGACTTATTTGGGACTAAAACTAAATGTGTTGCCCGCGTGAAAGGGACCCGGAATGAGGTCATCAAGATGCGTAATTAGGGCTAACCAATTCATCAAAATGACGTATTAATCTGATCGGGTGATGGAATTAGTCACTTTCGGATTTAATCGTCCTTGCAATATATTTGAGTTTAGAGTTTACTAATTATTGCAGTCATATAGGATCCAAGTGCTTCTCGATTAGAGCTCAAGCAATTATGATGGATTCGGGCTCTTCTCGATTGGAGCTCATAGATGCTTGCAACCGATTTCATATGAAACAAGTGGAAGTATTTGAGTTTCACACAAGCTGGTTACAATCCGTCTTATGTGCCATCTAAAGTTAATTAACGAGAAGGTACATGATCGTCATGAGCTAACCGTACACACATAATATCATTACATCACTATAATGTGATGGATGCATAAAAAAAATGCATCGAGTACTAACTATTATACTCAAGTAAAAGATTTGGAATATCTCAAATATATAATATAAAAAATTACAACAAAAAAGAAGTACTATTTTAAAATCAGTGTGACATCAAATATGCAAAGTCGGTGTCCAAATTGTCATTACATGTATTCAATCCATAGGAGCCCTTTGACTTAGGGAGACACTCGGGCGTTGTGTGTGTGAAATTCCAATCCTCGTGCGCAAAAAGTGAGCCAGACGTATATGGCTTGTCCTGTAATGAGAGGTTTAGGGCGTGTTTGGTAATGATTCTGTTCCCGGGAGTAGATTCTGATTAGAAATGATTTTTTATTTATTCTGTTCCCAGGAACAGATTTTAAATATTTTAAGCCACTTGGTAACTGTCTAAAATTTATGATTTTGGAATAAAATTGCGTTTGGTACCGTGCTCATTGATTTTGTTCCAAATTAATTTCTTTTAATTTTTAAATAATTTTTATACTTTTTTCCTTTTTTTTCTTTTCTTTTTTTTCTTTTCTTTTTTTCCTTTTCTTTTTTTTCTTTCTTCTCCTATTCTTCTTCTTTTTCAGGTTGGCGACCTCACCGGAGCGTCGCCAGCCCTCGGTGAGGCCAGCCCTCGTTGGCCGAGCCTCGCCGGTAGTTGGGCGAGGCTCGCCCAACCCACTGAGGCTCGGCCGAGCCAGATCTGGCAAGGTCGAGCCTCATTGGGGCTGGGCGAGGCCTGCCTGGCCACCGGTGGGGTTGGGCGAGCCCCCTCACCAAGGTCGGGCGAGGCCTGCCTGGCCACCGGTGGGGTTGGGCGAGCCTCGCCGAGGCTGGGCGAGGCCCACCTGGCCACCGGTGGGGCTGGGCGTCTCGAGGCTTGCCTAGCCTTGGCAAGGCCGAGCCTCGTCGGACCTTGCCTTGGCCTGGTGAGCCTCCAACGAGCTCGCCAGATCAGTTGCCGGCGATCGGCAGCGACATCGACGGACAATGGCGAATGGTGGCGAACAGTAACCGTGCGATTGAAGAAGAAAAAAAGAAAAGAAAATAGTTGGTTTTGATTCTTTCTTTTGATTCTGGAACAAGAATCACATTTTTTTTATTTTTTATTTTTTATTTTACTCCCAATCTGTTCTCGAGAACAAAAATTTTACCAAACGCGATTCTATTTCCAAACTGATTCTAAGAACAAAAAATCAAAATTTAGCTCTATTTGAATGGTTACCAAACGGGCCTTACACTTTTGCGGCAGCTTCCTGGTATTAATACTGAGATGCTATCATGTCAAATCCAGTGCACCTTCACCACCCGCATGATGATTTAATTGTTTTTTTTTTTTTTTGGTCCTTTTATACTACCCCACTGGGAACGTTTCAACTGATCGTAGAGGAAAATGTTTTCTGCCAACATGGGCTCTTGTGTCAGCAATGACGACCGGTGGGGTCCACCAAAAGCTAATGAACATCAAAAATTTTCAGATTCAAACCTACTCTCACCACCCCTCCCCGGGGGCGAAGTCGTCGACCCCGAGTCAATGCAAAGCAAGACCTTAGAAAACCTCACCCCCCCCCTCCTTCCCAAACCTCCGATTCCGATCTCTTCCGATCCTCGATCATCGTCCTCGCCGTGTCGAATTAGGTTCCGATCAGCAAATCGAGCGTGGCCTGGTTGGTCTACAGCTTCGCGTCTCTGATGATTTGAGCTCCAGGCTTGAGGACGTAAGAATTGTCGAGGCCTCAGATCACAATCTCTCTCGGTCGTTCTGGTCAGGTATGTGCCACTTTAGCTCCTTGGCGTCCTCTTATGAGATCTTTGGATCAACTGACGTTTGTTTCAGCTGGACTCATTGGCTCATTGGTTCACGAATTCCACGGTAGCTTCAGTTTCGTTGTTTGGGCCTGTATCGACTGCGATGATATGGTTTTGTTCGATCGGTTATGATTAGGCGTAAGGTTGATACGTGCTCTGCTTTTCTGGAGAAATATGTTTGATTCCGTGATCAGTCGAACCCCGAGGGAGGCTCTACTGTCGGATAACTGAGCTTGTTCTTTGCATTTTTAGCATGCCGTAAGTGCCTCTTCTGAAGTGATATTGAGCTTTGTATAATACTTGCTCTCAACCAACTTTGACTAGGCTATAGATATTGTCTTTTTCTGCAGAAGGGCAATTTAGTTGTCCTTTGAATGCTCGTGAAGCAGCGGAACCTTTGAAACTTATGGAACTATGTCTTCTATGGAACCGGACAAGTCCGACTCGATTGCCCCACTTGACAAGAGCCTCCAGTCCATGCGCTCCGATGACGAGGAGCAATGGTACTGGAAGATGCGGTCCATCTACAGGGTCCCCGCACGAATCACCACCCCCAACCGCGAGGCCTACCAGCCGCAAGTTGTCTCCTTCGGCCCCTACCACCACGGCGAGGCCCACCTCCTCCCCATGGAGGAACACAAGCATCGCGCAGTCCGCCACTTCCTTAAGCGGTCCAAGAAGCCTATGGAGCGCTTCTTCGAGTCCCTGAGGGAGGTGGCGCAGGACCTTGAGGAGAGCTACGACGCGCTGGATCCGAAGTGGAAGGCAGGCAGCAGTGAGGGCGCGGCACGCCTGTTCCTGGAGCTGATGATAACTGACGGCTGCTTCATGCTCGAGATCTTGAGGTTCGCAACCAACGAGGTGGACGACTACGCGCCCAACGATCCCATCTTCAGTTACCACAGGACCATCCACATAATGACAGACATTTGCAAGGATATGCTGATGCTGGAGAATCAGCTTCCGATACTAGTGCTGGATCGGCTGGTGGCTGTGGAGAGCGATGGCAAGAAGGTTACTTTCTTAGATTTCGGGCGGTTGTAAGACGAGAAAATATTGCAAGTACGCAAACCGCCATACTTTGTGCACCTAACGGTACATCTTTGTGATCTCACATGAACCCTGCAATGGATCCACCGAATCTAATGCTCTAAATACATTGATTGCACGGTTCGCAATCAACCGATAATTTGATTAGTTAATCTATCACTGAAACTTCATTTATTTCCCTTGTTCGCAAGTAGTATCAATACGACCACAATCTCAGATTCAATGTACTGACTTCACTCCAACAACAAAGGACGACGAATTCGTCAGCAGGCTCCTCCTCAAGGTCTTCCCGCTCCTCAGCAGGGGCATCACAAGGTCGGGCAAATGCCTGCACGTCCTGGACGTTTTAAGGAACAGTATGCTGATGGAGCCCGAGAAGAAGGACGAGGAGGTTACTTTCTTAAATTTCAGTCTGTCGTAAGAGATGCTATTGCAAGTATGCTAACCGCCGTACTATGGGCACCTAACAGTACATCTTGGTCATGGGATCCACCTAATCTAATGCTCCAAATGCACTGGATGCACGGTTCAAGATCAATCGACAATTTGATGGTTAAATATATCATTGCCATAGGAAGCTATATTCTTTCCTCCTTTTACTCAAGTAGTATTGATCCAACCACAATCTCAGATTCAATGTACTGACTTCACTCCAACAACACAGGACGACGAATCCGTCAACAGGTTCATCCTCAAGTTCCGCTCCCCCAGCAAGGGCATCACATGGATGGGCAAATGCCTGCACGTCCTGGACGTTGTCAGGAACAGCATGCTGATGGAGCCCAAGAAGAAGGACAAGGTGAAGAGGGAGGACATTCGGGAGATTATACAATTGGCCTCGGCCACCGAGCTCAGCGAGCATGGGATCAAGTTCAAGAGGAGCAAGACCGACGGCATCAAGGACATCTCCTTTGCGGGTGGGGCCCTGACGCTCCCCAAGATCTGGGTGGATGAAAGCACCATGTCCAATTTCCTCAACTTCACGGCGTTCGAGTACCTCCATGTCGGGATTGAAAACGAGGTCATGTCCTACATCTACTTCATGGACCAAATAATCAACACCGGGCAGGACGTTGCGCTGCTCCGCGCCCAGGGTATCATCGGGAATTATCTGGAGAGCGATGAGGCGGTAGCCAAGATGTTCAACTCGCTGGGCAAGGTTGTGACGATCAACCCCAGCCGCAGCCTCAGGGACGTGCTCGAGAAGGTCAACAAGTACCGCAATAAGCGCTGGAACAGGTGGAGGGCTAATCTCATCCACACCTACTTGAGGAATCCTTGGGTTGCATTGTCTCTCATCGCTGCCGTCTTCCTCTTTGCGCTCACCATAATTCAGACTGTATATTCCGTGCTCGGCTATTACAAATGAACACTTTGCCTCTCAGTACAACAATATACTGTCTTTTTTTCCACTTTTTTTGGTTTTTCTCCTGATGACGGATGCTTGATCATCGTCTCTTGATCGGTTTGGGTTGTTATGAATGATTTTCCTCCTGCTTTCAGTCATGTTCATATCCCTCTTTCAATGTTTTGAATAATGGACATTTTTATTTTACCATTATCAAATGATGATTCTCTTGTTTCATTCTCCTTCATGTTTGTCCAATTTGAATTGGGTAGGGTGAAGGATGATCAAGTTTTAGGCAGATGAAATCTACCTTTGCAACACTTCTTCTTGATTAAATTAGTTAAGTTGCAGTGAATTTAAATGAGAAAACAAATATGGCCTTCAAAGTCATCTCTAATCACCATTTGCTTCAAACATCCTAAAAGAACCAATGTGTCTGATGTTGATACCTAAATTTTGGTTAAGTATTTATGATAAAAGTTGCATAAAAAAAAAATTAGAGACCAACTGGACCTTAACAAAAATGATTTTTGCACCACCTAGCTCTTAGTTTTATTTTACCATATTTTCGGATTTTAAAAAAAAAAAAAGTGTGAGGCCTGCGTAGGTTGGGCCTTCGAGCCCAGCCCTCCCTTTTTTTCCTTCCATGTGGGCCAGGCCCATCTAGCCCCAGCTCCCCCTACCGAAGGAGGCTAAAAAGACACACAAAGAGAGACAAAAGTAGCGAGCTCCAAGCCCCCCAAGAGTCATTTGAGGCGTCCCAAGTGTCCGAATCCGAGAGAGAGAGAGAGAGAGAGAGAGAGATTTGAGTTTGAGAGCTGTGAGGAAGGGTTGAGGATAAGATTTGAACTGTAAGAGAGGGAAGAGAGATTTGAGGGGGCAAAAAAAAAAGAATCCAAATCCGAGGGAGAGAGAGGGTTACGAGGACCCAGCCTCACCGCAGCGTGCATCACTGGCTGCTTGGCCCGCTACCAACCCAGCCGCCCATTGGGCTCGATTGAGCATCTGCATCGTCGAACCCGTTGTCGCCTCTTCTGTCAATCCACCGCCCAATGACTTACCAACCACCCCCATCGGTGCCATAGAGAGATAGAGAAGGAGAAAGAGGCGCGAGTCAGGTCATATATATTGCTTCACAAGATAGTAATCAACTGCCTCAGACTCAAATCGACTTCAAAGACTGATGTTTCAAACTCGGAGGCAAAGTTGATGTATGCCATTAACGCTGACAAAAAGTTCTCTCTTCCATACACTATTATGTTTCACATGTACAGAACGATGGTGAAAGACAAATGTCAACTTCCTTACTCAGCACTTGTCACTAAGTTATTCAGACATTTGAACATTCAGCCTCCCAGGATTCTTTGTGTACGAACATGCGATCAAATGGTGGTGGGACTGAAAATGGTCTCTAAAATGTGTCTGAAGGAACTTAACAAGGCTTTGGAGCGATTCAAGGAGAAAACCCCTGTCAAGACTCACCCAAACTCTTTGGCTGCAAAATGGAAAGGGAAGGAGCCCATGGTTGCTCCATCCAAGAAAAGAAGAGCACTCATCTTGGAGGATGAAGAGGATGAGGATGATATCATAATTTCTGCTCTTGCTTTGAAAAACTTGAGTTGTTCTGTTCCAGAGACAAAGGTGATGTGACATCCCAAATTTCATTGACCTTCATTAGTGTAATTAGATCATTAGGAACTTAGATTAATTAGATTGGACCAAAAAGTGAACCCGATGGATCGTGAGAAACGTGTGGGCTTGAGAAGTGAGTGGGCCACACGAATTGGACTTGAGAAATCTAATGAGAGATTATGGGCTTAGAATTGACTTGAAGTGGGCCAAGGTTCGAAATTATTAGATTTGTAGATTTAGTTTAATGGGCCGGATTGTTGTAGATTGAGCCTGTTGGGCCAGGAATGGATAATTAGGCCCGAGTGATTTTATTTTCAGTTACGATTAATAGATTATAGTTAAGGTGATTTGATTAGTAAATTACTTATAACTTTAGCATTCTTTTTGTGATGAATTCTTTATAGACTAACATTGACTAGTCTTGAAGCAGCGATTTCTTCTTCGTGCATGCTGATTTTGAGTGTTGATCTTGAAGCATCTTAGAGTTGTGTAGTAGCTGAAGCAAGGTAAGGAAAAATCTAACTCTAAATTGAAAGTTATCTATTGTTTCATCAAGGGAGCTTGAGGATCTAACCAAACAGTGATGGATATAGTTTGTAGTTGCTGTTTTGTGATTGATCTAAGCTGAGAAAGTGTTAGATTAGAGTTAGAAGCCATTGCATGTTGTTTTTTAGGACTGCATGTTTCGAAATCCTTGTGTGAGTATGCTGTTTTGTTGAGCGAAGTGATGAAATGGATGCCGAGTGGATGGATATGGTGTATGCTGTGATGAGTGAACTCACAGATGCGTTTATACTTCAAGCCGAGCTGTGGAACTGATCATTTGTTAGAGAAAGATATTCTGAAGTTGCTTTGAGTTGCTGTGAGTAAGCATTGGAGTATTTTAGAAGAGATTTGTGGATAGACAAGTTGTTTCGTTGGGTTAGAAGTAAAGAAAATTTGTGTATCTATTCTGTTCTAAGTGAAAACAGTTATGGAGTCTTCTGTTTGTGTTTAGTTATCTTTATGTATGTTAATAGAAATAAGAAAGAAACTATTCTACATGATAGAACATCTATAAGATCAAGTTATACACGTAGCTATAACCATATGACTATAAAAACATAGAGACAGAAGTGAACTTAGTAAAACCAGTAAACTGTTCTTGTGAGAAACGGTTTGACCTTTACTGATTATACGAATTTTCTGTATTTACCTAGTTAGATTTGGACTTTGAATCCTTAATGAAAATTGTAGAAAACATCTTAAGTAATGATGTGTCAAAATTTGATATTAAATCGATAATATTTGGTTAGTGAAACAATTTTCTTTGTAAATACGAAATCTGGACGTCGATACAGGGTACTAGTAAAGATTATGGCGACTGTTACTCTTAATACAGTGAGAATCAGACTTAAGTTTCTTCACGGGAATTGTTAGTCTATGTCTTAAATATAACATAATAAAATTTGGTAATATTTCGATAAGAATTGATATACCTTTTGTATCCGAAACCGAAACTGTACATTTAGTTAGTAAACTGTCTAGACCCGAGAACATATATTAGATGAAGTGTCTTTTATATTAGGTCTTCGTGATGTACATAGAGCCTAATGAACCTCATAATATATGTTATTCATATAAGAGTAAGTCTCATATATCATTTGAGATATAAGTGCATATAGAATCATGTGTGTGCAATGAGTGCGGTGCATAGTGCTTGATTATGGGATAAATATCTGTTCGCCATGGAATGAGACATGACGTAATGGGTTTTATCTTATAATCCGGACACGCACGTGTGCTAGGTTCATGAGAGTTAGATAGATACTTTAGAGTCTTTTTCTTTTGCATACGATAAATGCATTAATCAAAGGTGTGGTGGTGTGAACGTGTGCTTAAGATGAATGAACCCATCAGTACTGAGATACCGGCGATGCCCCCGGAAGTTTGGGATGCCCTTGTGTGTGATCAAGGATGCCTCGGTAGAGAGATACTGAGATGCCTTGGAGTGAGATGCCCTTGTGTGTGATCAAGGATGCCTCGGTTGTGTGATACTGAGATGCCTCGGAGTGAGATGCCCTTGTGTGTGATCAAGGAGGACCTCAGTTGTGTGATGCCGGGATGCCTCAGAGTGAGATGCCCACAATTAGAGGTATTGTGGAAGTCCGGATAACGTACTTTCCGGAAGTGACTCGATCAGGCCGGTAGAGTCCCAGTTGTGATTGATTCGAGGGTGGATTTTATGCACACTAAATATAATTATTTGGCAAGTGAGTTCATCTATTATTGTTGCATTATATTTTAATGTGAGATTGAGTTTGTGAAGGGTAAGTATAGAAGTGGATTCATATAAGGTGATTTCTTACATGAAGTAATAGTATTGTTTATGCTTGTGATATATTCTCTTAGTATCCTAAATTGTTTGATGATTCACTTGTAACTTTGATGGCTATGGATTGTTTAAGTTAGAGTTTTATCATTGTTTACTGGGCAAGGTTGTTTGCTCATACCTTACATTTTCAGATTGATAGCATGGATGTACCGCCTGTAGCTCGATACAGGGCGGTAGTGCGTCTTGATGTTTCTCTTCATGACGAGTATGATCCCGACATTGACATGGTTTTCTCCAAATATGAGGCGACTTTATGGCTGGATGACGGTAGAGTTGAGTTATTACCGATGACATTTGTTGCATGGTTTATCAACCATGAAGGAGAGATGTTCGGA
Source organism: Eucalyptus grandis x Eucalyptus urophylla (assembly GCA_028830015.1). Taxonomy (NCBI): domain Eukaryota; kingdom Viridiplantae; phylum Streptophyta; class Magnoliopsida; order Myrtales; family Myrtaceae; genus Eucalyptus; species Eucalyptus grandis x Eucalyptus urophylla. The sequence continues at coordinate 20,183,578 of CM054204.1, forward strand.
CCTTTACCCTTTGGAGCAGGAGGACTTGGAGTAGGGATGGATGGCACCTAGACGCCTTGGATCGTGTAGAGGCTAACTGACTTTTGTTTTTTGTTAGATGCGGGCTAGTATGGGAACTCGTGGAGTAGATAACCTCACCCATATCCCTGGCTTTTTTTATGCCTTACTTTTGTTTTGTATATGATGTAAATATATAGGCGAAGAACATGGAACGAGTCCAAGTCGATAATTTTGTATGCCCCGATGATGATAAAATGAAAGAAAGCCTTTTATGATCTTGTCTATGTGCATTGTAGGATAACCTTATAATATAAATTTAGGAATTTTAAATAATCCATGTTATACATGCTAACCTTTAATGGTAAACGCTATGGGTTATCCATAACAATAATAACTGTAATTCTGCTTGCGCTTAGTACGTGACACACTAGGATGTCACAGGTGAGATGGGAACAAGATAGAGAAGAGATCGAACAAAGGAGTGGAGAGAGAGAATCAATGGAGAAAGAAGCAGAGGAAGAAAGGCTTGCGGAAGAAGAAGAAGAGGGCAAAGGTGAACCAGAGGAAACAGAGCATGAAGAGTACTTCTCACCGCATGAAGGCAATGAAACAAGGGGAGATGCTGAGAAAAGAGGTATATCTTCAATTGCTGCTACTAGTGAAGGAGTAAGTCGTTCACTGGCAGATCTGGAAGACATCTATGCCTCTCAATTCCCTGAGGAAGGCCATGAGGTTTCATCGCCAAATCTCAGTGATCGTGCTGACTTGCCATCATCTGCCAATACACCTACTGATCGTGCAGAAGCCAGTACTCAGACTGATAATTCAGCAGACTTTCGTAGAGTGCTTGATGTTCTTATGGAGATGTGAGGCCAAATTTATACTCTGGGATGCGAAGTTCAGAATTTGCATAATGCAGGTCAAGCCTCTTCAGTTTCTTTGCATGATCAAATGCATGCCCTTACGCTTCAAGTTCAAGCAAATGCCAAGGATGAAGATGTTGCTCAACTGAAGGAGGATCTGAAAAAGCTGGAAGGGATTGTCTAGTCAATGGAGATTTCCAGCTTGTTCGTGTTCCAAAGCAATCCTAATTCCATTCTCTTTTCATCTATACTTTTTTAATGCTGACAAAAAAGGGGAGAGATGTTGTGCAGATTTGAGATTTGAGAATTAAACCTTTTTCTTGAATGACTTTACTTTTGTGTTTGGCTGTTTGGATGTGACTGGATTTGGATTTGGATTGTTTGACCGTTTGTTTATTTTAAGCACTATTGGTATTTCATGGCAAAGATAATTGTTTATTTACAGGATTAACTTATTTCCTATGGATGCAGATTGTGATGTTATCCTGTTGACACCTAATTTTTGTTTTCAAGTACAAAAAATTATTAGAGAAAAAGAAAAAAAAAAAAGAGCAAAACAACAACAAAAGAAAAAGAAAAAGAAAATAGAAAATAGAAAAAAAAATGAAAAATTACTTAGAGGGCGGATTGGGCCGGATCCAGCCTCAAACCGGCCCACCGCCCCCTATTCCTTTTCTTTCTCTCCCGCAGGGCCGGCCCACTTTTCTTTCTAGTTGAGCCCAGCCCGTGCCGAGGGTCGTCTTCCTCTCGGCTAGGGTTTTCGAGAGAGAGGGGGGGCAACGGGAGAAAGCTCTCGCTGGAGGGGGAGATGGAGCTCGAAAAAGGGAGCTGTGCCGCCGCCACTGTCGCCGACGAGCCGACCAATCAACGCCGTTCGCCGCTGTCTTCCCCGGAATCCAGATCTGAAGAAACGGAGGGGAGGAGGGCAGCAGCAGCGCTGCCTGACGCCGTCCGAGCCGCTGCCCTCCTTGCCGCCTCAAACCAACACCAGCCGAGCCACCTCGCTACAGCCCGTGCCGTTGCTCGCTCGCCTCCACCTGCAATCCAACGTCGCCGCAGCAACCGGCTCCGTCGCTGACGCTACAGCGACCACCAGCAGCTCGAAGCCGTGACGTCGCTGCAGCACTTGCAGCCGCGATGACCACCGCGCCAGCAATCGGAACCCTCCTCCGTTGGACACCGCCACTCCGAGCCCCCGAGCCCGTGTCGCTCCCTCAAGTCGACGAGCCACCCAATCGACGCCGTTCGTGGCCGTCCTACCCGGAATCCAGATTTGAAGAAACTGAGAAGGAGAGAGGACCAGAGAGGAGAAAGGGGGGGGTCTCCGACGCCGTCCAAGCCTCCTCGCGCCATCGCCGCTCCACCCCAGTAGGCCGCCGTCCTGCCAGCCGCCGGGATTCCTCCTTGCCCGCGAGGTCACGCCACCGCTTCACTTGCAAGCTCGCGTTGCCGTCCCTGCCGTAGTTGCCTCGCTGCTCCGCCATCCTGCCCGACGCCGCCGAGTCGCCAGCGTTCCTGCCGTTCCCCTCGGCGCCGCGAACAAACCCGAGAGAAGAAGGTTAGAATGCCGGGTCGGGTGTGGGTCAAGGAAATGGGTAGGGTTTTAGGCGGATCAGGGCTGGGTTTGGGCTTGTGGGCTGGTCTCATGCGGGCTTAGGAAATAGGTGGGCCTTTTTTACTTTATTTGGGCCCTGGTTAAAATATCCAAAAAAAAAAAAAGAATTTTGGGCCCTCTCGGGCCTGTTGTCGCCGACCGGACCCGATCCGAGCCAATCGGGTCGGGTCAAACCAGATCCGACCGGGTTCGCCCATTTTTAATTAAAATTTATTTTAAAAAATTAATTTAAAAATATTTAAAAAAAATTTTAAAAAAAATTCAAAAATTCAAAAATGATGGGTTTTGATTAGGACTTGCCATGTATTGCCATTTTAGTGTAATTAGACCTTTATTTGTTCGTATATTAATTATGTTGCATGTTTAATTTGCATGTCTAATTATGTTTAATTGCACGTGTTTAATTTTACTGCAATTAGGACTTTGATAGCTATGATTATTACTTTAATGATTGCACACCCGCATGATCGCCTCATATGTTAATGGATAAGTATAAAATCAATTCAAACTGTCTGTCAAAAATCATCTTGTTAAAATGAACAAGATTAGGTACCGAAAGGGCACTAATTGGTTAATTAGTGTAATCAAGTCCCCGAACCTAGGATCTCTGGTCACGTAGGAAGTGAGGCACGCTCCCATGCCTCACTTGGTTTCTAACCGACCCCAATAGGCTAGTGGCGACTCATTTTGTGCAAAATTCATGAAAAATATCCCAACGTCACGCGGGGTATGGGCTTGGGAGAGCTCGCGCCCAATCATGGGCCTTAGGCCTGTCTTTTAGGCAATACCCTTAAACCTGTTCCCTCCCCCCGAGGGTAGGTCGTGACAGTGATGTTATCCTTACTAAGCCAATTATCTTTTATGAGATATCCATGTTTGCTTGAGTATTTTTTTTGTAGGTCAAAGTTATCCAAATCTATAGGAAAGTTTTGTCACCATCAAAAATGGGGAGGTTGTTGGAGAAAACTTCCTTGAGTGTTTTGAAGTTGACAAAACGTTTCCATCAGTCTAATTTGAAGACTTGCAGACTCTTTCATCAAAGTCAAAAGACCGCCGGACTGCCAGACTCAAGACTCAAAGTCTATCCTCATTGACAGTTTCTAGACCATCGAAGAAGGCTTATCTAGAACTGAGTATTTCGTTAAGGATTTGATTCTATCGACTGAAGAAGATATCTTAGCTGGACATAGCATGTCGGAATCCATTATTCGAATTGATATTGATTCAAGGATTTTGGATCCGTTGATTGGCAAAATATACTTGGAAGGTTCTACTTATGGAAACCTAGATCCTGATTGTATGGACGAGCAGGATTGGTGGGCTATCATCATATTCCTTAAATAACTTGAAATCTCCCTAATTGATTCTGTCCAACGGGTAGATTGGAAGAACTCCTTTGGTAAGTGCCAACGGGTGTGATGGTATGAAGGAGTATATAAGGAAGACGTTCCAGTTATTCGAGTGTGTGCACGATAGAAAAATTTCAAAGTCTGAAGCTCCTTGTTCTTAGTCAATTCAATTGTCGAGCGAAAACTTGTACTCAAAAGAGAGTTTATACTTCTGTGAGATCTTAAGGAAGTGTAGCAGAGTCTCTATACTGCGGAATCAAGAAAGAGCCATACTGTAACAACTCTTTTGATTCATAGTGAAATCTAGCCGGTGGGTTGTCAGTGCGAAAGAATGGACGTAAGCTTGGATTAAGCCGAACCACTATAAACCTTGCGTTCTTATTCTCTTCCCTAAGCTCTTTACTTTAATCGTAATTATATTTGATTATTAGAGTCTAATTTCATTTTCATAATCTATTGCTTAACAGAGTTGCTTTAAAATAAAATCATTCACTTCACTCTGGAAAAATTATTTTCGCACCTATTCACCCCCTCTAGGTGCTCGTACTAGCTTTCACAACCGGAAGAATATTAATGATTAACTAATGTAATCAAGTCTCTAATCCTAGTTTCTCTAGTTGCGCTGAAGTGAAGTATATCTCCTAATATTTCACTTGGGTTTTTAATTGACCCACCTCAAATCGATTAATGGCGACTCCATAATGAAATCAACTTGCAAATTATAAACTCGAACCGTAAGTCATGAATTGGTAGGCTTGTGAGAGCCCGTACTAAGCCCTATGCTTAGTGAGCCATTAACCTCCGCCCTCGCTAGCACGTAGAGGGCGCTGAAAAGGGAGGTCACAACAATTTATTGTTGATCTCAACGTATAATTTGTTGGAATGATTTCCACTATATTAAAGATATTACAAAGCATTACACTTTATAAGGAAACATACAATAATATAAATAATAAAGCTGTAAATCCCTTGATTTTAATATATTCGAGAATTTGCTTGTGATTTTCATTGACATTTTCATATTCTTCTCTCTTGATTGATAAATCAATGCCTTTAACTCCCCTTCAAATTGGGAATGGGACAATCCCAAATTCTCAATTTGCAACGTAAGTTTCCAAATGCGTTTTTGGAATAATAGCTTCGTGAAGAGATTAACAATTCGATGCACAAACAAAACATACTTAGTCACAGCAGTTCCATGAGCCACTTTTTCTCGCACATAATGATAATCTAATTCGATATGTTTAGTTCTTGCATATAACACAAGATTAATTAACATATGAATTGCACTGATATTATCACAAAATAATATTGATGGACTTAAGAGATGAATACCTAAATCTCTTAAAAGGAAAGATATCCAAGCAATCTCAGCTATTGTCAACCAATTGCATGATACTCTATATTGGCACTAAATCGAGCAATCATTCAGTGCTTCTTAACACTTCATAATATACAGTTACTATATGTACAAAATATCGTAGTCCATCGTCAAATCAAGTAGCAACTTGCCCAACCTTCATCACAAAAGGCATACAACTCTATAGTTAACTTGGACAAAATCTGCATTTCTCGATTTATTGTGCCACTAACATAGTGCAAAATGTGCTTCACAATTTGAAAATGAGTCACAGTAGGCCAATGCGTGAATTGAGATATAAAATTGACTGCATATGAAATATCTAGATGTGTGATGGTGAGATATTAAAGAGTTCTGACAATACTTTGATATAACATGGGATTCGAAAGTAATTTCGCATTTGAGAGAATGAGTGCAAGTGGCTATAGGCGTGGATCTTGGCTTGCAAACATCCATTTGAGCACATTCAAGAATTGACAAAGCATATGTGGTTGGCACAAAGAAAGACTATCAAATAATATTCTAACCTCCACAACCAAAAAGTAATATAATGGCTCTATATCCTTTATTGTAAATATTCTTGATGGCATACTCTCTCTCTCTCTCTCTCTCTCTCTCTCTCTCTCTCTCTCTCTCTCAAAGTTTTTTTTATATGTCATCGGATCTTAAACATTTTTATGGTGACATACAGATATTTCGATATTAAATCTGCATGGACAAGTATATTTCAAAGAAAAGATTCCTTTTTTTTCTTAAAAGCTCACCATATGTTGATGATTGAAAGGTTTGATTGTATAAATCAAGCATATTAGAGGACTTAATTGCATTGAAAAAATTGAGAAGTGGAATTGGAAAACTCTATAAGTAAAAAGACTACATTAGTCATTACGTAATATTATTTTGGAAAACGGTGGGAGTTGAATTTGTTAAAGCTCTTCGAGCACTTTTTTTGGTAATTGATGTTATGTAGATACAGAAGGAAAAAAGTGAAAATATCAAAGCAGCCCATCTGATGGGCCTACAAAGTTTTCGGAGGTTTAACTTGTACTCTAGCAGCCCAAGCCTTTTTAAGAACCAAAACTGGCTCGGGTTATTGAGGTAATCAGGAGGCACGTTTGGGCAGGCTTGTTTAATCCTTTCGAAATGACATGAATGCCTTATCATGTACGATGCTCCCCTTAATATCTTAATAAATCTCGTTGTTGATCTATACATATAAGATTTATGTCAATGCTGAAACTCCAAGAGAAACACTATAGGCATAAAAGATTTTACCTGTTTTGAAAATCTTTGGCCCTTCTAAAATCGTGGAAACTCTTTATCGCAGCTCCTGAGATCAATCATGAGTTATTTAACCGATTGCTAGATGGTCGCATATAACTCTTTATGAGATGGCGACATAACGGGCTCTCCCAAACCTTATCAACGTAACTTGATTTCTCATTTATTGGATAAGAATCCCACGTGTATCATAACTTTCATACACTAGTACAAAGAATTTTGGGTTTTTCCATAAAGGATGGGGACACTTCTGAGCGAACTCAGAATGAGATTCAACAAAACCATGGCTTTGATACCATTGAATGTATATTCGTTCCATGCGCTTAGTAGGTGAATCCAGTGCTGAAAAGTTCTCTTTACACCATGTCTACTAAACCAGAGATTCTCGAAGCACCTGTTTCTCTCACTACAACTCCACATCCTCAACCTCTTTAGATTTTCGTGTTTCAAATGCCTGTAAGATAGACTATCTCTATGAAGTCTCTCTTAGCGATGAAACTAAAATCTCTGAAACCCAGCTTCCTCTGATGAATCCATATTCTACTTTTGCTAAACCAACATCGTCATTCTCACCCATTCGCTCTATTCACCAACTTATTCGCCAGACTCCAAAGGAAGTGAAAGAATATGTTTAGTCCTCTAAGTTCGACCAGCACCCCATTCCTACCACTGAAAAGGAGTACTTTGTTACTCTCCAGATCCCTTCGGAATTTCCCAAACAGTGGATCCAGCAAGGATATTCTCATGTCCATTATGGAGCTATTCGACTTGCTCTTACCTTCCATGGTCGTAAAGGCTTGCCAGTTGTGGCAAGAATTGCATTATTAGATACCAAGTTCTTAGAGTACCATCATGCTTGCATTGGTACTGTTCAGACCACTTTAAATGCTGGAACAGTCTTTGTAACATTGTATCCAAATTTTAACATTGCCCTTTCAGATCCACAGTTACTTTCTTTTCCAAAAGTTCAGATTCAGCTCACTAGAGCACCTCAGATTGCTGATTCTGTAGCAGCAACTTTGCAATACCAGATGGTTTACAGAGTGCAGAACCATGCCCTTGACTTGAATTTCCACAATGGAAATGAAGATGCTTTGTCCATTCCATGCAGAATGATCAAGCATCCTGCATTCATGTTCCTAGACAGATCCCAAAGGAAAAGTTGGTGACGCTCCTTCCAGAAACGTGGATTACCAACTACGAAAAGCTGCATCAAAGTAACAAGCCTTTTCAGTCATTAGACTCTGAATTTGTCAAGAAAAAAGATGGAACTGTTTCCATTAGATTTGGCAAGGAAAAGGAAGAAAGTCTTTCTATCTTCCAGACTCTTTTTATGATTGAACCATGTGTTCCTGAATCAATTTCCGAGCCAAAATGCAGACCCCTGGAGTGCCATAACTTTGCAGAAATGGACACTCAAGTGCTATAACTTACGAAAGGTACACTTAAATGCCAAAATTGAAGCAAAATGGCTTATTTGAGTGCCAATCCGGCCAAAATCCGATCAAATTGCATATGTGGTAAGCGAGTGCAAAACGACGCCATTTTGCGCGTTGACGTGGTCAAATAATGCAAAAACGGCGTCGTTTTGGGCTGATGTGGTAAAAAATAATATAAAAATTAATTTAATTATATTTAAATTATATTTAGTTAAAATATTTTAAAATAATAATTTTGAAATTGAAAAAAAAAATTAAAAAAAAAAAAGGGGCAACCCTCAGCCATCGCAATCGCCATCGCCTCCCTACCGTCGCCGGGAAGGGCTGGCGACGGAGGGGGGAGGGTCGGCTAGGGCTCACGAGCCCTCGCCCCAGATCGAGCCAAGGGTTGCAGCCCTCACCCAGATCTGGCAAGGGTCGGCGGCCCTCGCCCGGTCGGGCCAAGGGCCATTGCCTGCTCAGGCGAGCCCTAGCGGGCGGTAGCCCTTGGCCCGGCCAGGCGAGGGCCATCGACGCTTGCCGGATTTGGGCGAGGGCTCGCGGCCCTTACCTAGATCCTGCCGGGGGGGGGGGGGGGGGGGGGGGAAGGAGGAGGAGGGGAAGCAACCGGCGTTTGAGGAGGAGGAAGAAAATGGGGGGGGGGGGGGGAAGGAGGAGGAGGGAGGCAGCCGGCGACGAGGGCTGGGGCCACCAAGCCCTAGCCGAGGGCCGGCGACCCCAGCCGACCCTCCCCCACCTTTCGGCTACGGCGAGGGCTCAGCCCTCAACCGCCAACTGCCTTCCTCCTCCTCCGTTTCCAGTTTTTTTTAAGAAATATAAATTATACTATAATTTACTTTAAATTTAATTTAATTACTTTTTATATTATATTAAAATTTAAATTATGCCAAAATGACGTCGTTTTGGCCGATTTAAGGGTTCTATTTTGGCCAACACTCGAAACGATGTCATTTTGGGTGAATTCGAGCTGACTCAGCTCTCTGACGAGCCACATCGGCGATAAATGTTAATATTTAAATGCCATGTATGATTTCCGATTGGCTTCACCGAAGGTGGCAGTCAGGTGTCCAACTTTTCTTCAAATGTGGCACTTAAGTGTACCTTTCGTAAGTTATGGCACTTAAGTGTCCCTTCAGGCAAATTTATGGCACTTATAGTGTACTTTTCTCTTTCCAAGCCAGATCCAAAAAAACTTGTTCGACACTTTAACAATGACGGGCATCCTGTCCATTACTACAAAGACCGACATGGTCATTATTTTTGGGATTTTTTTTTGTCAATGCTCTTATTGCATAAATGCTCTAGATGAAGTAAACCCATTTGCAAAATCTCCACCTAGGAGAAAAAAGGCCAAAAAACCCTCTGTATCAAAGATACCTGAATGAAGACTCCTCCGTTGATACTCTTGGTGAATATGATAAATTTTAGTTTATGGTCTCTTATGCACCAACTCCACCACTAGAGTTCACTGCTCCCCCTTCGGTATCACCAGATCCAACACAATCACCTCATCCATCTCCTCCTTAGAAAAAACCAGCCATTTCCCCGTTTTATAAGCCAATTGTAAAATGGGCAAAGAAACATTCCTACCCATTTGAAGTTCCAACAGAAACACCATCTAGTTCTTCCATCGCCATGTTCCAAGAAACAGACTTTCCTCCTCTTGTTCGGGAAAATTACAAACTCTCTTTTCCTACCCCCAAAAGAGTTTATTGAATCACAAGGCAGATATAGGCATGTTCCTAAAATACCTGCTCCAACTGATGTGGATGAGCATGGAAGACAAAAAAGAACTTATGTTGCTGAAGATGTTTTAAATTGGCAATCGGAGACTCTCCTAGCACACAACAATGCTTTTAAAGCAATTGACTCCAAGATTGGGAATGTGTAGCAAGATTTGCGAATATATGATGAAACCACCAAAAAGATGCTTTCAGATTTCCAAAAGAGGCTTCATGCCTTAGAATCTGGACAACATCTAGGATATCACCATCTTGAAAGTCCTAGAGCGGAAATAGAAAAGCTTAAAAGATAAATCCATATCCTTGAGGAAGGAAGGCTCAATCCATTTCCAGCTACTTTGCGAGCAGATCCTCTCCCTCCTCCACCACCTCAGACGTCTATCTTTGCTGCCATCACAGATACACCTGTTAGACAAGACAAGATAGATGTAGCTGAAATGCAAAATTGCCTCAAAGAACTTGACCGCATAAGGAAATAAAAGGGAAAAGAGAAGATGCCCAAAGAGTCCTCTCTTATCATAAGGGAGCTCGATCAAATGATGCTGTCAAACCCGTTGGAATCTTTTTTAAGAGACTTGGGTAATCAAGAACCACAACCTGATCCTATTACTCCACAACCTCCACCTCAAATTGACCTTATTATGCCAGCAGACCAAATTATGTTTCCAACAAAACTAGCTTTTCCAAATATTTTTGACACTGAATCAGATTCGGTATCTCTTTCATCCTCATCATCTTTTTCAATCCCTACCATTGATTATTTTCCTATAGCACTAGTAACTTCATCAATATTCATGGTTGACCCCCCAGACCATGATATGGATTCAAATCCTTCTGAACCAGAGGTTGTTCAACCAAACAATCACTCTCAGGGTGTGTCCTCTTCATCAAAACAATTTTTTACTATTGATGACATACCTTACCACAAATGGCCAAAAAGACTTTAGGAATTTCATACTTCGCTAAATACCCAAGCCATTACCAACCAGGACAAGTATGATGTTCTCTTCAATTTTGTCACCAGATTCACGAGTAGCCTCAAGCTTTGGTGGCAAACTGTAGCAGAACAAGATCAGCTTCAATTTATGCTTGCACCAAGCTTTGGCCATGCTATTACACTTCTATATCATTTCTTTGTGGGAAAACCTGTTGATCTTATAGAACTCAAAAGAAAATAATTTTTTGAAAGAAGATGCTACTCTCTTCAGAAAAGACATCTTGATAAGCATTATCATGAAATGCTTAAGCTCTTCTATCAAATTGAAGCTAATGCAAACTTGAAGCATGTTTTATTAACTTCCATTCCCAAAGAATTATCCCAAATAGTATAAATGACATTTCTGTCCAAATAGAGAAGGATCTAGGATGTTCCATTGGGAGAAATCCAACAAGAAATTCATATGTGCCTCAAAGAACTGTGCATCAAATGACAAATGATCCAAACCTATGTCAATGACAACAGAGAACTTGATAGAGCCTGTTCTCGCCAGAACCTGAAAATTAAATACTCCAAGAAAGACTGTGATGGATCTTGTGGCAAATCTTCCCGGAAGAAAAAGCATTTCAAAAAACTCTAGATAAATAAATCCAGACATGGCTCTAAGCACTTTAGAAGAAAGAAGAAATGGCGATACTTACGCAAGAGGAAGGAACATTCAGATCACAAGAAATCGAAACGATGCTTCATCTGCAACCAAAAATGACATTTTGTCAAAAGCTGTCCTCAAGCGAAAAAAGGTCAGAATCATTTGATACACCATATAGAGAATGAAACTGGTATTTCTCTTGAAAATGATGATGTTGAATCTTTATTCTCTACGGACGAAGAACCTTGTGAACAAACTCTTTGTGTCATTCATTGTTATCAAACTCCTAGTGAAACTTATTCAAATTTAGATCTCGAAGAGATCTTTCATATATCTTTAACCCCTTCAGAAGAAAGCACTGACATATTTTCGAGCCAAACTCCTTGTCCTCATTTTCCTATGAAAATATTCACTTTAAAGTTTGCTAAACCAATCATTGTCATTGCTCTTATAGACACTGAAGCTGCTTCTTCAATCTTAGATACTAAAGTTCTCCCTGAAGAATATTAGACTTCTTGTGTCCGATATTTCAATTATGCTTCAGGAGATACATTTTCTATAAATGTCAGGACCACTCCGATCACTGTTCAGTTTTTTCCACAATGTTCTATAATCACAAAGATCTTTGGCTCAAGTCTTCCCAACAAAGATTTGATCATTGATTGGGATATTATGACTCAAATTTCTCAACTTTGCATCATTCCTAGAAAATGTCTCAAGCATAAAGACCAATTTTCTGAATTTGTCAACATTCAGAGACTTTTTTCCATTCAAATGAGTCTATTGGATCCAATCATGCAAAAATTATTAGAATCCTGTTCGAAATCTCATTTTGAGTTCGCTCAGAAGTGTCCCCATCCTTTATGGAAAAACCCATAATTCTTTGTTCGCATTCCTTTCAAAAAGAATGAAGACATCAATCCAACCAAGGCGAGTCATACAGGAATGAATCCAACACATTTGATTTTGGCTCAAAGGGAATGCTCAGAACTATTGCAACAAGGCCTTATTGAGGTCTTACATTCTCAATGGGCATGTGAAGCCTTCTATGTTAACAAACGTGCTGAACAAAACTAAGGAAAGATGAGATTGGTAATTAATTATTAGCCCTTTAACATTTTCCTCCAAGATGATAAATTTCCTTTACCCTCCAGAAACTCTCTTTTTGCTGGATTATCCAAGGCCCAAATTTATTCCAAAATTGATCTCAAAGCTGGTTTTTGGCAATTGAGCATTCATCCCGAAGACAGACCCAAGACAGGATTCAGTATCCCAAATCAACACTTCCAATGGAGAGTTCTTCCTTTTGGTTTAAAGGTTGCACCATCTCTTTTCCAAAAGGCAATGTGCCAAATCTTCCAACCAATCCTCTCAAGCGCAGCAATATATATTGATGATATCCTGCTCTACAGTCCTAATGAGCAGTCACATTGCCAACTTCTCGAGCAGTTTGCTGAAATTGTGAAAAAGCATGGAATCATGCTTTCTCATAGAAAGATAAACATCGCCCAAATAGAAATTGAATTTCTTGGTATGCACCTTAACAAAAGGACATCCTATCCAGGGCCACACATTGCTCATGAATTATTGAAATTTCCCGAAGAAAACTTCACAACAAAACAAGTTCAACAATTTCTTGGGATAATTAATTATCTCAGAGATTTTGTTCCAGATCTTGCAAGGCTACTAATCTCATTGCACACAATGTTGAAAAAGAATCCCCCACCTTGGGGAAAATCTTAGACTAATGCAGTTGCTGAATTTAAAGAGATTATGTAGTCTCTTCCTCCGTTACAAATCCCATCAACTGGGAAGAGAATTCTCCAAACTAACGTCAGTGATGAATATTGGGCTGCCATCTTGTTTGAAGAAATAGATGGAAAGAGGCATTTGTGTGTCTATAAAAGTGGAAAGTTTTCCCAAGCCGAGATGCATTATCATTCCACTTTTAAAGAAATCTTGGTGGTGAAAAATGGCATAAAGAAGTTTGAGTTTTATCTCACTGGCCATCACTTCCTAATAAAATTGGATATGGCATCTTTCCCTCAGATGATCAAATTCAAACAGAAGCATATTCCAAATTCTCAGTTGCTTCGATGGGCTAAATGGTTCTCAAAATATTCTTTTGAAACCAAACACATTGCTGGAAAGAAAAATGTGTTTGTTGACTTTTTGTCAAGACGAAAAGCACAAGCAGAAATCAACATGTATATCATGAGGCATGCTTTCTATACTGCTCATCACAATGAGAAGTATAAAATTGAGAAAGTGAAAGATTGGCCAAGTTGGCGATACCCTTCGGAGATCATCGAACAAATCCAAAAAGACACCTTTACTGAAAATTTGGATAAACTCATGTGGCAATGCCATACAGACTTGTTCAGACTCAATGGAGGTTTGATTCTTTATCCTCTTGGATTAAATGCAGATTATCCATTCATACATCCTCTGACATAGAAGGAAGATGATTTTCCTGATCAACTTCGATGGTTATTATGGTACTTAACCAATAAGTACTTAATAGTTATTGAAATTCCAACCAGAAGATTCATTGCCAACCTCACCAGGATATTTGGACTCGATAGAGGTAAGATTGAAAATGAAAGTGATAAAAATATTACAGATTTTTTTAATTGGTTTTATCCTCCAACTCACTGGAAATGGTTCTTGGAGAAAGAATTGAGAACTACACAAACAAACCTTGAAGTCCATACCATTCTATTTTTCCGAAGACCATGAGCTTTTCTCACTAATAATGGTAACATTATCAATGCCCCCTTGAGTATAGGTACCTCATCTTACAGACCTGTTCCACATAGTATAGAGGCTAGAGTTCACAAATCTTATCTAAGACTTGTTGGTTGCTGTGAGCACCAGTATCGAGAATTCCAGAGAATCCTATGCTAGGAAAATAAAACCATTCCTCTAGATGCATGGAATTATAATGTACCCACTGCATGGGATCATTATGACCTAGCATCAGAAGCCAAGGAAGCACTCAAAGAATTCAGACAAGCTGCATCATCCGAGGAACATGCACAATCCTCTCAAGACCCTTATGCTAAATGAGGAGGTTCTCTTTCCCAAGACCCCTACAGCCAAGGACCTTTGCCTTGTCCCAAGGCATAGACACATCTTTTTATGCATAACCATCCAATTGGCATCAGCCAAGCATTCCTACCTGTTGGAGAAAAATTCATTATCTGTTTTGAAGTTGACAAAACGTTTCCATCAGTCTAGTCTGAAGACTTGCAGACTCTATCGTCAAAGTCTGAAGACCTCCAAACTCAAGATCTAAAGTCTGCCATCACTAATAGTTTCCAAACCAATGAAAAAAAGTTTCATCCAATGAAGAAAGACTTATCTAGATACAAGTATATCTTTAAGGATTTGATTCGTACAGTTGAAGAATATCTCACGGTTGGAGATAGCATCTCGTGATCAATTATTCTTATTGAAATCAATTTGAATAATTAGATCAGTTGAATGGCGAAATATACTTGGAAGGTTCTACTTATGGAAACCTAGATCCTGATTGTATGGGTGAGCAGGATTGGTGGGCTATCTTCACATTCCTTAAGTAACTCGAGATCTTCCAAATTGATTATGTCTAACGGGTAGATTGGAAGAACTTCTTTGGAAGGTGTCAACGGTTATGATGGCATGGAGGAGTATATAAGGAGGATGCTCAAGTTATTCGAGTGTGTGCGTAAAAGAGAAATTCCAAAGTCTGAAACTCTTAGTTCTATGCTGTTACAATTTGTTGAGCTTAAACTGTACTCAAAAGAGAGATCAAATTCTTGTGAGACCTTGAGGAAGTGTAGCAAAGACTCTACACTGTGGAATCAAGGACGTGATACTGTAAAATCTCCTTTGATTCTTAGTGGAATCTAGCCAGTGGGCTGTTAGTGCGAGAGAGTGGACGTAGGCTTAGTCTAAGCCGAACCACTATAAACCTTGTATTCTAATTCTTTTTCCCTGATCTGTTTACTTAATTTGCAGTCTTATATATCAGCTTACAATCTTTTATATCTTCAATCTATCGTTTTTATTATAAGTCGAATTAAGCTCTTAAGTCTAGCAAAAACCTTTTTAACACCTATTCACCCCCCTCTAGGTGTTCATACTAGCATTGTCAATTGGTATCATAGCCTGTATACTCAATTAATTGAAGTGTTTTTACTTCTAAGTTAAAGATCTATGGCTAGTATGTTGGCGCCAAGTTTGGTTGAAGGCCAAAGCAACACCAGACCACCTTATTTCGATGGAAAGTAATACAGCATATGTAAAAACAAGATGAAAGTATTCCTAAGATCAAAAGACCCTCTAGAATAGGATGTAGTAGAAAAAGGAATTATTCCTAAAACTACATCAGTTTCAAAAAGGGGAAAAGAAGTTGCAGACGCTGGCGAGATGACTCAAGAAAAATAACTAAGAGACAAGCTCTTGATGCTAAAGAAATTTACTCTTTATATTGTGCATTATCTCCTACTGAGTATAATAGAATATCTTCTTGTAAAACAACCAAAGAAGTCTGGGACAGGTTGCACATTACCTATGAATGAATTGATCGAGTGAAAGAGACAATGATCAATATTCTACTTGGACAATATGAAGCCTTCAAGATGAAGCCAAGAGAATCTATTACTGACATGATTAGTCGTTTTACAAAAATTGTAAATGGTCTAGAGTATCAGGGACAACCAATCTTAGGACCCATGAAGGTTAACAAGTTGTTGCATGGACTTTCCAAAGACTAGAATCACGTAAAGACTTCGATAAGGGAAACACAAAGGATCATGCCACTTTCTGTAGACGAATTGGTTGGCACACTTCAATCTTATGAAGTGAAGCAAATCAATGAAGAAGAAGATCCCAAAGGTAAGAAGTCAATTGCTTTGAGATCTAACGATGATTCTGATGTTACAGACTCTGAAGATGATATGGAGGATGAAGAGTTAGCTCTTATGATGAAGAGGTTCAGGAAACTGAACAAAAAGGGAAGAAGATTCACTTGGAAGAAACAAAGAACTCAAAAGGCTCAAAACAAATCAACTAAGGATGATGAATCCAATAAGGATGTGATATGTTTTGAATGCAAGACAAAAGGACACATCAGACTCAACTGTCCTATATTGAAGAAAAAGAAAGGAAAAGCTGAGAAATACATGAAGGCTCTCAAGCATATACATGGAGTGATACTGAATGTGAAGAAAGTGATGAAGATTATGCCAACATTTATCTAATGACAAAATCAGAATCAGACTTTGACTCTGAAATAGATACAGATTCAGACTCAGATAGTAAAATCGAGGAAAGTAATTTAAATATCCCTACTAAAGTCTCGAAATACATTGATGAACTGTGTCTTAGTCTCAAAACTTCTCTCAAGAGGATTTCCGAGCTAAAAATGGAGAATTCTACACTTAAGCAACAGGAGATTTTAATGAAAGAAAAGTTTGAAAATTTAGATAAAAGTTTTGTTACTTTAAAAGAAAATGTAGACACTCTTTCAAAAGAAAATACATTTCTAAAAAATGACATTTCAAATATTTCAAAAAGATTTTCAATAGGATCTGAGAAATTGTAAAAGATTCTTTCAGTACAAAGACCCTACTTTAACAAATCAGGCTCAGGAATGACTTCTGAAACTATTTCTCTAATTGATTTTCTAAAAGTGAAAGAAAGAATCAAACAAAAGCCTACAAAAAAATTTTACAGAAAACATTTTCATAAAGTTTTTGTAAAACCTGTTGGGCGAAGTACTCTCAAATATTCCAAGTGTAACAGCTCAAAACACTTTGAGAAAGAATGTCCTTTGGTTTGGAGACCTGTTAAGAAGGAATGGGCAAAGACAGCTTATTGCACTAACTCCTCTAGACCTAAGAAAATGTGGGTACCAAAGAAAACTTGAGTTTCTTTTTTATTGCATGTCACTATCAAGAAAAAAGTTAAATGGTTGGATAGCAGCTATTCAAGGCATATGACTAGAGATTCAAGTTGTTTTATAAAACTTATGCAAGTTAATAGTGGAAAAGTCTCCTTTGGTGGAAACATCAAAGGGAAAATTGTTGGATGTGGAACAGTAAAAATTGGTAGTCTTACAATCAACAACGTTTCCTTAGTGGAATGACTCAATTACAATTTGCTTAGTATCAGCCAATTGTGCGACACTGGATTCAAGATCAATTTTCAAGAAGGAATGTGTTTGGGAATTAGTAAAGATCTTTCATAATCTTTTACTGGGCGAAGACATGGGAACATTTATCTTCTGGATATAAAACCAGAGAAGTCTCAATGTCTAATTTCAATTCAAGATGAAGCAAATCTTTGGCATAGAAAGCTTGGCCACGTCAATATGAAGCAGATTGCCAAGATCTCTTCTAAGAATCTCGTTCGAGGATTGCCCAACCTAAAGTTTCAAAAATCTGACTTATGCACACCATGTGTATTTGGAAAACAAGTTAGAAGTTCTTTTAAACCATTAAATCAGGTTTCTATTAATCGTGTTTTGCAGCTTCTGCATATGAATCTCTTTGGACCAATCAGAACTAGAAGCAAGGCGGAAAGAGATATTGTCTAGTAATCGTGGATTACTCACATTTCACTTGGATTTACTTTTTGACAAGTAAGTCTAAAGTTTTTTCTTACTTCTCAAAGTTTGCTAAGAAAGTCCAAAATGAGAAAAGATATGTTATTTCAAGCATACGAACAAACCATGGAGGTGAGTTTGAAAATCAAGACTTTGCAAAATTTTGTGATGAATCAGGTTTTCAACATGTTTTCTCCTCTCCATACATTCCAGAACATAATGGAGTTGTGGAAAGAAAAAATAGATCTTTGTAGGAGATGGCAAGAACTCTTTTAATAGAAAGTAGTATTTTCTCTCATTTTTGGGCTGAAATAGTTTCTACAGCATGTTATATAATTAACAGAGTCTTTTTAAGGCCTATTGTGGAGAAAACTCCTTATGAGTTATTCAATTGTTTTTTACTTTCATCTATTTGGTTGCAAATGTTTTGTTTTGAAAAATGCAAATGATCGAACTGGTAAGTTTGAAGAGAAATCAGATGAAGGAATCTTCCTTGGATATTCAACCACCAGCAAAGCCTACAGAATATTCAACAAAAAGACTCAGTCTGTGGAAGAATCTACAAATGTCAAATTCCAAGACTCCTTGTAGAATCAACTGATTCAGACTCATCCTAAAGAATCTGAACCTGCTTTAAACTCTACAAAGTCTACCTCCCTTGAAGCAGCTCAGACCTCTGAAAATCAGCGAAAGGAAGTTGAAGAATCAACTGAAGTAGAAGAACAGCTTCCTACCAGACCATCAAGCAACTGGAAGCACAAATCTAGTCATCTCAAAGAACTCATCATTGGTGATATTAATGAAGGAATTCACACCAGATCCAAGAGGCAAGAAGAGTCTAGCGCCGTGGCACTTATTTCTGAAATATAACCCTTAAAGCATAGAAGAAGCTTTAGCTGACGAAAGTTGGATTGAAGCAATGCAAGAAAAACTCAGACAGTTCAGCATTAACAATGTATGGGAGTTAACTCCCAAACCAAAAGGTAAATCAATTATTGGAGCTAAATGGGTTTTCAGGAACAAATTGGATGAAAAAGGAAAAGTGATCAAGAACAAAGCAAAACTCGTGGCCAAAGAATATACGCAAGAAGAAGGGATAGATTATGATGAAACCTACGCTCCAGTAGCTAGGTTAGAAGCAATTAGATTATTACTTGCTTTTGCCTGTTATAAAAATTTCAGGTTATTCCAAATGGACGTCAAGAGTGCATTCCTAAATTGATTTATCCAAGAAGAAGTCTATGTGGAACAACCTCCTAGATTTGAAGATCCAAAGAGACCAGACTCAATATTCAAACTGAAAAAGGCTCTCTATGGTTTAAAACAAGCACCTCGAGCTTGGTATGATAGGTTAAGTAAGTTTTTAATGCAAATGGTTTTGTCAAAGGAAAAGTGGATACTACCTTGTTTATTAAAATGGAAGGTCAAAACTTTCTACTTATTCAAATTTACATTAATGATATTATATTTGGTTCACCTAACGAAAACCTGTGCAAGAAGTTCTCTAAGTCTATGCATGATGAATTTGAGATGAGCATGATGGGTGAATTATCCTTCTTTCTCAAGCTACAAGTAAAACAATTGAAGGAAGAGATTTTCATTGACCAAGAAAAATATGCGAAAGAACTTATTAAAAGCTCAAATTGGAGAATTGCAAAAAGACTGAGATACCAATGTCTAGTTCTTCGAAGCTAGATAAAGATGAAGGAGGAAAGAAAATTGACCAGAAACTTTACAGGAGTATTATTGGTTCACTTATTTATCTTACTGCTTCTAGACCTGACATTTTGTTTAGTGTTTGCATTTGTACTAGATTTCAATCTAATCCAAAAGAGTCTCATCTAAGCGCCGCAAAACGTATCATCAAATACATTGCAACTACATCAAATTTAGGTTTGTGGTATCCCAAAGAAGGAGAATTTACCCTCCTTGGATATTCAAACGCAAATTTAACAGGTTGCAAAGTTGATAGAAATAGTACATCTGGAACATGCCAATTGTTGGGAAACAGGATAGTATCTTGGTTTTCAAGGAAGCAAAGCACTGTAGCTCTTTCAACAGCAGAAGCAAAGTATGTGGCTTTTGGAAGTTACTGTTCTCAAATCTTATGGATAAAACAACAACTAAGAGACTCTGGAGTCAAAGACTCTTGCACCGAGATTAAATGTGACAACACCAGTGCAATTAACCTCACAAAGAATCCAATTCTTCATTCAAGAGCAAAACATATAGAGATTCGACATCACTTTATTAGAGACCATGTTCAAAATGGAGAAGTTATGATTCAATTCATTGACTCAAAGAATCAACTGGCGGACATATTTACAAAGCCTCTGGAGAAAAGCCTATTTGAGTCTATTCGCACCAGACTGAACATCATATCTCTTACCCAGTAGAGTCTGGATGTGCTCAAGACTCAAAGGTAAAGTCTGAAGGTATTCAGATTCAAAAGATCAAGAGTTACGACTGTAAGTTGTTTCTATATTTTAAACTTGAAAATGTATGGTTATTTATTAACTGCTAATTGATTGAAATTATCTTTCCAAGTTTTTCTTTTTCAAAAAGACAGTTATCAATTTTGAAAAGACAGTTATTGTCAAAAAGGGAAGTTATTCGTTTTAAAAAGGTATTTTTAATTTTCCTTTTACGACGTTTCGTTTATCTCGCTTCACTCGCTTTATATACTTCGAGAGTCGTCTTCTTCGTTTTTATACCGAAACCCTAGAATACAAAACTCTTATTTGCTTTCACTTTCACTCTCGATCTGTCTAAAAGTTTTCACCTTTTTCGAGCAAGTTGGTGAATTCCTCCCTTGGAGCAACAATGTCTTCAAGAAAGTCTTCAAATATTGCAAGTAGGGGACCACGACATATGCCCGAGGGTCCTACGCATTTTGACTTGACCGAGGAAGAAGATTCTTCTCCATCACTGCATCTGAGTCAGCAACAACCTTCTCAGCAACGTCAACATTCTCCACCGACTCAACCAGACGATGAAGTTATTGAGGAGGCTAAACCTGTAAGAACGCTAACTCCCAAGGTTGCTTTCAAACTTTACTCTAATTTAAAGAATGGAGGAACACCGATGTCTTTAATCAATGAATTCTTAAAAGATAGAGGATACAAGAATGAAACCATGTTCTTATGGGAGTTGGAAATGTTAGGAGTTGTAGAGAAAGGAATGGCTGAAAGAACTTTTGCGAATTTCCCGAGTGACCCATTCTATGGCATTTCAAATCAACAACAAGTTCTGGACAACGATGAACGGATGTTTACTCATTTTCAGCCTAGAACGAGAGTGGCTGCAAATATTACTGATGGTTCCAATCTGTTTAGATCAAAGAATCACAAGAAATTTTATTCGAATCTTATGAAGAGAGGGGTTATGAACCCTAGGACTGTTGACTTTGATTTCCTTGATTCGATAAAGGTCAATTTGCGAGAGAAGTTTGCTCTACTGCAATTGGAACGATTCTGTTTTGAATCCACTACTGCTTATCTAGAACTCACTACGTACTTTTACTCGAACCTATCTTTCTTGGATGCAAACAGTTTTACTTTCACTATAAATGACAAGAAATTTTTTGTGGATACAGACACGTTGGCTGACATAATTGGGGTGGAAAGAACGAGTTTCCAACCAATTAGTATGTCTATTGCTCATGCTATTCTATCATTGGTGAGAGATAGGGATGTTGAAGGCAATATTTCCTACACAAGGATGAGTGCCTCTAACATCTTGCTGCATAAGATTGTGATCAATTGCATTCGTCCCAAGTCGACATCCAAGACTGATGTCTCTCGATCTAAAGCGAAATTGATGTGTGCCATCAATACTAGTTTTAAATTCTCTCTACCTCACACCATCTTGTTTCATATGTACCAAACTGTGGTGAAAGATAAGGGACAACTCCCTTATTCTGCTCTTATCACGTGTCTCTTTAGACACTTTAAAATTCACATCTCTGCACCATTATGCTCGACAACCATCTCTCCAATGGTGATTGATTTCAAAATGGTCACAAAGATGCGCTTGAAAGAGCTAAACAAAGTGTTGGAGCATATGAAAGAGAAGTCTCCCGTCAAAGCAAGACAAGACTCTACTGCAAAGAGGAAAGGCAAGGAGCCCATGGTCACTCCAACAAAGAAGAAAAGAACTCTCATCTTGTAAGATGAAGAAGATGCGGATGAAATGACTCTTTCAGCCTTAAGAAACTTAAAGAGTTTTGTCAACTTCAATGAGACAAGAGAAGAGCCAAAAGAAGGAGGAAAAGAGAGAGAAGAGACAGAGAAGGAAGATGAAGAACAGAGGAGGACAGAGGAAGAAAGAAGAGAAGAGGAAGAAGAAGAGAGAGAAGGAGAACAAGATCGGGGTCAAGAAGACTCTTTCGAGCCAACCTTGGTTGTTTCCCTATCTAGTGATTTTGAGATAGGAGGAACTGGAATTGTTGATGCTCATCACTCTGAAGCTAAGAAAACCTTACCTACTCCACCTGAGGGCAACAAAATAGGGGGAGCTGTTGGACCAAAAGGTATTTCTTCACCTTTATTTGCTAGTAATGTAAGTCGATCTACAGTAGACCCAGAGGATGTCTATGCCTCACATTACCTAGAAGACAGTCATGGTGGACAATCTGCCGACGCTCCATCTATTCTCAAAATCCCTAGAATTGACTCTGCTGGTCCTAGTTCTGCAACAACTCAAACAGCAGACTTCTCAAGACTGTTGGAAATTCTATTGGACGTCAGAAAATAGCAATATGCTATGGGATTTGAGATGCAGGATCTCAAGAATGCTTTTAAGGCCACTTCAGTGTCTTTGCATGACCAGTTGAACGCCCTGAAGATTCAAGTACAGTCTAGTGTGCAGGGTGAAGATTTTCAGTCATTGAAGTAGAGTTTTGAAAGGCTTAAGAAGACAGTGCATTCGATGGGAGAATTCGAGTTTGTTCGCTTTCCCAAACAGCCATGATTTCGACTACATTTTCAACCAACTCTTTTTCATTATTCTCCACTTTTTGCCGTTGACAAAAAAGGGGAGAGGTTTTAATTAGATTTGATAACTTTTTATTCTGGACTTTATCTTTTGTTTGGCGTGGTTATTGATGCTTGCAAGTAACTTAAGCTATATTGATTATGATAAAGATAGTTGCTTTTACAAGACTAACATGATTTATGTGGTTGTGGAATCGCTATTATCCTTATCATAATCTCTAATTATCTTTTATAAGAAATCTTTGTTTGCTTAAGTGTTGTTTTGCAGGTCAAGTGTCCAAATCTGCAGGAAAGTTTTGTCACCATCAAAAATGGGGAGATTGTTGGAGAAAACTTCCTTATTTGTTTTGAAGTTGATAAAACATTTCCATCAGTCTAGTCTAAAGACTTGCAGACTCAAGATTTAAAGTCTGCCTTCACTGATAGTTTCCAAACCGACGAAGAAAAGTTTCATCCAATGAAGAAAGACTTATCCAGATACAAGTATATCTTTAAGGATTTGATTTGTACGATTGAAGAATATCTCACGGTTAGAGATAGCATCTCGTGATCAATTATTCTAATTGAAATCAATTTGAATAATTAGATCCGTTGAATGGCGAAGTATACTTGGAAGATCCTACTTATGGAAACCTAAATCCTGATTGTATGGGCGAGCAGGATTGATGAACTATCGTCATATTCCTTAAGTAACTCGAGATCTTCCAAATTGATTCTGTCTAACGGGTAGATTGGAATAACTCCTTTGGAAGATGCCAACGGTTATGATGGCATGGAGGAGTATATAAGGAGGATGCTCAAATTATTCGAGTGTGTGCGTGAAAGAGAAATTCCAAAGTCTGAAACTCTTAGTTCTTTACTGTTACAATTTGTCGAGCTTAAAATGTACTCAAAAGAGAGATCAAATTCTTGTGAGACCTTGAGGAAATGTAGCAAAGACTCTACACTGTGGAATCAAGGACGTTATACTATAAAATCTCTTTTGATTCTTAGTATAATCTAGCCAATGGGCTGTCAGTGCGGGAGAGTGGACGTAGGCTTGGTTTAAGCCGAACCACTATAAACCTTGTGTTCCAATTCTCTTTCCCTAATCTTTTTACTTAATTCGTAGT
Source organism: Eucalyptus grandis x Eucalyptus urophylla (assembly GCA_028830015.1). Taxonomy (NCBI): domain Eukaryota; kingdom Viridiplantae; phylum Streptophyta; class Magnoliopsida; order Myrtales; family Myrtaceae; genus Eucalyptus; species Eucalyptus grandis x Eucalyptus urophylla. The sequence continues at coordinate 20,207,511 of CM054204.1, forward strand.
CTTATATATCAGCTTACAATCTTTTATATCTTCAGTCTATCGTTTTTAATATAAGTCGAATTAAGCTGTTAAGTCTCGCAAAAACCTTTTTAACACCTATTCACCCCCCTCTAGGTGTTCATACTAGCGTTATCACTACCAACACCACATATGATGACAATACATATTGGGCTCAAGAGGAAGCTTCCTATTGAGCTCACAAGGAAGCATCCGCATCCACAACACACTAGCTAAACCAGATCCTCTCACTAGAAGACCTTGAAGCACTTGAACAAAAATATGTTGAACCTATTCTGGCAACAGTGCACAGCTCAGATGACTTAGACTTTGACTATAATGCTCATGACGGATGAGACCGCTGAACAAGATCGTTGTCTGTACAAGTGTACTGTAGCAAGTTACTGTTCACTTTTACTGTAGCAGTAGGATAGGGAAATCACTGTTCACTGTTATTGTTCATACCGTGCGAATAATTCCCTACTGAGATTTTCAGAAGCCTCTGTTTGTTTAAGGACCCATGAGCTTGGTCCTTGTTTGTGTGTGGCCTCTTTTTGCCTATAAAAGGCGAGAAGGATGTAATGTGTTAGGCAAAGTCCCTTGAAGTAAAGTGAGTGTTTGTGAAATTTTTCTCATGGCTTTCTAAACTCCCTCTTCTTCTCCAGTCTGGTATGATCCTCTGAGAAATGCAGCTCGAATAGTTAGAAATATTTCCATCCTAGTTCTATCTGGGTGTCTCTAGGCTATGAACTAAAGGGCAGAGTGATTTTCTACTAAAAGGCTATCCCTGAAAGGCTTGAACTAGGTTGTTCGCCCACCGTGGGAAGGCATACCTGCAAATAACTTACTTGGTCCTCCTTGTTTCTAACTCTAGGTCCATTCAATGGTATCAGAGCCATGGTATGTCATGACTTCTATTAATATTATCTCGAATGTCATACTTTTTAATTGATTGCTCAAGTGTCATAAACATTTTAAAAATTTTCATCATAAGTGTCCTATCACATCGAATTTTCAACACTTGTAGTGAATGTCTTCAAAAAATTATGAGATTGTCACTTCCTCTAAACCCAAAACTAACCTCGAATTCATTATTCATTGTTAGGAACATCATTCAGCTATCTTAAGCCCCAAGAAAATAGAAGCATGACATCAGACAACAATTATTAGATGAGCTCATCCTGTGCTATGTATTGCAATGACCCACCTGTCAATTTTCAGTGGTTGGAATTAAGGACTTCATAATCTACTAGCTGTAGAAGGGTACGATCATCACCTGTATGATTGCGACTGAACTGCTCCTCAGAATGGTAAAACACGCCTGAGCCTTCCTACAAGAGTGATTCTAATGTTTCCGCTGATCCAATCTAATTATCTCTTACCAAACGGTATTGTTCTGAATGAAATTAAAGGAATTTATAATGTTTGATATGTGAAAATTATGTTCGATTAAATAGGGACACTTTAAAATTTGTTTCCTCATTTATATCAAAGTGTTCTGTAAGCTCTATTTCATTGATATTATAAGTACAGGCCATTGACATGTAACATATGAATGAGAGACATATCATTCTAAGTCGAGTTCAATGCAGATATTCTATTATATTTCGAATTGTGCGCAAATTCGAAGTGATCTTTTGAGTTCACACTTCCTCTTATCTTTTTATATATGGGAATAAAGGTGACGGGAAAGAACATAAAGAAGTACTGCAGATGTGGGGGAGAGAGAGAGATTTATTGAAACAAATGCGAAAATTAAAAGAAGAAAAGAAAATGGAGACAAAGTTTTTTCAAGAAAAATTTAAAAGTTGTCATGCTTCATTATCTCCGAATATGTCTTATTAATTTCAGAATTTGGATTAGGACCACTTCCCTCTCATTAAGTAGATAACAAGTTGAATAGAAAAATATAGTAACGAATCGAAAGGTGACCCGACCCAATTTAAGATTTAATATAAGCTAGCTAGGGCGGTTGAGGCAATTAAGAGCATATAAAGACAGGCTTGTTAGGTACTTTTAAAAAGACAAGCATTAGAAAATACTAGGTGGTGTTAATAGCCATGTCCACAGAGCCCCTTGGATTTGTTTTCTTTTTGTCCCTTGTAGAGTTTCTTTTCTTTTTTTCTTTTTTTCTTTTTTTCTTTTTTTCTTTTGTCATCTTGAGTTTCTTACTATAAGGATTTTGCTTGTTCTGGTTTTGAATTGACGAGAAATATCTGACTTTTCTTAGGCATTTTAGAATGTTGTGGAATTAAAAAGGGAGGTTTTGATGTGCATTTTGATTTCAAACCATAGGAGCCCTTTGATTGAGAGAGGCGCACGGGGGATTCATCGAATTCATAGGCTAATACACGATCGGGGGTTTAGGGGCGTTGCGTGCATGACATTCGAATCCTGGTGCACGAGAAGCGAATCACATGTACATGGCTTGTCCCGTAACTCATCTTGAAACATTGGTTGGGCCTGGGCACCCCCAAACTTTCATCCCCCAGCCCTCTTCACTCTTCCATACTCTCCCTCTCCCCATAAATTCACCTCTTCTCTCACTCCTTTCAGCCTGAGAAAAAAAAAAACAAGAGCAAAAGACCCTCCAGAACAGAAACTTGTGGAACCTGTGAAACTTGCGGAACTCTCTCTCCTATGGAACTGGACGAGTCCGACTCGATTGCCCCACTTGACGAGAGCCTCCAGTCCATGCCCTCCGATGACGAGGAGCAATGGTACTGGAAGATGCGGTCCATCTACAGGGTCCCCGCACGTATCACCGCCCTCACCCGCGAGGCCTACCAGCCGCAAGTTGTCTCCTTCGGCCCCTACCACCACGGCGAGGCCCACCTCCTCCCCATGGAGGAACACAAGCGCCGCACGGCCCGCCACTTCCTTAAGCGGTCCAAGAAGCCTATGGAGTGCTTCTTCGCGTCCCTGAGGGAGGTGGCGTGCGACCTTGAGGAGAGCTACGACACGCTGGATCCGAAGTGGAAGGCAGGCAGCGGCGAGGGCGCGGCACCCCTGTTCCTGGAGCTGATGATAACTGACGGCTGCTTCATGCTCGAGATCCTGAGGTTCGCAACCAACGAGGTGGATGACTACGCGTCCAACGACCCCATCTTCAGCAACCACGGGACGCTCTACATAATGTCAGACATTTGGCAGGATATGCTGATGCTGGAGAATCAACTTCCGATGCTAGTGTTGTATCGGCTGGTGGCTGTCGAGAGCGATGGCGAGAAGGTTACTTTCTTAGATTTCGGTCGGTCGTAAGATGAGAAAATATTGCAAGTGCGCAAACCGCCATACCATGTGCACCTAACAGTACATCTTCGGGGAAAATTACCAAAAAAGTCCTAAACATAATCAATTCTAAACTTATTTTTTTATCAATTGAGTCCTAAATTTTTTGCTTTTATATCACTTCAATTCTTCTAGTCAAAATTGGCTAGCTAATGCTGATGTGGTGGCTGGCCGGTGCCAGTGACAATTTTTTTAATAATATTTTTTTTTGAATTATTTTTTAATTTTTTAATCTTTTTCTCTTTTTCTTTTTCTTTTTTCCTCCTTCCTCCTCCTCTTTCCTTCTTCCTTTGGCTTTGGTGACTCGTCAAAGGGGAGGGCTAGGCGATCATTAGGCCGAGGCAGCCGGGCAAGCTTGCCTCGCCGTTGCTAGGTGAGCCCCCATTAGCTCACCTCTCCAGACCCAGTGACGGCGAGGCCCCCCTCCCTAGATCTGGCAAGGGCTTGCCTTTTGCGAGGACAACGGTGAGGCGAGCCCTCGCAGATCCGACGAGGGGCGAGCCCTCACCAAATCCAATGGGGGCTCACCCTACCACCTTGGTCTGGCGACCAGCCAACCCTCCCCCCGGCCGATCGTTGGAGTCAAAGGAAGAAGGAGGAAGGAGAAAAAAAAAACGAGAAAGAAAAGGGTAAAAATAGATTTAAAAAATCAAGAAAATAATTCGAAAAATAAAATATTATTTAAAAAAATCACCAGTGCCGTCTGGCCAATTTTGGCCGAAAGAACTTAATTGGCACAATTAAAAAAGGGTTAGAACTGAATTGATCAAAAGAATAAGTTTAGGACTGAATTAATACAATTGCAATAGGTTTATGACTTTTTTTATAATTTCCCCATATATCTTTGTGATCTCACATGAACCCTACGATGGATCCGTGGAACCTAATGCTCAAAATGCATTGCTTGCACAGTTCACGATCGACCAATAAGTTGATTAGTGAATCTATCATCGAAACTTCATTTTCTTTTCCATTTTATGCAAGTAGTATCAATACGACCACAATCTCAGATTCAGTGTACTTCACTCCAACAACACAGGACACCAAATTCGTCAACAGGCTCATCCACAATCTCTGCCTCCCTCGCCCGCGCGTCAAAATGATGGGCAAATGCCTGGACGTCTACAGGAAGTGCATGCTGATGGAGCCCGAGAAGAAGGACGAGGTGGAGTAGAAGGACCGTCTGAAGAGTGTCCAATTGACCTCGGCCACTGAGCTCAGCAAGCATGGGATCCGGTTCAGGAAGAGCAAGACCAATAGCCTGAAGGACATCTCCTTCACAGATGGCGTCTTGAGGCTCCCCGTGATCTGGGTGGATTCCATCACCATGTCCAGGTTCCTCAACCTCACGGTGTTCGAGCGCCTCCATGTTGGGACTGGGAACGATGTCATGTCCTACATCTACTGCATGGACCAAATAATCAGAAACGAGCAGGACGTCCTGCTACTCCGCAACAATGGTATCCTCCAGCATCACCTAAAGAATGACGAAATGGTAGCCAAGATGTTCGACTCGCTGGCCGAGGTTGTGATGGTCGACTACAACGCCAACTTGATTGACGTGCTCGATAAGGTCAACGCCTACTGCAGAAAAAAAATGGAGCGTGTGGAGGGCTAATTTGCTCCGCACCTACTACAGGAATCCAGTGGATTCATGGTCTTTCATCACCTTTGTCCTCCTCTTTGCGCTCACCGCAATTCAGACTGTATATTCTGTGCACGGCTCCCACAAATGAACCCTTTGCCTCTCAGTACAATAATATACTCTCTTTTTTCCGCTTTTTTTGGTTTTTCTCCTGATGACGGATGCCCGATCATCATCTCTTGATTTTGTTGAATGTTGTTATGAATGATCTTCCTCCTGTTTTCAGTCATGTTCATATCCCTCTTTAAATGTTCTGAATAATGGACATTTTCACTTAACATTGTCAAATGACGATTCTCTTTCTTCAGTCTCCTTCATGTTTGTCCAATTTGAATCGGGCAAGGTGAAGAATGATCAAGTTCTACGCAAATGAAATCTTCCATTGCACCATTTATTCTTGATTAAATTTGTCAAGTTGCAGTGAATTCAAGTGAGAAAACAAATGCAGCCTTCAAAGTCATCTCTAATCACCATTTGCTTCAAACATCCTAAAAGAATAAAGGTTTTTGATTGTTGATCTCAATGTATAATTTGTTGAAGTGATTTCCACTATATTAAAGATATTACAAAGCATTACACTTTATAAGGAAACAATACAATAATATAAATAATAAAGCTGTCAGTCCTTGATTTTAGTATATTTGAGAATCTGCTTGTGATTTTGATTGACATTTCCATAGATAAATCAATGCCTTAACTCCCCCTCAAATTGGTAATGGGACAATCCCAAATTCTCAATTTGCAACGTAAGTTTCCAAATGCGTTTTTGGAATAATAGCTTCACGAAGAGATCAAAAAGTTTCCAAATGCATTTTTGGAATAATAGCTTCACGAAGAGATCAAAAATTCAATGCACAAACAGAACATACTTACTCACAAGAATTCCACGAGCCACTGTTTCTCACACATAACGATAATCTAATTCGATATGTTTAGTTCTTGCATATAACAGGAGATTAATCAACATACAAATTGCATTGATATTATCACAAAATAATATTGATGGACTTGAGAGATGAAGACCCAAATCTCTTAAAAGAAGAGGTATCCAAACAATCTCAGCAATTTTCGACGCCATTGCACAATACTCTATATTGGCACTAGATCGAGCAACCATTCGTTACTTCTTAGCACTTCATGATATTCAGTTATTACAGATACAAAATATCATAGCCGCTCCTCAAGTCAAGCAGCAATTTGCCCAATCTTCATCACAAAAGGCATACAACTCTGGAGTTAACTTGGACAGTATTTGCATTTCTCGATCTATTGCGCTACTGACATAGCACAAATGTGCTTCACAATTTGAAAATGAGTCATAATAGGCCAACGCATGAATTCACATATAAAATAGTCTGCATATGAAATATCCAGCCATGTAATGGTGAGATATTAAAGAGCTCTAACTATATTTTGATATAGCGTAGGATCCAAAAGTAATTTTGCATTTGAGAGAGAATGAGTGTGAGTGGCTATAGGCGCGGATCCTGGCTTGTAAACCTCCATTTGAGCACATTCAAGAATTGACAAAGTATATTGTGGTTGGCACAAATAAAGACTATCAAAAAATATTATAATCTCCACAACCAAAAAGTGATGTAATGGCTCCGTATCCTTCATTGTAAATTCACTACTCAATGAAGAAATAAATCCATCAAGCAAGTTTGGATCATTACTAAGGACAATCACATCATCCACTAATAAAAGTAGAGCTAGAATGCCATGATCTGATTTTCGAATGAACAAAGAAGGATCTAAAATGCTGCAAAAGAAACCAAATGCTAAAAGAAACAAGCTAAAATGATTAAACCATGCTCTTGATGCTTGCTTGAGGCCACAAAAAGCTCTCTCAAGTTTGCAAACATAAGACATGTATTTTTTGTCCTCAAAACAAGGCAGTTGCTCCATATAAACAGATTGTGACAGGAATAAATATCTATATTAAAAATAAAAACAACAAATGGAGAGTAGATTTAAAAAAAAAAAAATCAAAGGCCACTTGCATCAATTGTACGCTCTCACTACTCTGCCTCCTATACATCCAAAAAGACCCTCTTTTCATCTGATTTATAGATATACGAAACAAATTTTGCATTGGACCCTCAGAAAGATATGCATCCACAGGAAGAAAAAAACAAAGTTGATATACTGAATGCTAATTTATAATAGCGTTTGTAATATTACTAAATATGATGTATTACATAATAGGATGAGATGCTCATACTTTTTAAGTTTCTGCATTGAGTTATGTAACATCAATTTTGCAGACTTTAATCATCAAATTGATTTGGAATGCCTGTGTTTGTCATGTTTAGTCCATTAGGACCTATAAACTGCATAATGACTCATCTGCAATTGATTCTCACACTCTGTTCAATGGATGTTAAGGCTATTGTTAAACTTGGATCACGGTCTTAGCCTGTTTGGTCTAATCGTAACACTAGCAGTGCACACAGAGCTGTCTGTACAAAGCAGGGATTTTGATATTTATTCTAGACATTCCATTACCATTAGCACACCTTAAGTGACCCTCATTATGTGCCAGGCAACCCCTTCATCGTCTCAGGCCAACTCTTAAAGCCTGTAGTTTTTTCAGAATCATTTTTGACAGACGAGAGGACAAAGGGTCTCCTTCTGTCTCACCATGTCGTTGCTATTGAAAAACGTACGAAGAAACATATCTGGGACCAAAATCAGTCTCTACACAGACCCGAGATGATGGAGAAAGCAAAAATGGGACACGCGAGTAGAATGACATTCCTTGTATGGGTGAGATTAGGGACATAAGGCAAGTTGAGCTCGGATTAGAGACACTAGCATCATACATCGGATGTATCTTTGGCCGTCAAACTAGTTATCAAAGAGGCGGAAAAATTCACCAGCTCACAAGTCAAAACACAACGAGGCTACATAGCCCCCAAGGATGCCAAGAGACTCACGGAAAAAACCTGTCCCTTAAGAACCACGAACAGCCTTCAGTCCGTTTTTAGCAGCACGTTATTAAGGAAAGAAACTGCACACGCTGCACAATCGAATCAAAGCAAATATGGCAAGTTCTTCACGTCCCCAACATCATTTGGTTGGGAAATCACATGCCCCAATATCAGATCAAATTGTTTATCAACAGATTCAACCACCTTTCCTAATGCCAAAGAACTGCAAAATCCGTAGATTGAAAACATGAGCAACTTAGTCGACTTGATGGGATCCACAGAAGATGCAAGTTTATCGATATGCATACTTGATATCACATAGGAACTAATGATAAAACTTCCTGGAACTTCACTTATCAGATTTTACATGACGTCCTATGTTTAGATAAAGAAAGAAAATTCACCTCCAGAGAGCAGTAGCTCCACCGTAATCACTGAGCACACGGCATTCAGCACTACAAGGTCAATTTTTTCCCTCGAATGGGGCAACATTAGAAACTCAGAGCACTCGCAATCCACAACCTTCACCAAAAGAAAATTGGATTGTATAGCAAAGTTCTACAAATTAGCCAACTAGGTCCCTCTGCTGTTAAGTATTGACTAGCAGCTGACTTGGTTGGATAGCAAGGCCAAAGGATGGATCAAAAGAAAAACAAAATTCTTGGAGGTGAGTCCATAAGGAGAAGAGCTTCTTACAACATCGCAAATGGGGGGAGCTCACTCGTCCATATCCCCTTCTCCATCGGCTTCCGCCTCTTCATCCTCCCTCCTGAGCTGACCACATACATTACACTCCATTATATCAGAAGGAGCATCATCCGACGACGGAGGCAGAGGAGCCAATGTCCCGCCACAGTTTTTCCTGTTGCACATATACCTGACGAAGAAATATGCATGGGGGAAGTCCGTCTCTTTCTCCTCCGCAATACCCACCTCCGACCCGCTCATTTGTTCATCGGCATCCTCATCCATCCCTTCACCATCACCATCATCATCTTCGCCGATATCATCATGCTCGTTCTCATCATCAGACCAATTGGCCTCGACCTTGCACCGATCGCAGTCGCAGGCGAACCCGTAGTCTTCCATCAACCTCCGCTGCCTATTCGCATAATTCAAGTTGACAGGAAAATAACTCAGGCAGATCTCCCTCCCTTGAGAGACACCATGGATCATCCGCACGATTATATCAGTATTGCCGTCAGAAGCAGAGTCTACATAGTCAAATCTGCAAGCATTTGGCAGGCAATCGTGGTTGAAGAAAGAAGCTCTTGGATAAATACCGTAAGCTCTCACCGATCTCTCCCCATCCACCTCGCCCCCACCCCGCGACGAAACCGGCTCCATCAAACCGAAAGCGTTGAGCTTGTCCTTCGACAGCAAGGCCACGATCATTTCAAGAGAAAACCCCAGAGGAAAAGGCGAACCCGGAGGAGGGGGAGGATAAACCGAGGCGAGCAGCGAATGCAGGAACCGCGCGGCCGAGACGGTGTCGTCGGCGTGCGCCTCGCGGCCCTGGAGAGAGAGCAGCAGCTGGAAATTGGAGGGAGAGACGGTGGCCAGATTGCAAGCGGCGATCAGGAACCGAGCCTGGACGTGGCGCTCGACAGGCTGGCCGTCGAGCAAGCGGGAAGCGACCAGGCGGGACAGCGCCTGGCAGACCCAGGGGGTGTGCGACGTCGCGGCGGCGGCGGCGAGGCAGCCGGGGCCGCAGAACGCGTGGCGGCCGCACGCAGGGCACGGGCCGGCTGGCGGCGAGGAGGACGGAGGCAAGATTCTGAAGCAGTGGTCGCAGTAACAAGCAGCTGAAGAAGAAGAAGAAGAAGAAGAAGAAGAAGAGGAAGAAGGAGGTGGTGGTTTGGTGAGGGGAAGAGCGGAGTAGAGAAGAATAGGAGAGTCCCTGAGGACGATTTGGCCGCCGCGCAGGGGCCGAGCCGCCACCAGGGCCCGCCCTCTGCCGTCGATCTCGGCGAGGTTCAGCAGCGAAGCTGCTCCGTCCGCCATTTCCCGAGCTCTGTTTGAGCAAGCTTTAGGGTTTCTTCTTTCCGGGTCAAGTGCCCGCGAAATTCCTTTTTGTTTCCTTCGCCAGCCCAGGAAAAATGGGAAATCGCAAATAGTGAACTTCTGTTTGGGGTCCCTCGCGGCTTGCGGGTTTCGCTTAATATGAATCTAACAAAATCGAGGGGCCAAAATGGAAATTGATTTGAATCATTTTTTTTTTCTCGAAAGAAAGTTTCATCATTTGTCATAATCAAACATGATAAGAACATAGAAAAGTTACTAGCAAAACAACTCACAAAAGAGCCACAAGACAAAAACGAAACAAAACCTAAAAAACAATATAATATGGCTTATAGCTATAAACATGCTGTCATCCTAAAAGATTGGATCTATTACAGTATTAAAAAAACAATTTGTGATCACCAAAATCATCAATAATGGGCACACACCAAGATCTTCCCATCCAAAAACTAGTATGGCATCCTCAACACCATTGCTATACAAAAACGACCATAATAATATTTTGAATCACCACAAATCTAATACCTCTAAGAAACTCCTAGATGTAGATTAGAATGAGAAATAAAAGCTCTCATATTCAAATCTACACCTAAATCAAGAGAGAAGAGAGTACACCAAATCCAAAAATCATAAAACCATGTCCTGAGCATCCTACTAGCTAGATTGGTGACAATTTTCCCACAAATTTTGTAGTTACAAGTAGATTTTTTTCTGTCAATAACTATAAGTAGTGGTGTAAGTGGTTCAGTTCAATTTGATTTTTTTTCAAAACAAACCAAAAAAAAAAAAATTGAACTAAATTGAAAGCCCAATTCGATTCAATTTAGTTTTGTTCGGTTTTCAGTTTTTACTTTTGTTTTTGTTTTTTTTTTCCTACATGCACCCATTTTTATAAATTTTTTATTCTTTAAAAAAATTGATTTCTAAATTATTTTTATTATCTTATTTTGTTTTCCTTTTCCTTCTTTTTCTTCTTCTTCTTCGTTGGTCGGTCGCCAACGTCAGCGACTGGCAACTGGCTAGCTAGTGAGCTTGAGCCTCACTAGCCTATAGCAAGGCTCAAGCCCTACCTAGGTGACTAGATTTGGCAGGACTCGAGCTCACCGACGTCAAATGAATTTGGCCTCATCTAGTCAAGCAAGGTGGAGCTAGCGTCCTCGAGCCTTGCCAGCCCGTGGCGAGGCTCCAAATTGCCTTTGGCTGGTTGCTAGCTACCACTATGGCAGGAGATCACCTAATGATGAATAAGAAAAAAAAAGAAAAGAAATAAAAAATTATTTTTTAATGAAATAAAAGGAAAAAAAATTAGATTTTATTTGTTTGGTTTGTTTAACCAAACTAATAAAAATGGAACTGGTTACAAAAAAAAGTTGATTTTTCATGAAAATCGAATAAAAAAAAACTGAACTTTTCGGTTTGATTTTTGACACTCCTAGCTCTAAGCAGATTTATTCATGACAATGAGCGAAAAAAGATTGTCATATTAGACCAAGAGGAAGAAAAAAAAAGAAAAGAAAATTGAGGCCCAAAAAAGAAAAGTATAGCAAAGTAGGCTAAAGTTTAGAGTCTGCAGGTGAAATTTTTTAAGAGGAAGGACTTTTTTTTGGGAGATAGAAATTTGCCGAGAGAAAGAGATTAGGGTTGCGTCTATCTTGTTTGAATCATTTACAGAGCATTTCTTTCATGGAAAGTAAATGTTATGGAATAAATTTTCCTAAAAATTATTCATTGTATCACTTACAAAGATGAAAGAATTAAAAATAATTTTGTCATTTACACAAATACTTATATATAAATTATTTTTTTTATAAATTAATTATTTTAAGCTTTGACAAAAATAAAATAATTATTTCAAGTGTGATAATTTTTTTAACAATGTTTTTCAAATCATTTATTTTTCGCGAAAACAATGTAGTCTAAGTTAGTTCAATTCGAAACAAATAGATTATCATCAGAGAAGAGATAAATCTTATTGAATTAATTTCATTGATTAATCATATGCTCATTGAATTTCAAATTAGATATGTGACACCGCAAGTAGAAGTATCCATATGAATTATTTCAAATAGGTGAGATATCCCTTTCGATGTTTGAATTCGTAGATCCTTTTCAATCGCACTTTTAGACTTCTAGTGTGTCTATTCAAAATATCGACCTTGCCTAACTTTTCTAATCAAGTACTTTAAATCTAATTACTTGAAATCAATGTATTAGCCAGAATTAGAGGTTGACAAGAATAAACTGTTTGGAACCATTTATTTTTTGCTAATAATCTTAAAAATGAAGGTCGCAATTAGATCTCGAGTGACGAGAAATCTCAACATGAACACCTTCGCTCGAGCTTTTAACTTGAAAACTCTTGTAAACTTACGATAGACTCAATTAGTCAAACTACAAGTTTAGAGACTTGATTAAAGAAGAAAATTCAAAGATTCGATTCGAAAACACAAATGGCCAAGCTAATAGATTCAAAGTAACCATTCTAATATCATTTATGCATTACACTCTAATAAGACGCAGAAGTTCATAGTTCCACGAATCGAAAGTTTAATTTTTAAACAAAATCAAATCACAGAGCTTATAATATAAAGTCCCCCGCGCTCTATGAAATACTCGATACGTTAGGAGTCAATAATTCTCTTGATATAAAGTTTTTGACTGTTCAAAAGATTTCGCAAACGAGCATTTGTTAAGTAATAAAATTGCGGAAATTTTAGAGCTTCAAATACATGGGTTGTGCTCATGTAATATGCAGAAGAAAGGAATAAGAAATTTTGTATATATCGATGTGTGTAATGAAGAGCACATCCACATATTTACAGGCTTTATAATATTACTATCTAAGATAATAAATTAATCAAGATATATGCACAGTCAAAGAAAAATTTGGTATAAAATATCTAATTATTTCATGCATCAAAATATCTCTAATATTGAAAATTAGTTTGGAGGAATCTCTAATTCTCTCTAATGGATGGGATTGAGATTACTGACAACGAAAGAAAGTTGGAACAAAAAATATTCACCTTGCCCTTGTCAAGGCAAAATAGCGAACAAGATTGTAGTCTATTTGATTCGACTTTAGAAAATGATTTTGAAAAAATATAAATAATTTTGGGATAAATAAGTTTTTCGAAATGTTATGTTGTTTGATAAATTAAATATGGTGGAGCTCAACTATTGTTAGCCCACCTTACTTGAGGTTACGCGACCTCAAGAGTCGCTTGGGTCACACAGTCGAGGTGATGCGGGTCACACAGTCGAGGCGATGCTTGAAGTCGTGCCACCAAGGGCATCCTCAAGTGGCATTGCTTGGGTAGTAAGAACCGGGTGATGCCTGGGTCACAACACCTCGGGCGACCTAGGCAATGCTTGAGGTCGCACCCCGATAGTGGTCGCCGGAGATACATGACCCCTTAGGTGATAGTTGTCACCCTCCAGCTCTTTTATGTAAATTGGAAATAATGAATAGCGAACGTGAACATTGTTAAGATTTATATTCTCAATAATATTGAAAGCCCAAAATAAGTGAATAGCTGATTTGGGCTTTCAACTTTGGCAATACTAATATTTGATTAATGGGTTCCAAAAACACTCATCACATATCTCATATTTTCTTACGAATCTTAATTGCTCGGGGCGTGAATCAAACTGGAGACGTTATTCTTTTTTTGTCTGCTTCGACCGTTCTCAGATTTTTTATTTTTTGTGGGGTGGGGGGTCGCGTTGGAACTCGTGTCAAACTAGGATTCTGTGGAGTCTTGTGTCGTTTACATCATCGTATCAGCTGCCCCCCGAGCCGGTTATCTGTCACGCATTCGCCTTAACCATGGTTAAAAGTGAAAACCGGGGTTAGGGTTTCCGCTATAAAAGCCGCCCCCCTTGCCTCCGCCCCATTATTATAATCGGAACGCTCGAGAACCGGAGGAAAAGAAAACTCTCGTGCCATCGTCCTCGCGACCTCTCGTCCTCTTAAATCTCCCAGGTTATCGCCTTTTCCTGTATAAATATTATTTTTTTATGCTGTGTGTGTTGTGATTCTCCGCGTTCTTTGGATCGATCTCGTTGTTCTGAATTCGTGTTCGTAGGATTTGTGGCGTTTCGTGTTGTGGGTTTTTTGTTTCCTATGTTGCTTGGGGTGGCGGCGAGCCCGTGTTTTGTGGTTGGGTGATTTTCGGGATTGCCCATCTTGTTGTCTGTCGAGGGTTTTGCGGGTTTGTTCCTGATCAATTGGGTCATTGGGTATTCTATGTCGATCTTGTTGTTTTGAATTCGTGTTTGTAGGATTCGCAGATTTTTGTGTTTCGTGTTTTTTCGTCCATGTTGCTTTGGGTGGCAGCGAGCCCGTGTTTTGTTATTTGATAATTTTCGGGATTGCCCACCTTGTGGTCTGTCGAGGGTTTTGTGGGTTTGTTCCTGATCAATTGGGTTATTGGATATTCTATGTCGATCTTGTTGTTCTGAATTTGTGTTCGTAGGATTCGTAGAGTTTCATGTTTTGTGTGTTTTGTTTTTCCCATGTTGCTTGGGAGGCTGGTGACTCCGTGTTTTGTCGTTCGATGCCCATCTTGTTGTCTGTCGAGGGTTTTGTGCGTTCATTCTTTATCAATTGGGTCATTGGGTATTCTATGTCGATCTTGTTGTTTTGAATTTGTGTTCATAGGATTCGTAGAGTTTTGTGTTTTGTGTTTTTATTTTTCCCTATGTTGCTTGGGAGGACGGTGAGCCTGTGTTTTGTTGTTAGATGATTTTCGGGATTGCCCATCTTGTTGTCTGTCAAGGGTTTTGTGGGTTCATTCCTAATCAATTGGGTGATTGGGTATTCTATGTCAATCTTGTTGTTCTGAATTTGTGTTCGTAGGATTTGTAAAGTTTCGTGTTTTGTGTTTTTTTCTATGTTGCTTGGGGTGGTGGTGAGCCTGTGTTTTGTTATTAGATGATTTTCAGGATTGCCCATCTTGTTCTGTCGGGGGTTTTGTGGGTTTGTTCCTGATCAATTGGGTATTATCTGTCGATCTTGTTGTTCTGAATTCATGTTTGTAGGATTCACAGAGTTTCGTGTTTTGTGTTTTTTTTCTACATTGCTTAGGGTGGCAGTGAGCCTGTGTTTTGTTGTTCAATGATTTTCAGGTTTGCCCATCTTGTTGTTTGTCGAGGGTTTTGTGGGTATGTTCATGATCAATTGGGTCATTAGGTATTCTCTGTCGATCTTGTTGTTCTGAATTTGTGTTCATAGGATTCTTAGAGTTTTGTGTTTCATGTTTTTTTTTTCTATGTTGCTTAGGGCGGCAGTGAGCCCATGTTTTGTTGTTCAATAATTTTCAGAATTGCCCATCTTATTGTTTGTGGAGGGTTTTGTGGGTTCATTCATGATCAATTGGGTCATTGGGTATTCTATGTTGATCTTGATGTTCTGAATTTGTGTTTGTAGGATTTGTAGAGTTTTGTGTTTTGCGTTTTTTTTTTTTTTTACCCTTTGTTGCTCAGGGTGGCAGTGAGCTCATGTTTTGTTGTTCGATGATTTTCAGGATTGCCCATCTTGTTGTCTGTTGAGGGCTTTGTGGGTTCATTCATGATCAATTAGGTCATTGGGTATTCAATGTCGATCTTGTTGTTTTGAATTGGTGTTCGTAGGATTTGTAGCGTTTCGTGTTTCGTGTTTTTTCTTTCCCGTGTTGCTTAGGGTGGCAGCGAGCCCATGTTTTTTTGTTTGATGATTTTCAGGATTGCCCATCGTGTTGTCTGTCAAGGGTTTTGTGGGTTCGTTCATGATCAGTTGAGCCATTGGGTATTCTATGTCGATCTTGTTGTATTGAATTCGTGTTTGTAGGATTGTAGAGTTTTGCGTTTTGTGTTTTTTCCCCCTTATGTTGCTTAGGTTGGCAGCGAACCCATGTTTTGTTGTTTGAAGATTTTCAGGATTGCCCATCTTGTTGTCTGGTGAGGGTTTTGTGGGTTCATTCATGATCAAGTGGGCCATTGGATGTTACATGTCGATGGAAATTTTTTTTATGCCTGATGACTGTGATTTTCCCATATGATGAAAAATTGTTCTTTTACCTGATTGGCTTTTTTTTTTTTTATAGAGAAGATCTGTAAATTTGATGTGATATGCCAAGAAAGATGGGAAATTATCCGTCTGTTTGAGTCTGTTATGTTATGGTTATGCTACTTTGTTTTGTCGTCGGTATACGAGTGCTCAGTTGTTTAGAATATGTTGTTTTTTCCCTGAATTATCATGGAATAGTGCTAGTTGAGCCTTTGGGTACCTGTTTTATTAGTGGCGTGTTTTGTGGTGTTAATCGATTGATCGGAAGATGGTTATGATTGTTCAGTTTTCTCAACTGGGGGAGTTGATAGATTGGAAGATGTATGTTATGTGTTCGACGTCTTAAATGAATGTGGATGTATTAGAAGTTGTTGGTTTTCACTGAATGATTGCTGGTTGTAATGATGTAATGCTTGGTTTTATGGAGTTGATGGATTGTTATTTTCAGGTCGCTTGGCTACTTTTGCTGTGAGCTTTTGAACGTAGGGATGGCTGATGGTCATGAGACTGACAAGAACATCGAGATATGGAAGATCAAGAAATTGATCAAGGCTTTGGAAGCTGCAAGAGGCAATGGCACAAGCATGATTTCTCTGATCATGCCTCCTCGTGATCAAATCTCTCGAGTTACAAAAATGCTTGGCGATGAGTTTGGTACTGCATCGAACATCAAGAGCAGGGTGAATCGACAATCTGTGCTTGGCGCGATCACGTCCGCTCAGCAGAGGCTCAAGCTTTACAACAAGGTTCCTCCTAATGGGCTTGTGCTATACACTGGCACAATTGTCACTGAAGATGGAAAGGAGAAGAAGGTGACCATCGATTTTGAGCCTTTCAGGCCCATCAATGCATCTCTTTACCTGTGTGACAACAAGTTCCATACTGAAGCTCTGAATGAACTCTTAGAATCTGATGATAAGTTCGGTTTCATTGTCATGGATGGTAATGGAACTCTCTTTGGGACTCTGAGTGGTAATACGAGGGAGGTGCTTCACAAATTCAGTGTGGACCTGCCGAAGAAGCATGGAAGAGGTGGGCAGTCAGCTCTTCGTTTTGCTCGTCTTCGAATGGAGAAGCGCCACAACTATGTGAGGAAGACGGCTGAGCTAGCCACACAGTTTTTCATTAATCCATCAACTAGCCAGCCCAATGTTTCAGGACTTATACTGGCTGGATCAGCAGACTTCAAAACTGAGTTGAGTCAATCTGACATGTTTGATCCTCGTCTTCAGGCCAAGATACTGAATGTTGTTGATGTTTCTTATGGTGGTGAGAATGGTTTCAACCAGGCCATTGAGTTGTCTTCAGAGATATTGGCCAACGTGAAGTTCATTCAGGAAAAGCGGTTGATTGGTAAATACTTTGAGGAGATAAGCCAGGATACTGGAAAATACGTTTTCGGTGTGGATGACACGCTGAAAGTACTGGAGATGGGTGCTGTTGAAATACTGATTGTGTGGGAGAACCTGGATATCAATAGGTACACACTGAAAAATACCACTACTGGTGAGATTATCACCAAGCACATGAACAAAGAGCAAGAGCTTAACCAGGAAAACTTCAGGAATCCTGACAACGCAGCTGAGCTTGAGGTTCAGGAGAAACTGTCGCTCCTGGAGTGGTTTGCTAATGAATATAAGCAATTTGGTTGCACACTCGAGTTTGTCACAAACAAGTCGCAAGAGGGATCTCAGTTCTGTAGAGGTTTTGGTGGGATTGGGGGGATTCTCCGTTACCAGCTCGATGTCCGATCTTTTGATGAGGTCTCTGATGAGGGTGAATATTATGATGACTCTGAATAGCAATCAATAAACTCTCCCCCACGGCTGGTGCAGGAGGATGGGGCGAGTTGCCTGCACCAGTGCGCGAGCTCTCGCGCTATATGCTACTGCTTTGGCGCTGCACGAAAGAAGATTTATGCAACCCCTAGCCAAGGTTCCCTGTCCCTTCCCTAGATTTTTTATTGGACCTCCCATTTTGATTTGTTTGTGGACACTTTGCCTCTAGTTTCTTTTCAGGTGTTTTTCATTCTAGGTAGTTCCTGTGTAATGGCTGCTAACGATATGTTTTTGTTCTAGGTGGGGGCATATTGCTTGGAGAGCACGCGGAAATTGCAATGGGTTAAATCTACTGCCTTCTATCGGAAGGAGAAGCATATGCTCTACTGGATTAAGCTTAAGTCTGGACTGTAAGGGAGTACCTTTGCTGATTCAGATGCTGCTGCTTGGGTGGACCTTATATGGTCTGGTTATTTCTCTACTTCTGTTTCGCAAGGAGCTATTAGCTTTTCTATCAACCCAGTATGAACTTAAGAGTGGTCCCACTCGTTATAATAACTAGTTATTGCTACTGTAATGTTCTGGTCTTACGTGACCACGTGTGATGGATCTTCATGTGGTGCAGCTACTCTCACTTGAGTGGTGGATTTTCAAGTCATGTTGCTACTATTACTAGTCTGTTTGCATTTGGGTTGAATATATTGCGTTGCTATATATACTTGATAATCTGATTGTGTGATTTGCATTGGTTGTTTTTGGCTATAGATAGATATCATCTAGACAGGAACGTTCTTGGTTCCATAAGTGTGATGACTGATGGGCAGATGGCATCAGCTATGGGCGGGGTTATTGCTTTATTGAGGTTTTGAATGCTTATCTATCAATGTTGTTCTTAAGGTGAGGAATCATAGGTGGTACTGTGACCTTGGGTTGCAAATCTCTTCTTGTTGGGATAGCAAGCTTGTTGTCCCGAGTACAAGAGCACAGCATAGCAGCTCTAAATTTGGCACGACAGGAACATGGGACGGTCTTGATATGCGGTGATTTATGTTTGGTGCTTCTAGATTCTCATTTTAGTGGTCTACATTGAATTCAGTGACTTGTGGCACAAAGCATATCAGCTCGTTAGTGAGTTATTTAGATACCATGACTTCGAATTGTTCAATGGATGTGTGCCGGTTTAACCATATAATCTCATGGGAATACTTCTCGATCGAACATGTGGGAACGTGTGGTTTAGCTTTTTTGAGGCTTCGACGATCCTAGGTAGACCTTATTGTTGTAGTCGTCGAAATTAGGAGAAGTTGAAACGAAAGCTATACTGAGTACATTTTTCTTGATCTAGAAGCGTAGCAGTATATAGCACCCAAGCTCTGGCGGCATGAAATGGTTGGGACAGGTCCACGAGGTTATCAATTGCCTGGCAAAAATTCCTGATTGGCAACAATGTATTACAATGTATCTTGTTTCTGTCTTTTTTTATTGTTCTATGCTTTTTTGAAAACCTAAGGATCGACAGAACCTGCATTATTCTGTGTTACTTTGGTGCTCATCATGTGGAGCAGTGGCGCTCTGCCGTTCTTCAAAACTGAAAGATGCGTTAGTCGCTGTAGTTGCTGATATCTCGCTCTGGTGCAACAAATCAGAGCTCGACTGAGACGTCGGCACAAACGTCACCACTCTAGGCACGACAAAATACGAAGTCGAATCCATATTTTAGTCCATGCTTCCATGCTTTCGCCGATCCCTTCGGAGCCGCGTCATCCATTTTCCTAACTGGAATAGCACGACCTTGCCAGTGACCTGTAAAGTCAGCCCGGAAGCTATCAACACACCTCCCACCACCAGCCATTTCAAGGGATCCCTTTTCCGTGTATCCTTCGATTTCTCATTCTTGTGGACTTCCAAAGAAGGAGCCGGAACTGCCATCGGCCCACACTCGGTGGTCTTGCACGCCAGGATGGCATAAGATGATCGAGGCGCGCCGCTGGCTCGAGCAAGATTGTAAGCCTGAACTGCGGCCTCCATTTTCTTCACAAGGCCCCACATTGCCGCCCTGGCACATATCTTAATTAACTCCTTCGGTAGACCGTTGTCCTCGAAATGGAAGAAGATCACCTCTGATGCGGGCTGTTGCTGCCTGTTCCCTGATTCTACTGGAAGAATCATAGACATTGTCAGCACCAAAACCTCCCCTCGTGTAACCTATGAGAGGATATCAGTGGTAATTGAAAGAGGAAAGAAGTACCTGGATTTATGCACCAACTAGAATAATAGAGCTCTACTCTTCGCGTATTTCTGCGACTCGGTAGAGACGGATATGTCATTCCCTGTATTGATAGAAACTCGCCTTTAATCTCCAGACGAACTTCATCAACGGTAAAGATCCAACAGATGTCATGCACGTCGGTTCTTGGTTCCCCATCCTAAAGTAGCAAGAATGACCCTCTCGCGTGGGCGGAAGTTACAACTAAAATGCATTTGGACGGCCCGATAACTTATCTATACCAAACTTGGCTCTAAGAAGATGGTTCCGGAATTCAAGCGAACGTTTTACCTTTGTCACGAAGTAGTAGCTGGATTCAGATTGCCAAATGCGACGGATGATGACGTACTCTCGCTCCGTGCGGATCAGCGGTAACTACACACCCAAATCTGTATATTAGCTCCTACAGGGATATAGTTGAATGTACTGCTATAATGATTCAGTACCTTTCTTATCCAGTGAACAACCATGGTTCCAGTTCGTGGGCAGACGTGTAAAGTCCGGCAGTAGACTAGCATCTTTTCCCACTTGAGACGGAATTCGTCGTCCCAGAAGAAGTCCCTCAGTAAGTCGGGCGAGATGTTCGTGAGAACTGTTCTCGTGCGATACTGTGTCGGGCCAACCTGAAATAAGAGCAATAACAACAATTTGGACGATGAAGGCAACCGTCAGGCGTGGCAGTGCGAGACTATCAACCAGAACCCGTTGTTACCAAAAAAAAAATAAAAAATGGGGGTAGAAGTAGAATGGCTTCGCAAAAACCTTCTTTAGTTTCCCAGTTTTCAATCTGCATGAAAGAGAGATCTAGGTGCTACAGCAATTGTCCCAGAGACCATGTATCCGATGCTGCGAATGCAAAAACGATTGCACAGTTTCCCAGTACTGAATTACGCGGGAGGTCTAAGAAATCTCCATGAACATGTGACTAACTGCTTCCAAGAATTTAAGGCAAGGTAGGGCAGTCGGTTTGAAGATTGTCGTTCGACACGGTAGTTTGAGAGGATGAGCATCAATCTAAGATGATCAGATTATTAGACAAGAAGATGAACTTTACCGGTGGGTCTCTGAACCAAGCTTGGTATGTCAGGGTTTGAGTTGGTCTCTCCATCATCAGCTGCCATGGTGGACCGCCATCGGACTCCGTTATGTAAGACATCAGTTCCTTCAGATCAGTTTCGTCTAAGGCTGCATCTGCGCCATTTTTTCTTGAATCAGATGCCGTCGGGATAGAGCTATATAGTTACAGTAGAAGGAAAAAGCTGTGACCGCGACCGATGAATATCGCGGGGACATCACAGTAAGGGATGAGAAAACTGTGCTCCCTATTTCCAACAACTGCGAAAATTCTCACAATTTCTCCTATCAAACTCAAGTGGAATACCTACTTGGCACAAGGTCGGAGGTGGCATCATCGAGCATCTCTGGATGATTTTCGACATCGTCGGGTTCGGATGAGCGACAGAAAATTCTGTTTAGGACCAAACGTAGCTGACGAGGAGCAAAGGCAATCCCCACCCAGAGAAGCCTCCCGCCGTAGACGTGCGGGAAGCGAATTCTCCATGGACTCCACATCCAAAGATAAGAGCAATGGTTATAATTTCTAGTGGAGAGCAATCCAAGGAGAACAAAAGCCAACGCCAGCACTAGATTTCGTCCCGAAAAGACGGAAGATAAAGCAGGAATGTCTTCCAGATCGATCTTGCCAAACGAATCGTTCACCATCGTCTCCAAACTTCTTCAGCCTGCTGCAATATTATCCGTCACCTGGGTTCACATTTTCCTGTTTCAAAGCGAAGCGCACCTTGTGTGATGTCCCAGGAAGGAAGAAAGGAATGTCCACGTCCCCACTCTTCTTTCTTTATGTTGCACTATGCCATCCAGCATTTTTCCAAGGCGACAGGTTTCCGCTCGTGCCTTTGTTTATTGGGAAGTCCTTGTAAACAACAATTCCTTTGTTTGATTCGCGGCTATTTGAGGGACAACGTTCCAACCGTAGTTTCTGTCTCGGACGGAAAGCACGATGTGGGTTTCTTGATTAGTATTTGTCGTGTCACGTTGATCACATATCGTTTCATGATTTCAGGATTGGATAACTCTAGTTGTCTTACCTCCGAAACCAACCCGTTTCGGACATTCCATGCCACCTATGGATGTTACCCTTGGACCAAGGGCCTTGGTAATGACAAAAAGCAGAAATAAGCTGCCCTGTTTATCAATATGTGATTAAGGGTGCGTTTGGTAACGTTTTTGTTTAAAAATTGTTTCTGGGAACAGAAATAGAAAAAAGTGTTTCTGTTCCAGGGAACAATTTTTGAACAAAAAAATGTGTTTGGTAAATCTGTTCCAGAAATATAAAAAGAATAGAAACACGTTTGGTAAATTTGTATAATTTTTTATTTCTTTTAATTTTTTAATTTTATTTTTTAATTTTATTTTTTTTATTTTTTCTTCTTTGGCCGGTCGCCAGCCTCGGCCATGGCCGGCGAGGGCCGGCGGCCTCGCCTTGGGTGGGCGAGCTCGAGCTCACCCAGATCCGGCAAGGCCGAGCTCGCCCAGCGGCCGGCGAGGCTCGGCCTCGCCGGGCCACCGCTAGGCTACGCCGACTTGGTGGTGGCCGGGCAAGGCCGAGCCTCGCCCAACCACGGCCAGGCTCGGCCTCGCCGGGGGCCGGCGAGCCTCGCCGTGGCTGGGCGAGGCCGCCGGCGCTCGTCGGCCGGTCGCCGGCCATGGCCAAGGCCGGTGACCGGCCAAAGAAAAAAGAAAGAAAAAAGAAGAAAATAAAAAAAATAAAAAGGAGAAGTGTTTCTAGATTTTGTTCTAGAAACAAGAAACAACTTTTTTGTGTTTCTTGTTTCTGTTTCTTTTTTGTTCTGGGAACAAAAGAACAAAAAAGGAACAGAAACGCGTTTGGTGCGTTTCTGTTCCTTTTTTGTTCCCAAGAACAAAAAAACAGAAATTTTTGTTCCCAGAAACAGAAATAGAGTGCAGCCAAACGCACCCTAAGTTGATTTAGTATAGAAGATACTAAATTGTTATCTCTCGCTTACTTGCCATTCGGTCTACCACGATATATCTCACTCGGTTCCCCTCACAAGTAGTAAAAGCTATAGCTAATTTGCCCACTCTTCCAAGCAACTGATCTGGTCAGTGAAATTTATCAGTGAAGACAACGAAGCAAATTGGCAATCCTGCTGGTACCAATTTATCTTCACAGCCCAAAGATAGCATTGCCATTGTTGTCTACTCATTTATCAAAATCAAAACAAATGAATAGAACAATTGGAGGAGCCCCTGTTGGGACTAACTTTGTATAACTAAGAGAGAAATGTGATCGAGAGAATTGGGTCCAATCAGTAGACACCAACTCACAGAGAGAGAGAGAGAGAGAGAGAGAGAGAGACTACGGATCAAGCAAAAGACGCTCTCTTCCTTTCAATGAGAATGATATTTGTCCGCAAACAAAAGCTTAGGCAATTGTCGTGCACGAAAAAAATATTCATCTAAAATTCCTTAAAACTACCAGAAAATGGCTCTAGAGGTGAATATCTAATAGAGACAGGGAGGATTCATCCTACTGGCAAACTGGGAGAGATATTAAAGTACAAATTGGGTTCAGTTCTAACCAACAGATGAAAAGGGAAAACACATTCGCCCCTGCCATAATTGTACATGCACAACATCCAGCACTCTCCCAGATCACTGGCTCTTTCCATTCCAAGGCTGATGACCAAGAACTGTCCGATAAACCAACCACTTGGAACCTCCTATTCCTGAAAGAGAATGATATAAAGACATACTTAGTAGTTGCGCTGCTCCAAGATATCCCAAACAAAAGACTAGGACTATGAAATCAAACCAAAATACTCACAAGAACAAGTAGAAAGAATTGCAATAAAAAGGATTCCAACCCATCACCTAAATGGTGAACGAACAAAGTATGTCTTAAAACTAATGAGTTACATACATTTACCATTGTATTGTTGACATGTCGAAGAACTCGATTACAAAATTAACTCCAAAACACATGTCATTCATCCAGCGATAATTGTGAAAAGATTTATCTACACTAATGGTGGACCTAATAATAATCCAATTTTTATTGTCAAGTACACTTGGTGAACTCACTATGTTGAGCAGATATTTGAACTAATGATTGTCAAGTTTAGTCAACCGTTTAGGACTCCAGGTGGTTCAAGCCTAATCGTCTTGCCAACATTCTATATTTTGGATACTTGTAGATAAATTACATGCTTAACAGGTTTTGGCTTTTATGTGCCTTGTATTTTAGGTATCTGAGATGGTCTAAATACCTATTTAAATGGCAAAGTGAACTTTTTCAGTATTTTTTATCCTCAAGCACAACTTTGAGATCAACCCAAGCACAAAACTTGTGTAGCTTTCCATCGTTGACTCAAAATTTAGTTGTGAATTAACTTCTAATTCCATTTAAGCTAAGTTTGAGTACAAAATTATGGACTTGACTTAGCTCAAAATTATGGACTTGACTTAGCTTGATGAACTCTTGGTATGCCTACTTTGTTGGACCCAGTCATTAGATGCTCCAGCTTAGCAAATGGGCCGCAACAACCAGTTCATTTCAAATTTATGCAATTTTAGTACTAATGGTAGAAATTGAAATTTTTTATATGAAGAAAATGGCTGAGAAAGTCATAATAAATGCTGAAAAGTCTTGATTTTGCCAAGAGCTGTAGCATAAGAAAGAGCAGAAGAGAGACAGGAATTTAGGATACAGGCAGCTATCCGCGTGCAAAGACATTTGAGTAATACCTGATCCATGGGTGCAGGTTCATTGTCTGTTTGCTCCTCTACATTCTTCTGTTCAACATCAGCTTCATCTTGATTAGTAGAACTCATTTCTTCATCTCTTTCCTTGACACTTCCAGCCCCAGTAACAACCTCCGGTATTTTCAGATCCGCCGGAAGCTGACCTGACTTCAGAGCCTGCTCATTCCAATAATAAGCGCTGCATTATATTAGACACAAAACAAACGCATACATAATGGAAAGTTGCACAACTTTAATAAAGAAAAATCTAAGCACCTTTTCAAGTCTGGCAACCTCTTCAAGAGTCTGTGAATTCACTATGGCCGCCTGCAAGAGAGAACAAAAATAAAACTATGTACGATCCCCAGCTTAATAAAAATAGAACACGGTTCCCATTTGCAGAAACCATTTTGAGGGAACAGATCAATTATCTAACTCGAATGCATTGGCACAGTATAGCTGCATCTAGCATTCAACATGGTAGCAAATGGACAATCAAGAGCTCTTCAGCACAAATGATCCAGAAAAGCAGCTCTATTACTAAACGCAGGGAATTCTCTAAAGAGAGTTATTTATTTTTCTCTGAAGTTTGAACTCTCCATAACAATACAAATAAGATTGCTCAGGAGGAAGTCGGTAGTAAATCTTTGCTGTAGATCTTCCTATTCCTAATAGGGTCCTAAAGCTATTGACTTCTTAAATAGGCCTCTCCAATGCAATTTCCTCACTTTTCTCTCTGGGGATGTCAGAGGAAGTTCATGGGCCTCACTTTTACTTTTTGAAGAATTGATGATCAATTAATATAACTCACAAGGATTCAACGTGGAAGTTCTAATTGAATTACTTTAGTTTTGTAAGTTGTGGTTGTCAGTTGTGTTAATCAGGACACATCAATTTGTCAATTAAGAAATTCACTTATCAGGTTTATGGAAATTTGCACTAGAAAGATGAATCAGAAAATGGTTGACAAGCTTGGGAACCAACTAATAGCTCAACAACCAAATTGATTCAAAGAGACAGGTTTATGGACCTAAAATGACACTGTTACCAAAACTCGCTGTTCCAATTCTGGAAGATTCTCCTGACTGACTAGTCAGGGAAGCGTTAATCACCAATGCAGAAGAAAAAGAAAACGAATCTAACTGAAAGATAGCATATGAAACCAGATCTAACCCTAGATCCAGTTTTTTCAATGAGGTACTCAATAAACAATTTCAAAGCACAAAATTTAGTTAAAACACTCAACAAAATTGAAATATCTATCACTCATCTTTAAGGAAAGAAAAAAGAAAATTGCACAAACACTGGAAGTTCATGCAAAGTAAAGACAATACCTTTATAGCAATGATTTGCTCCGGTGTAGGGGCAACAACTTTTGGAGCCTGCTGTTCTTCGGTGGGTTCAGAAACCTTTTGAGCCTCTCCCGGCATAAACGTCTTTGTCGATTCCTTTTTAGCTTCCTCTTCGACTTCTTTAGATGAAAATAGCTGTTCTGCTTCTAACCTCTCCTATCATCCAGGAAAATTAATAATAAATCTACTATTTTCTCTTTGAAACTAGATATAAAATAATTAGACTCAACTACAAGAATGAGTAGAAGTAGAATACGAAACCAGTTATTTGGAGCAAAAAATTATTCAAACCCTGGAAAAGGACAGATCAATGCAGTTGAAATTCTATTTGAAACTACAAATGCAATAATTAAGGATCTGTTTGTTTGCACTTGAGCAAAAGTGAAATGTACTCTTTTGCTCTCACAAATCTAAAATATCATTCAAACTCCAGAAAATTATAAAAAAATATGTGAATCTTCATATCAATATTTGGTTGTCTTGAAAATTTCAGAAGTTTCGGATTTAGAAAAAGTCAAAGTGCATGAGGTACAAGATTTAGATTAAGCACAAAACAAAAGGTAAAAATCAATCCAAACAGGCTCTAAGACTTCCGACACAACTTAAAAAAAAAAAAAAAAATTAATATCTAAATGTAGACTATAAAACCATTACTTTGGAGCAAAGAGTTATTCAAACTCTGGAAAACGATAGATAAACCCAGAAGAAGACAAGGTGTATTTTACAAATGTTGTGTGGGAACAATGAACAATAGCAACCAAAGAAAAGCTAAAAATTTCTCTCTGCTATGTATGGGCTCAAAATGATATATCAAAGTAAACAAAAGTTCAGCACAATACTTTCCAGTCAATGACCTCAAAAAGGCACTGACAGTTGGGCAAGGAGGGCAGGAGGACCATTTTGCACTGATTTTGTGAGTGAAAGAGGATGCAAGATAAGTCAAACAGCAATTAGATGAAAATAGATATTTTTCTTCTGATATTCCCCTATAATGCAGAACATTATTAACAATATGTATTTTAGATTCTTTCCAAAACTAGAAATACAGAAACAAATTGTGTTTTAGATTCTTTCTAAAACAAATAGAATCATTACTTTGGGCTATTGAACCGCATTTAATAGAGCAGAATGTTTTGGTCAAAAAAATTGAGCAGAGAGGCATTCAAACAGGAAAAGGACAGGTAAACATGGAGAGGTAGAAAAACTTATTTAATGGATGTGCTGTTGAAACACTGAATAACAAAACCCACGAAAACACAGATAAAATTTCTCCCTGCTCTGTATAGACAGAAAATGATATCGAAGAAAGTATATATTCACCACAATGGTTCCCGTGCAACAACCTAAAAAAGGACCTCTAGCATTTGGGCATTAAACAATTAGGTGTGTAGAAGGATTGTTTTGTATTGATGCTGTGTGTAAAAGAGGATGCCGAATCAATTTATCAATGATTATGCCATGAACATGGAGCTTTGGCCTCTTTAGGGCTTCTTTGGCATCTTGCCAGTAGTGAATACACGCATTTAAGATATTTGATCTACCCTGCCTTTTTCTTTTCTTTATCAGAGGAGTTCTTCCCCTCTTGTTTTGCAGTAATTGACCAACTAGAATGACTGCCTGCATACAAGATTTCAACATGTACATTTTAACCTTAATCACAGATGAACAGACCACTTAGTGAAGTCCATTGAAAGATTCCATAGTAACAGTACCCTATTAACTACCAAGAAAACAAACCAATAATAAGGTATAATTTCGTCATGTTAGTTTGGAATATAATTTGAAAAATAATTTTAATTTGCCAGAAAGCATGAAATGAGGCCTAGCGGATGGTTTAAAGTCACCCCAAAGTCCATCCAAGCAGCTTCTAAGGCTCTGCGATGCTAAATCTATGTAAGAAAAGAATGACTGAGGATAGAAGCATCATCAGATAATGCTTTTTTGCTCTGGCAGGTAGCATTCAGTCTATAACTATTATGCACTTCCAAACATGAAGAGAAAAGGCATGCCAGGAAAGAATACAAATTGCAAATGGTCAACAAACCTTGCTTTTCACTTTCCTGAAATCCAGCACCCGAAGCGATTTTAGTTTGTGAATCACATACAACCTATAATTGGGTTTCTTTGTGACATTATTATCCAACAAACCAAGATATTGGAGCCTTGGAAGGGATGCGAGAGGATCAATCTCAGCCAAGTTGACCAATCTGTTGTTTGTAAGAATCAGCGTGTGCAACTTCGGTAAGAACTCTGCCAAGGAAATGAAGAGGTAATGTGAACTTTTGGCTAAACAAAAGAGATGTCAAACAATCATCTGATTGCCATTATTACCTCCGATATTGGGGTTGATGCGAGTAATTCTATTGTTATTTATAAGCAAAGTACCCAACCGATTAAGGTATGGAAAGTTTTCCAGCTTAACGATCTCATTGTCGGACAAATCAATAGTGTCAAATTGGTCCTGCACCAAATAAAAGCATGAAGCTGCTCTTCCTAAGATATGCCACATACATTATTTGATTAAGTGCATCAGCATACTAGTAATATAAAATTAAGAGAAAACCATGTAATGACAAATAGCAAACAATGAAAACTAATGTCTTTGTTTTACCATATCACAACCTGTGTGTGTGTGTGTGTGTGTGAGAGAGAGAGAGAGAGAGAGAGAGAGAGAGAGAGAGAGAGAGAGAGAGATGACGAGAATTCTATTGTATGGTCTAGATCCTTTTGATGAAGTTAGAAATTACAGGAGTCGGCAGGTTCTGAGCAATGATTGACCAGATAATAAGCAGTATACTATCAAAGGTGTCTCTCCACTTGACAAAAAAAATAACACATAAGCTCCATCAAACAACAGTGAACAAGATGCTCTAAGTGTCAAGAGCGTTTCACTAACAATGCACCAGATTGTCATCAACGTGTGCATCTTGCAATTGCTGAGTTTAAAATAAGACACCAGATGGAGGAATTATTAGGCACTTCCAGCTCATGTTAGCCCATTTCACATGAGCCGTTGTATCATGCAGGTCCCACATGCTCCCAAGCTATGTTAGCCCAATCCGCAAATCAAGCATAATGGGCATTGGGCTAACCTAAGCCGGGAGTACCCAAAAATTAACCCCACTAGACGCTTTTCCTGAGCATAACATGAATAATAGGTCACCGAGAACTCCACTCAAGAAACACTAAATTCTCCTAACATCTCATGCTTGCAACTCACATTAGCAAAAAACATCAAAACCCCAATACCCCACAATCACATACGCATAAAAACCCCTTCTTTGCAGCATAAACGATAACCAGCTTCCTCATTGCGTCCAATCATTCCTCACAAGACTCCCAAAAATTGGCAACCAACCAGGGGCACTCACGCATTCATTCTCAGCACGCGAAACCCTAATTACAAAAAAAGAACAAGAGAACGAACCTCAGTGGCCCCCAAGTTCTCGATCACCGCAATCTTGTTACCTAATCACAGAAAAAAAACACCACCAACGAAACCTCGGTCACCGACCCATCGAAAACATTCCCCGCGCTCGCGCGAAGCTGCCGGGGTAAAGGGACGCTTAGGGGCGGAAAACGGTGGCACGCGGAGTTACCTCGGAGGTCGAGCTCCCGCTCCTTGATGGCGTTGAAGAAGTGGGGGCTCTTCCAGATCAAGTCCGCCGACAGCCTCACCATCTTCGCGAGGCCCCCTCAAAGCTCGATTGCAGCAGCTCCTCCTTCTCCTCGCACGAATTCCTGCTGCTGCTGCAAAGGAAGTGAATGCGCTCGAAGAAGCAGAAGCTCAAGCAGCTGTGGTTCTTCTCAGCAGCAGCAGCAATGGAGGGAAGCAGAACAACCCACGCCGATTTGCTTCTGCGCTTTGGGTTTTTGACCTATTTACGGCCCATGGGCCGGTCTTCGTGGCGGGCGGATCGGGCCTTCTATTGGGCCGGCCCGGGCTCTGGCTTGGAGAGCCGATCCCATGGTTTGGTTTGATTGGGTATGAGAAGAATTTCAATCCAAATTTAACCTTCAGCCCCATGTGATATAATAGTTTAGTTCCTTAGTAAATTGAAGTTGTAATTCAATGCTATTAATTCATCATTTTAATACTATTTATTTTCCCATAATCGATACAAAAAAATTCAAATTTATTGCATCAAAACAAAATTCTTGCTGTAGAGTCTAAATGAATTGGTTTTATATCATAAATACAGAACATCCAAACTAATTCAGCTACAAAAGAAAGGAATCGCTTTGTGATTGCTGTTTGTCTGGCATTATTGTTTCTCACTAAAAGTATCGACTTTAGAATTGCAGTAGAAAAAGGGTTCTAATTGATACGTTTTTATTAGAGTAGTGTGATTTAATATTTAATTACTCTAATAATTTTTTATTCACTGTATATGTAATATTGGATACAAGTATCTCTTTATAAATTGGGTCGTGCTCGTCACGTTTTCAATTAGGATTTGGGCACAATCCCCTTTTGTAAGATCACCAGAGAAAATGAAACTAGTTACTCGGCATACGCTTGGTGCAAACATATATTGGTAAACACACTTTAAATATGTATTGTAGGTTACGTGACGGAAAAATGATGTGTTTTCTGGGCATATCTCTATATATGTATATGCAATGTAAATAACAAGAATGTTAATGGTAGGTTTTGAGATGTGGGTATGGTTATTTTGACACGAGGATTAAAGTTCAAGATGATATTTTTATTTTCCCTTCATATGGATAACTCAACTTAGTAAAAGATTGGAATTACCATGTTAAAGAAATATTATTATTACGTCAATTGCTAGGGGTGAGCATGATTTGGGTGGGCGGTTCCCACCTTGGAACTAGGAACCGCACACTAAGGATCAATTTCAAAAAATTGGAACTAAGACCTGCCCATTAGTTCTATGGATCTATCCGGGAATTGAATCACCAGTCCGGTTTGGTTCCTAAGTGGATCTATAGAACTAGTCCACAATTCCTTTAAAGCTTGTTTGGCCTTATATTAGGGTTAAATTGCGAGTCATTTATTTTGATTAAGAATTCAAAACTATAAGGCAAAATGAATAAATAATACTTGCTAGCTAAAAACTTAATTTATTTAAAAGTTATGGTGTGATCCTCTTAAGGTTTTCCAACACCGGAAACAATGGAGACTTACTCCACAATAAAAGTCCTAACCTCACAAAAGTTAAAACATTAATCGCTTGATTAATCTATTTTCAAGGTCAATCTAATTTAATCTTGGATGGCTAAGAAAAGACTTAATTATACTCTTAAAATGAGCCATTAGCTCTTATGGACATCTCCAATCGGTTCTTTCCTTCCTCTACATTTGTTTATTTTCTTTATGTTGAGAAAGCAAGTAAATAAATTATAAAATAAAAAAGAAAAGTAGGGAGTTAATCATATTACACACTCAAGAGACAAAATTAGTCAATAATGTCAATAACTACATAAACATATGTGTACATATATATTTGGTCAAAAAACTACAAAATAATTAAGTAATTGAAATAGAATTTCTTTATATATATACATCGATCTGGTCTGGGTGGTGGATGGATGACTCCACGTCTAGAATTGGAAACTGGACCAATACTCACTGGTTCTACTAAATTGAAATCGGGAATCGGACCGACTCTCATGGGAACCGCCGGTTCTGGTATTGTCTAGTCTAGTCAGGTTTTGGGCAGTCCAATCGGTTCCCAATTCTTTTGTCCACCCCTATCCATTACCAATATAAGAAAAGTACTTACACAATCTTCATAGGATGGATGCTAAATATATTTAAAGTTAGTATTGTGAACGAATTCTTCCATATGCCAATCATTTAACTTTCAGGGTGTGTGAATTATTTTTTATAACTATAGTGAGAAAATATTCAATGGCTTAATATTACCATGTCAGCATCCTATGTGATACATATATTTTTACTCATAGCCACTAACATATTGACATCAAAAAAATATTTGCTGCATAAGATGTGTCAGCACTATAAATAAGAAGAGCTTTGAGGTTGCGACACATGTTCAAAGTGGGGCCCAAATGCTAGGGAAATTTTTTTTCTTTCCTGCATGCTCTCTCTCTCTCTCTCTCCCTCTTTGCCACC
This sequence comes from Eucalyptus grandis x Eucalyptus urophylla, assembly GCA_028830015.1. NCBI lineage: Eukaryota > Viridiplantae > Streptophyta > Magnoliopsida > Myrtales > Myrtaceae > Eucalyptus > Eucalyptus grandis x Eucalyptus urophylla. Next base: position 20,239,732 of record CM054204.1, read on the forward strand.
CCCCCTCTGTCCCATCGAACCCGCACAAACAACCACACTCAACCGATGAGCTTTGCAACTGCAGAGGCAACCTTTCAAGCCAAAGATGGAGGCCATGTGGTGTTATGTCGAACGAGGGCTCGTTTGTGACTCGGAGGGGGAGATGTAGAAAATTTATGTCATGTAGAAAATTTATTCACATATACAATTAATCAATCAAGAAAAACGGATCCATATATGATTGTAAAACACCAAGATCAATAAATATAACGGAATTAAAGCGTACCTGTTTGAGCCATTGCTTCACTTTAAGAAAAATAGATCACTCTGATAATATCAGGGATCTATCGGAATGACAGATCTTCCTCTCTATGACCTATTTCGATATAGCAGCTTTCAATGGGATTAAAGCAACTGATAGGTACAACCTACCCTTTTATAGGCTAGAGAGGGGACTTAGCAAATCCTAATTAACAGCGTGTCAACTGGGCCCTTCCCATTACGGGCTTCAGTTAAACACAATTGCCTACACTTTGCTGCTCAATTAGGCCCGTTATTAATAGATGCCAATACCCAATTCAATCAGATCACTTTGGGGTTCAACAAATATTGGAATATCCATTAACCCGATTATTTAAAATAGAAAATCAATTAATTAATGTAAGCCCATATTATAGGAAATTTTCAACATTCTCCCACTTGGGCTACATTAATTAACTTATTTTATTTTGAAAAGATTTTATATTGAAAACGACACTATTGGGTTAATAACTGAAAATTTTGTTTTATGTGGCCACAACTTTTTAAAAAATAATATTCCAATAATGGCATCTCAATACCAATCCAATCCTATATGACCTCAATATAGGACTATAGAGATCAATGTGTTAAGAAAATATCATTACACAAGACCTTCCATAATCACATATAATAAGCATTATATTTTCATGGATCATGGGCCTAGTAGTGTAGTAAGAAATAGTGCCAACATGTGATCAAAATATACACTATAGTAATGCTCATATTCGGCTTAAAGAGGAAGATTTCGAATTTGTCATGAAAAAGAAAATTTTCGGGTTCTACAATCATATATGACAAGCTCTGATACCACATGTAGAAAATTTATGTCATGTAGAAAATTTATTCACATATACAATTAATCAATCAAGAAAAACGGATCCATATATGATTGTAAAACACCAAGATCAATAAATACAGCGGAATTAAAGCGTACCTGTTTGAGCCATTGCTTCACTTTAAGAAAAATAGATCACTCTGATAATATCAGGGATCTATTGGAATGCCAGATCTTCCTCTCTATGACCTATTTCGATATAGTAGCTTTCAATGGGATTAAGGCAACTGACAGGTACAATCTACCCTTTTATAGGCTAGAGAGGGGACCTAGCAAATCCTAATCAACGGCGTGTCAACTGGGCCTTTCCCATTACGGGCTTCAGTTAAACACAATTGCCTACACTTTGCTGCTCAACTAGGCCCGTTATTAATAGATGCCAATACCCAATTCAATCAGATCACTTTGGGGTTCAACAAATATTGGAATATCCATTAACCCGATTATTTAAAATAGAAAATCAATTAATTAATGTAAGCCCATATTATAGGAAATTTCCAACAGGAGAAAGATGGCACAGCTAGGAGAGGGCAACGATTTGGCGATGGGGAGCTGAAAGGGTGGTGTAGTGGCTCGTTAGTTGGATGAGGGCTCAGTGGTTTGTCAGGGAAAGAAAGGGGGCATAGTCGACAGTGTCGGGTGAATAGAGAGAGAGAGAGTCGGGTGAGAGAGAGAGAGAATGCAGCATGAACCAGAGCCGGAGGGGCAACGTAGTGGTTCGTTGGTTGAATGAAGGCTCGGTAGGAGAGAGGGGGGGCGGTGAAGAGAGACTAGGGAGGGAGATAGAGAGAGCACGCAGGGGAGAGAAGAGTGCCCGTTCGATTTAAAATAGTTTGACATTTAGGCCTCCTTTTGGACTTTGCAACCTAATGACTTTTCTTATTTATTGCGCCGACACGTCTTGTGTAGTTAATATTTTTCTCATTGACATGTGTCTACTGATTCCATGTCAATAGTTAATGTAGAATCTAAGTAAAAAGATTAAAAAGGTCTGACCTCTCCTCTTCCTCCTTAGTCCATAGCTGCTTGCCCTCCGCCCCTCCTCCTCCGTTGGCGATGGTAGAGTCATCGGCGCCTTGATTAGGTTGACCCCTGCCATGTCCAAGTCAAGCGTGACCGGATTCCTCTGTTTTCTCTGTCTCATCTTTCTTTAGATCTCGAGATATGGCCGTCCACAATAACAGATTGGGAATTCAACCATCACCGCTCGTAGCCATGGATGAGCTGCTGTCGCTAGAGCCCATGGTTTAGAAGTCCGATTGCAACCTACGATGCTCGTGGATTACCATTGTCCCCTCCGTCATGCTTGTAGTCGACTCCGTCTTCCTTCGCCGTCGCCCATGGTCAGCTCGTGGTCAGCCCCGTCCATGGCCAAGCCACCCCTCCATCGTCACAGCGGCTCATGGTCGTGCCTGTCCATATCTGCATTGGAGTCATCCCCCCAGATCTAGTCATGTCCATGGCTCGTGAGGAGGCTTGTCCATAGATTTAGCGGCCATAGACGGTTAGTTCAAGATCCTGATGGCCAAGAACTACAAGCTCAAACAGCCAAAGAAAAAAAAAAATAGAGGAATAGATGGAAGGGAAAACGGTAGAGTTTGAATGCAGCCATAGATGAGACGACCGAAACTTGAACGCAACCATGGACAAGCAGAGAGTCATGGATGGGCAAACCACAAAGACGATGGAGAGGGTTGGTCGCGGGACAACGGTCATCTTGGACGTGGCACCATCGGAGGGAGATAGGGAGGTTGGGCTCAAGGTGGCTGGAGATGGAGGAAGTGTAAATGAGAGAGAAAAAAATGAGGTGAATTGGGATTTTTTATTTTGTTAAATTAAATTCACATTAGTATATATATGTGTCGATTTGTAATTGGTTCACATGTTGCAAACCTATTTTCTCGATAACAACATATCTAATAAAGGAAATGAAACCAAAAGGAAATGTGTGCAGCTAAAGTGGGAAAATTCCGATTATTACCTTAAAGTAGCCTCCTTTTTTTTTAAAAAAAATTAATAAAAGGCCCTTGTTTCTGACTTTATTTCAAATGAAACCCTATATTTGACAATATATATCAATTAGCCTCTACCGCCTAATGCCGGTGGCAATAGTCGCCGGCCAAGGTGCACAAGCATCTCACATGCACGAATTTGGAAGCATTTTTGTCCAAAATCATAAACCTATATATCGAGAGAGAAGGGGGAGAGAGAGGCAAAGCGGAGCCTAGGCAGCTATTCCTCAATGAGTTCAGACGAACTCATAGTGGCCACCTCCAATCACATGCACTCAGAAAAGGAGTGAATTCGAGGAATTGGCCTTATTCCGAATACTAGATCAAATGCCGTAATTGATCTTGGTCCCATGGTCAAATCTTCAAAACTAGAGCTGATGCAAGAGAAATAACTCGTCTCTTACTAGTAGGTGAAAGCCACTATAATCATGGCATGACTTCATAATTCAAGAATTGAGATCTACAAAATCTTAAGAAAAATAACAAATTGAACCACAACCCAACTTGAAGACATTAGTGTAGTAAATGCTCTGAGGCTTTAAGATTGAGTATTTATATTATGACAACATCGATCAAAGTGAGTTCGTTCAAGTGATGGACGTTAGATCTTCGTTAGTGCTCGAGTGCCACCACTGTTATCCTCCAATCCCCATACTTCTATCTCTCTCTCTCTCTCCCCTCCTCTTTCTCTCTCTATCTCACCTCAGCCGGCCACTTTTTCCACCGGCGATGAACGCGGAGGGGCAAATCGACATAAGCCGGTCGAGTGTAGGGGTTCATTTGAGACGAAATCAAAGTACATGGGGTCATTTGCGAAAATAATTCCACCTCAGGGACTCAATTGAAATTTTCTCGCAAGATGGGGTAGGTAGGTAAACGGTCCAGTGCAGCAAGCAAGCTACCGCGCCAACTGTCGCCATGACTACACTTACCCCAGGTCCGTCTCCCATCTCCCCACACAGCCACCCTCTCCGTTGCGTCTCGCCGGAACCGATCACGCCGCCGCCGCCGCCGCTCCAATGGCACTGCGGATCAGCTCCTCCGCCCTCCTCCCGAAGAGCTCGCCATCTCCGTCTGCCGGAGCCGACGACGGTGGCTCCGTGAGGCCGGCCTCCTTCGTCGATCTGAGGCCGCGCGCACCAGCCGGGCTCCGCCTCCGCGGCTTCGTCCGCGCGGGCGGCAACAGCAACTCCACGAACTGCAACGGCGGCGGCGGCGGCGGCGGCGGCGGCGGCCAGAAGAAAGGATCGGTGCCGAGCTCCAACTACGTGGTGCCGCTGGACAAGTCGGTGTCGGCGTCCTACTCCTCGTGCATAACCCGCCCCCTCGCCGAGATCCTCCGGGACCTCAACAAGAAGATCCCCGACAACATCATCAAGTCGCTCCCGAATGCTCCCGACGGCGATCCCGATCACGACGCCGATCAGGCCTCCAATCACATTCCCTGGTACAGTTTCGTCCTTCGTTTCGCATCGAGATGGTTCGCCATGTCGACAGCGTGCTTGTATACCCGATGACGGAACGTTGATCTGGTCTGATTTGTTTTTCCCTTCGGATGATTTTCGATTCTGTCTTTTAGGTTCCATGCGAACCGGATGTTGAGCTTCTACGCCCCCGGTATCTTCAATTCCTCAGCTCTCTCTCTCTCTCTCTTTCGCTCTCTGTGAAAATTGATGAATTTCTGTTTTCTGTATCATTTGAGTGTTGCATGAGCCTGCATTGCGCGGTTGATTACGTCTTTGCTTGTTAATCTGAGCTCTCTGGTTTCTGCTTGTGGTCTATCGAGTTCGATTCAACAGAAATGTTTGTGCTCCATTTGCAAACCCTTGGCTTGTTGAAAAATTGCTTCTTGCTTCCTGATTTATGATCATAAACTGTGCACATGATCCCATCTTCTGTGTTGAAGCTCTTGCATTTTGATCAATGCATTTCAGCCACATCGCATTCTAAACCTTACTTGCAAAATCCTTATGTTATTCCAATTACTGGGTTATTTGTTTCTTTTCTGTGAAGACTTCATAGGGGCCTTGCCAGTTATTCTTATGGTCGGTATTGTTTAGCACTTTCGGATCATCTAAGACACCTGTGATCTCATTGGTGGAAGTATTCAGTATCATCGGAACAGTTATTCAGCAAGCATTTTCACTAATCAGCTAGGAACCATCAGTAGACTTTATTCGGATATATACGAGTTCTACTTCTGGATTAATCTCTCATTGCATTGTTGATAACTCAAAAGCACTGCATTTCACTCCTTGTTGACTATTCTCTGGATTTCCTTTTGGCCACTAGCTATTCTCTTGATTTGATGCCTGCTTGAAATGGAAACATGAGTTTCTGCACGTCTCTTCAGATATTCACTACTAGTTTCCACAGGTTGGTGTGGAGAAATACGCGACGTTATATTCTCAGACAATGGAAGTGTAACAGTGGTGTATCGGGTCACAGTACGAGGATCGGATGGAGAGGTGGGCTCTCTCTTTAAAATGTTTACACGTGGCTTGCATATCCTGCAATTTGTCTGTTTTGCATGTTTGCAGCATAAATGTGCTGTTCCTCAATTAATATGGGTTTCCATACTCTTGTTCATTTCCAATCATGAATATTACTAGTGTAATCTAAGAAAAATCAAATTGCAGTGTTATTTGATTTAGCAAGACCTTGTGTTTGGATGACTTACCCTTTGACCCGATATCACTGGCTACTGAGTTTTAGGATTGGTTTATTATGAAATGTGGATGTAGTGTATGCTTGAGCAACTCAAAATTACTGTGTCTCACAAATGGTAGAAATAAATGTGTCTATTGTAGAGTCGAAATGATTGGCAAATATATTGTGGTTCTCTGGTTATATTAAGCCTTTAATGATGGATTTGAATATGTTTTACAGGAGGTATATGTGGTAAATACCTCATATGGAGACAATCAGATCATTGCATCGTGCTTATCAGTGGTTTGTGATTGGCATAAGGTAGAGATTAGTAACTAAGGAGAAAGATTTGTGATGAATCGTTATGAGCAGTAGGTATAATGCAAACTGTGGAAGGGAGAGGAACGGTGAGAAGAAATATAGTAGCTTGTTTGCTGTTTACTGTACTTATGGCTGTGAACATGAAAGATGGGAGAGAAGAACTTTGTTGCTCTTCATTCATAGTCAAACAACGGAAATAGAAGTCTTCTAGGTCAAAATCTTTAAGGAGTGCTGCGCCTTTCATTACAGGAAGGACAACTAAAGGTTTACGATTGACAGAAGTTAATTTTTTTGACAAAAAGAAAGAATGATAAATATTATGCACATCTGAGCAAACGAATGATAAATATTATGTCATCCATATTGGTGAGGCACCAGTGATTCTAAATAGCATGATTTCATATGGTCCTGAATGTTGGGAAAACCACCATATGCATACAGCAAAATATCAGCTGGACGTGAGAATCATCATATATGCCATGGAAAATTTTCAAATCACTAGTTCTGTTGTAAAGTGAATTGGTTGAATATACCTCTGTCATCCATCCATAGCTGTAACTGTCCCTACTTCAACAGGCGCACCGGGAGGCAACTGGGACAGTATCACCTGCCGCTGGTCACGATGCAGATCCAGTTGCTGTGGCAGAGGAAATGGCTTTCTGCAAAGCATGTGCTCGATTTGGACTTGGTTTGTATTTATACCATGAAGTATAGACGTTAGAGATCATACATGGATCTACTCTGCTCACTCAACCGAGAAGAAGGGTGGTGCCAATGGAAATAAACAAGTGATGTCACTCCGTATAGGCATATGAACGTAGCTTTGGATTGTTGCAATATACTAAGTCGAATATTTTTTTGTTGATTATAATTTATGTTGTTTCATTTCACAAAGATGAGCATATTCAGTTTAAGGGCACATTTAGAACTGCAAAAAACTTCTAAGGAAGGATTGGGAAGGTCATGTTCTGACCAACATTGACTTTACCTCACCCTTTTTTTTTTTTTTTTTTTTCAGTCCATGCATTTAACTCATGCTTTGTTTCTCAAGCAGACAAGAACGCTGCTTTCAACATCTATTGAATGATTCAGGGTAACAAGAAGCATAGCCCATACATATTAAGCACGAGAGAGAGACAAAACTTGATCGAGTCAGCGATAATTTGAAAAAGGAGACGCGCTCAATAATCTAAGGAGAAACAATTTAGTTTTCACGAGATCGTCAATGAGATTAACTCTAAAGTTGTATTGTTAGTTCAGAGCTCATGATTGAATGATGTCGTCTTACTTCGCTTAAAGATGTTGAACTCTTATTCTGAGTTCAAAGCTTTTGAGGAGGAAATCGTTCTACTGTAGAGCTTGTTAATCTCAGCATTGAAAGCACTTGGGCACTCGTTCTTTTCATTGCATTTTAGGGAGTTAAGTCATCTTTTATTAAGTGATAAAAACATAAGGATAGTAGATTCTCGACACTAATTTTTTTCCTCGGCTTTAACCCTTTTCCACACTTATATATATGTATGTGTGTGGATGCACATGCATGCGCAAGTCCACGATTTCCAGCTCCAAATGTTGAATAATGGTAATGATAATAATGATAAGAGGAGACATCCTTGAATTTTCATCTCATTTATCTTCAACTCATTGAAAATAAGGGAACAATAAAAACATTCAGTAGGCATGTATTATGACTTTCGAGAAAGCCATTTTCATTTCGTTGATGTTCGTTGAATTTAGCGAGAGAGATATGCGGTTTGGAAATTAAGGAATGGGGAATTTTTACTAATAAGAAGATGGGGGTGGAAATTAGTCCTCGGTGGCAATGAATGAAATTCAGGATAAGTCAGGCGATAGATATTTTTCTTAGCAGTGCGTTTACTGTTGACCAGGATTGATTGCTCCCGTGCCCAGAATTAGTGATTGGCCTAGTTTGTATTTTTTCTTTTTTTATACGTTCATTATAAGTCCTAAAATTTATTGTGAAAATGCAATTAAGTCATAAAATTTACAAAAAAACATAGTCAAGTATTGCTCCTGTGCCCAGAATTAGTGATTGGCCTAGTTTGTATTTTTTTTCTTTTTTTTATACGTTCATTATAAGTCCCAAAATTTATTGTGAAAATGCAATTAAGTCCTAAAATTTGCAAAAAGCACAGTCAAGTCACAAAACTTATCGAATTGATGCAATTGAGTCCTATTAATACCATCAATCTGTCTAACGGAAAATACTAATGTTGTATTTTTAAATTAATTTATTTTCTTATGTGGCATTTTTTAATCACTTTTTGCTTTAAATCTTATTTAAATAGTAGCAAAAAACCAAAAAAAAAACTAAATACTTTTTAAAAATTGGGAAAAAAAAGTTGTAAGGATCGTGGCTGCCCTTGCCACCATGGATAAGGGCAGCAGGCCATTGGCGTCGCCACCCCTATTGTTGGAAAGGGTTGGCAGGGGTTGGCGGGGCTTTGGGCCTTCGGCCAAGGCTGATGACCCTTGTCAATGGTAGGCGAGGGCTCAACGACCCTTGCTCATATTTGCGCAAATTTACTACATGTTTATTAATTTGGAGATTTTAGTGACCATAAAATTAATTTAAGATAAATTTACTATAAATATATTAATTTGGAATTTTTTGTAATAATATTATTCTTTTTTTTTCCCGTATTTATCTTTTAACTATCTTCCTCCGCTCCTACCGACCAAAAAATATTAAAATAAAAATTCCTCCGCTCCTCATGATCCCGATCACAAATCACCGTCGGATTGGTCAAATGAAGACCATTGGTCAAAAAAAGCAACCGCATCCGTCTAGGCGGACTCAGTGGCGACGCATCTTGCCCCACTTGCCTCGGAGGATGCTGCCCCCCAAATTACCTTCACGAGAACAAGAAAAAAGAAACTATATTTCAGTAACGTGAAGCGTGGAGGGCACGAGCGCAACCTGTCTCTTTAATCTGCTGATATATATATATATATATTTTTTTTTTTTACATATAAAAAAAATCATACACGATTTTCTAATTTCTCGATTCGATTAATAGCTTGAGGACCGTGACCGCTTGAGATTATTTTTTAAGTGGGAACATAAGAACGTGAGTGACATCAGTTGCATTCAAATTAAGCACTTAATTACTCAATAAATCCTTTTTATGCAATACTAATGAAAGCATAGTACCTTACTGTAAAATAAAGTTCTTGTAAATCCCTCAATGAAAATGAGCGATCAAAGAAAGTAAATTTATTTAGGCTAGCCAAAACTACAATAATATTTCTCTTAGGCTAGGTTATGTCACCTAAAAGAGCATCGACTTTAACTTTAATCTCCGTTCAAGTCCAAACTGATTTTCGTCTCATAATTTATTAATCTCATTAAAAAGCACAAACTTTCAGTTAACACCTAGATGTAGCTATCATGAAGTTTCAATTGAATGGTGCCATTAAAGTTTTGACTTGCCACACGTATTTGGCGACCTGTAACTATCGCACTGATCTTGAAATTCGAATGGTTTTGAACCAAGTAGGAGGAAACATGAGCACTTTTAAGTTTGAATTTTCGCAAAAAAAAAAAAATCGAAATGGACTGAAGAAATGACTTACCCAGGTCTAATGAGGCACAAACAAGTGGCTCGCCGAATTCCAGCATTGCACGGAAACTGAGAAAATTGGAACCATAAAGTCGCCATCGGTAGTGTTCAAAAACAGGGGAAGCACTCGGAATATGTGCAATCCTTCCATGTCAACACAATCGTGACTCGCCAAGCTCTGACATCCAAGCCAAGATTTGGTGATATTTTACTAGAAAAATAAAATTCCGTGCTAAAATTGAATCCGAGCTAAAGTTGTTGTTTTATATGAGACAACAATAAAAATAAAAGAGCTTGAATCGGAATTGAAACCCAAGCTAAAGTTGATGTTTTCCTGCAGTGATCTGTGCATTAATTGCTTACAGTTCTATCCATTTGAACAATTTGGCACCACATAGATCCACAGCGAGAGGCTTGTAGCCGCTAGCAATAACAACTTCTTCAAATTCTAAATTTCTCTTTAAGGCTATGGGGCTCTTTTAGGCGACTAAGCCAGAAAAAAAGGATGTGATGGTGTACTCTTTTAACTGCAATCTGCGCCCTCTAGGCAGCAACCTAAAACCAAGTTTTGCAAGGCATTCGATTACAACAAATCCATCGTCACCTTCAACCCCGAGCCTCGAAAGGTCAGGCAGTGCTTCGGGGTGTCCTCATAACTGCTAGGCAAACAAGGGCAGCATCGAAGGGACCATTAGTCCTTGCTTCCAAGCAATAACATGACATAACGCCCATTCTTTCTGTCTTTTGCTGAATCTTTCCATGACCCCATGGGTAAACTGATGAAATTAGTATTTTATTTTGTCCACATGGTTAGCCAACATCTCAAGGTGTAAATGAGTTGTCTACAAACTGCATCGTTCACTTCTCATTAGCCAGAGGCAAGCCAGTCTTTGTGATTCTTTCAAACTTCCACTCAGGAAGAACTCCGTAAGAACGCGCGATATTGACTTGGAACATTCCAATAGGGAGGTACCGGACAATTTGGAAAGACGGGTTTGGTCTCGACAGGTAAAAAGGGTTGTACACCTACAAGACAAGCTTGTCAGGCAAAGGGGTGTATCCAAACTTTACACATGCTTCTTATTATAAAGGCACAAATAATAATAATTCTAGCAAAAATTTGACTTCTAGGATACTATTTCTGTTCCTAAATAAGTTTATGAGTAAAAATACACGTTTGATAATAATAAAAAATTTCTATTCTCAAAATAAAAATTCGTCTGATATCAATACAAAATTTCTTCTTTCCTAACTGTGGCGGACAGCAACTGATGGTGGGTAGGTAGTTAGCTAATAGAAATGACGAACAATGAGAAGAGTTTTTATTTCTTATTTTTGTTCTGAACCTATTTATGGACAAAATTTGTTCCTAAAATAAAAAAATGAAATTGCGTTATCAAACGGTTTTTTATTCCAAATTTATTTCCGAAATAGAAGTATAATGATTATCATGTATGTCTTAAGTATTCCCCTCAACATAGTATGATGTAGTTTTCAGTAATAGAGTATAAATCGAAAATAGGACATTGGCGTTATTTTGTACCAGCAACCTAAGTAGCACCAACACGGACATATGATACTACACAATACAATGCATCGACACAGTGTTTCTCAAAAAATAAAAAATTCTGATATATTGAGATACGTTGTATATTAATTATATAATAAATTATCATTTTCATAATTATTTCAATCAAATTAATTTGATTCAAATTCATAAATAAATAAATAAATAATAGAAGCTTATAATGAATTTACACTAGAAACATTAATCAATTATTTATTAATATCATTCATTGTTTCAATTTGATAAATTTAACTCTATTTCAAAAAACCATAAAATACTTGGAGAAAAAGAAGAAGAAAAAATTCATATTTTGGACTTGCGTGTTAAAGCGTGTCGGAAGAGAAAAGAAAAGAAAAACTTAGGGGTGAATTATGTGTCACAGGAAATTAGAATAAGAAGAGAAGAGAAGACTGGGGTTTTCTTTTTTCCTCATTTATTATTATTTTATTATTATTTTTATATATTTACATTTTGACTCATTATTTATTGAAATTTTTTAAAATTGATTTCGTATGTGTCAATTTGATGTGTTGAAATTCCGAACTCGCATATTATAATTCTTGACTTACTGTCGGAAAGTATAAGGAGAATTGATCACGTGTCTGATTTTTCGACATTTATTGACTGAGTATTGAAAAGTATCGAAAAGTGTCAGAAACATGGTAAATTGTTTGACAAGATAAGAAGGCCCTCAAAAAGTAATACTTCCTAGTAGGCAACCATTGACCATCGGCAATTTTTCTTAATGTTCGTTGAACGAAAGACTTAGAAAAAACAACGGGGAGTGTTGGATATGCCATTTCGTTGATGTTCGTTGAATTTAGCGAGAGAGATTTGCGTTGGGAATTTTAACTAATCAGAAGATTACGTGAAAACAAGTCCTCGGTGGCAATGAGTGAAATTCAAGAAAAGTCAGGTGATGGATGTCCTTCTTAGCAGTGTGTTTACTGCTGACAAAGATTGACTGCTCACGTGCCAAAATTTGTTCGACCTGAATCTCTCTCTCTCTCTCTCTCTCTCCCTCCCGCAATCAGTGTATCACACGCACGTTGAAATTAATTAAGTGATATTTCGAATTTGTTGTGTAATTTGCAGGAATTATCACGTTTTGATAATTAGTGATTAGCCTGGTTTGTATTTCTTTTTTCTATTGAAAAAGGTGAAGAGGTGCAATCAACCTCAAGTTGGTGGGAAAATATGTAATACCATCTATAGACTTTTATTTTATTCAATATGATCTATGAACTATTAGAAAAATTGTCTAAAAAGTTTTAAATACATTGCATTTCTCTCAATTCAATATTAAATCTTTTAATTTGGTCAATTGAGTCATAAATTTTTTCATGGTTTGCCAACAAGTCCATCTAGCCGATTCTAGCTAAAAATCGCTAATGTGAACATTTGTCTTACGTGTTAAAATCGATGTGAATAAATTTAGTAATATTTTAATTTTTTTTAATCTTTTCTTTCCTTTTATTCCCCCAAAGCCCAAGCTAGCGAGGTCGCCGGCAACCCTTTCTTGGTCTAGGTGAGGGTGTTGCTACCCTCGTTGGGCATCCGTGCCCTTGATGCACACAAACAAGGCGTTGGCTCTCGCTAATCACAAGCGAGGGCGGCGACCCTCGCCTAGATCTAGTGGAGGGCCACAGCTCTTGCCCTTTGGTTAGTGAGGGTGTTGTGGCCCTTGCCTAGTACCCTTGCTTGTGGCTAGCTAAGGCCTAGAGTAGGAGATGATGTCGTGACCCTCGCTTGTGGGTAGAGAGGTTTAGGAAAAAAGAAAAGAAAAAATAATAAAAAATTCGAAAATATCTTAAAATATAATAAAAGAATTATCTGCATCACCAGCGATAATATCATATAGGATGGCCAATGTCCATGTAGGTGATTTTTATTTAAAAAAGGTTGAATGTATTTAATTGATAAAATGTGAAAATATTTATGACTCAATTGATAAAATTAAAAAGTTTAGATTGAGATATTTTTAAAACTTTTTGAACAATTTTCTCATGAACTATTTGTAAATATTTAATTTAGTTCCTAAATTATATAAAAAAATGTTCAATGATGTCCTTATGTTAATTCAAGTTAACGGAATTTGTTTGATTTGAAATGGCTTCCAATCCATTAAATTTAAATAGCAGATAAAAGAAAAAGTTACACTGGATTATCCAAATAAAATATTTATACCATATTAGGATATAATAGTTCATGTCATCAGAGAACAATAGATATGTCAATGGTCTTTTACCAAAAAAAAAAAAAAAAGATATGTCAATGGTCTAACTTTTTTTTTCCCCTTTTCTGGTGTTCTCCTGCAAGATAGCATTCGACATATCCCGAAGAGGCAGGTAACGCTGAAGTGTTTAGAACGCTGAAGGTATGATGTTAAATGTTACACATCATTCACCAGAAAGAAAATAATCATCCAAAGAGACTGAATAAAATTCAGCAGAACAGGGAAAAAAAACACACAAAAGAACTGTTTAATATATATATATATATAAGTGAATAGGATGCGAATGGTAGGAGGATGATGTGGCCTTTTCTCTTTTTTTTTTTTTCAATATTTTGGTTGAAAATTGGTCGGTGTATTTTCTTTATACTTTTCGCTTTTCTTGTTGCGTGATTTTGGCCCGATTCTCTTAAAATGCATGACATTTGCCCAATTTTTTTTTTTTTTTTTGTATCTTAAGTATTAACTTTTAGCCGGTACCTAAGTTTGACCTTATTAAGTTTCCATCCAATGATATCTTTAAAGATTTACATATCGTTCTTCTTGTACTCAGCGACTCACAGCTATCATTGTTAGAGCTGCTGCTGGAATTTACATAGTTTCGAATCAAGTAAGAGAAGAAGATGTGAGCTTTAAAGCTCGGAATTTGGCGACAAAAATTGAAATGGACTAAAGAAATGAGTCACCCTGGGCAAATGGGGCAATAACGAGTGATCCGCCAGGTTCGAGCATGTCCAGAAACTAAGAAAAACAAAACTTTGCACTTGCGGTTGTCGACATCCGAAAACAGGGAAGCTCTTGGATTGTGTGTGATCCTTCAATGTCAATCGCGACTCACCAAGTACATGTGAAATTACACGTGACATCATTAATTGCATAATTGCACGGAAACTTGATGGGGCTAGATTCGTTACCAACTGAAAGCTGGTGCTTATAAGGTAAAAGGGCCGGAACTAGAGTTAAAGTCATTGCTTTCTATAAGAAAAAAAAGTTTGAGCCGGTGGGTGCCTTTAAAGGGAATTGGTCCCTGTTATCCAGTGGAGGCGGTGAAGAGATTTTCTCAACACGTATCATTTTGTCCTCTAACAATATTGAAATTTCAACTTGCTGCTGTTCTCTTTTTGTAAATTTTGAAAAAAGAAATTGAAAGTTTTGATTCTAATTAAGATTCTTCAAATGACAGAAACAACCAAACAATTGAACATGATTTACTTTTCAAATGACATAAAAATCAGAATTGTATGGCACTCTCAAATCTTAATGATATATCTATATATGTATGTATGTATGTATGTATGTATGTATGTATGTATGTATGCATCATTTCCTATATGAGTTAATACCATGAAAAATTTTAAATTGGTACGCATGTGATAAATTTACTACAAATTAATTTTTTTTTATCACAAAATACTATAAATTGGTACATTTATGACAAATTTACCTTTCGTTAGTTTCTGTTAAACCGTCAAATTGCTAAGTTGAATGACATGTGTTAGTTGATAAGTGTAACAGCTTGGAGTTTTACCTTTCGTTTGTCACAAATATATCGGATTTGTGTTTTTTGTGGTATTAATTCAATTTAGCAGAAATAAACGAAGAATAAATTTATCACAAATGTTCAACTTGGAGTTTTTTATGGTTAAAAAATTAATTTGGAGTAAATTTGTCATAAGTATATCACTTTAGAGTTTTTCATAATATTAACCCTTCTTAGATTAACTTAATTTAACTAAAGACAGAAACATACGTGTGCTATGTGATTATGACATGGGAGATGATTTTCAGTTGATAGAGATTTTTGTCATTAAAAAAAAAAAAATTCACGAGAAAGTTGATATTTTAATTAGCGAATTCGAGATAAAAAGTTAACGAATCAATCACTCTTTTGATAGAAAACGAACGACTTCCTCACCACGTGCGATGCGGTCAATCTAAGTAATGGACAACTAGTTTACTTTATCTACGAAACTTGATGTAGTTTTGTTTCGGTCATCATCTACACACATAATTAACGAATCTATGTACTATTCAATAATCATGCGGACATTTCTATTCTAACTTAAAGGAATATTTAGAACTATATTTGATTATTTGAACTGCCATTGTTCTCTAGTCATTAGATCATCAAAAATCTTTTGCACTACACGAACGATTGTTTCTAAGCCAATCTTGGTTTTCGTTTCCCTTGTGATGCCTTCACAATGTCCAACGCTTATTCACGAAAAGGTCTCAAATAACCTTGGATAACTAATTCACCTCTCTGGGTTGTTTGTATCTAATGTATTTATCTATTAGCTCATATCCCATTGATTATGAATACATTAGACAATCCAACGTCAAAGTACATATTATTGGATTACTGAACTGAGACAAGTCACGTATAAATTAATTAACGGTAAAATAAGACTCTAAAATATCGAAAATCATTAAATGAACATAATAGTTCCATAAATTGATTGTCCTTATTGAGAGAACCAAAATCAAATTAGGCTTCAAGTTAATACTTTTAGGCAATTTTTAATTAAACAAAAAGTCAGGACCGTGCAGTGCACATGAATTCCACTAATGTGAAAGAAAGCCTTCCAAACCAAGACAAAACCACTCACTTATGGCCTATTTGGTAACGTACCAAATAGAATTTATTTTTATTTTTTTGTTTATGAAAACAAAAAGAAAAATAGAAATCCGTTTGGCAACAGTTTTGTTCATAGAAATAGATTTGGAATAAAATTAAGAAATTAACAAAAGTAGCTTCTTTGTTCTTAAGAGCGATTCTAGAATCAAACCTTTTTTTTTTTTCCTCTCTATTCTTTTCTTCTTTTCCTTTTTTTCTTCTTCTTCCTTTGGTTGGTTGTTGGCCTCAACGATAGCTGGCAATCTCATCGAAGCCTCGTTGACCCGAACCTCGACCTCACTTAGATCTAGTGAGACCGAGTTCGCCTAGGGTGCGCTTGACAAAATTTCTATTTCTCGATTTCTCTGTTTCTCTGTTCCCTGGAACAGGTTTGGAACAAAAATCCATTTGGTAACACAATTTGATTTCTCTATTTCTGAAACAAATTTCTCTTCCAGAAACAGAGAAATTGAAGAAATCAGAAATTGAAATTTTTAACTTCTCAGTTTCTGAGATAGAAATCAAAAACTGAAATCAAACCATATAAAAAAACCTTGCGCTTTCTTGCTAACTTAATTCACTCATAACCACAACTTCACAAATTATTGCTAATTTTCTTTTTCTTATTTTGCTTGCTTTTTTTTTTTCATTTTTTTTCAATTTTTTTTTGATAACTTTCTCTTTAGGATGAAAGGCAATCGAATGGGTCTCCAATTTTCAAAAACGACCAAAGTTCTTAAATGCTTACTTAAAAATAATAGGACTCTTTCCTCCTAGAAAGGGTACGCACATGGCCAATTGAAGAAAAAGTTCTTACATAATAGATGAATAAAAAACGTGCCTAGAAATTTAACCTTGTTTCTTTACGGATTCAAAATTCTTGTGAAATCAAAATAATTAAATTGTTACACAATCTTGAATTTTAATTCGAAGGCAAGAGATTCAAGAGAATCTCTCTCTTTGCTATGCAAGGGCCATTAAAGGTTCATTGAGCAACAATAAAGAAATTATGGATGAGCAACTACACTGATTCAATTCGAGAATCAAAATAAACTGACATTCTCCCAATTAGTTCCTAACCATAAACGTTACTTCAAGGTAGAATTCTCACATATTCCTTTACACCATCAATTTTATTTTGTTGATAATATTGTATAATACTAGTCTTTGGTAAAATGACAGGATTATATAAGCGCCATTGATGGCACCCATATTCATGCTTCCGTAGTACTTGTCTGAACTTACGCAGGATGAGCTTGCAAACAATATATTAACCGAGGAGGGAAACCAAATAAATACGCTTAGGAAAACCATTGCCAATAAAATGGCAATGGATAATAACATGCCGAAAATTCCATGAAATTGTATTTTCAACTTTTGTAATGTATTAGTATTATTTTGATTATTATTTTGTATTTGAGGATTTCCTATATTGTTTTAATATTATTTCAACTATTATTTTGTATTTGAGGATTTCCTATATTGTTTTAATATTATTTCGACTATTATTTTGTATTTGAGGATTTCCTATGTTGTTATCTAATCAATTTTTATTCCTAGAAATAGAAATTTTATTCTGTTATCAAACGGATTTCTGTTTCAGAAATAGAAATTTTGAGTCATTATCAAACGGGTTTCTTTGCTCAGAAACTTGTCCGGGGAATAGAAATTGAGAAATTGATTTCTGGCTAGAAATCAATTTCTGTTTCAGAAATTTTGTCATGCGCAGCCCTAGCTACCAGCGAGGCTTGACCTCACCCAGTGACGGCGAGGCTCAGGCCAAAGAGGCTCAGCCTCGCTTGGTCAGCGAAGCTCCTCAGAGGCTGCTGACTAGGGAGAGGAAGAAGAAGAAGAAAAGAAAAAAGAGAAAAATGTAATAAAATTATTAAAAAATTAAAAGAAATTCTAAATCACAAAAAAAATTTGAGGTCGTACAAAATGCATATCTATTCTGGAAATAGAAATTTTGTGCAATTACTAAACGTCTTTGAATGCTCAAAAATTTGTTCAAGGAACAAAATTAGAATAAACCATTTTTGAGTAAAAATTATTTTCAGAAACATAATGATTACCAAATACACCCTTAATAAAAAAAAAAGAAAGTGATCTTATTCTTCTTCAACCTTTCAATCAAAATCGTCTTAAATGGAGAATGAGGGAGGGTTTTTCATTATGCTTCAAAAAAAACAATTAAGTATTCTGAACATTTTAATAGTAGAGGTTTCAAAGCCTATATCCTTATCTTTCTTTGGACAGAAAAACCTAAAATTGTTATTAATAAAGGAAGTCAACAGGATGACAGTGTTGAGAAATGTCTGAGCGAGAAGGGCGCATGTTGGTGGATCGTGTGCGTATTCCGGTTAATGCAAATTTCAAGTCAACATGACGCACACGAAATCCACGTATTCTCCACCCAGCATCAGTTTTTTTTTTTTTTATTAAATTGGTGTCCATGCCATTGCATTTCAATTAACTATTGAAAGTATGACATTAAACATATTAAAACATGAAAGAGATCTAATTGAACTATTTGAAAGTTCTGATTTGACATTGCATGTCAGCCAAAAGTGATTTAATGGAACCGATTGATAATTCAAGTAGGGCAGTGCATATTGATAAACGTTCACAAACTAGTAGCATCATTATCTCTTTTAGCAATACAGGCTAAATTTTGTTTGCATCTCGATTTGAAGAAGGCAAGAGGTGTTGATAATGCATTTTGCAAATTCACTTCCCAATTGCTGTATAACATGTTGGAATTAATTGAGAAATGATATCTCACCAGAAGCCTTCCCATAATTATTTCTGGTGCCACGACGCCAAACTTTAAACATTGCACTATTCTCGTAATGTCCGTAGAGAAGTTGGCTCTGTAGTGAAAACTATAAATCGCCTGGTTGGAATTAGCAAGAAATAAGAAGATATTCAAAAGTGGATCTTCAATATTATTAAGAACCGGACACAATAACGCATGAAAAATAACTTCAAAACTTACCATCTCTAGTGAATGCTCCAAATTTCCTCGCATTGAAATTGCGAAGTTGCTCTAAACTGACTGTAGAAAGTGGCATATCTGGTGGTACTTGAACACAAAGCTCACGCGAGACTTGTCCCATGGTCGGTCGAAACTGTGGATCAGAGTGCAAGCATGCAAACGCTAATTTGGCGATTAAGACCAAATTTTGCGCATCTTGAAGATGAATCCTAGAGAGTGAGAGACGTTGGTCAAGCACATCCTTCAGCAGCATTGGCGATCCAGTTTGGCTAGAGGATGAACAATCCTGTAGTACGAGGTCTCCTGGATGCTTTCCCATGATTGTCTCTAATGCGACAATTCCAAAACTATATACATCGCATTTTTCGGTAGGAATCGTAAAATAAGCCAATTCTGCAAATGGGAAATTCACTTTATTTTTATTTTTATAACCTCAATCATAGGTTTTAATCAAGTTCACATAATTACTTCCCATGACATGACGGTTACAAGTACAAATGCCCGCTCAATCTTCACTCATAACACTGATTTGATCCGGGAGTTTATATTTCGGTGAAGTTTCAAAGGTCTTGTTCGACGACTAAAGTACATGCATCATTTAGGTAACACGAACTTAACATCCTTGAAATGAATCGATTATGATTTTTTTTTTTTCATTTGCCAATTCTTCCTTATTGGGGAAATCCAAAAGCTTTCTGATCAACATTGAACTTGAAAGCTCTATACGAGTAAGCAAATTTTTCATAAGAGGATTAAATAACTGGAGACATGCAGTAAACAAGTAAAAGTTCAATTATAAATGGGATGTCTGACATAGAATGCCTTTAAAATTGAGAAAATTACGAAGTACCTGGAGCAATATACCCAATGGTGCCAGCAATAGTTGTCCAGTTTGATGAATCGGGCCTCAATAGTCTTGCAGTGCCAAAATCAGAAACATGGGCCTCATAATCACGATCCAATAGAATGTTGTTATTGGTCAAGTCTCGATGAATCACTGGAGGTGAAGATTCATGATGCATATAAGATAATGCATTGGCAACTCCTCGGACCACATTCACTCTCTTGTCCCATTGAAATTCGGTTGCCCTTTCATCATCATTCAAAGTTGTTCTCAAGCTTCCTCTTTCCATGTATTCGTACACCAAAAAACAACGTCGGGTATAAGAGCAAAACCCATAAAATTTCACGATGTTGCGATGGCGTAAATTTATTAAGGCTTGAATTTCCCTTTCAAATGCTATCAAATCAATGACCTCACTATCATCCTGAGATGATAAGGTTTGCTTGACAGCAACCATTTGACCTTCGGATATCTCGGCTTTATAAACAATTCCATATGCTCCTTCACCCACATAGTACTTGGAGTCGAATCCTTCTGTGGCCTCGACAATTTGGTCATAAAAAACTTTGCCATCATAACTCCAAATACCCATGAAAGCCAAATCATTGGCTTGTTCATTATTCTCTCTCCTGATATTTCTTCTTCGATGATGAACAATAATTACAAGAACTATCAAAGTGCAAGAGAGAAGGATAAACCCTGAGAAAGAGAGAATGAGGATAACTGTAATTCTAGCTCCAAAGTGTTGATTGTGTTTCTTGCTCCTGGTGGCATTGCATTTTGGTAAACCAACAACATTTCCACAGAGCCCTTTGTTATGCTGAATTGCTTCAAATGGAGTCTCATTGAAAGCTTTGACATTCGGGAGAGGACCTTCTAGGTTATTGTAGGATAAATCAATGGAAGTTAAGGCCGACATAACACCAAACGTATGTGGAATAAAACCTGAAAGGCTATTGTGGGAGATATTTAGAACTCGCAGCATTCTCAACTGTCCTAGTCCTCCCGGTATGTTTCTTGTCAACAAATTATGACTCAAGTCAAGAACCTCTAGGAATTGTGCATTGCCTACCTTAGAAGGAATGCTTCCCCAAAATTTGTTTCTACTCAAGTTCAAACTCAATAAGCTTTTGCATGAGACTATCAGCACCGGTATTGATCCGCTCAAATTATTTAATGCCAAGTTTAGATGTGCCAAATGGGATAAAAGTCCAATCTCAGTTGGAACATTTCCTATTATAGTGTTGCTGCTTAGATCGAGTTCAAACAACAACATCAAGCTTCCGAATTCTCTAGGAATCTCTCCGCTTAAACAATTGAAAGAAAGGTCTAGTGCTTGTAACTGAGCCATCCTTCCAAGTATTGCAGGTATCTCCCCAGAAATTTGGTTGTTTGATATTCTTAAGCTCGTCAAATTAGGACAATGCTCCCATTTCCAGGAAAGTTCGCCGTTCAAATGATTGTGGCTCAAGTCCACATAATTTAGATGCGGATACATTCCGAAAGCTTCTGTTATTTTTCCAGTAAGTTGGTTTCCTTCTAGCCTCAATCTAATTAACGTGCTACAGTTTTGTAAGCTTGTTGGAATGGGACCCGTGAACCGATTATTGAAAACATGGAAATATTGTAATGACCTCCCAAGGCATACATCTTGTGGCAGTACCCCCTCAAATTCATTATTAGAAAGAAGCAGTACCCTCAAGCGTGTTAACCTATTAAATCCAGAAGGCAAGGATCCATTGAATTTATTGGCAACAAGGTTTAACATGGTCAAATTGAGCAAGTTTCCAATTGATGCAGGGATTGGACCAGTCAAACTATTATTAAATACCATCAATACTCTAAGAGATATCAAATTTCCCAACTCTTGTGGAATCAAACTTGAAAGATGATTTGAGCTAAAATACAATCTTTTGAGATGTATCAATCTCCCCATTTCTGGAGGGATCGAACCTGAGATTCTATTTACATGGAGCCAAAGATAAGATAAACTTGTTATGTTTTCAATGGAACGAGGAATTGAACCGATGAGAACGTTGTATGATAGGCCAAGTTCAATAAGAGAAGTGAGCCTCACGATTTCTGAAGGTATGGGTCCCGAAAGTCATTTTCCGATAAGTGAAGACCCTTCAAATTCCTCAAGTCACTTATCTCTCTCGGAATGGAACCATTAAAGTTATTTGCACATAGATACAAATAACAAAGACTTTGGAGCATGCCTATACTTGGAGGAATGTCCCCAGACAGTTCATTGACACAAAGATCAAGAAAGTTGAGTTTGGAGAGGTTATCAATACTCGAGGGGATGGAGCCATAGATTGAGTTATTGCCAAGTTCAAAGTTAACCACACTAGTTAAGCACGAGAAGTCAAGGCCGTCCAGAGTTCCTCTCAAACCAAGGGAGGAAAGACTTAGATGGGTGATGGCTCCGTGATCCTTGCAAGTGACACCAGTAAAGCGGCAAGGATTGCTGCCATGCCACGAAGATAGGAGAGATTGACTATGGTTGTCAAGAGTAGACTTCCAATTGAGGAGAGCCTCTGCTTCATCCTTATGGCCAGCTGTGTTGATGGTGAAAATTGAAGTAGAGGAAGCATAAACGCCTGCACCATGAAATAAAGGGGTGCCAGCCAAGAAGAGTGAGAAGAAGAAGAAGAAGAAGACGCCTGAAGGAGACTAGTTGGACATCAGTAAGCAGAAAACCATGATTTGGTGAATGGTTGGTTTTTAGGAGGTGAGATAGTTCAGGTCTACATATTGCTAACTGAGATTGATGACATGCTTATAGATGGAACATCATCCTTGAAGTCTATCGAGGCCAACGCCTTTTACAGCTGTACAGAGGCCAATGCCTTTTATAGCTGTACAGCTTTTTTCGGCAAATGGGTTCTTTCGTGAACAATTTCTTTTGTCATTGATGATGTATTGCAAGATAAAATCTCGTCCTTTTTCAATCAGTTTAGCGTGCGCCACATTTTTACTGTAAGACATGCATGATTGACTGACTTTTCCAAGTCTTCATTGAAATTGACATTCAAGCAAATTCGTGGAAGATGCCTTCGTCATTTTCCTGAACCACGCCCGGGGTTGGTTCCCGGGGAAGGCTTCACGGGGATCAGAAGTGGGACCCCTTTCCCTCGAAGGGTGTGGCCGGTAGGGGTGAGCGGTTCCCGGTTCCTCACAGGTTCCGGCGGGAACTTGGAACCTACCCTCGGGTACAGGTTCCTCATTTTTTGGAACCTGGAACCTACCCGCCAGAACCAAGAACCTGGAACCTACCCTGTCACAGGTTCCAGGGTCGGTTCCAGGTTCCAACAGGTTCTTTTTTTTTTTTTTTCAATTTTATTTTTAGTTTTAAAAAAGGGAAATGAATGCAGCAATAATGAGAATTATGCCACGAAAAACCATGCCAGCGACTTATGATGAGAATTAGGCAATGCTTAATCACCTTCTAATGAGGTTAAAAAAATAAAATCTCAAACAGTACCTACAAAAAAATAATTTTACACTATCAACAATAAGGTTGATGCCCTGCTGTAAAACATACAACTCACATGCTGCAGAGTGGCCACGAGATCCACTATTTGCATTCCCCTCCCATCCACTACTTACTGTAGGAGTTAGCTTATTAGCCATTGAAGAGCTAACCATAGGTCTTCTAATCTCATGATAGGCTTGTCCATGATGAACACTAATTACTACCATATTCTGATGGACCATTTTGTAGTGGTTTGTATTCACTGGTGGATATATGCTCTCCTACATAATATAAGGACAGAATTAGTGCTAGACTAAGATCTGAAAATACAGGAAACTAGAAAGATGCCCACAAAGGCTCCCACAATTAGAGTGGCACATTATGACAGAAAGTAGAGGAATATCAAGTCCTGCTGAGAATTGTCCTCTTCCCAAGAAAGAAAAAAATAATACCGAGAAGTTAAAAAAACTACACAGATACAGACCAGCCAACTCTCTAGAAATGGAAAACAACATAATCAACTTACAGGTACTTGAGCATGAGAACACCAGTATATGAAATTCACGTGTTCATATGTAAGACCCTCGAAATACTCCATAAAACTTTTGGACGTATTGTATGGATAGCCAGTGTTAACATATTGAATATCCATGTTCCAACTCATCCCAGACCATTGCCAATTCCCACCTGGATTGTTAATGAAAGCAGATAAACATCCACCCCTATTAAAGTATCAAAGAGCACAAACACAAAGGATCTAGAAATGCATACCAAGCCTAATCTCTCACAACCAAGGCTTGCAAATCCATTCAAATACAGTATGCACCATACATGTTCCAGGTATCCTATCTTGTCACAGATCCTGCAATTGAGATGACAATAAGAGCTCAAGCCAGGAAAGAAGTATCTCACCATAACAACACTTGCACTCCAATGCTAGTCATGCTTATAATGCAAAGATTACATTGATATCATAATTTTCTGCAATAATATGTCAACCCCTTAATGTTAGCCCTCCTTATAGTGCTGCTGCGCTTATAATGAACGGCAATCAAGGAAATTCGAGTCATCGCAAACAACAGCCAAAAAATAGTCATCATATCGACTTATATAAGCCGATGTCCTCCGTGGTACAAACTCTTCCATCCCGTGTCCATTGTACGTGACTCTTCCTGAAAAAAGCGATTCACAAGCTCTGTGTGACTTGCATGCCAAAACATTTCACTCTTAAAGTGAGACAGCTCTAAAAGTACTTTCTATATGCTTACCTTCAAATCTTTGCCAAGCTTCCTAGCCTTAGCTTGGAAGTAAGGTGGTCTTTCTAGAGCCTGGAGGCCCCAGAAGTAATGTCATTCTGCAAAAGAGAAATAAAAAATTTGTTGGCAATATCTGAACTTCACTCCTTAAGTAGGGTATGCTGATAAAAATCTGTCTCTCTTCTTACCTACAAGGCTTGATGATTCCATTGACATCGTTGAGGATCGGTAATGGTTTCTTTCTACTGGGAAGGATGTGAAAACAGTTGAGAAACCCCTGTTGACATTGATTAACATGAGACGGGGTTCAATCAATTTGAGCAGAATCCTAGAAAATGTAGATATGTTATGAATCGAATGTTAAATTACCTCAACTGAAGGCTCCCAACATAAGCTTTTGCCTCGACATTTAGATGCTCAAACGGACTAAACTTTTGCAAGAAAGGGGAAATCTCAGAGAATGTCCTGGACTACAATAATCAACTATCTAGAAGACAGGGGACTTGACGTAAAAATCCCAGAAAACTCGAGCAAATTGGGTCTTCAATTTCGAACGACAACTAAATCCTTCGTTCAAACAATTGTCAAAATCCAAATCAGAAACGAATGATTTGAAATCAGAGCTAAAAGAACATATAAACTCGCATCAGTAGAAGTATAGAAACAACCAGCGTGGCCAACCCCTTCCAATAAAAGAAGAGAACAAGAAGGAACGGATTACCTAAGTTGGTAAGGGCGGTGCGAGCGGCGTCAAGGGAGGCAAGGGCGGGGCGTTGTCGTCAAGGGCGTCGTTGGGGGGTGAGCGACATCTAGCGGTGAGACAAGCAACGACCGGTGGCGGGATGAGCCGTGACCAGCGAAGGGACGAGGCAAGCAGCGACTAGCGGCGGGACGACCTAAGCGACGACTAGCGGCGGGATGAGCCGAGCGGGTGTGGAGGGACGAGATGAGCGGCGACTAGCCGAGGGATGAGGCGAGCAACGACCAGCGGCCGGACAAGCGGCGGGACGAGGGGCGACCGGCCGCAGGACGAGACGAGCGGCGAACAGTAGAGGGACGAGGCGAGCGGTGTCCAGCGGCGAGACGAGCTGCGACCAGCAGAGGGACAAGCGGTGACCAGCAGTTGGACGAGCGGCAACCAGCAGAAGAACAAAGAGAGCAGCGAGCAGCGGAACGGCGGGACGAGCGACGAGTAGCGGAGCGGCGGGATGAGCGACGAGCAGCGGAGCGGCAGGACGAGTGGTGACCGGCAGAGGGATGAGGCGAGCGGTGTCGGGGACAAGGGTTGGGCAGAGAACGAGAGAAGGGCACAAAAATTCAATTGAAGGGGAATCTGTGAAATGGGTTTCTACCTTTTAGGTTTTAGAAACCCTAATCAGGTTCCCGGTTCCGGTTCCTATGGGAACCGGAACCGGAACCGGAACTGCCGGTTCCTAGAAAAAAGGAACCGGGAACCGGAACCGGTCCCTCTAGAACCGGGAACCGAACCGGAACCTGCGGTTCGGTTCCCCGGTTCCCGGTTCTACCCGGGAACCATGCTCAGCCCTAGTAGCCGGGGTATCCCAATGGGGAAACTATCCCATACTACTCCCTCTCACTTGCCTTAAAAGGCTTGTGAGGGGGAGTCCTCCCGGGATTTCTATTTCAGGAGGGAACCTTTTAAGGACTTGTTCAGGTCCAAGACCACTAGTTATTCAGGTCAATTCGGGAGCATTCCCATCTTGCTCAGGTCTTTCAGTTGATGCCAGAACATTGATTAAGATTTGAAAGTCGATTTTCGTTCTATGATGGAATTGGATTTTCTTTTAAATGACAAAAGTCAGAATTTTAGGAGAAAACGCATAAGCTTGCACATTATTTCTATTCAGTCGCTGCTTTTGACGGATGACATTCAAGAAAGTTCGTTGGATAATACCATTTTCTGAGAGTCTCGTGATTCTTATCATCCTCACAAAGAGTTGATACCGGACAGCACAAGACGGAAGTGGTAGAGGAATTCAACATATGAAGCTTGGTCTGATTAGAGCTGTCCACGGTAAATATTTGAGGCGTGGTGCTATTGGTTAATTTATGGCGCGGTAAAGAAAAGAAATCTACGACTATGTGCTATTGACTAGAACCGTCCACGGTAAATTATCTGTAAACTGTCGTAAACCAAACTTGACAAAGGTAAGCTAGGGACATCTCTCTCCTCGCTAGGGCCTCTCTTCTCCCCCTCATCTTCACATAGCTTTCTTCTTCGACCTCTACGAAGGAGAGGGTTTGAGTGAGATCTCTCATTCCCCTCCCTTTTTTTCCTTTTTCTTTTGCTGATTTGGTTCTTTATTTTCTTTTTCTTGCTTTTCTCATGTTTTGAGGAATTTTTCTCTTCTGATCTAGTCTAGATCTAGAAGTTTTTCTCTCCCATTTCAAGGAGGTTTTTATCCCAATCTAGTCTAGATTTGGAGTTTTTTTGCGTGCATGTTTATGGGGTTTCACTTCCCTTGTGTTTCATTGGTGTAAAAGTCTAGTTGCGAAAGTAACTAGAGGAGTTTCGTGAAAGTTTTGCTCTCACATATGGTAGATCTATCCATGTTTAACCTCGTCGAACATAAGCATGCACCATCAAAAGGCAAAGCGATTGCTACTAATGGAGAACTTGGTGTGTACTCATTACTGAAGATGGATATAGTGATCAGCCATTGATTTTGGTTTGAAGAAGTCACTATTTCGCTTTTTAAGGGTATGACCCCCTAACCTTATTATGATGATTCATCTTTTTATTTGAAGCTTGTTTTGTTTTGGATTTGTCTAGGATTTGTCTTGATTTGCAGTTAGGCTGCGTTTCTTTATTATATATCCATGGAAATGAATGGAATGTTTTCTTTTATCAAAAAAAGAAAAAAGAAAAAGAAACTCGACAAAGGTGTGCTATATGTTCTAACAGACTATCATAAATCTATGCAAGTCGATGTAATCATGAAATATACAACTTCACAACATTTTGCTCTTGCTATTGACAGGTCGTGGTTGGCCAACTCATCCTCATCACAATTACAATGACTCCCAACATGCGACGTTTTGTTCTTTTGCTATGACCGGCCGACATAACCAAAGGTGTTGGTCAAATATGTAAAAACGCTAAATATGAATGGGTTGTCGTAATCGAAGGTGTTGATCAAACTATTTTGGCTATGGCCGGACCTCGTGATCGAAGGTGCTGGTCTAATCACACAGATTCCCAAGGCGTGGTGAAGTCCGATTATGCAAGTCAATTAAAAAATGGTGTTGGTCAGCAGAGTTTTATTTCACCAAGAGATGCTAGGGCTCTACAAGTTTTTTGGTGTGAATATGGACGGGTTGTTTTCTTCGTGTTTTATGTCGTATATACGGTGCAAATGTAATATCTGAGCTCTTAATGGCGAGTGGCATGGCGTCGTTAATTTGAGGTCTTACGCGGTTGTGATCAAAAGTACACACATAGGTAATTGAATGAGAGAGGAGTTTCTTTCATCATTGTCGGACCTAAATAAACATAATTGTAGCAATTAAAACCTTAAAGAAAGAAAGTGTAAAATAGTTTTTAAACCCAAGTAAGTGGCCAGTCAATCTATATTGCACGAAAAATTAATGGACAAAGGTCACAAGCGGCAACTTTATTTTTCACTTAGGCTCCATTCGTTTCGCGGAAAATATCATGTTTCCAGAAAATATTTTCCTGGAAGTCATTTTCTAGGAAAATGACTATATTTTCCAGCATTCGGCCAAAATCTAAAATTTGAATGGAAAATATTTTCCACAATTCGTTAGCTCATTTAATTGTTTGGGAAAATTTATCAAAAATTGAATTTTAATATTTTTAAATGACCAAAAAAATTATTTTATTTATTTACATTTTTTAAATAATTTTTTAATTATTTATATTTTTAAAAATCGAAATTTTTATTATTTATTATTTATTATTTATTTTTCTTTTCCTTCCTTCTTCCTCCTTCCTCTGCCGTCGCCTCCTTCCTCCTCCTTCTTCCTCCTCCTTTGGCCATCGCCACCTCCTTCCTACCTGACGATGGCCGGCTGCCTAGTGGCTGACCAAGACTTGGTGGCCAGATCTAGCGAGCTCGAGGCTCGGCCGATCTCACCCGAGCTCGCCGGATCTGGCGACATAGCTCAAGCTCGCCTAGATCGGGAGCCCGAGCTCTGCCGCTAGATCTGGCGAGCCATGAGCTCCGCCACCAGATCCGCGACCTCACCGCACGACGAGCGGCCTGGATGGTGGGCTCCCCACGAGCCTCCCGGCGCAGCCGCGGTGCTCCCTCTTGAGCCGGATCCTCCCGAGCGGCTTTGAACCGCCGGGGAAGTGGAGCGCCACGGTGGCGGCGGCGCCCTGGCCGGAGCAGGCGGGCAGGAGCGGCCAGGGAGGGCGGAGAATGAGAGATGCTTCGCTCATCGTCGGCGTCGAAGGAGGAGGAGGAGATCAGAAACCCTAAGCTTTTGTGAGAGAGTGCAGAAATGAGAAGGAAAAGGCAACGCGAGAGAGCGCAGAAATGAGAAGGAAAAGGCAGCGAGAGAGAGAGCGCGAGAGGCCAGGAAAATGTTTTCCTTGACCATGTATTTTCCGTCCACCCGAACACTGGAAATCCAGGAAAATATTTTCTTGGAAGTTGTTTTCCGCGAAACGAACGGAGCATTAGTCTTCTCCTTGCCCCTCGTACGGCCATTAGGACGGACAAGTGAAACTCGTTTGAAGCAAAATAGGGGGGGAGAATCGCTGAATTGCAGCATGCGTCATCTTGGGTGCTGACCTTGGTGTCATAACTTGGTGATAGAGGTCTCAAGAAGAGTGAGACTTCATTTAAGATACATTCAAGGAATTTGGAGTTGGTATGGGCAAGCTTCTGTCCAGACTTCAGGCAACCTGTGGGCTATCGTGGCGGGAAAATTTAATGTGCGTTGGTCACTAATTAAGGTGGTTGAATTAAATATCTAAGGTAGTTGAACTAAATATCTGAGGTGGTTGAAAATTTAATGTGCGTTGTCCAGACTTCAAGCTTCTGTCCAGACTTCGACTCAAACGGACGTTTTAAAGCTTGAAAATATCTGAGGTGGTTGAATTAAATTGATTTTGTTGCAGTTCAGACTTTTCAATTTGTGATTAGACAAAGTGAAAATTTCTTAGTTTAAAGTCGGTTAATCTCTGACCAAAAAAAAAAAGTCGGTTAATCTTCTCATTACGATGTCAATTAAACATGGCTTAAAGGTGCTTATTTGGCATTTAAAGAAGTGAGAATGGATTTTGGCTTAGAGACATGAAATCTGAACAGTTTTACCGGTTTAATGACTCCATAAGTTTGAATGATCAACTTGTGCTTAGTGATTGTGGAAACGAGGTGGATCCAATTCTCGTTATGATATAGTCCTTTTGTTATATTTGTCATGGAATGGTTATTGGTGTACTGTTCACGTGGATTTGATCATCAAAATGACTTTGCTAATTACACACGAACCGGCTTAAGTCAATGTAGTAAATGTTATGTATCCAGTGGAACTGGAATGGAATAAACCGCACTAGCAAGCACTGGACTGATTGAATATTTGGGTACATGTTATTTAGGCCATGAACATTGTTACCGGACATCGGCCATGGCCTATCTCGCTCCATGAGCAACGCCCCTATTAAGGGAGACTGAACTGGGACTTCCATCAGTACTTTTATCGACCCGGGAGTTGGATCCGTTACTATTATCATATTGAAGACATGGCTAGGCATATTATTATTCGCCTATAGGTGATGACTCTTGTATGAGATGAGTCACTGGCGAGTAAGTCGACTATACCGACCCATTTGTGTATATTCAGTGAGCTACTATATGATACTTACACATTACGCTATGTCCGTTGTGTTGACTCTATTGTATAATTGGCATTGAATGTTGGACTCGCTTTAGTGAATCTATGGATAATTTGTGGCCCTTTGAGCTTGGAGTCTATAAATGCTAAAGGGGTCCCGTTTAGATTTTCTGCTTTGTGCTTGGAAGTTTCATTTACTGAGCTAGTGGTTGCTCAATCCTTATTTATACTTTTTTGGGAAAAGTATTAGAAAAGTCCTAAATCTTTTATATTAATATCAATCTAGTTCTAAACTTTTTATGGGTGTCAATTTAGTCCTAAACCTTTTATTGATGCAAATTTAGTTTTAAAGTTTTTGATTTGGTTCCAATTTAGTCCTAAAACATTTTACCTATTGCCAATTTAGTCATTTTGACTAATTTTGGCTGGATATTATTGATGTAAACGCTGGTCGGCTAATGTGGCACAACTGGTGTTGACATGCATAAATTTTAATATTTCAATATTTTTTCAAATTATTTATATATTTTCTTTTCTTTTCCCTTTCCTTTTTTTCCCCTCCTCCTCCTTCCTTTGGTCGGTTGTCGATTGGGTGACTACCTAGAGATGAGGGCTAGTGAGGTTGAGGTCAACCTCGCTAGCGGTTGTGGGGGTGGCCTCGTGCTAGGCTGGCAAGGGTTGAGCTTCACCAGAGGCCACAAGGTTGTGCTTATAAGGGCTCGAGTCCTCGCCGATGGTTGGGCGAGACTTGACCTCGCTCGAGCTGGGGAGGTCGAGCCTTGCTCATGGTTACCAAGGCTGGACCCTTGTTAGATCTGGTGAGGGCGAGCCTCCTTGCCTAGCATAAGATCGCCCTTGAGGCTGCTTGCAGGGGCTTGCTGGAGGCTGGCGAGGTTGATCGTAACCTCACTGTCAATTGGTTGGAGGAAGGATGGGGAGAGGAGAAAAAAGAAAAAGAAAAAAAGAAAAGGAAAACGAAAAAAAAAGAAAAGAAATAAATAATTCCAAAAAATATTAAATATTATTAAAAATTATTTATATCAGCGTTGGTTGTGCCATTTTAGTCAACCAACATTCACATTAGCAATATCCGGTCAAAATTAGCCGAAATAACTAAATTGGCATTAGGTCAAAAGTTCTAAGACTAAATTGGTACAAAGTCAAAAAGTTTAGGAGTAAATTAACATCAATATAAAGTTTATGACTAAATTAACACTAAGACAAAATGTTTAAAACTAAATTGGCACCAATATAAGGTTTATAACTAAATTGACATAAATGTAAAATATTTATGATTTTTTTGACACTTTTTCATATATTTTTTAGGTTGGATTGAGACGCCTGCTGGTAGAGTTGTGATCTTGAAGAGGATCTAATTTTTTCTAGCTTATTGCTGTAAAAATTATTGGAAAAGATGGAAAATAAGGATAAATATCTGAAACGGCATTATCGTTTAGGACAATTTCGTCCATCGGAGTTCACAGCTTGATGCAACCGGCTCTAGCGGTTATTCTCCATGATACAATAGATCTAATTCCAACAAGGGATTCTTCTTTAGGCGATTACGCCCTGAAAAAAAAATGGGATCATGCACTACTGCAATTTGCGCCATAGGCCGAAACCTAAAACCCAGTTTTGCAAGCCATTCACTCACCCCACAAGACGCATGTCAATCACAGCAATCCACCGTCACCTTCAACCCAAGCCTCAAAAGGTTAGGCAGTATATTTTTCTGGGTGTTCTCATATCCGCTAAGACAAATTAGAGCAGCATCTAAGGACGGCTTGTCCTTGCTTCCAAGCAATATCAATGATATAAACGTCCATCGCGCCTCGTTTTTGGCAATAAGGGAAGGATTTTTTTTTTTTTGGTAAAGGGTAATGATAAGGGAAGGATTTGTTTCTGTCCCTTTGTCGAATCTTTCCACGACCCCATGGATAAGCTGATGAAATTAATAGCTTATTTGGTCTATATTGTCAACCAACATCTCAAGGAGTAAACGTACTCCGTCTACAAACTCAATGGCTCACTTCGCATTAGGTAGAGGCAAGCCAGTCTTGTAATTTCTTTCAAAATTCCGCTCAGGAAGAACTCCATAAGAACACAAGACATCGACTCCAACGTTCCTAGAGTGAGGAGCTGGACAATTTGGAGGAAGGACCTTGGTTTCGCCACGTAAAAAGGGATTGTACAACTACAAGAGAAGCTAGTCCAGCAAGGGGGGTGTATTCAAACTTTACACATGCTTCTTATTATAAGTTTCGTCACCCACATAGTATGATACAATTTTCAGTAATAGGGTAGAAACCGAAAACAGAACACCCAGGGTTATTTTGTACCAGAAACATCAAACTCTACTCATATAGAGTTTTCAGCAGGCCGAGGATGGTATGCCCGGCGCCTCAGCTGTGACTCTGGAGTAGGCTGCTGTAAGAAGATCTTGGTAGGGTCATTGGGATCCACATATCTGCAAAATCAACAGCAGATGGTTAGCACTTCATCCCTCAATTCTATCATCAGCTTCAATAGAAAAATAAAGAATTCCGTCATATGCTAACATACTGAGCCAATCACAAGCATATCAGAACACATTAAAAGACATGGACCAACATCTCTTTTGCAATTGCAGTTGCTCTACATATCCCCTAGTCACTCAATATAACGAGCCCACCCGGGTTCTGTCTCTCTTGCTCTTAAATGATTTTCTATAAAGCAGAGTACTAGCACTTACGCATGTCTCATCATCTCATCAACCGGAGTTCCTGCTGCTTGTAAAGGATCCACATGTGGCGCACTTTCAGCGTTAACATGCTGATTGTATTGCCTCACAGAGGATATCAAGTTGAAAAAGAGCGGCACAAAGGTCCCACATCCACCCTCCTTGAACAATATCTTAAAAGTATGAGTAGAAAAAAGTGCCCCGTGCTGGTTATCTGGTACCACCTGGGGTCATTAATAAAAGATGAGTGTCCAAATTCATAGTGAATAATGATAATCACAAATTGTATACTTACAGGCTCCACAAAGCCAGATATGTTGTTGCAGAAAAATATTGGTTGATTGAACTTCTCACCATTGACATATAGCTGCAGAGTGAAGCAACGACAGTGGTAAGATGAATAATATTAAGTTACGAAGATAATGCAGAAAAGTCATAATGTCCACCAGAAACTCCACTTTGACTTGAAATCACAAGAACGTCCAATGATCATTAAATAAAAGGAAACAAATGACAAAACAGTCCTCAATCAGGAAAACAAAACAGAAAGTGGAAGTAGTCTAGCCTTTTTTTAGCATGCAATTTGGGTACACAGGTACTAAACTATTTATTGTCAATTGAGGGTATCAACAAATACATAGGCCATTGTTTCACCCTGTACATAATCATCCAGAGACTCATTTTCCATGATAACAAAATTTCAACAAACGATAAAATCATTCACAAAGTCCATTCACAAAGTCCAGCCTCTGAGTCCACTGTAGGTGCTGTTCACTCTTTTTTGCAGTTACATCATATTTTATCATTTGTATGTTTTATATGGTCATCAAACAAAAATATATTTTCACCGAAAAAGATCATTTTGTACATGAAACATGAATGCCTCATATGAGTAAGTACTTTTTCATTTTTTTTTTTGGTCATCAGAACTCTTAAGATAAAAAATTATCAATTGAATCAGGCTTCTGGTTAGCCAAAGTTATCTGTGTCAAGTCTATACCTACACCAAACCACAGAAAACAGCTACAAGCAAATACAGAATACAGCCAACATTTTCCACCACAAGTGAATTCCTAATTCCCATCGACCAAGTAACTTGAACTCTCACAACAAAGTACATGAGATAGCTCAAAACAATTTCTCTGATGTTTATCCTGAGCAAAGCAACATAATCATCAAACGAATAACAACATATATATATATATATATATATACACACACACACACACACAAACACACACATATGCAGAAGTTTTGACCAAAAATGCAACA
The DNA here is from genome assembly GCA_028830015.1 of Eucalyptus grandis x Eucalyptus urophylla. Lineage (NCBI taxonomy): Eukaryota > Viridiplantae > Streptophyta > Magnoliopsida > Myrtales > Myrtaceae > Eucalyptus > Eucalyptus grandis x Eucalyptus urophylla. Next base: position 20,274,219 of record CM054204.1, read on the forward strand.
GCTACCAAACTATTACGTGGCCAGAGTGATGGCTATCGGAGAGACATCCATCTGCATCAAAGTACAAATGCCGTACAGAGACTGGCTGGATAAAATATGATGGAACAAGTCTGGCGAGATGGATCTAATGAACTTTGCAGCCCTAAAAAGAATGAAACTATTCCATTGATTTGAAATATTTTCTAAGAGCCGCTTGACATATTTCCCTATGGAAATTGCCCTCAATATATATTTAATTTGACATTTTCTCAGAAAGAAAAAGCAAAAGTACAGTGACTAAACTCCACACCGCCACCCCCCCGCCCCCCCCCCCCCCCCCCCCAAAAAAAAAAAAAACGGCAGCGGGGGGGCCCCCCACAAAAAAAGAGTAAAACAATAGTAACCTTCCACAAGTTTACTTGAATCTTCAAATACCGCTAGGTGGAAACAATTGAATACACAGTCTTGGAGGTAAAAAAACCAAGCTTAGCTTCAACACACAATAGTTACATAACCTACTATGTGCCAAAAGGCCCAACATTTATCTGCTTAAGAAAATTAGTTCAAAAGCCCTCTCTTCACATGGACTGAACCAATATGGAAATCACACAAAGAAGCTGCAAAACCAGACGTTCATGCTAGCACAAAATATTCCACCAATAAATCAATATACCAAATGGGACGAACAAATATCCATGCTATTACATATGAAAAGAGTATAACAGTGAAATTACAGACCAGGGGTATGTCGAAGGCGGTGAGACTCCCAACAGGCTTGCTTGCAACAAAGACCATCCGTATGTTGGACAAGTAGATAGTTCCTCTTGCTTTCACACGACCCCCTTGGGATCTAATGACAACAGATCCAAAAGAACAGTCAATCTGTCTGACACAATGTCTAAAAAACCTTCAATTGCTAAGAGCAAACTTTTTGTTTCTTTTGAACACGTACATTCCAATAACACGATCTTAAACGTGCAAATGACAGCAGTTTTCAGTTAATGACAAATGACAAATCACACTGGCAATATCATCAACCCAACTTAGATTGCATAAAAAATATAAAGCAAACCCTGATACAATCTGGCCATTGATTTCCCCTACAAACCTTCATATATGCTAAAGTCTACAATAAACCCAGGAGACCACACACAGATCATGCCAATCTTTGCAACTTCCAGACGCACTGAGCATCCTTCGTCATCGATTCATGCCTTCTTCAAATGCGTCCCAGTCCTCAATCCTATTCTATTTTAAAGAACTTCCACATCCAAATAATAAATAGGAACCATTCTCGACTCAAACCCTATCCTCCAACGCAATTTACAAGACCTAAAGACAAATTTATCATAACCACCTCCTCCCAATCCCACCACGCCATCCAACGCCTAACCCGCAAAATTTCCTCCGGCAAGGCGAATTTCACTACACCCAGAAACAAAAGGCCTCTCTTTTCTGGCCATAGCATCGTCAAGCAAGACGCTTTCCGATCCACGCCCAATCGATCCACCAAACTTCAATTCGCAAGACGAACATAAACCCATTAAAAACCATTCCTTTCAGCCTCGTGGGCAGAAAGGGTTTCGAACAACGAAAGCAATTCTCGGCGGAAAAGCTTCCGATCGCGAACAAGCGTCGGGATCGGATGATTTACCCGGGAATCTTATCGACCTCGAACTCGACGCCGTCTCGGGCCAGGACGAACATCTCGTTGACGAAGGGAACGGGCATGCCGTTCGGGAACAGCTGAGGGTTGAGAGCCATTGCGCCTTTTCCCTTCGCAGTTAGCCGCGGAGGAGGAGATTGATCAGATCAAATTCCAAGGCCTGCACAGATTCTGGACGAAGAAGAAGAGAAGGAAAGAAACGGAAAAGAGGCGTGGGAACGAGTTGGTCCGGTCGAGGAGATGCCCGGGAACATTCTAGGGATGGTATTTCTACAAACTTCCCCAAAAAAGTTTGCGAATTTTCGACCAATTGCCCTCATTTTTCTTTTTTCAATTCAATGCATCGAATATTGCTCTTTTTATATCGAGTTATATTTCACAAAAAAAATTGAAATTCATATATTTATGATAAATTTAAGGTGATTATATTTCCACTCAATTTTGGCTAAGACAGTCCTTTTTCCTGCTTAACTTACCGAAATACCCTCCCCTGTCTCTTTAATTTATTATTTCTTTTCTTATCAGGCTAATACACGAAATTGCCTTTATTTCTACCATCCATCATATTAGTGTATCAATTTCACAATAAAAATGTTCCGTTGTACTCAATAAATGCATCTTGTTATCAATATTCCTAGATGCCGTTAATTTATATATATGGTCTCATACTTTCAATCGCGAGATATTTTTATTTATGATAGTTTATGAATACATAATTAATTATCTCTTTTTAACAAGATATGATGAACGAAACTATATCTTAAAGTTAAAATTACTATTTGTTGACACCTAATTTAAATTTATCTTTGATTATAGAGGGAAATTTTGAAAAAAATTTGAATTAAAAAAATTCAACAGCCGTGTCATTTTGGAATCATTTTTTTGTTGAAGAAGTTGAGTGAATATTGAAAAATCTTCAACAACTTCGAGTCCTTCTTCTGTAAAAAGAGGGCGAGGTTTGGGAACCGGGGGGGCTTCTCTTCGTGTCTTGGTCGAAGGAAAAAAGAAAACAAAAGTGAAAAGAAAGAAGAAAAGTGAGGAGACGTGAGGGGACCTTCTCTTCGTCCGAAGAAAGAGAACACAAAAAAAGTCCAAAAGTGAAGGGAAGTGAGAGAGAGAAATTCTTTTAGGTTTTCCTTCTGCAGACTTCGAAGTCAAAAGAGGTGCAGAAAGTAGAGAGAGATGACGTGAGAGACAGGTGAGAGTGACGGAGAGAGAGAGAGAAAATGTGTCAAAAAAGAGAGGAAAAAAGCTACTGTTCGTCTTCTCCAGAGCTTCTCCCCGCCGCTGCTGCTCATCACCTCCGCGCCGCAGCACTCGAGCCTGCCTCCGCCCGCAACCCAGCGATCTCCGCGTCTCTGCCCGCAGCACCGCAGATCCTGAGCCCCCTCTGCTGACGCCGACTTGCAGCGCCAGAAGCCCCGACTCCCCCGTTCCGCCGGTCCCTGCTGCTCGAACGCTGCCTCTGTTTCCCCTGACGAAGCTGCTGCTGTGCCGATCCGAGTCTCACCCGAGCGACCACCCGAGCTGCTTCAACCGCTCCAGATTCGGTCACCGGTAGGCCGACACCACCGGAGTCCATACCGCTGGTCTGCTCCGCTGCTGCGCGTCTCCGCCACCGCTGCTCTGCTACGCCCGACGCCAGAAGTCGTCGCCCCTGCCTGCGACGTTGCTGTTCCTCTGCACGCCCGAGCGACGCCCCCTGCTGCCGAGTTTTCCTCTGCCGCGCCCCGCTTCACCTGCAATGCCCGTAGCAGCCGCTCACCGAACCGCCCGCCCTCTGCTGCTCCTGCACCAGCGACGTTTGTTGCTTTGCCGTTGCTGGTTCGGGCTTGTTACCTCTCACCAGAGCTTCGACGACCGCGACACCTGCCCTCTGCTGTGCCTGCACCTCAGTCGCTCGCCACCACTGTTTTCCGGAGATCCTTTGCTGGTTCCTGTTGCTAGAGTTACCGTCCAATTTTGTGTCAACTCGGTGGTTTCGTTGACCGGTTTTTATCACTTTTGTTACTGGACGAACCAATGTTGCTGTGAGTTTGACGTGGCTGATCTGATACTGTTTCTCTCCTGTCGTTCACACTCGGCCAAATTACACCCCCACGTCGAGACGTGATTTTTCCTTGGGGCCGTTCTGTATTTTCTCTTTGTGCAGGTGCTGTTTTTAGCAACAAAAAGCCGTGCCCTTGACTAGGTAATTCCTTTAGGCTAAATTCAGTTCAAATATTCTGTTTCATAGTTTTTTATTCTAACTTGATTTGTTTTTATCATTATCCGATTAGGGAATTTGTCATATTAAGTCACAATAATAAAAAATATTGAGCCGCGAGACGTTGGGTTAGATTTTTGATTATTTCGACTTTTCATGGCAAATTCATGAATTGCTTTGCATCATTGAGATAATATGTCATTGATTTACATTGATAAATTTTCTATAGGAGGTATATTTTGGTGTGTTATCGTTATTTGCTCATCACATATCGAATTTAGGTATTTAGGTCCATAAACATTTCATGTTTAAATCAACGCGTTTTAATTTTTAAGATTCATATAGAATTAGGATAATTTTCTTTTAATAAAACCAAAACAAAAAAAAAATGTTATTTAGGTTATATAGATTTCATAATGTGCACCCCACACGTTGCGCTTTAGTTAGTGGGTCATAGGTTAATGCTTTAATATTCCCGTCGTGTAGTTGTTTTTTAATAAAAAAAAAAGCCAAAGATTAGTATTGCATCATTATGTTATTTTTTTAAATAAGAATTATTAAGTCATTCTAAAAAAAAAAAAACACAAAAGGTCATTTATTTGGTTAGTTAATAGGTTAGTTCATAATTAATCCCATTTTATGTCATCATTGTTTAGTGTTGGTTGCATACATTAAAAAAAAAGAATCATTAAAAAAAATCATAAAAAGAACATGCATATAGAATTATTATGTCATTTATCCCATATCATGAAACGCATGCATCTTTAGGATTATATAAATTAGATTGCATACATATAGTGATAGTTCAAGTTATGTCATATGATCGCATTTCACATATCATTAAAGTAAAATCCATGCATATTAAGTTTAGATTAAGATTGCATAATAATAAAAATTAGGTTTCATGTCATTTAGAAAGTCATGTTTAGGGTATGCATTTTTATTAACATTTTTGAGAAGTTCTTTTTTAGAGGATAGACCTTAATAAGGTTGTAGTTTATGATTTCTTATAATTTGTCATTTTGGTTTATTGAATGTTATTTCATTGATTATGCACCTGCATGAATACCATTTGCATGTTAGTATCTTAGGTTAAAATTGATCATATTGCTTGCAAAATATTTTTTGAAATTAAAATAAAAAGGTACCGAGAGGACGTTAGACTAATTTAGTGTAACCATGTCTCGGGACTTATTGAATCTCTGGTTCGCGAAAATAAAGTATTCTCCCATACTTTATTTGGGTTTCTAATCAACCCTAATTGATTAGTGGCGGCTCTAAATTGAGTATAATTGCATGATTAAATGGGTTAATTCATTAGTATCAAGTCGCGATTGGTAGGACTTGGGAGGGTCCGCACAAAGTCCTCGGACTTAATAATCCATTAACCTTCTTTAAGTAATTCACCCTCGGGAAGGTCGCGACACAATACATTTAATTATTTATCAAAAATGGGAAAGAAAACTTGATCAAAATATGAAAAGAGGTTATTTTTTGGGAAGCATGATCAAATGTCAAACATGTTCATATTTAGTTCATACATAAATATCAACAAAATATAAGCACATAAAAGGAAAAAGAAAAGAAACTTCAATTGTAAATTCAATCTCATATCAAGTGGATTAAAACTTTAACATATGTTTAAAATTTTCTTCCAAAAAAATCTGACGTGACTTTGAAAGTGAAGAAGGTGTAAATAAATTATCAACCCTCATCTTGCAATTCTTATTAAAACATAAAAAGGTCAATAGAAAGCACAAACTAGTTATATTTAACTTTATAAACTAGAAACTTATTTTGGAAAAATATCCACAATATCAACATTAGCGAGATAATTAGATTGAATTTTAATTATCAACTTTGAAGTAAAGCCTCGAACTATCTAATAAAAAATAGGCAATTAATTGCTATTTATACATTGTTAAAACTAGAAATTTCTAAGATTCTATGTAAAGTTTGTTATTAAAAACATGAGATCATAAATTAAAATTGACAACCTTCTCTAGGCAAAGTGAAAATAGGATGTATGATAAGATAATATATTGTTAGGTGAAATTTGACATTTAATTGCTGATATGATAAGAGAGATGATAGAAATAAAATACAATTTTGTGGGTTAGCCTGTAAAGAAAATAAATGGGTTAGCCTAATAAAAGAATAAACAATAAATTGAAGAGAGAGGGAAAGAGGAGGGTATTTCAATAAGTTCACGGGAAAAAAAATATGTTCTAGCCAAAATAGAGGTGAAAATAGTGCCGTCCTAAATTTATCTCCCTCGATTGTGGATCCAATATTCTATTAATTGCTGACATGAAAACACATATGGCAAACAACTCTAATGATCAACATGTGACGTAAATTTGACGTGGAAATTCAACATAAGCGAGTCTCTTGGACGTCGCTTCAAGGAAGTCAAATGTGAAAGTCAAATGCGAAGAAAATGAGTCGAGATAGGTGAATCAACTAAAATCTACTATTATGCACGATACTTGGTACGTTTTACTATGAAGCTACATGTCTCACTAGTAACTTTCTGAGCGGTTGAAAAGGAGAATCAAACAAATAGAAAAGAAAAATAGAAATTTAAGTAAATTCCTCTATCATTCTAAAAAAAAAACCAAAGCTGAAAAAAGAAACCTATTTAAAAATTACATAATTGCTTTGTTGCAGGATATACATATAAAAATTAAATGAAGAATTACCATAAAAAATGAACCATCCCATTTAAGTCCACAATCTTCTAACATTTTACAGCGTTAAATTGAATTAACTCCTTAAAGTTTCCGATATCATACACTTTGATTTTGTATGCACTATAAAGAGAAAATGAACTTTTTTAAGACCAATTAATTTTCAATTGACAACTCAAATTATAAATTTAATAGGAGAAATAAAAGTAAAATCGATATTCAACTTAGTTAACTTGTAAATAATCGGTTTTTGCCGAGGTGACGGCCACTGTTATGGAGAAACCAACATCAGTTTTTTTTTTTTTTTCACTACCGGGCACCCATGTTGCCGCATCAGAGATGGTAGATCAAGATTGTTGAACATAGTACATGGCACGTTTTTTTAATTACTATCCCACTATCAAAATAACAAGTATAATTTTTTTTTTCGACATTTGCCTCTTGGCTTGTGCATATTATCTGTATTTTCTTTTTCTTCATCATAATTAGCTCGATAATTTGTTTTCAACCAACAATTTTGTTCTACATGCCTATTTCTTTTACATAAGGGCTATTGTGATTTATCTAGAAACCAACATTCCTTTTCTAATTGATTTATATTCTTGCAAATACTGTAAGGTATATTTCTTTTCCCTCTTCGAAGAAGTTTCTCGTCCTCTTTTATTTTTCCACGAGTTCCTAGTAACCTTTTTAGATTTAAGAGATCGCACATTTATTGTAGACCGAAAGTCATCAAAGGAATCTTCGTTATATAACATTAGTCTTTTCTTATACGCCTAGAGATCTAATTAATTCACTCACTAATATGGTTTTTAAATCTTTAAGATTCTTCTATAGAGTTGACACTGGTACTATTTTCTCCATTAAGTGTCACAAATGTTTTTTCTAGTTCCCTAATATCATCTCCATAAGTCCTCATCTGATTTACTCATCCTTTATTCTCACACATTATTGTTTGAGGGTCTCATAATTATTTATTGTAGCATTTTGAAGAGATTGAAATCTAATGGTTTGTGCCTTTGTTGTGTCTTGATACTCTTCTTTTAGTATGTTCTTAAATTATGTTATGAGTTTCAGTCATATATGAAACCCGATTTGATTGGATTAAAGCCCAGCCAGACTTATCCTCTTTGGGTTAAAACTCAGAGAGTTGCTTATTGTAATTTTTATCCAAGCTGCACGTTAACTGGACTCCTTACAGCCAAACTCGTCTTTTAGTATGTATTTGTAGTTGCTCAGCCGGAAGCTTGTACCTTCCTACTCCACGATCTCGCATAAATCTTGTGCCATTAAGAAAGTAGACATTTTAATGCTCCAGTAAATTTAGTTATTTCCATTCAAAGTAGGAACGGTAATGTGAGGCACTGTTTTGGTATCGGATATTTGGGTGGGTGATTTGAGTTAGCATGTTTTTGAACAAAAAACGAAAAATATTGGAGAAAATTGTATTTTGTGTATCTCTACTTTTTGTACATGTATTACAAACCTAGCTATAATACAAGAAGGATGTACAATAGGAAAGAGTATACAAAATAACGTTTTCTATTCTATATTCAAAATATCTAATCTTACAGATTGACCGGATCAATTAACCCACTGTTGGGATTAACGGATTCCCAAAAACCGGATTCGACACTAAATCGAACCCCTAAAACGAATGCGAAAGATAAGCCCGGGAAATACATGTATCACCGATCGTAAAGCACACCACGGAATCGAGCGTACCTTGTTAGTCACAGATTAAACACCAATGACGATAAGAGGAAGAGAAAACGAATCCCGTTCGATCCGATGACGTCGATTGGCCTTGAAGGGATGATGGCGTCGCCTTTAGCCTTAGTTTTCTTTTTGGAGGGAGAGAGGGAAAGGAACGTACGTACAAATGCCAAAAGGTGCATTCTCCCTCTCTTTCCTCCCTTATATACGTCCCCTCCAAAATAGAAACATACCCCTTCATTCATGGGCCCTAATCCTGTGGGCCGGGCTTTCAGGCCCAACATGGGCGGACGGGCCTTAAGCCCATCACATAAAACCATCATCTCCTACTCGCACATGGTGGGCCGAACATGATTCTCTTTACCTCTCTTCAACATTCATACCGGTGAATAATCCGTGCGACCAGCATACTGTGAGAACTCGTTGCTATACATATGTTAGGAATATATAGTAGCTCATAATGGGCATCACATCCTGAGTAGATTTAGTATGCAGTTCCCTAGATCGATCGATCACATTTACTTCTCTCTTGATCTCTTTTAAGCAATGATATATATATAAATTGTATTCACAATTATGATTATCCTAAAGACAGTCATAATTGGTTAACCAGTGAATACAAAACTACAATGTGATTCTCCAAAATCGATCTTCCTCTTTCCTTCAAACTCTCAATTTCAATTCAGCTTGCTTTTCTAGAAATGTTCCATTAGATCGAATCAACTATGACCATTGGCAACATCTTAAGATAGCAAACACTAAATAGAAATCTTGAGAATAAGTAAGAGTCATGAGGGGACTAAAAATTGAGGAACTCTTTTCCTCAAGAGTCTCACACGACATAAAAGTTGAGATCAAACTTTTGCCACTCTTATTGGTCGTCTCATGCATACGTAGTACGAAATACGTATTACGGTATTAACTCATTTCCCATGGAGCATATATGTCTACACTTTCAATACTGTACATATGACAGTTCAGACATACCCAATGTCTAACTTGAGTTCACGTATCTACTCATTCACAAAATTCATCAGAACTGACATCTGGTATCATAGACAGATAAAGTAAAATATGTGGGGTATTTTACTTTCGGACATAGTAAGTATTATGTCATCATCTTAACACCCAGTTAAGGTGACATATGTATTTTAAGCTTGAGCTCTCGATTATCACCTAGATAATAAGCTTAAAAACAGTCTCATATCTATTTATCACACAGTAAATAGATGCGATTACCCGTGTGAGTGGGCTAATTTTATATCTGTCCGACATACTTTCTTAACTTAAAGTAATGCACTGAGCATTAAGATGCATAAAGATCAAACAAAGATTCATAGGCATTAATGATGAAAACACAAATTCATCAAATGTGAACACTTAGGAAAATTACAATATTCAGTATATCAGCCTCTACGCAATCCTAGAGATTTCATATGGCCACAAAACACATATCTAGGTATTGGCTTTGTCATAGGATCTGTTACCATTCTATGCGTAGTATGTACTCTAAGTTCACATCTTTTCGTGCAATCATATCATTGACAAAAGTTATACTTGGTATCTATATATTTAGTATTGCCATGATATTTTGGATCTTTGGTGTACGCTTTTACTGCTTGGCTATCATAGTTAACCAACAATGAGTTTGCAGCATTTCCAATAACACCTGAATGATCCAAAAATCTCTTAAGCCAAACATCTTCTTATACTGCTGTTGATAATGCCACGAACTCAACTTCTATCGTGGACAAGGCTATACACGTTTGTTTTTTACTGCTCCAACATATGGTGCCATTATTCGGTAAGAAAACAAACCCAGAGGTAGATTTTCTTTCATCTAAATCTCCTCCACAATTAGCATCAGAATAGCCTTTGAGTCGCAGATCATTTCCTTAATAACTCAGCGTATAATCAACAGTTCCCTTTAGATACCTTAGTATTCTCTTAACGGCCTTCCAATGTGCTTGACCTGGATTGGATTGGTATCTTCTCACCATTCCAACTGCAAAACATATGTCAAGTCTTGTACATATCATAACGTACATTAAGCTTCCAACAGCACTAGCATAAGGAACATGTTTCATTTGTTCATTCTCTCGTGGAATTCTTGGACACAATCTATGGCTCAATCCTTCACCTTTTGCAATATGAGTGTCTATGGGTTTACAATCTTGCATACTAAATCGTTCAAGAATCTTATTTATATATGTTTTTTGCGAAAGAGATAACGACCTCTTCGAACAATCTCTTGAAATCTTAACTCCAAGTATGTATGCAGCCTCACCCATATCCTTCATCTCAAAGTTGGAAGACAACCAACTCTTAACAGTATTAACAAACTCCATATTGCTTCTGGCAATTAGTATATCATCAACATATAATGATATGATCACAAATTGATCATTGGATCTTTTGATATATACACAATGATCCTCATCAATTATTGTAAAGTCATATGCCATTATGGCATTATGAAAACATACATACCATTGTCTTGACGACTGCTTAAGGCCATATATCGATCTCAAAAGTCAACATACCTTTTCTTCTTGGCCCTTCACTATGAAACAGCAGGTTGTTCCATATATATTTCTTCCTCTAATTCTCCATTGAGGAAAGTAGTCTTTACATTCATTCGATATAACTTAAGATCCATACTAGCCACTATTGCCAGAATAATGCGAATCGAGGTAAATCTCACTACAAGAGAAAATGTATATTCATAATCAATTCCTTCCTGTTGATTATACCCCTTCGCCACAAGGCGAGCCTTATGCCTTTCTATCGAGCCATCAGCCTTTCGCTTTATTTTGAGAACCCACTTGTTCCCAATAGCTTTGCGTCCTTTTGGAAGATCAACCAGTTCCTAAACTTGGTTTGACTTCATTGACTCCATTTCCTCTTCCATTGCATGAATCCATTTTTCCTTACTAGGGCAATTCAGAGCCTCATTAATATTTCTTGGCTCATCCTTATCTTGCGGAACAATCATAAAAGTTTCCCCTTCAATGTCAAAACGTCAACGGGGAATACTTTGGCGACTTGTTCGCTATGGGAGATTGTACACTTAGCACATCATTCCCATTATGCTCCCACTAGGATTAGATAATGATGACGTCATCTCATCATGTGGTTGCAATTAAGAATGAGTTGAATTCAATTCATCACTTCTCATATTACTCCCACTTGGATGAACTCCACTAATATCATTATCTTGATCCAAGGTTTCAAATAAGGAGTAATCTTCCCCTATTTCGCCCTTCTTAGGAAATTCATCCTCTAAGAATGTGACATTTCGTGATTCAAATTTAGTTATACTCCCACTTTCCTGCTCACCTATGAACACATACTCTTTCGAGTGTTCGGAGTATCTCATTAAAATACTCTTATTTCCTTTGGGACCAAATTTCCCAAATTTGTGAGAGGACTCATGAGTATAGGTAGCATAACCCCATGGCTTAAGAAAACTTAAGTCCGGTTTTCTACCTGTCCATAACTCATATGGAGTGGAATTAACTGATTTGAAAGGCACCCGGTTAAGTATATAGGCAGCAGTTAACAACGCATCACTCTAAAAAGTGATAGATAAGTTAGCATGTGCCATCATGGACCTAACCATTTCCAGTAGGGTTTTGTTTCTTCTCTCTGCAATACTATTTTGTTGAGGAGTATATGGAATAGACAATTGTCTTTCTATTCCTTTTTCATCACATAATTTTCTGAACTCATCAGATAAATATTCTCGACCTTGATTGGATCTCAATGCTTTTATTTTCTTGTATAATTAATTTTCTACCAAATTCATAAACCTTTTGAAACAACTTAATGCTTTAGATTTATGAGAAATCAAATAGACATATCCGAATCGAGTATAATCATCTATAAAAGTGATGAAATAAATAGCCCCATGCCTTCCTCTCACATTCATTGGACCACAAACGTCAGAATGGATTAAATGCAGAGGAAATTCAGCTCTTTTACCTTTTCCAAATGGTTTCCTTGTCGTTTTCCCTTCTAGGCAATGCTTACATATGAGCAAATCGACTTTTTCAATGTTGCCCAACAAGCCATATTTGGCTAGTCTATTCATATGTTGTTGGCCAATATGACCAAGTCTAGCATGCCACACATTCACATCATTATCATATGAAGTAGAAGACATGAAACAAGGGAATAACAAATATTGATATCACCACAGTCAACATTTAATACAATAAAACCATCCATAAAGTGACCATAACTATAGTAGTTTGTATTCAAATACAAATCTACACCTCTATTATGGAAGTTCATATAAAAAACTGAGCTTAACCAACATCAAAACAGACACTTAAATTTCGACGAATCTCCGGAGTATATAGAATATCATGTAGGAACAGGGTGCGTCCACCACGCATGTTCAATTGGCAGGTGCCAATTCCTTTAACTCTCAGCTCTGGAGTTATTTCCTACATAGATCAACTTAGTTCTAGTTGGTATCGTCGGAATTCCATGAAGGATCCTCTATCCTTTGCTATATGGTCTGTTTCTCCTGAATCTATAGTCCACAAAGGATTGGATTCAGCCAATAATGCAGAACTTGACACATAAGCAAAGTTCTCAAATGTACAAGAGGTGTTTACCTTCTTTGGATCATAACAGTTGCGAGCATAGTGACATTTCTTGTCACAATTGTAACACCTCATCCTTGACATTTTCTTCACTTGAGAACGTTTTCCTCTCTTGTGTTGGTTAACTCTTGATTTCTTATAATAAGGACTTAATCATTTGCATTCCCACATATTGAACGAATCAATACGCTTGCGCTTAGAGCTCAAAGCCCTTTCTGAGCTAGAACCAGCATTGCAAATATCTATTTTCAGCTCAAATGCTGTTAAGCGGTCCTCTACCAGCTCAAGGTGGCGCACAACATCCTCAAGATCTTCCATAACATGGTCGAGAGCTTCTAGTGCTTCTTGCTTTTCCAGCATATATTGAATCTTCATATTCAATATTTCACAATTGTTGCCGTTCATATCAGCAATTACTTTCTTATTTACTGAAACCATCGATCTAAACTCATCAGACATATATGCATGAATAATTAATGCCTATCATTTATGCATCCACTTTGCACAGACCCATCATATCAATGAACAATTTCAAGTAAGGTTTCAGAATCAAAAGGTCACTACGTTTCCAATCATCCTCCAAAAATCCTAACTTAAAATTATTATTAATATAATTGTCTTATGCAAAATAAATTCTATGAAGTTACAAAAACTATTATAAACTACCCACATCAGTCAACAATAAACATAAAGCAAATAATATCTAACATCCAATAGAATAACAATGCTTTCATATAATATAACTATCAATTACACTAAGTAATATATACAAAGAAATATCAACATAGAAAAAGATATTCACACCCAAAAACATTTCAAACTAATCTAAGAAATAAATAAGGAATGTCCATTCTAATCTATCAGTCAAAATATCTGAGAAATTTGAAGGCACATTTGCCAACCATGGAAAAAACTTTTGGAGAGCTTTCATGTCGCCTCCAATGCGCATTCACTCTGTGCCATGTGGCGTTCAATCTAAGGGTTGAAGTTTTGGTTAACTCAATCCTATAGTACTCTCTAACAAAAGCTAACACTAGCCTCCTATAACCCGGGATCACGTTGACCTTCCATAGCCGATCTAACACTGCTTGCCATTCAGGTGGAAGAATGTTCATCAAAGCCGGCATTTTCTCAAAATCCGTCATAAGGTAACCATTCCATATGATTTCCTGTATCATCTGATTGACTCTGACCACATGTGATACTAAATCACCGTCATGCCACCAATAATTAGCTAACTCTGTCATCAGCCTTTTAAGTCTTGCACTTCCCTCGTCTATTCTTGGGATTGCATGTATCCGTGCATAACGCATCATAGTTCCTGCAACAAATGCAGAACTAAAATTGGATCACTTATAATCCATAATGTACATAAGGGAAAATACATAATTTTCCATAATTCATGCAACAAATGCAGAATAAAAAAAATGGATTACTTATAACCCACATAGACATAATTGAAAAAGAAACAAATTCTTTTTCATTTTTTTTTCGGGTCAACGGTCGTCGATCAACAGCCAACGGTTGTCGGTCAACGGGTTAACGGGCGCGCGGGTCAGACCGGTTGGATTGGCCGGCCGGTCGGGCCGGTCAGGCGAACCGATCGGCACGTGCTGTGCGCGTGCGCGGGCTGATGTCACGTGCGTGGCACGCGCCAGGCTTCCGCACATGTCGGGTCGGGTCGCGTCGGGTCGCCGATCGAGTCGCTGGCCGGTCACCGGCCGGCCAACGGTCGTCGGCGATGATGTCATCGATGACGTCAGCACGCGTCGGTTCGCCGACCGGCGCGTGCCGGTTCGCCGACCGGCGTGTGTGCTGCACGCGCTGGCCGAGCCAGCGCTTTGGGCGCATCGCGTCGACGTGCAACGGCTTCTGGCGGTGCGTGTGGGCGCGTCCAGCGTCGCCCGGCGGCGCACGACCCGTCGACGAACTCGCCTCGACGAGCTCTTTCACACTATACCTTCATAAATTTATTTCGACTTACAAAAACTCGAAAAAATGGATGAACAGTGCTCGGGGTGTCGGGATTTTCTCCTCGATTCGTGTCGGCCGGTTATTTTCGTGAAAAATCAATCAAAAAAGATGAAAGGGGTCGGGAAAACATGAACTAGGGCTCTAATACTAATGTTGGGATTAACGGATTCCCAAAAACCGGATTCAACACTAAATCGAACCCCTAAAACGAACACGGAAGATAAGCCCGGGAAATACATGTATCACCGATCGTAAAGCACACCACGGAATCGAGCGTACCTTGTTAGCCACAGATTAAACACCAATGCCGATAAGAGGAAGAGAAAACGAATCCCGTTCGATCCGATGACGTCGATTGGCCTTGAAGGGATGATGACGTCGCCTTTAGCCTTAGTTTTCTTTTTGGAGGGAGAGAGGGAAAGGAACGTACGTACAAATGCCAAGAGGTGCGTTCTCCCTCTCTTTCCTCCCTTATATACGTCCCCTCCAATATAGAAACATACCCCTTCATTCATGGGCCCTAATCCTGTGGGCCGGGCTTTCAGGCCCAACATGGGCGGACGGGCCTTAAGCCCATCACATAAAACCGTCACCCACAATTAGAATAGTTAGAATCAAATCATATTTTATACTCCAATATTCTCCCTCAAGTTGGTGAGTGCATGAATGTCAACAACTTACGCTTGAACGAAATAAAGAGATCATGAGAAACAACTTTTGTGAATAGGTCTGTGAGCTGGGAATGGCTAGGGACATGAAGAGGTCAAAGTGTGCCATCCTAAATTTTTTCACAAACAAGATGACAATCGATCTCAATGTGTTTGGTACACTTGTGGATAACTAAATTAGTGGCAATGTGGATAGTGGCTTGGTTGTTGCAAAAAAGCTTGGCAGTGGATAACGGACAGCAATATCAGTGAGAAGCATGCGAAGCCTTATAATCTCACAAGCTGCAGATGTCATGGCTCTATATTGAGCCTTGGTTGAAGACCGAGCGATAGTGTGCTATTTCTTAGGATGCCAAGAAATAGGGCAAGATCCAAGGAGCATATAGTAAACTGAATGACGTGTGGATGAACATGTAGCCCAATCAGAATCAGTATATCCCTCTAATGCAAGGGATGAGTTAGTCGAAAAAAATATTCCAAAACCTAGATTAGATTTCAAATACCGGACTATTCCAAGTGCAACTTATTGACGATCATCATGTGGAGCATGCATAACCTAGCTGAGATTCTAAATAGGAAATAGAATATCCGAGTGAGTAGTAGTAAGGTATAAAAGGCATCTAATTAAGCGACGATAAGAGCCGGATCGGCTAGCTCGGGGGATTTACTGAACCGAAGGTTCGGTTCCATGGGCGTGTCAATGGGATGCCCACCAATGGGACCGGTATCATAATTAATGTTGAGGGCATATTTCCTTTGAAAGAGATAAATGCCCTTTTTTGATCGAGAAACTTCGATGCCCAGGAAATATTTAAGAGGACCTAAGTCCTTGATGCAAAAATGAGCATGTAAAAACTACTTGAGCAGATGTATGCATACCTCATCATCCCTTGTGATCACCAAATCATCAACATAAACAAGAACTACAGCAATAAGGGAACCACATGTAGCCATGAATAAAGAATAATCCGCCTTAGACTAAGTGAAACCAACATTAAGTAAAATGGATGAGCAAAATTTACTTTTAATGGGACAAAAATCACAAAAACGAGCAAAACAATACACAACTGAGCCAAATTTGAAATGCTCAAGGAGGCACCTATGGCCTCCACCATAGGCACCCAGCCACTAAGACGCTTATCTCGCCAAGACGAGTCCGAATATATGTTCAAAATCAAGTTTCAACGGAAAAATTGCTTAAAACAGATGAAATGCAATAGTTCGAGTTCTAGACTATGCAAGCTCTGATACCAAATGTTGGCCGTCGAAGTGACGTCTGAGGATTGACATAGCTAGAAACTCGAATATATTGAAGGAGAAGACAGAGATTTGCGTACCTGATTTGGAATCTATCGTTATTTATGCAGAATGACAATGATCTGATGCTTAGATGACGAGCCAACACTCAGATTCTTCTTCTCTATCGCCCTCGGATCTTGACTTGATGAGACCACCCCTCACAACTTGCCTTATGTGAGGTGATAGTATGTTCGTGGAAGTAAGGGAATTAGAGAAGGAACTTTAACATTATATATAAAGTTTTTAGGCTAGGCCCTCTTATCACAGGCTCGGGCCCAACTTGGCCCATACAAGTCAAACCCATATTCGACTATTAAGAAACCTTATGTCTTATCTTATTAGACTAACTTTGTAACATGGTAAATTACAATCTCAATTAATGTAATCCACATAGAAAACTCTTATAGAGAATCCATTGAGAGAAGGAGAGTGAAGAAGGTGAGAGTGTGCGAAAGTTTGGGACTATCCAAGCCCAATGCTGGTATGAAAAGGTGCTTTCTTACCATTCATCAAAGAAAAGAAGGACAAACAAGATAGGCATATTAATGCTACCTTACTATTGGAAGATTTAGGCATATCAATGCTATCTTATTATTTTAATATTTCTAATACCGAACAAGAATTTAAAGAGAATAAAGTTTTATAGAGTAAGCACATTAACTTCAAGACCATGACTTGTCTAAAAAACATTATAACTCATCCTCATATATGAGTTAATTAAATTTTAATAAACAAATTTATTTGAGTTGTAAAGTCTAATTTACTTTTTTTTTTGGTTGATTCGTAAATTCTATTAAATATTGGTTTTTAAATGGGTCTAGGCTTTTCTCCATATCCAACCCATCTAAGCACGAAACTATAGTTCGCCACAAGATGGGGCCCAATTTGACCCCTTTCACTCCCAGCAATTAAAGCTGCGTTTGACGGTCAAGATAAAACTCGGGATGGGATATGATTTATTCTATTCTATATTTGGTGCTTGCTCAGGATAGGTAGGATATGATAAAGTTAGATATAAGAGGGATATAGGCTAGATAAAATTATCCTATGGGGAGGTGGGATAAAGGTGGATATGATTTATATTGTCAATAATAGGAAAGTTATTTTTCTTTAATAACAAACGTATTAAATTAACAAAATTAAAATTATATTTTAATAGAAATAATATTTTAATTCTAATTTAAGAAATCAAAATTTAAAATTTATTTTTTAAATTTAATCTTATTTTAATTTATATATTCAACTTTAATTCTATCTTATAATAAACATTCAATCTATAAATTATATATTTATATTTATTATATATTTTAGGTATTTTTGTATTTTAGCTATGTTAGTACATTTTACTTTTTGATAAAATTTTTATTAAAGAATGATGAAAGGGGAAAAAGAAATAATAAAGAAAATAATTTAAAAAAGAGGAAAAATAAAATAGAAAGAAAATAAAAATAAATTAAGGAATAGTGTCACGAGAGATTTTCACCACCTCCATTTATGAATTTTAGGTTCATTTACAATGATATGATGTTTATATTAAAAAAATGTACATAATATGATGTGAATATATCCGACTTTAATACTGTGATTCACCAAATAGTGGATATGATATAAAAAAAATCCAAGAATTTCATATCCTATCTTATCCAGTCCTATCCTAGTTAGAAATTCGGACGACCAAACGTAGCCTAAAAGAAGAAGGGCAGTTGTTTTGAGAACCTGACAAGTCTAGGTGGGCCCCTCCTCCCACGTGCGAAAGTTCTTCGAATCTCTGGGACAAAAATTGTGGTTTATTCTTATCTTATATGAGTCATTAATACACGCGGACCCTTGGAGTGCCATAACTTAGCACAAATGGATACTTAAGTGTCATAACTTATGAAAGTGACACTGAAGCGCCAAAATTGGAGCAAAATGAATAACTTAAGTGCCAATTCGGCCAAAACGCTGACGTGTTAATTTTTTGACGAAGTAAGTGCAAAATGGTGTCGTTTTGGTGCAGACATGGTAAAAAATTAATATAAAAATTAATTAAATTAACTTTAAAATTAAATTTATTTAAAATATTTATAAAAAATACAAATATTTAAAATATTTGAAAATATTTAAAAATAATAAAAAAGGGAGGTGGTTGAGGGCTGAGCCCTCAGCCGCCATCGCCTCCCCGCCGTCGCCAGCAAGGGCCGGTGATGGAGGGGGGAGGGTCAGTCGAAGTCGTCGGGCCTTGGCCAAGGGCCGGTGACCCCAACCGACCAGTGGCGAGGGCCCGTGAGCCCTTCCCTCAATTTGGGGCCAGGGTCACGGCCCTCGCCTAGATCCGGCGAGGGGGGAAGGAGGAGGGGAGGCAACCGGTGGTTGAGGAGGAGGAAAAAAAAAGGAGGGGGGGGAAGGAGGAGGAGGGAGGCAGCCGGCGGCTGAGGGTTCAACCCTCACCGCCACCTCCCTCCTCCTCCATTTATTTATTTAAATAAAAATAAATTATTAT
This sequence comes from Eucalyptus grandis x Eucalyptus urophylla, assembly GCA_028830015.1. Lineage (NCBI taxonomy): Eukaryota > Viridiplantae > Streptophyta > Magnoliopsida > Myrtales > Myrtaceae > Eucalyptus > Eucalyptus grandis x Eucalyptus urophylla. The sequence goes on from CM054204.1 coordinate 20,293,512, forward strand.
TTTGTTTTAAATTTAATTTAATTAATTGTTATGTTATATTAAAATTCAACTTATGCCAAAATGGCGTCGTTTTGGCCGATTTAAGGGCTCTATTTTGGCCAACTATAGAAACGATGTCATTTTGGGTGAATTAGAGCTGAGTTAGCTCTCTAGCGAATCACCTCGGCGAGAAATATTAATATTTAATTGCCACGTATGATTTCCGATCGGTTTCACTGGAAGTGGGACACCTGGCACTCAGGTGTCCCACTTTTCTTAAAATGTGGCACTTAAGTGTCACTTTTGTAAGTTATGGCACATAAGTGTCCCTTTGTGCCAAGTTAAGGCACTTGAGCGATCTTTTGCCAGTATTGTATAGAAATAGGTCAAACGGGTTAGATTAATCAATTTTAGATTGAACCAATTTCGACTCGATTTACCAGTTTGACAAGCCCATGTATAAATCACTTTTTGTGCACGACCTAAAGAGAAAATGTGTTTAAGCATGTCCTATGGAAGCCATATGGAAATGAATTGTATACACACAAATCATGACATCTCGCCAGATTTTTTATTTGATGTCTCATTTTTAGTACTCGACACCCTTCTCTTGTATATAAATCACTTGTAGGGAAAAAAATTCACTATGAGTAAGGTTCTGGTAGTATTTATGGACGGTTAGCTTAGACAATCATATAACTTCTCATAAATTAAATTTAGATGGCAAACAAGATAGGTTGTAATCATCTTGTGTAAAATTCAAAAATGTCCACGGATTTCAAATGGAGAAAAATTCGTTGGAGCAAAAACATATATTCAAATTCAAATCAAAGTCAAATCATAGAGGCAAAGTCAACTTTTTAAGTTAAACTAAATATTAATGTGGGTTTTATTTTATTTTATTTTATTTTAGCCTCATATCATTTAAACGTAATTGAATGCGCACATTTATAAGCTCCAATTAAGAGTTCTCTTAAAAGATGTTTCAAGTTTAGCCCGTATATGAGATCCGACTCGAATTGGATGAGGAGGAGTTGAATTATTGATTGATTACCTATTGGAGTCATGCCGTAGGACTTCAACCAGGATAGGGTTGTCACTTTACTTTATCTAATTTCTTTGGATCCAAGATTGATCGATCAAGAAATTGAATCCTCTAAAGACAGTAGGAGTGATGCTACTGTTGATTGGCTGTGTAAAGAGAATGGTTCAATTTTTTCTTGATTTTAAACTGCATAAAAGAAATAGAAAGGGACCAAAACATTAGAGGTCTTCCTTTAAGTATTGGAAACACTCAAACTTGTGAGTGATTGTTACTTTGTAATTTTTGAATTGATCATTGGAATTTTCAATGTTGGCTTTTATCGTGGTGTAGGCATCAATATTCGGATCACATCAAATATCCGGTATTCTCTATTGTTCATCGTATATTTCTTTGGTGATTTCGTGTTGATTTAATTGTAAGATCTAGTGAGTTTTTGCATTTATTTTATAAGAATCTCAAATTGAGGAGTACTTGGTCTGTTGTGGTTGCTACAATTAATAAATAGTTAACACAAAAATCTCATAAAAGATGTTGACTTAAACGAAAGTGGATAATTCCATAAACCAATCAAATTAATATATAATTTTGTGGATCAATTTTCCATAAACCATTCAAGCTTAAAGATGTGAGAGGAAGTGAATTGAGAGAGAGAGAGAGAGAGAGAGAGAGAGAGAGATGGGTAGAGTGTTTGGTGGTGTCCAAGTGAGGAGATGGGAAGAGTGTTTGGTGGTGTCCAAGAGAGGAGTGCGTCACTTTTTGTGGTCCAAGTAGAGACAAAAAAGTGTTTAGGTAATGTCCATAAAAAACGTGGGAATTGAATTGCATGCACGCCATCCACATAATTCTATGACATGAGCCTAAGGATTTAATGAATCTCTCAACTATTTGCCTCAACTAAAATGCTCATATTGAATTGAGTGCCTACAATGTGATTTGCGTGTGGACTTCACCATTTTTTTTTTGGTCGAAGGATTTCACTTGTTTGACGTGACATTAAATTTATAATTTTTAGCTTTGGAATAGATCTAAATTTCTTACTTGAGGTCTCCTTTTTAGTACTCAACGTCCCTCCCTCCCTCTTTCTCTCTCTCTCTCTCTCTCTCTCTCTCTATATATATATATATATATATATATATATCATGCAACAACAAAAATAATAATAATATTTCACAAAGAGTGACTTCCGATAATATATATGCTCGCTAAAATGACAACGTATAACTTCTCATAAATTAACTTCAAGGGGCACACAAGTCAAGTTAAAATCATCTTGTGTCAAATTCAATAACTTCCATTGGCTTCATATGGAGAAAGATTTATTCTAGCAAAAAGATATATTAAATCTCCAATCAAAGTCAAACTAGTATTGCAAATTCAATTTTATAAGTTAAACTAAATATTGGTGTTACTGGGAAGGGAATCACCATCCAATGAAGAAATCAAAATGCACATCAAAACCTCCTTTTTTTTTTTTTTTTTAATTCCACAACCATCTAAAATGCCTAAGAAAAGTCAGATTTTTCTCACAAATTCAGAACCAGCACAAACAATGCTCCAATGGGAAGAAACTCAAGATAACCCCTACCCTAACTACACCAGGGAAAAAAGGAAACAAATCCAATTCATAATCGGGCAGGGTCGGCATGAGGTTGCTGTGGTTGGTGGTGGGGGCTTCGTGGGTATGGCTATTGATAGTGTCAAGAAGAAAGGATGATGAAGAAGAAGAGAAATGCAAAGTGCAGGAGAGAGAGACAAGAGACTGAAAGTGGGCCACCATCTCTTCCTTTCAAGTTTCTGCCATGGTTACAAACTTTGGAATCTCATTTACCCTCTAACATTTATGTGCCCGACTTTTGTTGCAATACGACCTAATGATACTAAATATATCCTTTGGAAAACCCAAGTACTCTAACTAATTGAAAGTTAGGATTTGTAGGGATTTCCACTAGGTGCCACCATTGCCCCATCAGAGATGGTAGATCAAGATTGTTGAACATAGTTCATTGCACATCTGTGATTACTACACCATTACCGATATAACATGTATAATTTTTTCCGACATTTGCCACTTGGCTTGCGTTGAACATATTGTTTGTGTTTTCTTTTTCTTCAACATAATTACCTCGATAATTTGTTTCAAACCAACACTTTTTTTTTCCTATGTGGCTATGTATTTTACATGAGGGCTATTGTGATTTATCTAGAAGTCATACTTTATAATTGATTTATTTTTCTTGCAAATAACGCTCCTTCTCTTTTATTTTTCCACAAGCTCCTTGTAGCATTTTAGATTTATGAGACAACATATTTATTGTAGAGTGAAAGTCACTTTCAATGGAATCTTCATCAAATAGCTTTAGTCTTTTTTCATACGCCTCCAGAGAGCTAATTTATTTACTCACTAACATCATTTTCCTTAGATTCTTCTATAATGGTGACAATAGGATTGTATTCTCTAATAAGCGTCACAATTATTTTTTTTCTACTACCCTAATATCAACTCCATAATCCCTCATTTGATTTACTCATCCGTTTAATCTTCCACATTATTGTATGAGGGTCCCAAAATTGTTTATCGTAGCATTTTGAAGAGACTAAAATCTAATGGTTTGTGTTTTGTTGCATCTTGAAACTCTTCTTTTAATATGGTCTAAATTATGTTACAAGTTTGAGTTCGTGTATGAAACCCGATTTGAGTGGAAGATGCTTATTGGATTCAAGCCCAGCACACTTTACCCTATTTGGATTAGAACTCAGAGAGTAGGCTGTTGTATCCTTATCCAAGCCGCCCATTAACTGGAACTCCTTGTAGCCAAACAAAAAACAAAGGAGCTCATATGTATATGTTGGTGCTCGTCGGAAGAGTAAAGGGAGAAACATGGATTTGCGTGGGGCTGAGTGTGCCGTTGACTTCTTCAAGCCATAAAGTGGAGTTCTCTCTTTACTTGGTAGTACAAAGGAAATTAAACATCGGGTGAAGTTTGTGCTGAGAATCTGTCATCCAATTGAGGCATTTTCCTGGTGAAGATTGATGAGTGTATCAAGTTTTCAGTGATTTGTCTATCCAGCAATTACGTTAGGCTAAATACTATGGGTTCAGTATAATCTTGGACAGGGAAACACTTGAGCATTGTGAGCAATTATAACTCTGCAATTCTTCAATTGATTAACTGTTATTTGCAGCTAACCCTCCCTGTGGAGTGGCTGCTGATGGCTGGACAGAATCGTGGAAATTTTTCCTTAATGTTCCTTTTTTTTTTTCTCTAGTGATATCGTTCTCTCACAATACTTAATATCATACATAGTTTAGCTTCCTCATTATTTTAGAACACACGTCTTTACATTTTTTGCTCCAATGGTTTGCGGAAATATTGTTTCTGAGAGTGCTTCTTGAATGACATACGGAGCCCTTGCAATTTTCTGTAGTTGGTTTGCCGGAAGCTTGTTCCTTCCTGCGGAGCCGCATATCCTTTCTCCACAATGTTTTGAAAATCTTGTGCCATCTAGAGTTGGCCATTGTTTTGGCATTGGTTATTTGGGTGCGTGATTTTAGTAGTGGGTTAATAGGACTTATGCCCAATACCAATCAAGTGAGGCTTTAATCCCACTGTTAGCTTTTAGTGTTAATGTGCATGCGTGTATGTTTGTGGGGATTTACTCAGGAAAGGAACAAGGAAGGAGCTTTTGGAGCTTCTTGGATTATCAAAATGTTTGGTACAAGGGATTTATGGAGCTGTAGTTGGTCTGAACATGAATGAACGAGCATGAAGCCTTTTTATAGTCCTTCCTAATCGACCCTTGTGTTAAGAATCTCTGTCACGAACAGAGAAATTTGCTTCATATTTCATGTTGGACAGATTTTTAGCCATTACTTCTAACTACCGCCAACAAAGCTAAAACTTCTTAAAGTACTTAACCATAGATCTAGAAACTTGTAGTGTCTTGGATTTTCTGGATAAGTTGACCACAACTTCAACAAAATTTAATCAAAAAGAAATTGTTGAAATGGAGGATTTAATTTGCCTAAAACTTGATCATCCTTTAGACTACCAATCCAAATTGGACAAAAATGAAGAAGACTGAAACAAGAGAATCATCATCTGATAACTATATATAAACAGCCAAATGTCCATCATTCAAAACATTTAGAGAGGGAAATAAGCACGACTGAAAACGGGAGGAAAACCATTCATGACAACAATCCTCAACCGATTGACAGATAATAATCGAGCACAGCCACAAGGAGAAAAACTCAAAAATGGAAAATAGAAAGTAGGGTTCAATAGTAGGTGAGCACGACAAAAATGGTCTGAATTATGGTGAGTGCGAAGAGGAAGATGGCGGCAATGACAGACAATGAACTCCAAGGACTACTGAAGTAGGTGTGACTAAGATTAGCCCTCCACCTGTTCCAGGGCTTCTCGCAGTACTCACTGATTTTCTTCTGCACGGCGTCAAGGGTGCTGTGGGGTCCGACCGCCACTTCCCTGCACAGCGAGTTGAATAGTTCAGCGACTGCATTATCACACCCGATGGCATTCTGGATGATGCCTTGGGCGTGGAGGAGCGCGACATCCTGCTCATTGTTGATGATGTTGTCCATGAACTTGGTGTAGGATGTGATCTCGTTCTCAGTCCCAATGTGTAAGCGCTCGAAAGTCATGAGGTTGAGGAACTCGGACTCGGTGGTGTCATCCACCATGATAGCGGGGAGCTTTAGGACCCCTCTGGCAAAGGAGATGTCCTTGAGACTGCAGGTCAGGCTCTTCCTGAACTGGATACCGGTATTCTTGAGCTCGGTGGCCGACCGGATTATCTCATGCTGGACCTCCGTGGATTTCTTCGGTAGGCACTTCCTGAAGGCGTCTACGACATGCCCCATCCCCGGGATGCACGTGTCGAGGGAGCTTTTGTCACCCTGCGTTGTTGGAGTAAAGCCATTGAATACAAGATTGTTGTCGTGTCGATACTACTTGCTTGGAGGAAAAAAAGAAAAAAAGAAAAAAAGAAAAAAAGAAAAAAAAATCTCCCATAGAGGTGGTCTCTAGAAAAGATTGTCACCTCGCCAGCCTCAGGCCCCACATTTTTTTTCTTGTGCTGGACCTTCTTGGGCTCCCTCAGCCGGCCTTTCCTGAAGACGTCCACGACGTGCAGGCATCTGCCCATCTCCGTGATGCTCGTGTCGAGAGAGTAGAAACTGAGGACGAGGTTGTTGGTCCTGTTGATATATTCATCACGCTGCGTTGTCGGAGTGAAGTCAGTGGCATTGAATTCGAGATCGTTGTCTTGTTGATGTACTGTTAGGGGAACCTAGTGCGGGGGTTTGCGTGCTTACAATGACCTCTCTAAAGATGGAGTGAAATTAAAGAAACTAACCTCCTCGCCATTGCTGTCGACGGCGACCAGTTGATACAGCACTAGCATCGGCAGCTGATTCTCCAGCATCAGCATGTCCCGTCTTATGTACGGCGTTATGTATTCCAGCCTGTGGAAGCTGAAGATGGGGTCATTAGGCGCGTAGTCATTGTTCTCCTTCCCTATCGTGGCGGCCCTCATGATCTCAAGCATGAAGCAGCCGTCCTTCATCATCAGCTCCAGGAACTGGTCCTCGCTGCCCTCTCCCCACTCTTGGCTCAGCGCATCGTAGCTCTCCTTGAGGTCCCACACTGCCTCCCTCAGGGACTCGAAAAAGGGCTCAAGGGACTTCCCAGACCGTTCGAGGAAGCGGTTGCGCGCACGGTCCTTGTGTTCCTCCATGGGGAGGAGGTGCTTCTCACCATGGTGGTAGGGGCCGAAAGAGACGACGTGTGGCTGGTAGGCCTTGGGGTTGAGGTCGGTGATGAAGGCGGGGAGCCTGTAGATGCATGGATTCTTCAGGTACGCTTGCTCGTCGGAGGGCATGCACTCCGAGTTCCTGTCGACCGTGACCTTCCAGAACCCCGTCGACGCTGGCTCCAGGTCGGGTGGCAAAGCGAACGCGGTTGAGGGAGCTTTAGAGGTTCCACGAGTTTCTGTTCCGGGTGAAAGAAGAGGGTAATCCATGGAGAGGAGGAGAAAGAGAGAGAGAATGGGAAGAGCGTGTGAAGTCTGGGGCTATCTAAGCCGAGTGCCGGTAGGATAAGGTGCTTTTGTGCCGTTCGTAATATAAAAGGAAGACAAACAAGATTACATGGTTGGGACAGAAGTATATCAATGTCATCTTGTCGTTTTAAAATCTCTAACATTGAAAAGGAATTTGAAGAGAAAAAAGTCGACAGGGTAAGGACATTAACTTCAAGACCACGACTTATCTAAAGAAACGTTAACTTCATCATCATAACTCATACTCAAATATGAGTTAATTAAATTTTAATAAATAAATTTTATAGATTTGAGTTGTAAAGTCTAATTAAATATGGATTTTTAAATGGCTCTAGACTTTTGTCCATATCCAACCAATCTAAGCATGGAACCATGGTCCACCACAAGATGGGGCCCAATCTGACCATCTCACTCCCAGCAATTAAAAGAAAGGGGCAGTCGTTTCGTAACTAGTCTGGGTGGGCCCCACCTCACACGTGTGAAAAGTGTTCAAATCTCTGGGAAAGAAATTGTCGTTCATTCTTATTTCCTATTGGGAACAACCCCAATATAGATTGTATTTCCTAAATTATCCATACAAAAGTTCGAGCTCAGAAAATACACACAAATCGCAAAATACACACAAACAACAATTTAAGGCGAAAAAATTGCTAAAATGGATCTCAATTCAGGTCAGGTACAAATTCCATATTAGTGATTATATTAGTATTGCATAAAACTGAGTGAAAATAAGTTAAATTAATCAATTTTCGATCGAACCGTTTTCGACTCAATTTATTCGTTTTATGGACCCATGTATAAATCACTTTTTGTGCATGAGGTAAAGAGAAAACGTGTTAAGCATGTCCCTCAGAAGCTTTAGGGAAATGAATTGTATGCGTACAAAGCATAACATCTTGTGATCATATCCGAATCTTTGAATTCAATGAATTTCACAAGTGATTGTCTAAATTAAAAGGCTTATTTGAATGGAGAATGCTAATTGAGGTACGAACTTCGCGTATTGATATTTGACGTGACACTAGATCTATAATAGTATTTTTTTTAAATTTTATTTGGTAATAATTGTTACTTCGTATGCTCGGGGATATGCCGGATTTCTTATTTGCTGTCTCATTTTTAGTATTCGACACCCTTCTCCTGTATATACCACTTGCAGGGAAAAAAATTCACAATGAGTAATGTACCAGTAATATGCACGGTTAGATTAGAACAATCATATAACTTCTCATAAATTAAATTTAGATGGCACACAAGACAAGTTGTTATCATCTTGTGTGAAATTCAAAGATGTCCACCAGTTTCAGATGGAGAAAAATTAGTTTAAGTAAAAAGATTTATTTGAATTCAAATCAAAGTCAAATAAAAGAGGCAAAGCCAAGTTTCCAAGTTAAACGAAATATTAATGTGATTTTTTTTTAAGATTATGATCATTTAAATGTAATTGAATGGTCGCATTTATGAGCTCCAATTAAGAGTTCTCTTAAAAGATGTTTCTAGTTTGAACTCATATACGAGACCCGACCTCAATTGGATGAGAGGGATTAAAATTCTTGACTGATTACCTCTTGGAGTCATGCCGTAGGAGTTCAACCAAGATAAGGTTGTTACTATACTTTATCTAATTTCTTTGGATCCAAGATTGATTAATCAAGAGATTGACTCCTTTAAAGACGGTACAAGCTGTGTAAAGAGATGGGTTCAATTTTTTCTTGACATTAAGCTATATAAAAGAAATGGAAATGACTAAAACAGTAGGGGTCTTGCTTTTGAGCATTGGAAAAACTTAAGTTTGTGAGTGATTGTTACTCTATAATTTTTAGATTGATTAGTGGAATATTTGCCGCTAGCTTTTCTCGTGGTACAGGTATCGATACTTGGATCGAACTAAGTAAATATCCGGTGTTTTCTATTATTCCTCATATATTTCTCTAGCAATTTTATGTTAATTTCATTGTAAGATCTGGTGAATTTTTTTGTATTTATTTGATAAGAATCTCCAATTAAGGAGTACTTGGATCTATTGTGATTGCTATAATAAACACAAAAATCTAATAAAAGATGTTGACTTAATCCAAAAGCGGCTAACTCTATAAAGCAATCAAATTAATATATAATTTTGTGGATCAATTTTCTATAAACCAATCAAGCCGAAACATGTGAGAGGAGGTGAACTTAGAGAGAGAGAGAGAGAGAGAGAGAGAGAGAGAGGAGTGTTTGGTGGCGTTGAAGTGAGGATATGGAGAGAGAGAGAGAGAGAGAGAGAGAGAGAGAGAGAGAGAGAGGAGTGTTTGGTGGCGTTGAAGTGAGGAGATAAGGAGATGGGGAGAGAGAGAGAGAGAGAGAGATAGAGAGATAGAGAGAGAGAGAGAGAGAGAGAGAGAGAGAGAGAGAGAGAGAGAGAGGAGTGTTTGGTGGCGTTGAAGTGAGGAGATGGGAAGAATGTTTGGTGGTGTCCAAGAGAGGAGTGTGTCACTTTTTGTCACTTTTTGTGGCCTAGGTAAAGACAAAAAATGTTTAGGTAATGTCCCATGTATAACGTGGGAATTGAATTGCATTGCTCACCATCTGCATAATTTTATAACTGTGTATGGGCCTTAGGATTTAATGAATGCCCTGAGTGTCTGTCTCAACTAAAATGGTTGTATTGAATTGAATGCATTCAATGTGATTTTGGTACAAACTACACCTATTTGATGTGACATTATATTTGTAACTTTGACCATTAAGATGATATAAATTTCTTAGTTGGGGTCTCATTTTTTGTACTCATCGCCCCTCTTTTATATATATACACACACATGCACACACACATACATATCATGCGACAAAAAGAAGACTATATTTCACAAAGAGTAACTTTCCAATAATATATATGCTCGGTTAGCCCGTGACAATCATATAACTTCTCATAAATTAACTTTAGATCGCACACAAATCAAGTTATAATCATTTTGCATCAAACTCAATTGATTCTTGCAAAAAGATATAGTCAATCTCCAATTAAAGTCAAACTAGTATGGCAAAGTGAATTTTATAAGTTAAACTAAATATTGGTACTGTTGGGAAATGAATGACCATCCAATGAAGAAATCAAAATGCGCATGAAGACCTCCCTTTTTAATTCTACAACCATCTAAAAAGTCTAACAAAAATTAGATTTTTCTCACCAATTTAGAACCAGACTAAGCAAAACTCCAATAAAAAGAGACTCAAGATGACCCCTCCCCTAACTCCACAAGGTAAAAAACAAAAACGAATCCAATTCACGACCGGGCAAGGCCAACATGAGTTTGCGGTGGTTGGTGTCGGGGGCTCCATGGGCATGGCTACTGACTGTGGTAGTGGCACTGGCTAAAAGGAAGAAAGGATGAAGAAGAAGAGAAATGCAAGGTAGAATAGAGAGACAAGAGACTGATAATGGGCCACCATCTAAGCACATGGCAATCAATGAGGGGGTAGAGCGTGACTCACGTAAAAGATTCAACTCCACCTAATATTTTCTTGTACTAGATAAAGGATCCATGTTATTTTGAAAGGAATGAGTCTGCTTATCTAAATCTACTCTTACTTCAACCACGCTAGCTAGCTTTTATTATATCTTAAATTAGGTTGGGTCACCTTTTGCCCTGTTACAAGATTTTTCTCTTCAACCTGTTATCTAATTAATAGAGTGAAGTGGTTCTAGTCCACGCACAATTCAAAGTATAATAGAATATCTACATTGAATTCGACTTAGAATGATATATCTCTCATTCATATTTTACATTACAATGGCATCTATTTATTATATCGACGAAATAGAGCTTATGAAACACTTTCATTGAAATGAGAAAAACCAACTCTCAAAGTGTTCCTATTTAATCGAACAAAATTTTCACATATCAAACATTATAAGTTTCCTTAATTTCATTCAAAACGATATTATTTCGCAAGCGATGGTTAGATAGGATCAGTGGGAAACCTCATAATCACTTCGGTAGGATGGCTCCGGCGCGTTTCACCATTTGAGGAACAGTTCAATAGCAATAAAACGGATGACGCCATGCCCTTCTACTAGTTGTTATCATATATCATGCTTCCATTTTATCGGGGCTTATGATAGCTGGATTATGTTCCCAATAATTAAATTCGAGGACAGTTTTGGGTTTAGCAAAGAAGATAATCCCAATTTTTTTTAAAAGCGTCCCGCAAGTATTGAAAATCCTCGCAAGTATTAAAAATCCGATGTGACATGACACTTGTGATGAAAGTTCTTTAAAAATTTATATTATAATACTCAAGTGATCGATTGAAAATGATAACACTCAAATGAATATTATCTAAAAGTTATGATATTCAATTATGACATTCATTGAATCCTTATTCCAAAAATGAGAAATTAAATTGCGGTTGGTAAAAGTTGGGAGAGCCCGTAACAAAGCATAAGAGCCATTTCAAAAGAGAGTTATACATGCCTGCCTAGCGATCAATTAAATCTCTTAGGATTCACTTTGGGAGAGTTGCGATACAGAGTTTACACAATTTCATACAGGCTAAATAACTTCAAATGAGATAAAATATTTTATTCCCGCGGTGTTTCATTTGGCATTCCAACATCGCTATAATTATTAAGCACTTAAACAGTAAACTCAAAAATCTCACAAAAGATGTTGACTTAATCCGAAAGTGACTAATTTGAACCAATCAAATTAATGTGGAAAGAGTGTTTGGGGTTGCCAGTGAGGAGTGTGTCAATTTTCTGGGCACCCGATAAACACAAAATGTGTTTAGGTATGTTTCACGACAAACGAGGAATTGAATTGCATGCACATATAAATTGAATTGAGTGCATGTAATGTGATTTGGGAACGGATTTCAAATATTTGATGTGACATATAAATTTCTTAGTCGAGGTCTCCCTTTTAGTACTCAGCACCCGCATGTATGTGTGGGTCACATCTCATGTAGCGAAAAGAGAAAACAATATTTCACAAAGAATGACTTTCCAATTATATATATGCTCAATTAGTTCAAAAAATCTTGTAACTTCTCCCATATTTTACTTGAATTTCTAACCAACTACTAATAAATCAGTGGCGGCTCCATTATAAACTAAATTGCACGTGTAATCTATGTAACTAAAATCCCAAAGTTGTGATTAGTATGAGCTTGGGAAAGTCCGTGCTGAGCGATTGTACTATCACTTTAATGAGTTGCCATTTGTACCAGCTTATTAGTTTATTAGCTTACTGTTAGTGGTTCGCCTTTGGGAAGGTCACAACATCAACTAAGGATAAAGGACTTTAAGAGAGAAAAAATTCACCACCAAGATCTAAAAGAACATCACCATCCGAGAATAAAGAACTTTGAGTTCATCGCCAATGGAATTGGATATAGAATTGGAGATAGATATTGACTCACTTGAGAAAAATCTCCCTAATTCATCAAATTCAAGTCTTCTTTGTACAAAATAAGATAGCACCTTGATTTTAAGAGGGACTCTTCTAAGCAAACAAAAATGACTCTTATAATTCCAAGAAATCATGATGACTATGGACAGTTATCTAATTATGACTCTTGAAACCATCGTACTCATAAAAACCAAGACTCGAAGCCACAACACAATTAAAACGCATAATAGCTAGGACTTGATACTTGATAACTAGAACTAAAGGCATTTAACTAAAACCAAATGCATAGTAATAAGGATTAGATCCTTCATATTCATCCACCAACCCAGAAGCCGAATAACCATCATGGAAGATCAATCAACAGCGATGGTAATAGACTAAAACAATCTCTTGTTGCTAGGTAGTCGATTAGCAGCCTCAAAGTTGACAACAAACTTGTAAATTGATTCTTATAGAATCGATGTATTTAACTTGAACCTATTGAATCAAATTGTATCAGAAATCAGCCTTTGCTTGCAGGAGTAAGCATTTGGGTTGGATCAATTGGTGAGGTCCGAATTGAGGTTGAAATTAATTACACTGTGATATTGCTTACGTTATAAAAGATTAAATTTGCTGCTGATTGGCTACCAAACGGGCAGGAAAAACAAGAAAAAAAAAATCTCAATTTGACGGTATTAGTTAGAATGGGTAAACAAAAAATTTGATTGTGCAATCAAAAAGTTAAGAGGACTTGATTACAAAAGAGAAGACCAAACTTTACAAATGCTGACACTTAGAGAACTAAATCTGTTACTTTACCCTCCAAATGTTTAACGATTCGTCTTGCAGATTACATCGACGACATTATAGTCCAATTTCTTTAGAATTCACACATCTTTAATAAAATTACTGTTTGAAACCTGCAAGTGCGCTACAAATCAGCTGCAGAAGCATCTTCGTTAGGTTGCAAGAGGACGCCGTTGCCCTCATATGCCGAAGTTTGCAATTTGCAAATGCGTTTTCAGTCTGCATTTAGCCTACAGATAGATTCATAGAGAGATGAGAGATTAGTCTCTGTGCACTAAGTTAAGGCTCTTTGATTGCCATTGAATCTAAAACAGTGAAGGACTTGGTGTCAATGATTACTTAGCCAAGATTCGCTTTACAGCCACTCATTTAGTGAATGGTAGATCCTGTTCTGCGCAGCAGCAACTCAGCTTCGAAGGTAAAGGAAGCGAAATGGGGAAGGACAAAGAAAACGTAAGCCCTTTTATTTTCAGGTTTCACCTGATTAAAGTTTGAGGCTAAATTTAGTTAATACACACTCTGAGTTCCATGGGTCGGGTTCGCTGCAACCGAATGATATACATGCATCACCATAGTTCGGACAACATATGCCCATGAAAATCTTCCAAGGAAACCCATGAGTCTATCTGAAGATGTCTTGAGCTTACAACTTCTTTATTCCCACATACTCAAGCAGACTGAAGACAAAATCTGCGCGTCACTCAACGTTTAGCTGGGCCCTTCCCTTCTTGGTTTCCTGCATTATTTGTTTCCATTTTGCTGCCAAAAAGCTCACGTAGAATCGTGAGATATTTGGGGAATCTCTGTTTTTCAACATTAACGTGTATTTCTGCACAGATTAAGACATCAAAGATGTTTGCTTGAATTTCAATGGATAGCAACTACCAGAAGAATTCTCTGCGGCAGTCTCGGGTCCTCATCTAATATCGAGCAGACCTGAAGAGAAACTTCACAATTTTATCTTCCAAATCTAAGGCACACATGCATCTAGGACGGTGTGTCCACCACTTCATGTGTGTTAATTTCGTACTATTGTCAATGAAATTTGCATCAAGTTTTCCTAGACTTCTTAGCACTCGAAGGAAAATAAGTTCAGAATCTAGAATTGTAAAATAAATATTTGGATACTTCTCATATCAAAGTCCCCACAAGATCTATGATGTACACGTACATAAATTTACGTCTCAATTTGCATTAGGAAGAAAGCTTTCTCAAGCAATGTGAAGATGGCTCTTTGCCTATGCATCATGTTGTAGGAAAAAGTTTCGAATACATAAAAAATAATAAAAGCTGTTAATACATTGCGAAGGATTAGAAAATATAAAAACAAATGTCTGAGGCGTACAAGCACTATCCTTAAGGATAATTCCGCCCCTCAGAGTACGAAACTCAGTGCATAAGGCTTCAACGGCTATCCTCCCAAGATACAACAGACCTTCCTCTATACTCCGCACTGAATATTAGAAGGAAACAGAACAACTTTTGTGTATAACCCAATTGAAAGAAAAGGAAAGATATATGGGAACATATTGTGTCTTATGAGATCTTATTTTTATATTCAAACAAAATAGAGCCGTTAAAAGAGCCGTTGTAAAATAACGGAGGATTTATTTGAGAAATAAATTAAACGTTACAAAACGATTTAAAAAGCCATTATATGACCGTTAAGAAACCGTTATGTGACCGTTAAAAAAAATGATGGTCTTCAATGCGGTCATAACTTTTATCGAAGCTATCATTTGTAAATATTTCAAAACTGCTGAAATCCAACAATCCCCCACGTATTTCAGAAAGTTTTGACAAGAAAATAGAATAATGCTGGATTATTGGAGAGTAATGCATCAGACTTGGTGCTTGTTAGGCTATGAACCAACCTTAGAAAGAATGAAATATAATTCACGAAATCATTGGTGAAGTTTGAAACTTAAAATTTCTTTTTGTGAATTATAATATTCACCAATCACATTACTCTCACAAACTTTGTTGTTCAACGCGGTTTTGCGCTAATAGGCCATGCGCGTGCTTGGTTTATTCATAAGTGCTTTAGAGATTTTCACCAAAAAATCTCATAGGAGTGGCCCCACTCCACACTTATATAGGTGATTCCATCAAGTGTATTTTGCAGTTTAATACACCACCAATAATGGCTATGGAATTTCATTAAGAGCTTAGCTCAACCTCTTTTTCCTTGTAATTTTGCACTATTTTCACCTTAGAAGGGACAATAAATTTTAATAGAGCACTAGATCAACAAATGACTTGTTATTACCCATATAAACCTAATTTATGGGATCGCCAATCACATAGGTTGTGTTACCATCACTGTTGATTTTCTTCAATTGGCTTGTCTCATTCCCCTCGATGTATAGTCAAAGGATTGGCCAAAATCATTTCTGACTTAACATAATCGATCGATATAAATCCCTTTTATAAGGAATTATTTTACCACATCATGTCTCAACCAAACGTCTCTTTTTGCCATTAAAAATTTCATTCTTTGCAATAGTTATTGCCTTTTGGCAATCATAATGTCTAGAAATAAGTGTCATTTCATTTCCATAGGAACATACAGTAAGAAATTTCTCAACTACTCAGCCTCAATTTTAATATGAGTTTGAGAAATTTTTCTTCTTCCCAAGAACTTGAGTAGTTCTTCAATCATCAAGATAAATTTTCTCTTCTCCTTCCTTACTAGAGGTTAGGAGGATAAAGCATTATGTTTTTAACATATATGCTTGGTAGTGCCTGAGTCTACCTCCAATTCTTTTGCATTTGCCAAAATATTGGCTTGGAAAATGACTACAATAATTACATCATCAGATCATCTACTTCAACCAAGTCAAATTTTGGTTGAGCAGGATTGTCATTTCCCCCACAATTTCATTCGACTGCTTTTTATGTTGTGACACCTCCACAAGGTGGATACATATTCATTAGTGGATTTTGTCTCATATGAATTCGAGATCCACTTAACGTCACTATATTATTCTAATACAGCGAAAAATCCACTATATAAAATGTTATAGTTTATATTCACATGGCCGCAAAATCCACAAAAATTCTATTGTTGTGAAAATTGATCTCACTTGAGGCGTTCATTAGTTGTCATGGAGTCTTTGACTTCTGTCTCTTCACGCTGATCTCTACTCAAATCAGCCATACATACAAGTTCGTTGATGATGGCATATTCATTCAAAGAAAATTTTGCACTAGGAGCTGCTCTTATTCTAATAAGAAGAAGCTTGAAGAATTGAGTATTTGTAAGGACAAATTTTGCCTCCACCAAACCCAATACCAAACACTCATCAACATTAAATGGTATATCGGTGGTAGAAAATTTGTTGCTTTGCCAAACATTTATGAAAGCGGCATCATGAAATCATCATAAATCCCATTTGAGAGTGTTGTCTACTAATCAGCAGTTTTACATACACATGTGGGAGCACAAAAACCCTAATTAATGCTCGATTCTAAATCCTACCACAAAAAGTCCTGTCTTAAGATCAACAGCAATATGATTACCACTCCCAACACAAGTGAAACTATTCATGCTAAAAAAATGAATAATATAGTTCGCATTCTAGAAAGGAACATTAGCTACAATCCTTAGATTGACTATGCATTTAACATTATTTATTGTGTTTGACCCACATATTAGATAACGGAAAGTAAGCAGTACGCACTGGGTCAAATGAACATATCGAGGTAAAGGATATCTAAAGTTATTATAAGATATACAAATACCTTGGTCTTGCACTACCACAAGTAGAGTGATGACTCTTTAATAAGAATATCATAAAATCTTCTATTTCAGTTTACTTTTTCACTTGCAGCTTCTAGAAGGTAACAAAATAAGGCGACAATAAGTTTTAACAAATCTTGAATGACACTAATAGTGTCCTGTCTCCTAGATAAGTTCTCATCATGCTCTGTTAAAGAGGCAATAAAATGTCACAAATTGAAATGATACATGAAAACACCACCACTTTCACTTTACAAGCACTAGACTAAAAATGAACCGGCTAAATCTCTTCCACTGGCACTCAGAGTTTATTCAAAATCTCAAAATGAGAAAGAAACAACTACCGGCATGCATCCATCAATGGTGCTCATCCAATATCCCTAAACGATAAAGCAGGGCAAAGACAAAACACAAAAATATATATAGCTTGATTTCGTATGTTGTACCTCATCTATTTTTAATGAGCATAAAGAAGGCCAATATGAGACTCATAATTTTCAGGTTGCATTATTAACAATTGCACCCAGACAGAAAGGTCAAAGCCAAGCAATACTCAAAGTAAAACCTGCTAATATAACAGTTCGGAGTTAAATCAAATACACCACCCGATCACAATCACTACTTCTCTCTCCTAATGAAAGAACAACTGACACCTTAATGAATTTTCCAAAAAAAATAAACAACAAGAAGAACATGATTCTACTAACAACAACATCATTACGATGGTTCCAAGCTTAGAGACATACTTCTTGTCCTATCGACACAAAAATTCTTTGACGGACACTAGAAGTCGTTGACATTCAGATGGTAAGAATTTGAAACCATTTTGTAAAGTAAAATTTACTCACAAAAATCCAATGTTTCTGTTTTTTTTTTTTTTTAATTTCCAAAATATGAAATGGGTCATTTCAGAATGGTTAATATCAAGCGATCAACCAATTAAAACAATAGGAGCAATGAAGTCACAATGAACAAACAATCTCTAATCCTAAAATTACAACTTCCAGGTCAAGAATAGAATAGGAAACCCCAATGTGGATCGAAGCTTATGAAAATAATCATGAACTTGAGATAATTACAGACACCCAACTTCCTCTCAAAACAGATTTAGGTATTAAAGCCTCAAAGTACGATTTTACCTGACATTCAATAACCTTACCAAAACGACCAAGAAACCTTTGACGATGCTCAGTAATTTCCCACGACATCCGCCCATGAATATGTGATACTTGTCCTTCACCATCTCGATTAGTCTTTCAATTCCAATTGCGGTGGTGGCGATAGCAACAACTTCAACTTGGAAATCCATAGGACTTATCCTTAAGATTGTAGGAAAAATTTTCGAATACATAAAAAAATAATAATAACTATTAATACATTGTGAAGGATTAGAAAATAGAAAAACAAATGTCTGAGACATGCAAGCACTGTCCTTAAGGATAATTTCGCCTCTCGGAGTACGAAACTTGGTGCGTAAGGCTTCAGCGGTTATCCTCCCAAGATATAACAGACCTTCCTCTATACTCCGCACCGAATATTAGAAAGAAACAGAACAACTTTTGTGTATAACCCAGCTGAAAGAAAAGGAAAGATATATGGGAACATATTGTGTCTTATGAGATCTTATTTTTATATTTAGACAAAATAGAGCCGTTAAAAGAGCCGTTGTAAAATAATGGATGATTTATTTGAGAAATAAATTAAACGTTACAAAATGATTTGAAAAGCCATTATATAACCGTTAAGAAACCGTTATGTGACCATTAAAAATAATGATAGTCTTCAATGCGGTCATAACTTTTATCGAAGCTATTATTTGTAAATATTTCAAAACTGCTGAAATATCCAACACATGTACGCTGCATCCCACGACTCTAAGAAATAAGATGGTACTCTAAAGAAAATGTACTTTTCGAGGGAATGATATGAGGACAAGTACTTTCTGCCCCGTTCATACTATAATCGTCACTAAAGGATAGGAAAGACCAGGACCTCACTACACAACATCCCAAACAAATGCTAGTACATACTCCCGCTAGCTTTCGGACAGCACATCACAAACATATCACATGATTCCAAGAACCTCGCATTAAACCAAAGTGGCGACTCCATGATATGCCCAAGTTCCTGTCTTTCAAATCACGTTTTCAGTTGAACATGAACAACTCCTAAAACATCCAAAGGGGAGTCATATTAGCAACAAATATATCCAGACGAGCTGAGCATGCCCGAGTAGTAAATTGTAAATGGCCAGATTTATTATCATTCCCTGATATACAAAACCGCCATAATCAATTCAAATACCTCGCTAAACGATCACCAAAAATTTATGGGACCAAGATTAAGTACAAAGTCTCATGACGAAACAGAGAGCTTGTTCAAGAAGGTCTCATGACGAAACAGAGAGCTTGTTCAAGAAGGCTTACGACTGAGGCAATCCTCCAGATTTTTTTTTAAGTTTGCGGAACCTCCGCTCCTTGAACAGAAATTTCCCGTCCTTGCATTCTTTATACCTTGAATAATGAGACTCGCACTTTTCCCGAGCCTTCTGCCCGAGTGGATCTGGAAACAAAGAGGAACCATGCCACGCGTTTACCCAGCCGAGAATTTTAAAAGGAAAATCCAAAGAAAAAACACTTAGCGCAAGAAAAAAACAGAAACAGAAAAATACACTTAGCAGACCAACTTACAGCTAAAGCACTCAAAAGAAACAACGAAACTACCTGCGGATTTCCTGAAACTATGCTTTGGTTTAGCTATGATCAAGTAATTGGCACAGAAAAAAATGGGAAATTGAACGTAGCACATCAGAATCGAGTAGCGGTCGCGCAATTGAGTTGAATCAGCGCCATTAATATCAGCTCTACCACAAGTAAAATAACAAATAAGTGAAGTGGAACAAAAGAAGAACCTTGCTCGACTGGCCAAACTCTAAGGGCGCACATTACAACATTTATGTTTCTCTATTTCTCTATTTTTCTGTTCATGTTTTGCGAAATAGGTTTGAAACAGAAACCTCATTTTTTTATATTTCTGGAACAGATTTATATTGCAGAAATAAATTTGGAGTAGAAATCATAAGTTAAAATTTTTAGTTTTTCTATTTCTGGAACAGAAATGAAAAATCAAAACTTTCCTCATTGTTCACTCTTGTCACTGCCCATCACTCACTCGCCGCCTGTGGGACGTTGGATGCCTACCGCCCATCGCCCGTCGTCGCCCACTCACCACAAGGCCCAGCCACCAGCCGTTGGCCATCGAACGCCGATCACTAGCCACCAGACTCTGGCTGCCCGTTACCGGCCGTCGGATGCCGGATGCCCGCCAGTCGTTGGCCACTCATCGCCAACCATTGGACGCCACAGGCCTACTGTCGACCACTAGACATCCACCATCAACCGCTTGTTGCTCGCCATCAGCTGCTCGTCTCTAGCCACCGAACTTCGGCTATTGGCCACTCGCCGTTGGCTGCTAGCCGCCATACTCTAGATATTGAATGCCGAATGCCAAACTCCGGATGTTAGATGCTTGTCGTCGGCTAATCGGGTGTCGGACGCCAGACTCCTGACGTCAGATGCTAGATGCCTGCCGCCAACTGCCGGATGCTGGATCCCAAAGGCTAGACTTCGGGTGTCGGACATCGGCTACCGGCCGCCAAATGTCGGACTCCAGATTCCAGCCGCCCGCCATTGGTTGCCCATCGCCGACCACTAGACGTCGGATGTCAAACTCCAGACTCCAACTGCCTACTGTTGATCGCCGATCGCTGGCCATCACTGCTCCTAGAAATTAAAATTTTATTTTCTTATCAAATAAATTGTTATTTTAGAAATAAAAATTTTAAATCGTTATCAAATACATTTTTTTATTCAAAAATTTATTTATGAAATATAAATTGATTTATGTTCTAGAAATTTTATTGCCCCAAGTGATTAAGTCATTGAGAAGCAGGAAGGCCTTGAAAATCGAAGGAGCAAAAACGTGCATTAATGACTAGATAGATTGGGTTTTTTTTTTTTTTTTTTTTGAGACAGACAGACTGGGGTTGATCGGCCTTTTCGTGGGGCCCACGTGGACATTAATGGTGATTGGACTTTATAAGGGTTACAGTTGGCACCAAAAGCTTATACAACTAAAATTCTTAAATTTACGCGGGCATAAATAAATAAATAAATAAACCTCGAATATCAAGTGATGATTATATCTTAAATAAAATTAAAATGAATAATATATATCCTATCTCTAAATTTAGATTTTTTCGTGACATAAAAAAGGATTTTTAATAATAAAAAAATAATTTTAAGGTATTTAACCTAAAAGTTTTTATAGTACTTGCCCTAAAGAAATTAAAAAAACTGAAAAATCAAGCGGAAAAATGCAAACTTTCCCTAGGCAGTCCTTTGATAATTCTAGCGCAGCGTTCCCCTTCGACATTCTTCCTTTCTCTTCCTTCAGTACGATTGCATTTGGTTTGGCCGTTACACTAAAGCAAAGCACTTAAAGTTAAAAAACAGTTTCGACAAAATGCAAATAACACTCTTTATTTGCTTTTATAGACATCTAAATATAAACGACCCCATTTAATTAGTCATCAAATAAGAAAATTAGATATCGAACTTGATCCTTAAACAAACATATTAATATTGCATGATCCTGCATCTGCACTCTACATTGCATTTAGGCATTAGGCAACACGTCTATTGGATAAATTTATTTTGATATGTCTAGTTGTAAAATGGATTCGAATTGGTCCGATAAGATAAATGAACTAGCACTGAGACCCCAAAACTCATTCGAACCTCGCAAGCCTGATCCCTTTTAATGGCCGCGCCTCGCCTGATAAGCTGAAGATTGCACGTAATGAAGAAATTACCATCCGGCGATTTTTGGGAAGTGAGGTCTTAAGGAAAGAAATTGGCAAAAAGGTGGCAGACATATTCGATCAGCACCCAAAAAGGAAAATGAAATAAATTTCGCTTTCCAACTTGCAAACGCACAATCGAAATTGATTCAAGAATTTGTTGGAGATTTGAATAGATGGGAGAAAGAAGGAAATAAAATAAAGAAAGAGACAAAATAAACAAATAGATAAAAAAAAAAAATGTGCGTCTAGAATAGCGCATCTTTAGGCAATTTTCGGATCCTCAATCTCGGCGGAATATGGCGAGGATTCATTGTTTATAAAGAGAGGAACATATCAATGCTCAAGGGACAGAAAATTGGTCCATCACAGTCGCACTCACGAATTCTTCCTGGTCGTAATTAAGACCAAACGCATGACACACTCCCAAGAGCACTGTAAGTTCCCAAGCTCTCCTCCCTTTTTCTTAGCATTCTTGATAAGAATAATGGAGCTCATATCAGGAGACTCACATTGCCGAGTTGTATAACACATGCTGGGTAAACCTTCCATTTGTCACTAACTAATTTGTGATTTTTTTTGTAGTATTAATCAAATTTAATGAATAATTAACATATAATAAATTTGTCACAAATGTATCAATTTAAAGTTTGAACTAGTTTAAGGTAAATTTATTATAAGTACACTAATTTTGAGTTTTCCGTGATATTAATTATTTTCCAAATGTGTTTCCAAAAATAGTCACCTAACACTTCAATATTTGCCCAAGGATCTTTAGAGCCTTATTGAAGCCCATATCAAAGCCCAACCAAATGCAGCCTCAGCTTGAGCTACATCTTCAGAATCTTCGCCAGTGCTGTGGTGTTGAAAAGTGGATGTATTATTCATCGCCACAAGAGAAATCGAGAGGAGGGATTCAATAGCAAAGAGCACGAAATCTGGAGGCTGTGTTTGGCAGTCATTTACAAAGTCACTCGGTGTTCTTTTTTCTAATCAAAGTCCCCGAACTTCCTACACCAACGGAAATAATTATACCATGCTACTTTCATTGCTGGTTCATTTTCCCCGATGGAAGAAAGTTCTTAGAAAGTAAAGTAAAAAAGGAAAAAAAAAAAAAAACGATATTGCAAAGTATACTAAGCATAGCTTACAAAAATTGTCATACAGATCAACATAATAGATTGCCAATTCTGGCCTGAAGAGAGCAATGTGACAAATGGGCCTCTAAATATGCATGTGCCATCTTCAAGATCCACTAAAAGTATGCCACATCACTTCTACTAAAAGTATGCTACATCACTTTCGCTAAAACTATGCCACATCACCTGGTGCGCCAATTTGCGAATTAGTATCAATATAAATAGCATTATTCATTTTGAGCGGTTTAGAGAGTCAACTTATGGATGAAGCAAACTCATTTTACATATGGCATACTCATCTCTTTCCTTTATTGTACCATTATAAGAAAGTGTGGGATTAAGTGATTCAAAAAACCAATCACCTTTTTACGACATGGAAGAGGTACGATATGGTAGGTTTTGTTCAAGAGCTTGTAATTTCAAAGACATTGCTTCCCTCCATTTGGGAGATTAACACGCGAAATCATAGGTGGTGTGTTCCCCCATACCCCGGATAACGCTAGTTCGAATTTAGTCAACATCGTTTTAATGGGTGATAACGCGAAGTCATAGGGGGTGTGTTCCCCATTCCTCGGATAATGCTAGTTCGAATTTTAGTCAACATTGTTTTAATGGGTGATAATTACTACAGCTGCTCATGAGCCATGACCATTGCTCTATCCGCAAGGAATAAAATGGGTTTCATCATAGGAGATAATCTGAAACCCGAATCAACTAACACATATGCCCCATGGGTTTGAGTCAACAGCATGAAATTATCATGGATCCTGAATTCCATCCATCAAAATCTTGTCTTTACCGTTTTGTACACAGAATTTGTTGTGGAAGTATAGGCTGATCTGCACGAACGTTTGTTACCGTCTGATGGTCCTTGCATATTTCGCCTCGAGCAGAAAATATGCGCTCTTGAATAAGGTGAAGATGACATCACTAGGTATTACAATAATTTATGGCGTTATTGGGATGAGGTGAACAATTTGGAACCCTTGCTGAATGCTCTTGCGAGGCAAAGACATTGTTTGTGATGCAACTTGAGAATCGACATCTTTATCAATTCTTAATGGGTTTAAACCTGAGGTATTCTAATGTGGTCAGTCAAGTTCTGCTCATGAATCCGTTGCCCACTGTTGCACGAGCTTACTCACTTATTCTTCAAGACAAATCTCAACGCCATGTTCACTTGACTCGTACCTCCACCAAGAACACACTGTTGACATATGACTCCATGCGAAACATCCCGCCTCAGAGGGACTCGCTACTCTCGACTCGATCCCCTAAGCACCCCAAGACAGCTTCTGCTCACCTTGCAAAATGCGGGCCTCCATCACATGCTCGCGAACGTTGTGCCCATTGCAGTATACCAGGCCATTCCCGTGATGTTTGCTTCCGCCTCCATGGATTTCCTGCTAATTATAAGGGACAACGTCATGACCAGCCCCATACTAAGCCCTCGGACAGCAAGCCTGCCAGTAGTCCGGAGAACTCCTCTTCGGCGTCTCCCATGCCATGCACCGGTAAGCAATATAAACAAATCATGCGTTTACTCCAAGCGGTAAACATTTCCAAGGCAAATCTCACAGGCACTGTTCTCGACTTGAATTCTAATTCATTAAATTCTTGCACTTGGGTTATTGACACCAGAGCCATGAATCACATTGCACATAACCCTGA
The DNA here is from genome assembly GCA_028830015.1 of Eucalyptus grandis x Eucalyptus urophylla. Taxonomy (NCBI): domain Eukaryota; kingdom Viridiplantae; phylum Streptophyta; class Magnoliopsida; order Myrtales; family Myrtaceae; genus Eucalyptus; species Eucalyptus grandis x Eucalyptus urophylla. The sequence goes on from CM054204.1 coordinate 20,318,212, forward strand.
ATCACTTCAATATGCACAAGCATACCCGAAACCTCTTCCCGCTATTGGCATACCTAATGGGGTTAGAGTTCTCGTCACTTCACACACGGCTCGGTATCTCTGACATCAACCCTCACCCTTATTGATGTTCTTTCTGATCCAACCTTTAAGTTTCATCTCCTATCCATTTCAAAAATTACTCAACAATTAAATTGCTCAGTTACCTTTTTTCTTATTGCTTGTTTGAGGACCTCTCGATGAAGATCATTGGTTGGGGCCTTCAACGTGGTGGTCTCTACAACTTGGAGCTCTCTCCCGAACGTGCCGCATTATCCGCCCACCTGCCTATCCACAGTTCATGGCATGCCCATCTTGGCCACCCATAGAGGAAGAACGGACCGTCGGTCTGTTCATGAGCCAATGTGTGGCTGGAGGATTCCTCAGTTTAGGAGCTTTGTTCTGACATGATAACTAGTCAAAAAGAGAAAAGAAAAAGAAAAACGACGGTGCTCAGGAAAAATCAATCAAAGCAAGCCGAAAGCAAACTAACGAAGGACGATCAGTCTGAAGGAGAAGCGAATGGACGGCTATTGGCGACCGGCCAATATCAGATGACCGAAGGCAAGAGACAAGCTCAATGATCATCCCACTACGATACCATGTTTCTAATCAGAAAACGAAAAATATTGGGGAATATTGTATTGTGTATATCTCTACTTTTGTACATGCACTACAAGCCTATTTATAATACAAGAAGGATGTACAATAGGAAAGAGTATACAAAATACCGTTTCCTACTCTATATTTCGAATATCTAATCTTACAGATTGACCGGATCAATTAACCTGCAATTAAAATAATCATAATCAAATCATATCTCCTACTCTAATATAGCAAGTGGATAGGACTCACGCCCAGTACCAACCGAATGAGGCTCTGATACTACTGTTACTCTTAGTGTTAATGTGCAAGCGTGTATGTTTGTGAGATTTACTTAGCAAAGGAACAAGGAAGGAGCTTTTGGAGCTTGTTGAATTATCAAAATGTTGGATACAAGGGATTTATGTAGCTGTAGTTGATCTGAACATGAATGAACGAGCATGAAGCCTCTGTATCTTGACCTCCTTTTTTTGGCGTTCGATATGTGGGGCATCGACGTAAACTAATGGCTCAGCTAGATCTATTAGGCTTAGCCCAGGCTCTCCCAAATCCACCAATCCACGAGCTCCTTGTACCCTTTTAGATTTATGTGACCACATATTTATTTCCGATTGAAAATCACTCTCAATGGAATCCTCATCAAATAGCATTAGTCTTTTTTCATACGCCTCCATAGAGATAATTCTAACTAACATGTTTTTTAAATCCTTAAATTCTTCTATACAGGTGACGATAGGATTATATTCTCTAATAAGTTTCACAAATATTTTTTCTACTACCTTGATATTAACTCCATAAGCCCTCATTTGATTTACTCATCCATTTAATCTTCCGCATTTTTGTTTGAGAGTCCCATAATTGTTTATTGTAGCATTTTGAAGAGACAAAAATCTAATGATTTGTGCCTTTGTTGCATCTTGAAACTCTTCTTTTAATATGTTCTAAATTATGTTACAAGTTCGAGCTGTATATGAAATCCGATTTGATTGGAAGATGTTTATTGGATTCAAGGCCAGCGCACTTACCGTATTTGGATTAGAACTCAAAGAGTAGGCCGTTGTATCCTTATCCAAGCCGCCCATTAACTGGAACTCCTTATAGCCAAAATAAAAATAAAAATGGAGCTCGTATGTATATGTTGGTGCTCGTTGGAAGAGAAAAGGGAGAAACATGGATTTGCGTGTGGCTGAGTGTGCCGTTGACTTCTTCAAGCCATAAAGTGGAGTTCTCTTTTCCTTGGTAGTACGAAGGAGATTAAACATCGGGTGAAGCTTGTGCAGAGAATCTGTCATCCAATTGAGGCACTTTCCTGGTGAAGATTGATGAGGGTTTCAAGTTTTCGGTGATTTGTTTATCCAGCAATTACGTTAGGCTAAATATTATGGGTTTCAATATAATCTTGGACAGGGAAATATTTGAGCATTGTGAACAATTGTAACTCTATAATTCTTCAATTGATTAACTGTTATTTGCAGCTAACCTCCCTATGGAGTGGCTGCTGATGGCCGGACTGAATCGTGGAAATTTTTCGTTGTTGTTTCTCATTTTATTTCTCTGATGATTTCATTCTCTTGCAATATTTAAAATCATATATCCTTTAGCTTCTTCGTTATCATATATATATATATATGCCGGAAGCTTGTTCCTTCCTATGGACCCGCATATCATTTCTCCGCAATGTCGTGTAAATCTTGTGCTGTCAAGAAAGTAATCATTTTAATGCTCCAGTAAATATAGTTATTTTCATCAAAAGTAGGAACGTTAGTGACATAGAGTTGTCCATCGTTTAGATATCGGATATTCGGGTGGGTGATTTAGTAGCTGGTGGATAGGACTTACACCCAATACCAGTCAAATGACGCTCTAATACCACTGTTAGCTTTTAGTGTTAATGTGCAAGCGCATATGTTTGTGGGGATTTACTCAGCAAAGGAACACGGAAGGAGCTCGTGAAGCTTGTTGTATTATCAAAATGTTTGGTACGAGTGATTAATGGAGCTGTAAGTTGATCTGGACATGAATAAACGAGCATGAAGCCTTTTTATAGTCCTTCCTAATCGATTCTTGTGTTAAGAATCTCTGTCACCAACAGAGAAATTTGCTTCATATTTCATGTTGGACAGATTATTAGCCATTACTTCTAACTACCACCAACCAAGCTAGAACCCCTTACTTAAAGTGCTTACAATAGATCTAGAAACTTGTAGTGTGTTGGCTTTTCTGGATAAGTCGACCACAGCTTCAACAAAATATAATAAAAAATAAAACGTTGAAATGGAAGATTTAATTTGCCTAAAAAACTCGATCATCTTCAGACTACCTATCCAAATTGGACAAAAATGAGGAAGACTGAAACGAGAATCATCATCTGATAATGATATATAAACAGCCGAACGTCCATCGTTCAAAACATTTAGAGAGGGAAATAAGCACTACTGAAAGTAGGAGGAAAACCATTCATGAGAACAAGCCTCAACCAATCGACAGATAATAATCGAGTATCAGCCATAGGAAAAAAACCCAAAAATGGAAAATCGAAATTATTATGCAGAGGCTACGGAAGGGTTCAATAGTAGGTGAGCACGATAAATATGGTCTGAATTATGGTGAGTGCGAAGAGGAAGATGGCGGCAATGAGAGACAATGCACTCCAAGGACTACCGAAGTAGGTGTGTCTAAGATTAGCCCTCCACCTGTTCCAGGGCTTCTCGCAGTACTCACTGATTTTCTTCTGCACGGCATCAAGGCTGCTGTTGGGTCCGACCGTCACTTCCTTGCACAGCGAGTTGAATAGGTCAGCGACTGCATCGTCGCACCCAATAGAATTCTGGATGATGCCTTGGGCATGGAGCAGCGCGACATCCCGCTCATTGTTGATGATGTTGTCCATGAATTTGGTGTAGGATGTGATCTCGTTCCCAGTCCCGATGTGCAAGCGCTCGAAAGTCATGAGATTGAGGAGCTCGGACTTGGTGGTGTCATCCACCATGATAGCGGGGAGCTTCAGGACCCCTCTGGCAAAGGAGATGTCCTTGAGACTGCTGGTCAGGCTCTTCTGGAACTGGATACCGGTCTCCTTGAGCTCGGTGGCCGACCGGATTATCCCGTGCTGGACCTCCTTGGTCTTCTTTGGTAGGCACTTCCTGAAGACGTCCACGACATGCCCCATCCCCGGGATGCACGTGTCGAGGGAGCTTTTGTCACCCTGCGTTGTTGCAGTAAAGCCAGCGCATTGAGTACGAGATTGTTGTCGTGTGGATACTACTTGCTTGGTGGAAAAAAAAGAAAAATATCTCCCATAGACGTGGTCCCTAGAAAAGATTATCACCTCGCCAGCTTCAGGCCCCACATTTATTTTCTTGTGCTGGACCTTTTGGGGCTCCCTCAGCCGGCCTTTCCTGAAGACGTCCACGACATGCAGGCATCTGCCCATCCCCGTGATGCTCGTGTCGAGGGAGTAGAAACTGAGCACGAGGTTGTTGGTCTTGTTGATGTATTCATCACGCTGCGTTGTTGGAGTGAAGTCAGTGGCATTGAATTCGAGATCGTTGTCTTGTTGGTGTACTGTTAGGGGAACATAGACGGGGATTTGCGTGCTTGGAATGACCTCTCTAACGGTGGAGTGAAATATAAGAAACTAACCTCCTCACCATTGCTCTCGACAGCGACCAGTTGATACAGCACTAGCATAGGCAGCTGATTCTCCAGCATCAGCATGTCCCGTCTTATATACGGCGTTATGTATGCCAGCCTGTGGGTGCTGAAGATGGGATCATTGGGCGCGTAGTCATTCTTTTCCTTCTCTGCCGTGGTGGCCCTCATGATCTCGAGCATGAAGCAGCCGTCCCTGATCATCAGCTCCAGGAAATGGTCCCCCCTGTCCTCCTTCCACTTTCCATTCAGCGCATCGTAGCTCTCCTTGAGGTCCCGTGCCGCATCCCTCAAGGACTCGAAGAAGGGCTCAAGGGACTTCCCGGACCGCTCAAGGAAGCGGTCGCACGCACGGTGCTTGTGTTCCTCCATAGGGACGAGGTGGTCCTCGCCATGGTGGTGGGGGCCAAAAGAGACGACGTGTGGCTGGTAGGCATCGGAGTTGAGCTTGGTGATGAAGGCGGGGAGCCTGTAGATGCACGGATTCTTCAGGTACCGTTGCTCGTCGGAGGGCATGCACTCCAGGTTCCTGTCGACTGTGACCATCCAGCACCCCGTCGACCTCGGCTCCGGGTCGGGTGGCAAGGCGAACTTGGTTGAGGGAGCTTCAGAGGTTCCACAAGTTTCTATTCTGGGTGAGAGAAGAGGAGAATCCATGGAGAGAGAGAGAGAGAGAGAGAGAGAGAGAGAGAGAGAGAGAGAATGGGAAGAGTGTGTGAAGCCTGGGGCTATCCAAACCAATGCTGGTAGGATAAGGCGCTTTCTTACCATTCGTGAGATAAAAGAAAGACAAAGAAGGTTATATTGTTGACGATATGAGAATATCAATAATATCTTATCATTATAAGATCTCTAATGAATTTGAAGAGAAAAAATCTATGAACTTCAAGACTATGACACATCTAAAAAAGCATTAACTTCATCATCATAACTCATCCTCAAATATGAGTTAATTAATCAATAATTTTTATGGATTTGAGTTTTAAAGTCCAATTAAATATGGGTTTTTAAATGTGTCTAGGCTTTTGTCCATATCCAACCCATCTAAGCACGGAACTACAGTCCACCACAAGATGGGGCCCAATCTGACCCTCTCAGTCCCAGCAATCAAAATAAAGGGGCAGTCGTTTGGAGAACGTGACTAGTCTGGGTGGGCCCCTCCTCCCACGGGTGAAAACTCTTCAAATCTCTGGGACAGAAATTGTCGTTTATTCTTGTTTCCTATTGGGAACAACCCCAATATTTATTGTATTTCCTGAATTATCCGTGCAAAAGTTCGAGCTCAGAAAATACACACAAATCGCAAAATACACACAACCAACAATTTAAGGCGAAAAAATTGCTAAAGTGGATCTCAAATCAGGCCGGGTACGAATTTCATATGAGTGATTATATTAATATTGCATAAAACTAAATCAAAACGGGTTAAATTAATCAATTTTTGGTCAAACCGTTTTCGACTCAATTTATGAGTTTGATGGGTCCCGTATAAATCACTTTTTATGCACGAGGTCAAGAGAAAACGTGTTTAAGCATGTCCCCTCAAAGCCGTAGGGAAATGAATTGTATGCACATAAAGCATGACATCTCGCGATCGTATCCGAACCTTTGAATTCGATAAATTTCACAAGTGTCTACCTAAATTAAAAGGGCTGTTTGAATGGAGAATGATAATTGAGGTACGAACTTCGCATATTAATGTTTGATGTGACATTAGATTTATAATAGTATTTTTTTTTGTTTTATTTGGTAATAATTTTTACCTTGTATGCTTGGGATATGCTAGATTTCTTATTTGATATATCATATTTAGTACTCGACACCCTTCCCCCATATATACACCACTTGTAGGGAAAAAATTTCACAATGAGTAACATTCTAGTAATATTTATGCACGGTTAGTTCCGAATAATCATATAACTTCTCATAAATTAAATTTAGATGGCACACAAGACAGGTCGTAATCATTTTGTGTGAAATTAAAAAATGTCCACCAATTTCAAATGGAGAAAAATTAGTTTAAGCAAAACGATTTATTTGAATTCAAATAGAGGCAAAGTTAAATTTCCAAGGTAAACAAAATATTAATGTGGGCTTTATTATTATTTCTTTATATAGATTCTAATCATTTAAATGTAATTGAATGCGCGCATTTATGAGCTCCAATTAAGAGTTCTCTTAAAAGATGTTTCTAGTATAAACCCACACACGAGATCCCGACCCGAATTGGATGAGGGGGACCAAAATTCTTGATTATATACCTATTCGAGTCATGCCATAGGAATTTAACCAAGATAGGGTTGTTACTATACTTGATCTAATTTCTTTGGATCCGATATTGATCAATCAAGAGATTGACTGCTCAAAAGACGCTACAAGTGACACTACTGTTGATTGGCCATGTAAAGAGAATGGTTCAATTTTTTCTTGACTTTATGATGTACAAAAGAAATGGAAAGGACCAAAACAGTAGGGATCTTGCTTTTAAGTATTGGAAACACTCAAACTCATGAGCGATTGTTACTATGTAATTTTTGAATTGATTACTGGAATTTTATTGCTGGCTTTTCCCGTGGTGCAGGTGTCAATACTCAAATCAAACTACATAAATATATAGTGTTCTCTATTATTCCTCATATATTTCTCTGGCAATTTCATATTGATTTAATTGTAAGATTTGGTGAGTCTTTTGTATTTATTTTATAAGAAGCTCCAATTAAGGAATATTTGGATCTATTGTGATTGTTATAATTAATAAATAGTAAACAAAAAAATCTCATAAAAGATGTTGACTTAATCCGAAAGTGGCTAATTCCAGAAACCGATCAAATTAATATAAAATTTTGTGATCAGTTTTCCATAAAACAATCAACGTGATATATGTGAGAGGAGGTGAACTTAGAGAGAGAGAGAGAGAGAGAGAGAGAGAGAGAGAGAGGGGAGGAGTGTTTGGTGGTGTCGCAGTGAGAAGATAGTAAGAACGTTTGGTGGTGTACGTTTGGTGGTGTCCAATAGAGGAGTGTGTCACTTTTTGTGGTTTAGGTAGAGACAAAAATCGTTTAGGTAATGTCCCATGAAAAATGTGGGAATCGAATTGCATGCAAACCATCCACATCATCATACGACACGGGCCTTAGGATTTAATGAATCTCCCCACTGTCTGCCTATACTATAATGCTCATATTGAATTGAGTGCTTGTAATGTGACTTGGGTATGGATTTCGCCTTTTTTTTTAATTGCCGAAGGACTTCACCTCTTTGATGTGACATTTATATTTTTACCTTTGGGATGATCTAGATTTCTTTCTCAGGGTCTCCTTTCAGTACTCAACACTCCTCTCTCTCTCTCTCTCTCTCTCGATACATACATACATACATACATACATATATATATACATATATATATATATATATATATATATATATATATATATATTCCATGCAACAACAAAAAAATATCATTTCATAAAAAGTGCTTTCCAATAACAACAAAGAAATCAAAATGCACATCAAAACTTCCCTTTTTAATTCCACAAACATCTAAAATGCCAAAGAAAAATCAGATTTTTCTCACAAATTCAAAAGCAAAACTCCAATGGGAAGAAACTTAAGATTGTGAAGAAACAGATCTCAAGATGAACTTCATATGAGGTAAAGAACTCTGAACTTTTATAAAACTGAATCGAACAATTACATCAAGTAAGATCTCTCTCTTCTCTACTTCTCTCAACCTATACAATCAACTATAGTTCTGCTTTTAAGAGAATGAAAGCACCCTGAGAGAATCGAAAGAATTTTCTGTACATTTTCTTCTGTTACAGTAGCGAAGCTTTTATATCTTCGTTCAACAACTTCTTTTCAAAACAGAATTAACAGTATTTGTTACAAGATTGAATCATCAAACTAACTATACTGTTATTTTGACACTTGTACGGTTCTTGGCACAGCTGCAGTCAATCTTTTGTTTCTGGATTGCCACCTCAACTTCTTCGGATCACCAGCTCAGCCTCAACTTCTTCTTATGGATCACCAGCTCAGCTTTCACACGGATCACCAGCTCAGCCTATTTCAGCTTCAGTTTACTTTGCTCTGTTCTTGCTTTAGTTCGTTTTACTCTGTTTCTTTACTTCCATCAGTAGTTGTCATCTGTGGTTCTGACCTTTGTGCTTTAACATCCCCCCGCAAATTGGGAATGGGGAGACGACTAATTCCCAATTTGACTCGCATATGATGATGTACTAGTCGTGACAAAGGTTTAGTAAAGATATCAGCTAGTTGACAATTACTTGGAACATAGCGTACCTGTAATGATCCTGAGGAAACTTTTTCCCGAACAAAGTGAAAATCAACTTCAACATGTTTAGTTCTAGCATGTAAGATGGGATTAACAGTGAGCGAGATGGCTGATTTGTTGTCACAGTATAGATGAATAGGAGGTTTAAGAGGGCAACTAATGTCTCGTAGCACAAAACTGATCCAAGTGAGGTCAGCTGTAGTGGAGGCAAGGGCACGATACTCAGCTTCTGTAGAAGATCGACTTACTGTTGGTTGCTTCTTTGCTGCCCAAGAGATTAGATTGGATCCGAGATATGTGCAAAAACCAGTGGTGGATCTTCTAGTATTAGTACAGCCCGCCCAGTCTGCATCTGAATACCCATAGAGATGCATAGTGCTTCTGGAATGGATGAATATGCCAAGATCAGCAGTACCTTTTATATATCTCAACACTCTCTTTAATTTCTGAAGGTCAGTAAGAGTAGGCTGCTGCATCTTTTGACATAGTACATTTGTGGCATAGGTAATATCTGGTCGAGTCAATGTGAGGTATTGGAGACCACCGACCAAACTTCGATACTCAGTTGGATTAGATAGAAGAATAGGCTCAGTAAGTAAACCATTTGGTCTCAATGAAAGTGGAGTAGAGATTGGTTTACAATCCAGCATATGAGCTCGATTCAGAAGATCAATTGCATACTTTGTTTGGCTCAGAAACAGATTGTCAGAAGTACGCTTAACTTCAATGCCAAGAAAGTAATGAAGTGCACCTAGATCTTTCATGTGAAACTGAAGACCAAGAGAGGTTATGAGGTTAGAGAGCATGTAAGATGAACTTCCAGTTAAAATGATGTCATCAACATACAGCAATAGGAGAATTGTTTCTGTTCCAGTATGTAGGATAAACAATGATGGATCAGTAGAGCTACAGAAGAAGCCATACTCTAATAAGAAGTTGCTGAACTTTTCAAACCAAGCTCGAGGAGCTTGTCGAAGTCCATAGAGGGACTTCTTGAGGAGACATACATGATGAGGTCTCTGTGAGTCTTGAAACCCAGGAGGCTGTTCCATATAGACTGTTTCACTTAGAGTACCATGTAAGAAAGCATTTTTAACATCAAGTTGATGAATTTCCCATTGTTTCATCATTGCTACAGACAAGACTAGTCGAATTGTAGCATGCTTAATTACAGGACTAAAAGTTTCTGTAAAATCAATACCTGCTTCTTGGTGAAAACCCTTGGCTACAAGACGAGCTTTCAGTCTATCAAGAGTGCCATCAGGAGCAAGTTTTGTCTTAAACACCCATTTGCAGCCAATAATATTTATGTGATTAGTTCTAGGAACTAATTCCCAGGTGTTATTCTGATATAGAGCATTCATTTCATCTTGCATTGCTTGATACCATCCCTTGTCTGCTAAAGCTGATTTTACTGATTTTGGTTCACTAGGAACTTTGTATTCAACTAAACACGCATATTTTGGATTTGATTTAACAATTCCAGATCTCAGCCTAGTTTGCATAGGATGGATAGAGCAGATACCTTGTGTATTTCCTGATGCAGAAGTGTTCTGATTCTGTTCTGTATTACTTTGTGGTGTTGGAACAGATTCTTGATTCGAATACTCTGCTTCCTCAGTATTTGCAACTGCAGTAGGTGGTTCAAGAGTAGCTGATGCCATATTAGAAACATCCTGTATCACATTACCAGGGACTGTATTCCCTTGTGGTACAGTTATCGAATCAATTGTACTGAGTTCACTGTCTTGTACATCAGGAACTATATGAGGTGATCTAGTATGTTGCAAGTGCTCCATAGGCTTATTGACTTTCGACTGGTGTTGTTCTGTATTATGAGATCTGAAGACTCCTCTTGTCCATTGGTTGTATAATGCAGATCCTTGCTGATGTTCAGCTGTGACTAACTGAGTAAAAGGAAAGACTGTCTCATCGAATATTACATGTCTACTGATATAGACATGTCCATTAGTAGGTAAGAGACATCTGTAGCCTTTGTGTTTCTCACTATATCCCAGAAAAATACATTTGAGAGATCTTGGATCGAATTTATGTTGTCTATAGGGCCTGAGACAAGGATAACAGGCTGATCCAAAAACTCGTAGATGAGCATAATCTGGTTTTTGTTTGTACAGTTTATAATGAGGTGAAGTCATGTGTAGCTTTGTTGAAGGAAGGATGTTGATGATATAGACTGCTGTTATAAAGGCATCTACCCAATATTTCAAAGGTACTCTACCATGATATAACATTGCCATGCCTAATTCAAGCACATGTCGATGCTTCCTTTCAGAGACTCCATTTTGTTCAGGTGTGTAGGGACAGGAAATACTCTGTTTTATACCACACTGCTGTAAATGATTCTGAAGTTTGATATTAGTAAACTCGCCTCCTCCATCACTTTGAAATATTTTGATCTTATGATCAAGTTGATTTTCCACGAGTTTTTGAAATAGGACAAAAACATCATAAACCTCTGATTTCTGCCTCATTGGATATATCCAGCTATATCGAGAAAAGTCATCTACAAAAATGACATAATAGCGAAATTGTTGAACAGATTGTACTGGTGCAGGTCCCCAAACATCACAATGTATCTTTTCTAGGGGAGCACTCGATGTATAGTCTGAAGATGAAAAAGATAAAGCTGAACTTTTAGCAGTTTGACAACTGCTGCACACGTTTTGAGCTTTTGAACTGTACTGAATGTGTTGTTGACTTCGTAGAAGCTTTACTGTTTTTAAACTGGTGTGAGCAAGCCTTTGATGCCAGATATCTTCTCCTACTTCCTGTTGAACCCGAGTGAAGTGAACTTCTGTGATTTTAGGGTCCACTTGATACAGCCCCTTGATTTTCCTTCCTAGCTTCACTGTTGTATGATTGTAGTTGTCCTTCATATAGACCCCATATTTATCAAAAATAAGAGAACATGGATAGTCATCTGTTAACTTTGATACAGAAATCAGATTCTTTTTGATTTCAGGAACTACTAGAACATCTCTTAATGGTAATATGCTTGTTTTTGTATGCAATATTCCATTACCAATGTTTGAAATTGACAAACAGGATCCATCTCCAATCATAACAGTGTCAGTACCACTATATGCAGAGTAGTCATGAAGCATACCAGGATTTGCAGCAATGTGAGATGTAGCTCCTGTGTCTGGGTACCATTCTGTACCGTAGGGTTCTTCAATATGCATGGCCGCCAAAGCAGTTGGTATTTCTTCTACTTGGTACGAGTTGTCAAAACGGTACCAACATCGAAGGGCTGTGTGTCCTGGTCTTTTGCAAATTTGACATTCCAGAGGACCATTACTTACTGGTTTCGAGCTCTGCACATATTTGTTGCCAATTGAACTTTGTGGTGGGTAGGATCTAACACCTTGATACCTTTGAGAGGGATTTGTATATGGTCTAAAACCTTGTCCGTAGTTAGACCAGTTTTCCTTAATAACCTGATCTTGCTGTGTTGTATTCAGATTATTTTCTTGATATTGATGATTCCTTCCTGATCCAGAAAGGTTACTCCCATTATTCCTTCTGTTAGTAATTTGTCCTCTGCCATAGGTATGCCCACCTTGAATATTTTCTCTTTGGTTTCTGAAATTTGGCCTTTGTGGACTCATTCCAGTCTTTCTTTGTCCATAGTATGCTAGGTTAGTATTGTACTGATTAACAGAATATGTTTGCAGCCTAGTCTCAAACCTTTCAAGTTGAGAAATCACCTCATCATATTCCGGTTGAGGTTTGAGACAGTACATGGTTGTTCTAAAGCTTTCATATTCTGACCCTAACCCTTCAAGAACTCCAAACATCCTGGTTATGTCATCAACCGGTTTTCCAATAGCATTTAACTGATCACAAATGGACTTGAACTCTCGGAGATATTCACTCAATGATCTATCTCTTTTCCTGCAGACTTGTAACTTTCCTCTTAATTCGAATTCCTTTGCTACAGATCTCTGTGTGAAACGATTTATAAGAGTTTGCCATATCTCGAATGAAGTTTCTAAGCCAATTATTAGACTTAGAATGTTCTCAGATACTGCCCCACTTATCCAGGATGAGATTAACTGATCAGTTTTTATCCAATCTAGATATTCAGGGTTTATTTCTTGTGTTTGTCTTCCCTCAATCTCAGCTTGTACCGTTTTTGCTGGAGGAGATGTTTCACCATTAATAAACCCGATTAAACTTTGACTCTTTAGAAACCTATGAAATTGAGCTTGCCATAGTAGAAAATTCTCCTCTGTCAGCTTGATTGTTACAAAATTTGCTATATTCACATGAATCGGAAATGAATATTTCTGCACTCTGGTTGTCATTCTATATATCGAGATACTTTGAAGCTACGACAGGGCAAGTAGATGACCTTTGAGTATCTAAATTCAAACCTCTGGATATCGATCCTTCTGCACTCTGATTGTCGATCTTGATCATGCAGCCTCTGTACAAGCTTTCAGTAATGGAGAAGGAAGATCACGATCTACCAGGAAGTATGCTCTGATACCATGTGAAGAAACAGATCTCAAGATGAACTTCATATGAGGTAAAGAACTCTGAACTTTTATAAAACTGAATCGAACAATTACATCAAGTAAGATCTCTCTCTTCTCTACTTCTCTCAACCTATACAATCAACTATAGTTCTGCTTTTAAGAGAATGAAAGCACCCTGAGAGAATCGAAAGAATTTTCTGTACATTTTCTTCTGTTACAGTAGCGAAGCTTTTATATCTTCGTTCAACAACTTCTTTTCAAAACAGAATTAACAGTATTTGTTACAAGATTGAATCATCAAACTAACTATACTGTTATTTTGACACTTGTACGGTTCTTGGCACAGCTGCAGTCAATCTTTTGTTTCTGGATTGCCACCTCAACTTCTTCGGATCACCAGCTCAGCCTCAACTTCTTCTTATGGATCACCAGCTCAGCTTTCACACGGATCACCAGCTCAGCCTATTTCAGCTTCAGTTTACTTTGCTCTGTTCTTGCTTTAGTTCGTTTTACTCTGTTTCTTTACTTCCATCAGTAGTTGTCATCTGTGGTTCTGACCTTTGTGCTTTAACAAAGATGACCCGTCCCTTAACTCCACCAAGGAAAAAAGAAAACAAATCCAATTTACAATCGAGCAAGGCCAACATGAGGTTGCGGTGGTTGGTGGTGGGGGCTCCGTGGGCATGGCTATTGATAGTGGCACAGGCATTCGGTAAAAGGAAGAAAGGATGATGAAGAAGAAGAGAAATGTAAGGCGCAGAAGAGAGAGACAAGAGGCTAAAATTGGCCACCATCTAAGCACATGGAATCAATGAGTGGGGCAAAGCATGACTCACGTGAAGATTCAACACCACCTAATAATTTCTTGACTAGATAAAGGATTGATGTCATCTTGTAAGCACTCGACAAGCTTGTCAAAATCCGCTCTTAATTATCTCAGCTCACAACTCAAATTACGAATTTATTAGGAGTAATTGAAGTAAAGTAGATATTCGACTTAGTTAACTTGTAATTAATTAGTTTTTGCTAAGGTGACGGCCACTGTTATGGAGAAAGTACTATCCGCATGTATGTATGTATGTATGTATGTATGTATGTATGTATGTATAATGAGGAGAAGGTCATCCTAGCAATATAGGATCTAAAAAGGTGTACTTAGAGAACACAACTTAAATAAAATCTCGTATGGTATCTTTATATAGCTATCGATTCTTCATCTATTTAATTTGTGCTCGGTAAAGAAAACCGTTCCTCAAGGGCATTAGAACTCACAATGACATTTGCACGTGTCTTCCTTTCAAGTTTTTGCCACGGCTACAAACTCTGTAATATCATTTACCCTCTAACGTTTATGTGCCCGACTTTGTTGCGTTAAGACCTAATAATATTAAATATATCCTTTGAGAAACCCGAGTACTTTCACTAATTGAAATTCAGGATTCGCTGGGATTTCCATCGAGCGTCACCGTTGGCCCACCAAAGATGGTAGATCAAGATTGTCAAACATAGTTCATCGTGCGTCTGTGATTACTACACCACTATCAATATAACATGTATAATATTTTCTGACTTTTGCCCCTTGGCTTGCATTGAACATATTGTCCGTGTTTTCTTTTTCTTTAACATAATTAGCTCGATAATTTGTTTCCAACCAACAATTTTTTCCCATGTGCCTATGTCTTTTACATGAGGGCTATTGTGATCTATCTACAAACCAATAACCTTTTTTCTAATCGATTTATTTTCTTGTAGATAACGCAGGGTATTTTTTTATTTTTTATTTTTTTGCTTTGAAGAGGTTTCTCCTCCTCTTTTATTTTTCCACGAGCTCCTTGTACCCTTTTAGATTTATGAGACCACATGTTTATTTCAGACTGAAAATCACTCTCAACGAAATCTTCATCAAATAGCATTAGTCTTTTTTCATACGCCTCCATAGAGCTAATTTATCCACTGATTAACATGTTTTTTAAATCCTTAGATTCTTCTATAGAGGTGACAATAGGATTATATTCTCTAATAAGCGTCACAAATATTTTTTCTACTACCTTGATATTACTCATCCATTTAATCTTCTGCATTATTGTTTGAGAGTCCCATAATTGTTTATTGTAGCATTTTGAAGAGATTGAAATCTAATGATTTGTGCTTTTGTTGTGTCTTGAAACTCTTCTTTTAATATGTTTTAAATTATGTTACAAGTTTTAGCCGTATATGAAATCCGATTTGATTGGAAGATGCTTATTGGATTAAATGTTAGATGCGAAAAGCGCAATTCCACGATCTCCATAGCTAGAACAATAGTACTTATAATCGAGTAGAAAATTAACACATCTATTTTAGAATCCATCAATCTTGATATGGAAGAGGAAAAGTGACAGTCGTCCTCTATTGCTCTCTATAGCTTTGACTCAATGAGATGGCTCTCACTCTTTAGCATTAGGTGAACGCTCATTTGTGAAGATAATTGTAAGAGTTGGGATCAGAGGAGAGACTTTAATATTATTTATAGAGTTTTCTACCTAGACCCTCTCATTACGAGCTAGGCTTAACTTAACCGACACTAACCAGCCTCTTATTAGACTAATTAAAATACATTTTATCTCACCTTAGACCAACTTTGTAAAACGGTAAATTACAATATCAATTAATATAGCCCATATTAGGAAAACTCTTACATTAAAGCTCAGCACATTTATCCTATTTGGATTAGAACTCAGAGAGTTGGTTGTTGTAATCATCCCCAAGCCGTCCATTAACTGGAACTCCTTACAGCCAAACAATAAAAAAGGATTTCGTATGCATACGTTGGAGCTTGTCGGAAGAGAAGAGAAAAAGTATTGTGTGGGGCTGTGTGCTGTTGGCTTCTTCAAGCCTTAAAGTGGAGTTCTCGTTTCCTTAGTAGTACAAAGGAGATCTAAACATCGGGTGAAGTTTGTGCAGAGAATCAGTCATCCAATTGAGGCATTTTCTTCGTGAGGACACAAGTGTTTCAAATTTTCGGTCACTTGTTTATCGAGCAATTACATTTAGTGGCTCCCCCCTTCCCTCATCCTATTCTTTCGTGTCTACTTAAGCTTCCCTGGATTGGGGGATTAATTGATTGGATGAGGCTAAATACTATGGAGTATAATCTTGGATGGAAAAACACTTGAGCTTTATGAGCGATTGTAACTCTGTAATTCTCCAATTGATAATTACCTAATTATTTGCAGTTAACTCTTCTCGTGGAGTGACCGCTGATGGTCTGACCAAATCGTGCAATTTTTTCGTTATTGTTGCTCGTTTTATTTCTCTGCTGATTTCATTCTCTCGCGTTATTTAATTGCATGCATTCTTCGGCTTCTGCGTTATCTTAGAACACATGTCTTTGCGGTTTTTGCTCTAGTGGTTCGCGGAAATATTGTTTTGAAAAGTGCTTGTTGGATGACATACAGGGCCCTTGCAACTTTTTGTGGTTGCTCTGCTGGAAGCTTGTGTCTTCATACGGAGCCACATGTCCTTTCTCCATGATCTTGCATAAATCTTGTGCCGTCAAGAAAGTAATCATTTAATGCTTTAGTAAATAAATATAGTTATTTTCATCGAAAATAGGAACAATAATGAGTAGAGTTGGCCATTGTTTTGGTGTCGGATATATGGTGGGTGACTTTAGTAGCGGGTGGATAGGACTCACGCTCAATGCCAACCGAATGAGGCCCTCGTACAGCTGTTAGCTTATAGTGTTAATGTGGAAGTGTGTATCTTTGTGGGGATTTACTCAGCAGAGGAACAAGGAATGAGCTTTTGGAGCTTGTTTTGTATCAAAATGTTTCGTGCAAGGGATATATGGAGCTGTAGTTGGTCTAAACGTGAATAAACAAACAGGAAGCCTTTTCATGGTTCTTCCTAATCGACTCTTCTGCTAAGAATCTCTGTCACAAACAAAGAAATTTGCTTCATTTTACATGTTGGACGGGTTTTTTGCCATTACTTCTAACTACCACCAACTAAGCTAGAAAACCACAAACTTCAACCACGTAATATAGTTCAACAAACTTGTGAAGTCTTGGCCTTTCTGGATAAATTGACCACAACTTCAACAAAATCTAATAAAAAAGAAAATGCTGGAATGGAAGATTTCATTTGCCTAGAACGTGATCGTCCTTCCGAATACCCATCCAAAATGGACAAAAATGAAAAAGACTGAAACAAGAGAATCATCATCTGATAATGATATATAAACAGCCAAATGTCCATCGTTCATGACATTTAGGGAGGGAAAAAAGCACGACTGAAAACAGGAGGAAAATCATTGATGACAACAATCAACAGCCAATCAACAGATAAATATCGAGCATCAGGCATTCGGAGAAACAACCAAAAATGGGAAAAAAAGAAATCATTGTGCATGGTATCTGAGCACGGTGTACACGGCCTGCATTATAGTGAGAGCGAAGAGGAAGAGGGCGGCGGTGAGAGACAATATAGTCCAAGGACTCCTGAAGTAGGTGCGCTTGAGATTAGCCCTCCACTTGTTACGGCGCTTCTTGCAGTGCTCGCTGATCTTCTGTTGCACGTCGTCGAGGTTTCCGTTGGCTGGGAGCGTCACGTCCGTGCACAGAGAGTTGAATAGCTTGGCGACTGCCTTGTCACTTCCGAAATCATTCTGGATGATGCCTTCTGTGTGAAGCAGGGCGACATCCTGCCTATCGTTGATGATTTTGTCCATGAAGGTGACGTAGGATGTGACCTCGTTCCCAGCGTTGATGTGCAAGCGCTCGAACGTCATGATGTTGAGGAACATGGACTCGGTGGTGTCATCCACCTTGATGACTGGGAGCTTCAGGACCCCTTCAGCAAAGGAGATGTCCTTGAGGCTTTTGGTCTTGCTTTTCTTGAACTTGATCCCGGCCTCGTTGAGCTCAGTGGCTGACCGGATTATTGTCTCGGTCTCCACATTTGTCCCTGCGTGCTGGGCCTTCTTGGGTTCCATCAACAGGCCTTCCCTGAAGACGTCCATGACATGGAGGCGTCTGCCCAACCCCGTGAACTTTTTAGTTTCATGGAGGAAGTGGAATTTTCCAATGAGCTCGTTGACGTCATCCTGCGTTGTTGGAGTAAAGTCAATGCATTAAATACGAGAGTGTTGTTGTGTCGTTACCACCGACATAAAAGGAAAAAAAAAAAGGAGTCTCTTATTGAAGTGATAGATTTAATAATTAAATCGTTAATTGATCTCGAACTGTGCATGCTAAACATTTAAAACATTAAATTTAATGGATTTCGTGTGAGGTCTATCGAAGATAATCAGTGCACTAATCTCTCTAATGACAGAGGGAAATCAAAGAAACTAACCTCCTTGCCATCGTTCGCGATGGCAACCAGCTGATACAGCACTAGCATCGGCAGCTGATTCTCCAGCAGCAGCATGTCCCGTCTTATATACGGCATTATGTATGCTAGCCTGTGGGTGCTGAAGATGGGGTCATTGGGCGCGTAGTCATTCTTTATTTTCTGTGTCGTGGTGGCCCCCATGATCTCGAGCATGAAGCAGCCGTCCGTGATCATCAGCTCCAGGAACTTGCCCCCCGTTCCCTCCTTCCACTTCTGGTCCAGATTGTCGTAGCTGTCCTCGAGCTCATGCGCCACCTTCCTCAGAGACTCGAAGACGTACTTGAGGGACTTCCCGGACCGCTTCAGGAAGTGGAGGAGCGCGCGGTGCTTGTGCTCCTCCATTGGACGGAGGTCGACCTCGTCATAGTGATAGGGGCCGAAAGAGACAACCTGCGGCTGGTAGGCCTTGGGGTTGAGGACGGTGATGGAGGGGGGGACCTTGTAGATGGACGGAGACTTCCAGCACTGTTGCTCGTCTATGGGCATGCAGTTGAGGTTCTCGTTGACATGAACGATCCAGTTGGTCTCGTTCGGGTCCAGTTGGGGCGGCGAGGGTAACATGTTTCGGGGCTTTCAGAGATCCCACAAGTTTCTGTTCTGGGTGAGAGAAAGAGAGAGAGAGAATGGGAAGAGTGTGCGTGCAGTTTGGGGTTGTCCAAGTCCAATGCTGGTCACTTGTGCATAAATAGAGGTGTGGAAATGGATCTCGACCAATTTTGTAACTCATAAAATGAGTTGGATCATATATGTGTTAATTAAATTTTAATAGTTTTTTTTGTGAAATTGAGTTGTAAAGTCTAATTGAATAATGAATATGGATTTTAAATGGTCGGGGGGTTTTTTTATTTATATCCATCGGAAGAGTGTGTGGCGGTGTCCAGGGGAGGTGGGGTGTCGCTTTTTGTGCCCCAAGTAAAGACAAAAAGAGTTTAGCTAATGGGAAGAGTGCTTGGTGGTGTCCCTATGGGAAGAGTATTTGGTGGTGTCCAAGCGAGAGGGGTGTCGCTTTTTGTGTCCCAAGTAAAGACAAAAGGTGTTTAGATAACGGTGGTGTGCAAGTTGGGTTTTTTTTTTTTGGGCGGGGGTGGGTTGTCTCTTACTGTCGCCCAGATAAAGACAAAAAGTGTTTAGGTAATGTCCTATGAAAAGCCCAGATAAAGACAAAAAGTGTTTAGGTAATGTCCTATGAAAAACGTGGGAATTGAATGCACGCCATCCACACAATCTTATGGCTATGTATGAGCCTTAGGATTTATTAAATCTCCCAAGTATGAGCCTCAGCTAAAATGCTCGTATTAAATTGAGTGCATGCAATGTGATCTAGGTATAGACTTCACCTACTTGACGTGATATTTGATATATAATTTTTACCTTTAGAACGATCCAAATTTCTAACTTGGGGTCCTCCTTATTAGTACTCAATGCCCCTCTTATATATTATGTGTATTGCAAAAAAAAAAAAAAACTATTTCACAGAGAATGACTTTCAAATAATATATTCTCGGTTAGCTCATGGCAATCTTATAACTTCTCATAAATTAACTTCAAGTGTTAAACAAGTCAAGTCAAGTTATAATTATCTTGTGTCAAATTCAAAAACTTCCACTATCTTCGTATGGAGAAAAATTGATTCTAGAAAAAAGATACATTAAATTTCAAATCAAAGTCAAATTAGTATTGCAAAATCAATTTTATGAGTTAAACTAAATTTTTGAGCTGCTGGGAAGGGAATCACCATCCAATGAAGAAATCAAAATGCAAATCAAAACCTCCCTTTTTAATTTTGCAACCATCTAAAACGCCTAAGAAAAGTCAGATTTTTCCAGATTTTTCTCACCAATTCAAAACCAAAACAAGCAAAACTCTAATAGGAAGAAACTCAAGCTAACCCCTCCCCTACCTCCATGAGGGAAGAAAGAAAACAAATCCAATTCACAATCGGCTAAGGCCAACATGAGGTTGCGGAGTTTGGTGGTGGGGGCTCCATGGGTATAGCTATTGACAGTGGTAGTGGCCAAAAGGAAGAAAGGAAGAAAGGAAGAAAGAAAAAGAAAAATGCAAGGCACATGAGAGAGAGACAAGAGACTAAAAGTGTGCCACTATCAAGCATATGGTGATCAATGAGTAGGTAGAGCGTGACTCATGTGAAGATTCAACACCACCTAATATTTTCTTATACTAGATAAAGGATTCAAGGCATTTTGATATGACCTCAAAAGCTTGTCTAAATCTACTCGTGATTATTACCTCAATCACCCTAACTAACTTTTATTATTTTAATTTGGATCGGGTCACCTTTCGCTCCGTTACTAGTTTATTCTTATCGACCTGTTATCTAATTAATGAGAGCAAATTGATTCTAGTCCAAATTCCAAACTTAATAAGACATATTAAAAAATAACGAAGTATGACAATTTTTAAATTTTTCTCAAAACAACTTTTCCTCCATTTTCTTTCAACAACTCTCACTCTCTCTCTCTTTCTCCTCCACTATACTTGTTTGCGTTCTTTCCCCTAACTTCTTATTCTCATATATAGAAAAGTCAAAGAAGGGCAGACTCAAAACATCACATCAAAATCGTGCACAATTTGACATATAATAGCATATCTACACCGAACTCAACTTAGAATGATATGTCTCTCATTCATATCTTATATTACAATGGCCGACGAAATAGAGCTTACAAAACACTTTCATTGAAACGAGAAAAACCAGCTTTTAAAGTGTCTCTATTTAATCAAACAAAATTTTCACATATCCAACATTATAAATTCCCTTAATTTTATTCAAAACGATGTTATTTCGCAAGCGATAGTTCGATTGGATAAGCAGAAAGATAAGAATCGCTCCTGTAGGAAGGCTCTAGCGTGTCTCACCATCTGAGGGGCAATTCAATTGCAATCATACGAGAGACGCCATGCCCTTCTATAGCTGGCAGATTACGAAGTCCTTAATTCCAATCACTAAAAATTGACTTGTGGGCCATTTTAATACCGAGCACGTGATGAGCCGTTGTCTACTAATTGTTATCATCTATCATGCTTCCATTTTCTTGATTCCCACATACACAAGCAGACTGAAGGCAAATTCTGCGCGTCACTCAACGTATGGCTAGGCCTTTCACTTCTTGGTTTCCTGCATTATTTGTTTCAATTCCACTGCAAAAGAGGCCACGGAGAATTGTGAGATATTTGGGGAATCTCTGTTTCTCAACATTAACGGGTATTTCTGCACAAATTAAGACATCAAAGATGTTTGCTTGGATTTCAATGGACAGCAACTACCAGAAGAATTCTCTGTGGCAGTCTTGCGTCCTCATCTAATATGGAGCAGACCTGAAGAGAAACTTCACAATTCTATCTTCCAAATCTAAGGCACACATGCATCTAGGACACACCGTCTACTACTTCATGTCTGTTAATTTCGTACTATTGTCAATGGAAATTTGCATAAAGTTATCCTAGAATTCTTAGCACTTACAAGGAAAATAAGTTCAGAATCTAGAATTGTAAAATGAACGTTTGGATACTTCTCATATTAAAGTCCCCACAAGATCTATGATGTACACGTACATAAATTTACGTCTCGAGTTGCATTAGGAAGAAAGCTTTCTCAAGCATGTGAAGACGGTGCTTTACCTATAAATCATGCGCAGAGCTGCATCCCACGACTCTAAACACATAAGATAATACTCTAAGGAAAATGTACTTTTCAGGGGAATCATATGAGGACAAGTACTTTCCGCCCTATTCATGCTATCATCGTCACTAAAGAATAGGAAAGAGCAGGGCCTCACTATACAACATTCAAAACAAATGCTATTACATACTCCCACTAGCTTTCTTACAGCACGTCACAAACATACTACATGATTCCAAGAACCCTCGCATCAAACCAAAGTGACGACTCCATGATATGCACAAGTTCCTGTCTTTCGAACCACGTTTTTAGTTGAACACGAATAACTCGTAAAACATCCAAAAGGGGGTCGTATTAGCAACAGATATATTTAGACTAGCTGAGCATGCCACACTAGCAAATTGTAAGTGGCCAGATTTATTATCATTTCCTGATATACAAAACCGCCATCATCAATTCAAATACCTCGCTGAACGATCAGAAAAAAATTATGGGAACCAGATTAAGTACAAAGTCTCATGACGAAACAGAAAGAGCTTGCTCAAGAAGGCTTAGAATTGACGAAGGCAATCTTCCATATCTTTTTTATTTTTGGAGCACTTCCACTTCGTGAGAAAGGTTCTCCTCTCGATGCATTCGTTATACCTTCAAACATAAGACCCGGATTCTTTCCGAGCATACTGCATCATCGTGCTGCGTGGAGCTGGAAACAATGAGGAACCATACGACGCCTTTACCCAACCGAAAAATTCGAAAGGAAAATGCCCAAAAAAAAAAAAACACTTAAGCACACGAGGAAAAAAAAAAAAAAAAACACTCAGCATCTCGTCTTATCCCTATTGATCGACTAGGGGGAAAAGGACACTTAGCAGACTAACTTACAGCTAAAGCACTCAAAAGAAACAACAAAACTGCCTGTGGATTTCCTGAAACTATGCTTTGGTCTAGCTATGATCAAATAATTGGCAAAGAAAAAAATGGAAAATTGAACGCAGCGCCTCATCAGCGAGTAGCGGTCGCTCAATTGAGTTGAATCATCGCCATTAACATCACCTCTACCACAAGTAAAATAACAAATAAGAAAGTGAAGTGGAACTAAAGAAGAACCTTTACCGTGGACTAAGGGTACAAAATCGAAGGAGGAGCAAGGTCTCCTGCTTTATAGAAATTGGCCATGGGACTAGACAAATACAAGAAGCTAACTGCGAGTTAATGACAAAGGACGCGCTTGATAATATTTCTGTTCCGGAGAACAATTTTTTTATCATAAATGATTTTTTCTGATTATATTTTCGGGAACAATTTCTGAACAAAAGAATGCACTTGGTAACTCCATAAAATGATTATTCCCGAGATAAAAATGTGTTTGGTAGGATTCTTAAATATTTTAATTTCTTTTAATTTTTTAATAATTTTCTTATATTTTCTTATTTTTCTCTTTTCTCTTTTTTCTTTTTCCTTTTCTCTTTGGCCAGTCGCTAGCCACCAGGGCGAGGTCCAATGAGCTCGCTGAAGGCTAGCCCGGCCACAGCAAGGCTCGGCCTCACCAAATCAAGGCGAGGCCGAACCTCGCCTGTGGCTAGGTGAGCCTCAGCTTCTCCGTTGGCCAAGCGAGCTCAGCCTCTGTCACGCCCGAACCTCGAGACACGTGAACAACCCGCCATGGTCATGTAAATGTGACATTCCTAGGTAGTGTCACCGACCCCATTGAATTATTATGCGCATGCAGAACGTGCTAAGAAACCCCTGACAAAACATACGGCATAGGACAGCAGGAAAATTAATTCAAAATCAAACCAACATACTTTCATATATCATCAATCCAGGGTTTACATACACCAACGGGATCCAGAGACTATATGCACCAAACATGAGTTAGGGACTATGTGCGTCAAAAAGGGTCAGCCTGCACAATAGGGATCGGTCCACAAAAAAAAGAAAAAAGAACAGTCATATAACTACTGGCTGGACTCGTTCAACGATCCCACATCTTCAGGTTCCATCACCCAAGAGGCCGGGGGCGATGCGTTGATCACTCCACCGTCGGGAAGATTTGCCACGCCTTCACCCAAAATGGCGTCCATTACAGTCAACAGAATGTCCATGCTATCCAGTGGGCCAACCCTAACGCCATCGGCCCCAGAACGAACCAAGCCCTAAACATATAAGGTACTCTGGCACCCACGGTCACCTGAACCCAGACAATGGACCTAACCAACTAATAGACCCAAGAACTTCCAGGGTCAGGAGCACTCTGCGTCGTCTGGTGAATCTCCGTCGGTATGCCACTCTTCTCCGAGGGTACCGCCATCTATGGCCCTGTAATATTTTCCCCAAACCGGGATGGGACTTTGTCTCAGCAAGTTCACCCCTCCTAAACCCTATTAGAAAGAAAATACGCTCAAGAGTGGTCAGCCACATAGCACATAAGACTTACCTCGCCTTCCCGCCTTCCTACAGGTTAGTACAATTCATATAACTCAAACACAGGTAATAATAGGAACTTAAATCATCGGAACACAATCAATTTCACTTAATTTCGCAATCACAACAAGCATTCAAAATTATTATTCACTGTTACACAAGGGCATAGCCTACTCGCAGTTCGGCTATCTACTGACATATAGCCAGGCATCGCCTCCTCACCTTGGAGTGCGGCTTCGTCAGTACATCAACGGCGTTCCCGAAGGAGCCTGGGCCCAGAATCAACTGCGACCCGCATCAGTTGTATGGGGCATCCCATATAGGGGCAATTCCAGCTCAATAGCTGAAGACAATTCCTCTTAATTATCATACAACAATTCATAATCAACCCAAGGTACTTTGCACATCACTCACATACCCCAATTACAAGATTAATCTTTAAAAATCCAATTTCGATGCCAAACCCAACATTTGAGATTTTCTAAACAAAATCCATATTTTCCACAATCAACACTCAATTTGCATTAACCACTCATCAATTTCAAATTCTAAATATACAGCAGCGATCGGCACGAAATTCTGAGCAATTGAGATCAAAAATAATTTTTCGAGTTTTTTTAAAATTTTCGGAATATAATATATTATTAAATAATCCAATAATTTCGAAACATTTATTTAAATAAGAAACAAATCCTTTTAAGTCACATCAATGCTTATATTAAAATAAACCTACTTAACCTTTAAACTAAATATACTTTACCTTAATTAATCACCTTAATCTAATCCACAACTAAATAAATTAATCTAACCACCAAATCTCAATCAACCTAAGCTAAACACACTTAAGGCATCATTAACCCGCTAATCAAGGTTTAGTGAGCTAAACTCACCGGAATTGCTTTCCGACGGGTCTCCAGCGAAGAGCACGACGATGCCGTCAACAAACCTACACGGATCAACACCAAATGAGAACCAAAAGGCGACCAAATCAAGCCTTGAAGAACGGGATCTTGCTAGAACTTCCAGCCACTAACCGAGCTCGGAGGAAGGCGGCACGGCAGTCGGTCAGACGCAAAACCGGCGGAAGAGAGAGGTGGCAGCTCGAGCAACAACTGGTGGTGGTTTGGGCGGAGGAACGGCAGCGATGGAGACTTCGGCGAGGTGTTGCGACGTCGAGCAGCAGCTGCGTGACAGTGATCGACGGCTGGAACTCCCGAGCGAAGATGGCAAGCGGACGAGCTAACCGACAAAGCAGCATGCGGGCCTCCTCACGCGGACGGGCGACGACTGCAACGGCTTCGGTGAACGGCGATGGCTGCGACGAACGAGCAAGCGAAGGGCGTCGGGCTGGCTGTCGCACAGTGCAGCTTCTCTCTCTCTCCTCTCCAAGTTCAAATGAAGAAGATGATGGGGACAATGGGGAAATGACACCCCACCTTTCCAAGAGTCAATCCCCACCATCCACTTGTCATCATCCTATACACTCTTGCCCCACACCATGACATCACTTGTGATGTCACAATCCACTAACTCTAACCTCCAACAACTTTAGTCCAATAGGTTCAATTTCATTTTCCGTTGGGCATAGAATTTTGTGTGTTAATTTCTTCAATTCTCTTCAATTCTCTTCCAATTGAGTCCAATTAAAGTCCATAAATTAATCCAATGATCCTAATAAGATTTGTGACACACCATGACTTCCAATTTCAGGATTCGATCTCAATTTTACGGTTAATTTCACTTTGGCACAATACTAGCGCGTCCTGATCTACCGGGTACCTTTTAGAAATTTTCATGCATTTGACCTTTGTTGATCAATTCAAGCCACAATGTACATCTTTGACACATTGGCAACTTTTGATTGTCGAGGTAGTTTCAAGGTTTCAAATACGGGCACAGGGTACCCAATCGACAAAAAATTCGGTCCCGTGCCGATCGACAAGAATTGTGCGATCTGGTGGAATCACCCACACTCGATCACATGCCTCTGTTGAGTCGACCTATCTCCGGTCTCTAATTGATTTTTATTTGTGCCGTAATGACCCTTGCAGATTAGCTCGGTCGAAAGGTTGCTTCCTAATCAAATTCTCGAGTCTGATGTATTAGAATCTCTTAGCGGCTTCACCTGATAGACTAGTTTTCACATGAGTGGCCGACTCAAGGAAAATTAACTATATGCGTGCCAACAAAATGTCCATCTCAATTGATTGAAAATAGAATTGGAAAATCGGGATGTCACAACTCTTCCCCTCTTATAAAAATTTCGTCCTCGAAATTTAAACCATTGCACATTTGCAGCAAAAAGGTGAGGGTACAAATCTCTCATCGAATCTTTGGTTTCCCAAGTTGCTCCTTCAGTGCCGTGGTGTTGCTAGACCATTTTGACCAACATAATGGTCTTGGTGTGCAAAACCTGCTCCTTGTGATCCACAATCTGAACCGGTCTTTCAACGTACGACACCCTGTCATTCACGTCTAATTCCTCAAAATTTAGAACGTGTGTCGGATCAGGTTCATACTTCTTTAACATTGATATGTGAAAGACGTCATGCACTTGTGTCCACCTCGGCGGTAGTGCAAGAAGATACGCCAGAGTCTATATTCTTTCCAAAATCTCAAAGGGACCTACGTACCTCGGACTCAGCTTCCCCTTTTTGCCAAAGCGGGAAGTACCTCTCATCGGTGACACCTTCAAAAAGACGTGCTCACGAACTTGGAACTCCAATGGCCTTTGACGCTTATCGACATAACTTTTTTGACGGCTCTGAGTGGTCTTTAATTTGTTTATGATAACTACAATTGCCTCCACTGACTGCTGAACCAACTCTGGACCGGTGATCTTTCTTTCCCCGACTTCATCCCAACACACTGACGTTCTGCACGCTCTGCCATACAATGCTTCAAAAGGAGCTATCTGAAAACTCTGTTGATAACTGTTGTTGTAGGCAAACTCAACCAGGTGAAGCTGTTCCTCCTAGCTTCTTTTGAAGTCCAAGACGCAAGCTCGCAGCATGTCCTCGAGAGTTTGAATTGTCCTCTCAGACTAGCCATCAGTCTGCGGGTGATAAGCCGTACTGTACTGCAGCTTCGTTCCTAAAGCGGATTGCAAGCTCTTCCAAAAAGCGGCGGTGAACCTCGGGTCTCTGTCTGAAGTAATTGTAACTGGCACTCCATGCATACGGACTATCTGACGTACATACAGATCTGCGAGTCTATCCAAACTCAAGTCCCTTCGAACTACAATGAAGTGAGCCGACTTTGTCAACCTGTCGACTACTACCCAAATCGAATCATTCCCTCTCTGGCTCCTTGGTAGTCCCGTCACGAAGTTCATTGTGATATGCTCCCACTTCCATTCTGGGATCTCAAGGGGTTGCAGAAGTCCTCCTGATTTACAATGCTGAGCTTTCATCTGCTAACACATCAAACACTTGGCGACATGCTTGGCGATATCCGCCTTCATGCCGCACCACTAATAGTGTTGACATAGATTCTAATACATCTTGGTACTACCAGGATGAATGCTGTAGCTGCTACGATGCGCTTATGATAAAATCTCCCCTCTAAGCTCCACATCATTAGGTACAACCAATCGTTCTTGGAATCTCAATGTTCCATCCTCAGAAGTCTGAAAGTCAGCTTTCCTTTTCTCCACATCCTCTTGCAGGATTTTATGAACATCCGGATCCATCTGCTGAAGCGTTATGATTCTGACCTATACTTTCGGCTCAATTATAAGGGTGGCCATAAGATTTGAAAGGTGGCTCACCTCGAATTTGAAATTTGAATCTCGTGCTCTCTCAATTAGACCTCATTCCTTGAGTACCATCTGAGCAACTGAAGACTTCCTACTCAGTGCATCGGCGACCTTGTTCGCCTTTCCGAGGTGATACAAAATCTCACAGTCATAGTCCTTTAAGAGCTCCATCCATCAACGTTGTCTCATATTTAACTCCTTCTGAAAGAATAAGTACTTGAGACTCTGATGGTCAGTGAAGATTTGGAATCTTTGTCCGCACAGATAATGCCTCCAACTTCAGGGCAAAAATGATCGCTGCAAGTTCTAAGTCATGCGTCGGATAATTCAATTCGTGAGGTCTCAACTGACGGGCTGCATATACAACAACCCTACCATGCTGTATCAATACGCAACCCAATCCTGTAAATGACGCATCACTGTAGATCTCAAACCCTCCCGGACCAGATGGAATAGAAAGCACATGTGCGGTAGTTAGCTTCTGCTAAAGCTCTTGGAAACTACTCTCGCACTTATTCGTCCACACAAATTTTTCTTCCTTCTTCAGCAGTCTCGTCATCGGCGATGCTAACCTTGAAAACCTTTCTACAAACCGTCTGTAATACCCTGCTAAACTCAGAAAACTTCTGATTTCTGTCACTATCGTTGGTCTCGGCTAGTTGATCACTGCTTTAATCTTGGCTGGATCCACTGAGATTCCCTCTCTGGAGATGACATGACCTAGGAAAGCCACACGAGTTAGCTAAAACTCGCACTTACTAAACTTGGTGTACAGCTCGTGCTCTCTCAAAGTCTAAAGCACTATCCTTAAGTGTCTTTCATGATCCTCAGTACTCCTTGAATACACCAGGATGTCATCGATGAAAACAATTACAAACTGATCTAAGTACTCTCTGAACACCCGATTCATTAGGTCCATGAAAGCAGCTGGGGCGTTTGTCAACCCAAACGGCATTACAGTAAACTCATAATGGCCGTATCGGGTGCGAAACGCTGACTTCGGTATGTCTTCCTTCTTGATCATTAACTGATGATACCCTATCCTCAAGTCGATCTTAGAAAATATCGACGCTCCCTGAAGCTGATCAAACAAGTCATCAATCCTCGATAATGGATACTTGTTCTTAATTGTCACCTGATTGAGTTGACGATAGTCGATGCACAAGCGCAAGGAACCATCCTTCTTCTTTACAAATAGAATTGGTGCTCCCCAAGGTGATGCACTAGGACGAATAAATCATTTATCCAACAACTCTTACATCTGCACCTTCAGTTCCTTAAGTTCTGATAAGGCCATTCGATAAGGAGCTTTAGAGATTGGCTCTGTCCCGGGGGCTAATTCAATCACAAACTCTATCTCCCTCTCTAGCGGCAAACTCGGTAACTCTTTCGAGAACACGTCCGAGAACTCTCGCACCACTGCGAT
The DNA here is from genome assembly GCA_028830015.1 of Eucalyptus grandis x Eucalyptus urophylla. Lineage (NCBI taxonomy): Eukaryota > Viridiplantae > Streptophyta > Magnoliopsida > Myrtales > Myrtaceae > Eucalyptus > Eucalyptus grandis x Eucalyptus urophylla. Next base: position 20,347,921 of record CM054204.1, read on the forward strand.
ATCTTCGATCTACAACTCCTCAACTGTCATGTCCATGACAGTCGCCAAGTAACCTTGGCAACCTTTGCCTAGCAAGCGAGTTGCTTCGAGCGATGAGATTAAGGAAACCGAGGGTCCTCCTCAACTCCCAATAAATTCGAAACTCTCACCCCCTAACGGGTTAAACTGAATCGCCTTGCGATAACAGTCCAGTTTAGCTCGTTGCTTGGTGAGCCAGTCCATACCAATTATCACGTCAAAATCAAACATGGCTAGAACTATCAAGTCTATCCTCCCCTCTCGCTCACCAATCACTAATCTGCAACCAAGACAATCTACTGTAGCTAACACCTTATCCTTCAAAGGCGTAGATATGCTAATCACAGACTCCAACAACTCAGGAATTAATTCTACCAACTTAACATATCTTTTAGCTATAAATGAATGAGAAGCTCCAGGATCAAATAAAGCATAAGCAGGTTGGTCATTCAGTAAGACCATACTTGTGATCACGTTAGGCGCTTCCTTCGTCTGTCCTTTGGTGATCGCATAAGCCCTTCCTTGAGCTGGAGGTTGGTTCAATCCACCCTGCGGCATGATCAGTGGCGGGATTCCTCTGTTCGGACCCAATGGTGGCGGCGGCGGCGGCAACTGACGCTGTCCCATCTGATTCCTGGGGCAATTCCTAGATGTATGACCCTGTTGGCCACACTCAATAGACACCTCTCCTAGAGGGACATGGGGCTGAACCATGTCGCCTTCCACATGAACGACACACTCCATGATGGTTCAGTAATGGTTTCCCTATCTCACCCTTCATGTTGAGTGGAACAGGATATCTTCCTCCAAACATCGGCCTCTTCCCAAATTGATTACCTTCTCTGTTCGAATTAAACCGTGATCTAGATGTGGCAACTCTCTCATTCTGGTCTTTCTCAATCAGCTGGGCCCACTTATAAAGGTCCTTGTACTCCTTTAGATCTAATGGTACTAAAAAGCTCCTCACCTCCGATCGGAGCCCATCTCTAAACCTTTGAGCTCGGTCTGACGGTCTCTGAACTAACTCAGGGGCATACTGTGACAGCTTAGCGAACTTCGCTTCATACTAATTGACTGTCATCGTACCTTGATGAAGGCGCTGAAACTCCGCCATCTTCACCTCTCTAGCACAATTAGAAAAGTACTTCTCATTGAAGACCTCAAGAAAAACATTTCAATCTGGAGCTACACCTTCAGGGAACACTATCCCTTTATTAGTCTTCCACCATGTAGCTACGATTCCTCTCAAATGATAGGCTGCTAGAATGACCTTCTTTGCTTCAGTGCACATCAGTAACTCAAAGGCATTCTCTAACTCCTGAACCCACAGTGCTACAGCTTTGGGATCTCCCACTCCTGTGAACGTTGGCGAATTTAACCTCAGGAAATGTTGTACCAACTTTTGCCTAGGCCTCCTAACGGCCATATTCTCAATTGGAATTTCAACAGGATCCACTTCAGGTTCGACGACCGATATGGTGGTAGCAGGTGCGGTGGTAGGAGCGGTGGCAACTGTGATGGTAGCAGCGGCATTGGCGGCATTAGCAGCATTGGTGGCAACGGCGGTAGCGGCGGTTGAAGTGGCGGCCTGCTGATCCAGTCTATCACCCATCAACTCAAGCATCTACATGATTCCAACAAACCTCGGATCCTCAGGAGCTACTGTATCATCTGGAGGCGAGGCTGCACCACTCGCACTGGCCTCAGCCTGCGCTCTTCCCTGGGCACCTCGGGCACGGACTCTCATCGGCGGCCCACCCTGAAACATGGGGCCTATTGCTCTCTTCCTAGCAGCTCTCGGCACTCGGTCACTCATGCTACAGGCCCAATATAAATGCCTATTTGCAAATTCCAATACCACATTAGAATCTGAGACCTCACAACAAGTTAACAAACAACTAACAATCACTTGCATCAGTATAATAAAAGCCTTTCCTACCAACTATCCCATGACTCCCACGCCCCTTATCACTCCATACATGAACCATGCTCTGATACTACTTAAACGGGGTTGTCACGCCCCGAACCCCGAGACACGTGAACAACCCGCCATGGTCATGTAAATGTGACATTCCTAGGGTGTCGCCGACTCCATTGAATTATTATGCGCATCCAAAACGTGCTAAGAAACCCCTGACAAAACATACGGGATATGACAACAAGAAAATTAATTCAAAATCAAACCAACATACTTTCATATATCATCAATCTAGGGTTTACATACACTAACAGGATCCAGAGACTATATGCACAAAAAATGGGTCAGGGACTATGTGTGTAAAAAAGGGTCAGTCTGCATACTAAGGATTGGTCCTAAAAAAAAAAGAAGAAAGAACAGTCCTATAACTATTGGCTGGACTCATTCGACGATCCCACATCCTCAGGTTCTGTCACCAAAGGGGCCAGGGGTGATGCGTTGATCACTCCACCGTTGGGAAGATCCACCACGCCATCACCCAAAAGGGCGTCCATCACCCAAAAGGGCGTCCATCACAGTCAACGGAATGTCCATGCTATCCAGTGGGCCAACCCTAACGCCATCGGCCCCAGAATGAAACCAAGCCCTAAACATATAAGGTACTATGGCATCCACGGTCACCTGAACCCAGACAATGGACCTAACCAACTAATAGACCCAAGGATTTCCAGGATTAGGAGCACTCTGCGTCGTCTGGTGAATCTCCGTCGGCATGCCACTCTTCTCCGAGGGTACCGCCATCTATGGCCCTGTAATATTTTCCCCAAACTGGGATTTGACTTTGTCTCAGCAAGTTCACCCCTCTTAAACCCAATTAGAAAGAAAATACGCCCAAGAGTGGTCTAGCCACACAGCACAGAAGACTTACCTCGCCTTCCTGCCTTCCTACAAGTTAGTACAATTCATATCACTCAAACACGGGTAATAATAGGAACTTAAACCATCGAAACACAATCAATTTCACTTAATTTCGCAATCACAACAAGCATTCCAAATTATTATTCACTGTCACATAAGGGCATAGCCTACTCGCAGTTTGGCTATCTACTGACATATAGCCAGGCATCGTCTTCTCACCTTGGAGCGCAGCTTCGTCAGTACATTGACGGCGTTCCCGAAGGAGTATGGGCCTAGAATCAACTGCGACCTGCATCCGTTGTATGTGGCATCCCATATAGGAGCAATTCCAGCTCTATAGCTCAAGACAATTCCTCTTAATTATCATACAACAACTCATAATCAACCCAAGGCACTTTGCACATCACTCACATACCCCAATTACAAGATTAATCTTTAAAAATTCAATTTCGATGCCAAGCCTGACATTTGAGATTTTTTAAACAAAATCCATATTTTCCACAATCAATACTTAATTTGCATTAACCACTCATCAATTTCAAATTCTAAATATACAGCAGCGATCGGCACGAAATTATGAGCAATTAGGATCAAAAATAATTTTTCGAGTTTTTTTTTTAATTTTCAGAATATAATATATTATTAAATAATCCAATAATTTCGAAACATTTATTTAAATTAGAAACAAATCCTTTTAAGTCACATCAAGGCTTATATTAAAATAAACCTACTTAACCTTTAAACTAAACATACTTTACCTTAATTAATCACCTTAATCTAACCACCAAATCTCAATCAACCTAAGCTAAACACACTTAAGGTATCATTAACCCGCTAATCAAGGTCTAATGAGTTAAATTCACCGGAATTGCTTTCCGATGAGTCTCCGGCGAAGAGCACAATGATGCCGGCGAAAAACCTACACGGATCAACACCAAATGAGAACCAAAATGTGACTAAATCAAGCTTTGAATAACCGGATCTTGTTGGAACTTCCAGCCACTAACCAAGCTCGGAGGAAGGCGGCATGGCGGTCGGTCGGACGCAAAACCAGCGGAAGAGAGAGGTGGCAGCTCGAGCAACAACCGGCAGTGGTTCGGGGGGAGGAACGGCGGCGATGGAGACTTAGGCGAGGTGCTGCGACATCGAGCAGCAGCTACGGGACGGCGATTGACGGCTGGAACTCGCGGGTGAAGGCGGCAAGCGGACGAGCTAACTAGCGGAGCAGCATGCGGGCCTCCTCACGCGGACGGGCGACAACCGTGACGGCTCCGGCGAACGGCGATGGCTACGATGAACGAGCGAGCGAAGGGCGTCGGGCTGGCTGTCGCACGGTGCAGCTTCTCTCTCTCTCTCTCTCTCTTTCTCTCCTCCAAGTTCAAATGAAGAAGATGATGGGGACAAGGGGGAAGTCACAACCCACCTTTCCAAGAGCCAATCCCCACCATCCACTTGTCATCATCCTATACACTCTTGCCCCACACCATGAAATCACTTGTGATGTCACAATCCACTAACTCTAACCTCCCACAACTTTAGTCCAATAGGTTTAATTTCATTTTCTGCCGGAGCATAGAATCTTGTGTGCTAATTTCTTCAATTCCATTCAATTCTCTTCCAATTTTTTTTTTTTGGTAAAGCAATTCTCTTCCAATTGAGTTCAATTAAAGTCCATAAATTAATCCAATGATCCTAATAATATTTGTGACACACCATGACTTCCAATTTCAAGATTTGATCTCAATTTCACTGTTAATTTCATTTTGGCACAATACTAGCATATCCTGATCTACCGGGTAGCTTTTAGAAATTTTCATGGATTTGACCTGTGATTGATCAATTCAAGTCACAATGTACATCTTTGACACACTGGCAACTTTCGGTTGTCAGGGTAATTTCAAGGTTTCAAATACGGGCATAGGGTACCCAATCGACAAGAAAGTCGGTCTAGTGTCTATCGACAAGAATTGTGCGATCTGGTGGAATCACCCACACCCAATCACATGCCTCTATCGAGTCGACCTATCTCCGGTCTCTAATCAATTTTTATTTATGCCGTAATGACCCTTGCAGATTAGCTCGGTTGAAAGGTCGCTTCCTGATCAAATTCTCGAGTCTGATGCATTAGAATCTCTTAGCAGCTTCACCTAATAGAGTAGTTTTCACATGAGTGGCTAACTTAAGGAAAATGAACTATATGCGTGCCAATGAAATGTCTGTCTCAATTTATTGAAAATAGAATTGGAAAATCGGGATGTCACAGCCTCGCTCGATCTGGGTGAGGTTGACCTCGCTCGATCTGGGTAAGGTTGATCTCGCCCAACCAAGGCGAGGTTGATCTCGCCCAACCAAGGCAAGGCCGAGCCTTGCCCAGCCACGACAAGGCTCAGGCCAATGAGCCTCAGCGTCGCCAGGGGCCAACATGCTTCAGTGAGGTCGTGAACCCTCATTTGGCCGGTCGCTGGTGCCAACCATAGCCAAGGCTGGCAATCGGCCAAAAGGAAGGAGAAGAAGAAAAGAAAAGAAGAGAGCAGAGAAGAAAAAATTAGTTCTTTGTTTTTGTTCTTTTGATTCTTAGGAATTGTTCTTGGGAATAAGAAATTACTTTTTTATACTTCTTATTTTTGTTCCAAATCTATTCTCGGGAACAAAAACTTTATTAAATAGATTTCTATTCATTTTTCATGCCCTGGACCAAAAGAATACAAATAATTGTTCCGGGGAACAAATTTTTTTTTATATCAAACAGGGTCTAAACGAACCGAGAGTTTATTGACCTTTTTGTAGGGCTCACGTGGGCATTATTGGTGAGTGGACTTTACTGTCGTTAAGTTGGCACCAAAGGCTTAGTGGCTTGTGCCAATATGACTAAAGGTGTGTGTAACAAAATTTATATTTCTCTATTTATATTTATATTTTTTTGTTCCTAAAAATTGTTTGAAACAGAAATCCGTTTGGTAACATAATTTTATTTTTCTAATTCTGGAACATATTTATATTCAAAAAATAAATTTGGAGCAGAAATCATAAGCTAAAACTTTTCATTTTTATATTTTTGGAAGAAAAATGAAAAATGAGAACTCTTCTTATTGTTCACTCCCATTACCACCCACCGCCCATGGGACGCTAAACGTTCGCCTCTGATCGCCGGATGCCCGCCGCCGGTTGTCGAATGCCAAGCGCCAACCACTGGTTGTTGAATGCCGGCTACCCGCCACATGCCACCCCCTAGAAATAGGAATTTTATTTTGTTATCAAATGAATTTCTATTCCAGAAAAAAAAAAATTAAGTCGTTATCAAACTCGTTTCTTTGCTCAAAAACTTGTCAAGGGACACAAATTTTGTCATGCACACCCTAACAATTCTAAATTTAGTCTTTTCTTTATTAACCCTCAAGATAGAAACCACAGCATCCTATGAACTATATATCTTACTTATAAAGGTCAACGCACATTACAATCCAAATTTGCATTCAAGTGAGGCCACACAGTTTGAGAATGCCGTTGGTGCTGAACTTTCAGTATTCCTACCTGAACTTGATTGGTCCCCATATCCACTACAACAGCTCCCGGTTTTAGCCAACTGCCACGGATTAAATTGGGTATCCCCACATCAGCAATCACAATGTCGGCTTCTCTTGTAATCTGTTCTGGATTTTTGGTGAAAGAATGTACTGTGCTGACTGTCGCATGGTGCCTCTAGCAGAGGAATATATTAGAAGAGCACAATATGGAGAGCACCTCAAACAACCAGAGAAATGCCGAAAAAGGCATGCTTACCTGCAATAGCAAAGAAGTGGGTAACCCGACGATCTTGCTTCTCCCGACTACCACAGCTCTCTTTCCCATGATCTCCACACCAGATCTCAACAACAACTCAATACAACTCTTAGGAGCACAAGGAATAAAAAGTGGCTCCCTTCCTTTCATGGCAAGGTTTCCCATATTGAGGGGATGGAAGCCATCCACGTCTTTCTCTGGGCTCACAAAATTGATGATTCTCTCCTCATCCACATGCTGGGCAAACATCACATAAGGTGGCATAATTGTAAATATTTCCTCACAAGATGTGTTAAAAGAATGGTAATATCTCATTGAATTTTTTCTAGTAGATGAGGAGCTCTAGTCATTGCATCATCATCCACACCAGAAAATTAATTAGTATTGGAAACAAATTATGTACCGGTTACACTATTGAATTACTCTATGGAATGTGTCGGAACACAGCAAATTTTCCATTGGCAACAATGAATTAAGCAGACTTGTTTGATACAGATTACCCAAGAGATTCAAAAGAGAAATGGGAATGAAGCATAAGTCTAGCTGTAGAAATTACTTGTGGCAAAGGGAGTTGCACAATAATACCATTAACCGATGGGTTATTATTTAATCTGGAAACAACACGCAGAACTTCTTCTTCTGTACATTCTTCAGGTAACTCCTCTACATAGGTCGTTATCCCAACTTCTTCACAAGCTTTTAACTTGACACGAATAAAAGTTCGTGAATCCCTTCTTCCGCCAACCAACACAATAGCCAATCCCGGGGATTTTACAATGGTTTCCTTCATTCTGCAAATTTCATTGGCTATTCCTGCTCTAATAGCTCTTGCAATAGACTTCCCGTTTATTACATTAGCAGTTTGTCCATTGGCTGCTTCAAGTAAAAATATTATCAAACTTCTTTTTTTGTAAGATTATTCTTCTTTTTTTCAATGTCCGACAGATCCTTAATTCAATTCCTACCCTAAAAAATATTATTAAACTTCTAATCATGAATAATAGCAGGAATTTAAGCGGAAACGGCTTGAACGGCTCTGTTCCTCGAACTCTCTTGAAGAAGAAGGCAGATGGAACTTTGCTACTAAGGTTCGCTCATTTCCACACTGTTGCAATATTACATTTAATCGCTTATTATTGTCTATACAATCTGCTTCTTCTTTCTATACGTTTCTGCTCACCGAAGAATGAAAAAGATGGAAGTGGTACTTGCTTTTTTAGTTTTCTGACTGATCGACTTATGCATGTAATACATACAGAGGGTGGGATATCCGTGAATTCATGGGCTAATCTTTCGGTTGTGACGTGTACCATCGACGTTTTTTTTTTTTTTTTTTTTTTGACAGCTTACATGGAAAACCAAATCTTTGCCAATCCGACAATTGTCCGACCGGCAATATGCAGCCAAAGAAAAGGGGCATCTCTATTGCTCCAATCATAGCATCAGTTGCTGCTGTTCTGGTCTTGATTTTGTCGGGAGCTCTTGCAATATTGTGGATAATCAGAAGAAGACAAATCCAAAGTAACTCTTTTGCATATTGCATGTGCAAGGAAAACCAAAAGTTTTACATGTGATTTTGTCAGTCCAGATTTGAACTCCAAAAGGGTTTAGCTGGTCCAATTGCTCGTGGCCTTGCCGCAATTGGGCATGGGAAAAGTGAACATGACACACCAACTTGATCTCACTCGAGTAATCACGTTTCTATGTCATCACCGTTTCATGTTCAAAAACTTTGTACACATTATTGGTTAATGATATCATAATTGCAACATGGCTTACCCACAAGAGTAAATAAAGTCATTTCTGGGTATAGTTCATTTGGTTGAGGTAACTTGCTTCACTCTTTTTGGTTTGTTGTCCACGACCCTTTTTTAGAATAAGTCATTGCACGCTTCTTCAAAATAGTTCTGTTTGCAGTGAAGGCATAAAACATCAGACTGAAGATCATGACCGGATAACTCTACTCAGGTTACTTAATTACCTTTTCATTTCTCCAGATGTTACTACTAGTACTACTACGACTACCAACTCTACCAGAGGATTTATTGGGACATTAAGGTTGTCAAAAAATCGACCTTTTACATCTACTGAGGTTACAAGAATTAGTGATAATTTTAGAACAGTAATCGGAGAGGGAGGATTTGGGAAAGTTTACTTCGGGAAACTTGATGATGGCACTGAAGTCGAGGTAAAAGTATTATCTCAATCATCAAAGCAAGGCTACAAGGAGTTTCACGCAGAGGTTCGAAAATTTAGTGCAACTAGAATCAATGTCATGTTTTCGATTTTTTGGGTGTTCTACTCATGGCAAGCTTTGAAACCTTGATGTGCAGGCGCAACTTCTGATGGTCGTTCACCATAGAAATCTGGTTTCACTTATCGGATATTGCGAAGAATATGAAAACATGGCACTGATTTATGAATTCATGTTCAATGGAAATGTTCGGCAACATTTGTCAGGTTTGCCTGATATTTCCTTCTCCAAATTCTAACCAGATAAAGCATCGTTTAGACTCTCGTTATATGACAGCACGACGTGTGTCAAGTTATATTTTATCTCAACTCTGTCCTTTGATAGTTCAGGCCTTTGGATTAATCGGTCAAGTTACGTAGTCATTAATAGCACATCGGAAATAAAAATTAACTTTCCCAGCGAACGATTAAGATGGTGAACACGATTTTATATCTTTCGTGATTGGAATACTTCCTTAATCCTCTACTTTCAAGCAGCACAAAACCCGAATGTTTTGAGTTGGAGCCAGAGACTACAAATCGCAATTGATGCAGCTCAAGGTACATATAGTAGATTGATGAAATCTTTGTTCACATTTCCACAAGTTGAGCAACACAATACATTCCATGAAGTTTCCTTTTTGGCTGGCGGTGCAGGGTTGGAGTACCTGCATCATGGTTGCAAACCCCCCATTGTCCATAGAGATTTAAAGACGCCCAATATTTTACTAAACAAAAACATGCAAGCGCAGATTGCTGATTTTGGATTATCAAAGGCATTTGTAACAGAGCTTGAGTCTCATATTTCAACTTGCCCAGCAGGAACGCCTGGTTATCTTGATCCGGAGTAAGCAACTTGAGCCAACAACTCTGAATACAAATGCTATTCCACTTAGGAAGCAGAATAACTGTACTAATATGGATCATCGCGAGAGGCCTATACATTTTATTCGTACATGTTTATGTTGGATACATGTATGTTGGTATGTCTTTGAAAGGAAATTTCGGCTATCATTGTACTAATCAAAGCAACATTTCCTCTTGAATCTCAGGTTTCATTCACCTGGAAAATTAGGCAAGAAGAGCGATGTGTACAGCTTTGGTGTAGTTTTATTCGAGCTAATCACAGGCCACCCAGCCATTAGAAGAAGTCCAGAGGGCAGCAGCATGCACATACTTCACTGGGAGACTCTACTCATAGAAAGAGGGGACATCCAGAGCCTTGTCGATCCAAGGTAAATGGCCAATTCAGCATCAATTCTGCATGAAAAACGGTGGAGATAGCCATGTTGTGTGTGCCGACGATAGTGGTCCAACGGCCAGACATAGACCGTGTTCTGTTGGAACTAAAAGAATGCTTGACGGCAGAGATCAATTCAGGAAGAAGTGAAGGAATGGGAAATAGTAAGAGACGAAGTGAGTAATTTGAGATGACCTTAATTGACGTTGATAGCGCTCCGAGTGCTCGTTAACCATACTTTGTCTATAAAGGTTATCATGTCCACCTTCCTTGTAAAGTTGATTATTGGATCGAACAGATTTGAAAACTTACGAACAAAGTCTGCCCTTGTGACTTTAAATTGAGAGTGTTGTGTATTGGGGTTGTTGCTTTTATAGCTTTGTGAATAAATGAGCGAATGGTGAGTTCAATTGACACTTTGGCCCCTCTTTACAAGGCTCCAAACTGTACAGCCATCAAGACGTTGATAGCTAGCCTTGGTCAGTTATCCATGGAAACCCCTGTATAATGAAGCAGAGGAAAAATGAATTTCTTTCATTGTGATACTATCTGTTTTATAAACCCAGTCATCTTTTGACAATCTTTGCCAACCACAACCACCTAACTACTATCCACCTGGCCATATCAGTGTCACCTTTCATCAAACAAGAGGATATAGAGAGCATCACGTATCAGAGGCTACAAGGGCGGTTCAGCACCGCATCCGCTTGGAAACTAGTCGAGGCAGCAATGCCGTGCTTGGCCGTGACTACGAACGAGAGGCTGAACATGAACCTGCATGCTGTTGGAGCTGAAGGAATGCTCGACTCTTTTTAGGCGAGGTACTTGATGGACCAAGGGATTATGTTCTGCTTCAACCTTCACGATCGCTGCTTATGATTTGGATAAATGCCTGTCAAAAAGTCCCACGAGACAGTGCTTATTGTGCTCCAAAACCTCCCTTTGGGTTTTGTAATTGCGGACGATGTGATTTTCTTTGATGATATGATAGCATTTCAATGTTTTGCATGTACCACATCCGCCTATGAACTCAGTGAGAGACGATATTGAAGAAAGGAAACTGCTGCTTTGCACTGAAAGGACAAAAAATACTTTATATCTATCGGCCGAGTAATCTAACGAATCTTTTAGCACATGTCATTTAAGCTAGTAAGGCCCTGTTTGTTAACGCTCTTTTTTTCTGCTACTTTTAGCACATGTCATTTAAGCTAGTAAGGCCCTGTTTGTTAACGTTCTTTTTTTCTGTTCATGAACAAAAATCTTGTTTTTGGTTCCAGGAACAAAAAAAGAATATAAACGTGTTTGTTTGCGTTTTTGTTCCAAATCTATTTTTTTGTTCCCAAGAACACATTTGGAACAGAAACGAGAAACAAGAGAAACATATTTCTTGTTTCTGGAACAATTTTTAAGAACAAATTTTCTCTCTCCTCTCTTTTTCTTCCCTTTTTTTTTTTCTTATTTTCTTTTTCTTTTTTCTTTGGCCAGTCGCCGGCCTCGACCATGGCTGGCAACCGACCATCGAGGGCCGGCGACCCCTCTGGAGCGTCGTCGGCCCCTGGCAAGGCTCGGGCTCGCCTTGGCTGGGCGAGCTCAGGCTCGCCCAGATCCAGCAAGCCTGAGCTCGCCTAGCCATCGGTGAGGCTCACCGACCTGGTGGTGGCCCGAGGTGGCCGGCGAACCTCGCCGTGGCTGGGCGAGGCCAATGGCCCTCGTTGGTCGGTCGCCGGCGACTGGCCAAAAGAAGAAAAAAGAAAGAAAAATAAGAAAAATAAAATAAAATATTAAAAAATTAAAAGAAACAAAAAAAGAACACAAATTTAACAAATATGTTTTTGTTCATTTTTTATTCCTGGAACAAGTTTACCAAACGCCTTATTCTGTTAAAAAATTGTTCCTCGGAGCAGAAATAGTTTTTTATTTCTATTCACTGGAACAATTTTTGAATAGAAATGTTACCAAACGTGCCCTGAATGTGTGCACATCTTGCGTGTTCCCAAAAGAAAAATAAAAGAACTCTCTAAAGGCCTGCATGTTTGTGTTCATTTTTTTTGTTCATGAACACAAAACCTGTTGTTTCGTTCCGAGAAACAAAAAAAGAACAGAAACACATTTGTTTGCGTTTTTGTTCCAAATCTATTTTTTTTTGTTCTCGAGAACACATTTGAAACAAAAACAAGAAACAAAAGAAAACTTGTTTCTTATTTCTGGAACAATTTTTAAGAACAAATTTTCTCTCTCCTATTTTTTTCTTCTATTTTGTTTCTTCTTCCTTTCTTCTTCTTTTTTCTTTGGCTGGTCGCTGGCCTCGGCCATGGCTAGCGATCAGCCATCGAGGGCCAGTGACCTCGCCGGAGCGTCGTCGGCCCTTGGTGAGGCTGAGCGTCACCGACCCCTGGCGAGGCTGACCTCGCGCTGGCTGGTAAGGCTCGACCTCTCCTTGGCTAGGCGAGCTCGGGCTCGCCCAGATTCGACGAGGCCAAGCTTGCCCAGCCAAGGCGAGGCCGAGCCTGGCCCATGCCAGTGAGGCCGAGGTCACCCAGCCACCAATGAGGCTCGGCCTCACCGGGCCACCGCCAGGCGACCGGTGGCTGGGTGAGCTCGACCTTACCGGGGGCCGGTGAGCCTCACCGTGGCTGGGCGAGGTCACCGGCCCTCGTTAGCCCGTCACTGGCCATGGCCGAGGTCGGCGACTGGCCAAAAGAAGAAAAAAAGAAAAAAGAAAGAAAAAAAAGGAAAAATAAAATAAAAACATTAAAAAATTAAAAGAAAAAAAAAACATAAATTTACCACACGTGTTTTGGTTCTTTTTTTATTCCTGGAACAAGTTTACCAAACGCATTTTTCTATTTCTGTTCCCTGGAATAATTTTTGAACAGAAACACAAACAAATGCACCCTAAGTATTAAGTCAAGCCACCTAATGAATTCATAAGAATCTACAATGATATTGTTTCAATATAGACTGAAAGAGAAATATGGGGCAATATTTGCTCTGATACCTTGATGTGTAGGCGCAACTCCTGTTGGTCGTTCATCGTAGAAATCTAGCTTCCCTTGTCGTAGAAATCTAGCTTCACTTATCCGATATTGCAAATAACTTGAAAACATGGCACTGATTCACATATTCATGCCCAATTGAAATGTTCACCCACATTAGTCCGGTTTGTCTGATGTTCCTTTTTGCAAATTCTTGCCAGATCAAGTATCTCTTAGACTCTCAATATGTGACAGCACAACATACCTCGAAATATTTTTTTCTCAACGTTCTTTGATAGTTCAGGTTTTTGCATTAATTGGTCAAGTTACATATTCATTAATAGCACCATGGCGATAAAATTAACTTTCTCAGCGGATGAGGACAATAGCGAACAGGATTTTACATCTTTCTTGTTTTTGAAACTCCTTATTTATCTACTCCCTAGCAGCACACAACCCTAACGTTTTGAGCTGGAGCCAAAGGCTACAAATCGCAAACGATGCAGCTCAAGGTACATAAAGTCGTTTGACGAAAGCCTTTGCTCACATTTCCACGAGTTGAGCTACACAACACATTTCATTAAGTTTTCTCTGTTGGTGGTGCAGGGTTGTGAATATCTACATTATGGCTGCAAACCTCCCATTATCGGTGCTTGTGTTTCTCCATTCGATGGAGGCGGGGGCCGTCGTGGTGGTAGGGGCCGAGAGACGACCTCTGGCTGGTGGGGCGTGGGGTTGAGGTCTGTGATGGAGGCGGGAACCCTGTGGATAGACGGATTCTTCCAGTACTGTTGCCCGGCGGTGGGCATGCACTTGAGGTTCTCGTTGACATGAACGATCCGGTTGGTCTCGCTCGGGTCCAGTGCGAAAAGTCTTCGAATCTCCTGGACAAAAATCGTTATTTATTCTTATTTCCTATTAGGAACAACCCCAATATAGATAGTATTTCCTGAATTATCCGTAGTAAAGTTAAAGCTCACAAAAAAAATTGCCAAAATGGATCTCGGGTTGGGTTGGGTATGAGTCTCGTATGAATTGTTATGTTAGTATTACAAAAGAAATGAGTCAAAACGGATTAAATTGATCAATTTAGGTTGAACCATGTTCGATCCAATTTACCTGTTTAAATGCCCCATGTATAAATCACTTTTCTTGCATGAGGTAAAGAGAGAACGTGTTTAAGCATGTCCCATGGAAGCCATAGGAAATGAATTGTGTGCAACAAAGCATGACATCTCGCGATCGTGTACAAGCCTTTGAATTCGATGAATTTCACAACTGTCTGCCTAAATTAGAAGGGTTGTTTGAATTGAGTACACGTAATGCTAATTGAGGTATGAACTTCACATATTTGATATTTGATGTGACATTAGATTTATAAAAGTATTTTTCATTTTATTTGGTAATAATTTTTACCTCGTATGTTTGGGATATGCCAGATTTAATATTTGATGTCTCATTTTTTGTACCGGATGCCCTTCTCCTGTATATACATTTTTCGTAGGGAAAAAACTTTACAATGAGTAACATTCCGGTAATATTTATGCATAGTTAACTCATCACAATCATATAACTTTTCATAAATTAAATCTAGATGGCACACAAGACAGGTTGCAATGAAATTCAAAAATGTCCACCGATTTCAAATGGAGAAAAATTAGTTTAAGCAGAAAGATATATTTGAACTCAAATCAAAGTCAAATCATAGAGGCAAAGTCAAGTTTTTGAGTTAAACAAAATATTAATGTGGGGTTTTTTTTTTTTTTTTGTAAGCTTCTTATCATTTAAGCATAATTGATTGCACGTATTTATGAGCTCCAATCAAGAGTTCTCTTGAAGGTGTATCTAATTTGAGTCCATGTACAAGATCTGACCTGAATTGGATGAGGCGGACTGGAATTCTTAACTAAATACCTATTGGAGTCATGCCCTAGGAGTTCAGGCAAGATAAGGGTTGTTTCTTTACTTTTCTTAATTTCTTTGGAGCGGTGACAATTACGTAAAGATCCAGGATTCATCAATCAAGAGATTGACTCCTCTAAAACGCCGCTGCTAAGGCGTACAAGCGACGCTACTGTTGATTGGCCATACAAAGAGAATGGTTCAATTTCTTCTTGATTTTAAGCTGCATAGAAAAAAATAGAAAAGGACGAAAACAATAGAGGTCTTCCTTTTAAGTATTGAAAACACTCAAACTTACACGCAATTGTTACTTTGTAATTCTTGGATTGATCAGTGGAATTTTCTCTAGCTAGCCTTTCCTGTGGTGTAGGTATCGATACTCTGATCAAAATACATAAATATTTGGTATCCCCTATCATTTCTTGTATATCTCTCTAATAATTTCATATTGATTTAATTGTAAGATTCGGTGAGTTTCTACATTTATTTAATAAGAAGCTTCAATCGAAGAGTACTTGAATCTCTTGTTATTGTTATAATTAATAAATAGTAAACACAAAAACCTCATAAAAGACATTGACTTAATCCGAAAGTGGCTAATTTCATTAACCAATTAAATTAATGCATTGTGTTGTGGATCAATTTTTCATAAACCATCAAGCTGAAAGATGTGATAGGTGGGGGAATTTATAGCGAGAGAGAAATGAGAAGAGTGTGTGGTGGCGTGTGGTGGTGCCCAGGTGAGGACGTGTCACTTCCTTGTACCCTTGCTAAACATAAAAAGTGTTTAGGTAATGTCCCATGAATAACTTGAGAATCGAATTACATTGCCCACCGTCCACATATTTGACTACATGTCATGTGATTTTGGCATGGATCTCCCACATTCGACATGGTATTAGATTTATAATTCTTACCTTTGAGATCATCAGAATTTCTTACTTTAGTTCTCCCTTTTAGTACTCAAGGCCCTTCTTTTGAATATACATATTCATATAGTGAAAAATATATATTTGACAAGGAATGATTTTCCGATAATATATATATGCTCGGTTAACTCATGACAATCATATAATTTCTCATAAGTCAATTTCAGGTGATGAACAAGACAAACTATAATCATCTTATGTCAAATTCAAAAAAAATTATTGGTTTCATATGGAGAAAAAAATGATTCTAGCAAAAAGATAATTAAAACTCAAATAAAAGTCAAACTACTATGGCCTCATCTAGACCTCCCTTTTTAATTCCACAACCATTTAAAAATTCTAAGAAAGCCAAAATTTTCTCATCAATTCAGAACCAGATCGAGCAAAACTCCAATAGGAAGAAATTCTAGATGACCCCTCCCTAACTCCATAAGGGAAAATAGAAAATAAATCAAATTCACAATCGTGCAAGGCCAACTTGAGGCTGCAGTTGGTTGGTAGTGGGGGCTTCGTGGGCTTGGCTATTGATAGTGCAGTGTAGTGGTTAAAAGGGAGAAAGGAGGAAGAAGAAAAGGAGAAATGCAAGGCACAGAAGAGAGAGACAATAGACTAATAGTGAGCCACCATCTAGGCACGTGGCGATCAATGAGCAGGATAGAGAATGACTCACATGAAGATTCAACGCCGCCTAATATTTTCTCAGATTCATGTCATTTTGAAAGCACTCGACAAGCTTGTCTAAATTTGCCGTTAAATATCTCAATTGACAATTCAAATTACAAATTTATTAGGGAAAAGTAAAGAAAATTCAATATTCGACTTAGTTAACTTGTAAAAGAATAACTTTTACTGAGGTGACGGCCACTGTTATAGAGAAAGCACCATCAGTTCATACACACACATACATATAATGAGGAGAACGTCATTCTAGCAATATAGGATCTTAATAGGCGTACTTAGAGAACAACATAAATAAATTCTCTTATAGTTTTTTATTTTTATTTTATATAGCTATGGATTCTTTGTCTACTTAATTTCTGCTCAATAATGAAAGTTGTCCCTCAAGTAGGGGTGAGCGGTTCCAGGTTCCGGTTCGATTCCGTCTGGAACCTGGAACCTACCCTCGGGTACAGGTTCCAAAAAATTTGGAACCTGGAACCTACCCATCAGAACCAAGAACCTGGAACCTACCCGGTCACAGGTTCCAGGGTCGGTTCCAGGTTCCAACAGGTTCTTTTTTTTTTTTCTTCATTTTTAAATTTGAATTATCGGATATGCTGGCTGTCACCGATCTTTCTTCTCAAAACATGGAAATCCTTTTTGTAAGTCCATGAAGAAGTTCTCTGCTATGCTTAACCTGTTAACAACAGGTTCATATTAGGAGTAAATCTACCAAAAATCATGCTGGTGCATATTTCTGTTTTCAAGCACTTAAATATCCCTATGAACACAAAAAAACCTAATCCAATCCTTAGAACAAAAGAAAACAACAAACTCAGAAAAACGTAGATTGGGGCGGTAGAATGATGTAAGCACAATCTTTGTCTCCTTTGACATGCAAAGGCGCTGAATAACATCTTCTCAAAGCCATTGGTGTCAAATTTCAAGAACTTCATCTTAGAGGTGCTGAAGTTATCTCTTAACACAGATAGTTTCCTGAAATGTGAAAAAACTTCAGTCAGGAAAGAATCCTTACCATAAACTTCAACCAGGATAATTAACATGCAAAGCTGAACCAATGGTCAAAGTCATGGTAAATAACCGAGCAACAGGTAAGAATAAAGGATGTGAAACCCCAATCGCTCTCTCTAGCAGTGAAAATGTGTTCTATCTCTGCAAGATCAACGGGAGTTTAGTGGTTGCGAAGAATGTAGATTATAAATAGAGTGTGCATATAATAATATAGACATTTACCATGCTATGTAGGAACGACATTACAGCAGATCAAGTAACTGGAGTAAAGTTGAAACATGTTTGAATAAAAGATTCAAAACACAGCACCAGAATGTTCTAATTTACTTCAGCGAAACATCAATTTGGTCCTTCAGATTTCTTTAGCATCAAATCTACACTCGCCAGCAACTTTCAACATGGTGAATATTCACTCCAAAGCACCCAGATCACAAAGCACCATGCACACAAAGCACCCAGATCACATTCACCAAGAACAAAACATTCATCCTCAGCACGCCTCCATTATCATTAACAAGAAGAACATACAACAAGAACAGAACATTCATCCCCAGCACGCCTCCATTATCATCAACAAGAACAGAACATTCATCCTCAGCACGCCTCCATTATCATCAACAAGAAGAACGGCATCGACGCGCGCTAAAAGCGTCGCCTTAAGATCGACGGAAAGCGAGATTAGATGAGGACCGTACCTTGATTGATCCTGGCAAATGCCGAATTCAAGAGAAGGCAAATCGCAATGTTTCCAGAACAGGGACCCTTAGGCTTCGTGATAAACGAGTCCAGCGACTGGCGTCGAGCGGCGGCGGCGTGGCCTGCGGCGTCCGGCGGCGGCCTCGAGGGCGAGAGGCGCTGGCGACGGGCAAAGCGGCCTCGGCGACGGGCAAAGAACGGGAGAGACTGGCGTCGAGCGGCGAGGGTTCGGGCGAGCGGCCTCGGCGACGGGCATAGCACGAGAGAGACTGGCGTCGAGCGGCGAGGGTTCGGGCGAGCGGCCTCGGCGACGGGTAGAGCACGAGAGAGACTGGCGTCGAGCGGCGAGGGTTCGGGCGAGTGGCCTCGGCGACTGGCTTGTCGGACGGCGAGATGGCTTGTCCGACGGCGAGATGGCTTGTCGGACGAGGGGTGGGTGGTGGTGGTTCGGTGGCCAAGAGGTGGTGGTGAGTAGGGCGTGGGGCGGCGGTGTGGTGGTGGGTTAAGCAGCGAGCGGCGGCAAGAGGAGGAGGAAGAAGAAAAAGAAGAAGAAGAAGAAGGGGTAGGGTTTCGGCCGAGAGAGGGGGAAAGGGAAGAGAGAGAGAGAGAAGAAAAGAAAAAGTTGGGGGGGGGGGGGCAGGAAGTGACGTGACGAGGGAAAAGGGGAGAAAAGAAAGAGAGAGAGAAGAAAGGGAAAGGGGGGGAAGAATCCGCAGGGGGGGAAATCTTGCGGGGGGAAAAGTTAGGGTTTTTTTTTTTGGAATTATGACCGGTTCCTGTTCCGGTTCCGGTTCCCTTTTTTAGGGAACCGGGAACCGGAACCGGAACGCCGGTTCCCAGAAAAAGGGAACCGGGAACCGGAACCGGTCTCTTTAGAACCGGGAACCGAACCGGAACCTCCTCCGGTTCGGTTCCCGGTTCCCGGTTACCCGGGAACCGTGCTCACCCCTACCCTCAAGGGCATTAGAGCTTACCAGGGCATTGCAGCTCTCTTCCTTTCAAGTTGCTACCATGGCTACAAAATCTAAAATATCATCTACCCTCTTAACGTTTATCTGCCCAACATTGTTGAATTAAGACCTGATGATACAAAATATACCCTTCGGGAAACCCAAGTACTTTCACTAATTGAAAGTCCAGATTGGTTGGGATTTTCCACCGGGCGCCACTGTTGCTCCACCTAAAATGGTCGATCAAGAGTGTTGGACATAGTTCATCACGTATTTGTGATTGCTACACCACTATCAATATAACATGTATAATAATTTTCTACATTTGCCACTTGGCATGCATTGAACATACTGTATGTATATTCTTTTTCTTCAACATAATAATCTCGATAATTTGTTTTCAACCAACAATGTTTTTTTCTATGTGGCTATATCTTTTACATGAGGGACGTTGTGATTTATTTAGGAAACCAACAATATTTTTCTAATTGATTTATTTTATTGCAAAAACTGCAGGGTAGATTTTTTCCCCCTTCGAAGAGGTTTCTTCTCCTCTTTTATTTTTCCAGAAGCTCCTTGTACCTTAGATTTATGAGACCCCACATTTATTTTAGACTAAAAGTCACTTTTAATGAAATTTTAATCATATAGCATTAATCTTTTTCATCCTCCTAATCTTCCACATTATTGTTTGAGGGTCTCATAATTGTTTATTTTAGCATTTTGAAGAGACTGAAATCTAATAGTTTATGCCTTTATTGCGTCTTGAAACTCTTCTTTTAGTGTGTTCTAAAACTACATATCTAAAATTATATTATGAGTTTGAGCCGTATATGAAATCCGATTTGATTGGAAGATGCCTGTTGGATTAAAAACCAGCACATTTATCCAATTTAGATTAGAACGTAGAGAGTTGGTTGCTGTAATCTTGTCCAAGCCGACCATCAACTGGAACTCGTTACAGCCAAATTAGTCCTACTCTATTCCTATTCTACACTCATTCTCAGACTTTTGCCCTGTCTCGTGCAGGGCGTTGAAGTCGAAACCCACTCCTGAAACTTATGCGTCCCCACTCCATCCTCCCCTGAGAAGGTAGGGATTTGAATCCCTCACATTCCCTTTTTATGTTGGAAGGGTGGCCACTGGGGCGAATCCCAGTGATTAAAGGAGTTCGCTTATGTCGGTGCTAGTTAGAAGAGAAGAGAGAAACATGGGTTTGTGTCGGCTGTGTGTGCCGTTGACTTCTTCAAGCCTTAAAGTGGAGCTCGCTTTTCGTTGGCGGCACAAAGGAGATGTGAACATCGGGTGAAGTTTGTGAAGAATATCCTTCATCCAATTGAGGCATTTTCTTCGTGAAGACACGAGTGTTTCAAGTTTCCGATGATTTGTTTATCGAGCAATTACCTGAGGTGAAAAACTATGGATTTGAGTATAATCTTGGATAGGGAAACACTTAAACGTTACAAATGATTGTAGGTCTATAATTCTCCAATTGATTACCTGATTATCTGCAGCTGACCCTTTCTTCCTGTGGGGTGGCTGCTGATGGTTGGACTATATTATGTAAATTTTTCCTTACTGTTCCTCATTTTATTTCTCTGGTGATTTCGTTCTCTCGCGTTATTTCATTGCATACATTCTTTGGTTTATGCATTATCTTAGAACACGTCTTTGTGATTTTTTGCTCCAATGGTTCATGCAAATATTGTTTCCAATAGTGCTTGTTGGATGACATACACGGCCCTTGCAATTTTTTGTAGTTGCTTTGCCCAGAAGCTTACACCTTCCTCCGAAGCTGCATATCCTTTGTCTACGATGTTGCATAAGTCTTGTGTCACCAAGAAAGTAATCATTTTAATGCTCCAATAAATATATTTATTTTCTTAGGAAGTAGAAATAGTAGTGAGATAGGGTTGGCCGTTGTTTTTAGGGGTGAACATGGTTCCCCGTTCTAACCGGGAACCGGAGAACCAAACCGGCTCCCGATTCCAAGGGAGAAGGTTCCAGTTCCCGGTTCTATTGGGAATCGGCATTCCTGGTTCGGGAACCGGAGAACCAAATTGGCTTCCGATTCCAAGGGAGAAGGTTCCAGTTCCCGGTTCTATTGGGAACCGGCGTTCCTGGTTCGGTTCCGGTTCCTACAGGAACCAGAATCGGAACCCAAAAAAACCCTAATTTTTTTTTCTTCCCTCTCTTGGATCTTTCTTCTCCCTCTTCTCGCGACTCCCCTAGTTCCTTCGTTCATTCTCTTCTCCCCGTCCACTCCAATGTGCAATATAGTGTCCCGACTCCCTCAGGCCCGACTCAGCTCTCTCCTCTCGATGACTCGACGCCGCTCGCCACTCTCAACATCGCGCTTTGACAGAGGTGGAGGCATTTGCGTTGGAAGCAAAAGAGTTGGAGTGTCATGCTTGTGTGTTCTGATCCAAGGATTGTAAATTTGTAACTGTTTGCTTAGAAGCTCTAGAGATTATTCTGAAGGTTGGGGAAGCAGAGAAGGAACAGGGCAATATCGGGGATAATGTCTATGCCTAGATGAGACATATTGCCAGTTCAATGTCGGATATGCATTTTTTGATTTTCCATATTTTCTGGTTGTGAATCCAAAGCTTGTGTTGATAGGATTAGAAATGGAATCATTTACTTGCCCGTTCAGTGAGGAAAATGTAGAGAAAGTTAAACCGGCAAAAATGGAATCATTTACTTGCCCATTCAGGGGAAGACCTAGTCACTTGTTTTTCACTAGGTTGCACGGTTTGGGCACAAATGTTTTCAGATCTAACAGTGCCCAAGACCTCATTGTTTAAAGCTAAACTTGCAAAAAGGAGTGGATCGACAGTCTCACATCATTTGTTTTATGTTAATTTAGATGAACACGTATACAGAAAGAAGTAGAAGAAGAAAAATCCACCCATATTGGCACAAGTATATATGCTGATTCTGTTCCTTTTACCTATGACAATAACTTATTGTATCTGTGAATTTTGACAGGAAACCTTATGTCCTTGCATGTGAACCGAAGTACAGCTCTGTCGTGGTGAGTTTAAGAACATTTATCTTGCATTATTTGGCTGGTCTAATGGCATTGTGCTAAGCAGCAACCCAAACAAATGAGAAAGTGCAATTGCTCATTATGATCTAATTGCAGGTCATGGTTGTGCTCATTATTCTGGCAATAATTTTCTCTCAACCCTCTGCAAGCAATAACTAATGTGAGTTCTATTAGCATAATATGCTTGACCTATGATTGATCCAAACTTCTCTTATCATTGTCCAACCACTTTTATTCCTTGTTTTTTCAGATGGGCTCCGTGGGAACACCAGCAAATCATAGAGATTTTTTTGATGCAGATGCATATATTTATTTATGCTTTTATATACGTTTTGCAATTTGTCCTTCTCCCTCAAATAAAGGGAAATAAGTACAACATCTCACTTTTCTTAAAATTCATTTCAGCCCCAACTTACTAATTCCACATTCTGTCGTTCCTTACTCCTGGAAAATCCATCTTTGAGCTGATACGTTTGAATAACTCACAATATAGAAT
The DNA here is from genome assembly GCA_028830015.1 of Eucalyptus grandis x Eucalyptus urophylla. NCBI lineage: Eukaryota > Viridiplantae > Streptophyta > Magnoliopsida > Myrtales > Myrtaceae > Eucalyptus > Eucalyptus grandis x Eucalyptus urophylla. The sequence continues at coordinate 20,370,719 of CM054204.1, forward strand.
GGATTAGGATCATTAGCATTTGCACTTGCAACTCCAGTTTTGCATTAGTTGTTTGTACATCTACTTCCAGACCTTAGTAAACTCTTGAAACTACGTGCATTAATATCATATCATGCCAAATTGCTGAGAGTTTGAGGAAAAAACAATAGGATTGAAAGATAGAGAAAGAAAAGGAAACTAAGCAGTTCCCATATCCAATTACGTGCTGAATTGCTCTATTTGTCATTAAAGGAGCTAACTTCTTCACAGATTGAGCTCCTAACAGATTTGCGCTTGTTTGCACAATGCAGGCCGGACAAGATCTCAAATTCATAAGTTTGTTAATGATCGGATGCTTTTCAGTGGGTGCTTTGTTGCTCTTGGTAGGGGTCTAGAGCTTACATTCCTACCATCAAATTGCATGATGTCTCCAAAGTTTTTGGTTATCTGATTGCCCTAACATTTCTCGTTATCCTTTCTTGTGGCTATTGAGCAGTAAAGGGTATGGATTGCCAGGTTGCTGGTGCGCACTTGTTGGATTTCAATGGGTATGGCTAAATTCTTTCTCGTTGGCTTCTTTTTCCAGCATTAGTCACTTGCTAGGAGGCTGAATTTTTATTGTGGAACGTGTCCTTATTGGGACTTGGCTTATTCATGTGATGATGTCAGGCTCAGTTTTTCCCCGCTGTCCAAGCATGCTGTCTCCAGATGGCATACTTCATGAAAATGATTTAAGCAAATAAAAGCCAATCGACCTGAGAGCTACATAGCTCAGATCTGTGTCTAATTTGTCTCGTCAACAAATTAGCAATCATGAAGCTGGAATGAGTCATCGAAAATGAGCTAATGAAACTTCTGGGGAAGAGAATTATGTACATAGATGAGAATAGCCGTGAATCTATACATGTCATGCTAGACAAAGTGTTAAAAGGCCTGATCTATTGCTGCTTGATTGTTTCTGAATTCTGATGTTGCAGTGTAGAAGAAAGGGGCAAATAATTGGAATGGCCGTGGCTCTGTGACTTTGTCCGGCATCCTTATAGCCAAAAAGCATGGGTCCGCTGGAACTTCAAATGCATTGATTGATTCTTTGTTCCATTAGATCATAATTCTTCTTTTTCGGGTCAAGAAAGATAACCGGTCGATGTTGGTATTCTCTTTTATTTAGTTGAATTCCTTGTCAATAATTCATTTTCCTCTGTTGATAGTTTTCTTCGTTTTGTATTCTCTTTGATGAATGACAAGCTTGTTTATTATTATTATGTTCATTTCCCTTTTTTTAAACTAAAAATGAAATTTTAAAAAAAAAAAAAAAAACCTTGCTGAAACCTGGAACCAACCTCGGAACCTGTGACGGGATAGGTTCCAGGTTCTTGGTTCCGACGGGTAGGTTCCAGGTTCCAAAAAATGAGGAACCTGTACTCGAGGGTAGGTTCCAGGTTCCAAGTGGAACCTGTAAGGAACTTGGAACTACTCACCCCTAGTTGTTTCGGCATCGAATATTTGGATGGGTGATTTTAGTTGCAGCTGAATAGTATTCACACCCAAGACCAACTGAATGAGGCCCTGATACCATTGTTAGCTTCTAGTGTTAATGTGCTTGTGGGGATTTACTCAGCAAAGGAACAAGGAAGGAGATTATCAAAATGTTTTGTACAAGTGACTCATGGAGCTGTGACTCATGGAGCTGTAGTTCATCTGAACATGAATGAACCAGCATAAAGCCTTTTTATAGTCATTCCTAATCGACTCTTGTGCTAAGAATTTTTGTGACAAACAGAGAAATTTGCTTCATATTTCATGTTGGACAGATTTGTAGCCATTACTTCTAATCACCACCAACTTAGCTAGAACCACTTATTTAAACTACTTACAATAAATCTAGAAACTTGTAGAGTCTTGGCTTTTCTGGATTAATTAACCACTAACTTTAAGAAAATTTAATCAAGAAGAAGTGGGTGCAATGGAACAAGATAATTATCATCTGGTAATGATATATAAACTGCCAAATGTCCATCGTTCATAACATTTAGAGAGGGAATTAAGCACGACTGAAAACAGGAGGAAAATCATTTATGACAACAACCAACAGCCAATGAACAGATAATTATCAAGCATCAGCCATTAGGAGAAACGCCCAAAAAATGGCAAAAAGAAATTATTATGCAGAGGCAACGGGAGGGTTCAATAGTAGCTGAGCAGGGTAAATACGGTCTGAATTATGGTGAGTGCGAACAGGAAGAGGGCAGCAATGAGAGACAATATGGTCCAAGGACTCTTGAAGTAGGTGTGATTGAGATTAGCCCTCCATATGTTCCAGCGCAACTGGCAGTGCTCGCTGATCTTCTGTTGCACGTCATCGAATTTTTTGTTAAATGGGAGCGTCACGTCCGTGCACAGAGAGTTGAATAAATCGGCGACTGCCTTGTCGCTTCCGAAATTATTCTGGATGATGCCTTCGGTGTGGAGCAGGGCGACATCCTCCTCATTGTTGATGATTTTGTCCATGAAGGCGACGTAGGATGTGACCTCGTTCCCAGCGTTGATGTGCAAGCGCTCGAACGTCATGACGTTGAGGAACATGGACTCGGTGGTGTCGTCCACCATGAAAAGTGGGAGCTTCAGGACCCCCCCATGAAAGGAGACGTCCTTGAGGCTTCTGGTCTTGCTTTTCTCGAACTTGATCCCGGCCTCGCTGAACTCATTGGCTGACCGGATTATCGGCTCGGCCTCCTCAGAGTGTCCTCGAGGCCGTGGGTCTTCCTCTTTCCGTACGTCCTCTACCTCCTTGGGTCCCATCAGCAGGCCTTGCCTGAAGACGTCCATGACATGCAGGCAACTGTCTAACCCCTTGAACTCTTTTTTTTCATGGGGGAAGCAGAACTTTCCGATGAGCTCGTTGACGTTATCCTGCTTGGTTGGAGTAAAGTCAGTGCATTGAATACGTGTTATGTCGATACTTCCCTCATAAAAAGGGGGAAAAAAAGGAGTCTATTATTGAGGTGATAGATTTAATAATTAAATTGTTAATTCATCTCGAACCATGCATCCTAAACATTTGGAACATTAAATTTAATGGATTTTACGTGAGATCTATCAGAAATAATCAAGATGAATTGTTAGGTGAACATAGTACAGCTGTTTCCACCCGTGTAATAATCTCTCTAATGACTAAGTGAAATCGAAGAAACTAACCTCCTTGCCATCGTTCGCGATGGCAACCAGCTGATACAGCACTAGCAGCGGCAGCTGATTCTCCAGCAGCAGCATGTCCCGTTTTATATACGGGGCTATGTATTGCAGCCTGTGGATGCTGAAGATGGGGTCATCGGGCGCATAGCCATTATTCTTCTCCCCACTTGTCACAGTCCTCATGATCTCGAGCATGAAGCAGCCGTCCGTGATCATCAGCTCCAGGAACTTGCCCCCCGTACCCTCCTTCCACTTCTTCTGGTCCAGCTTGTCGTAGCTGTCCTCGAGCTTATGCACCACCTCCCTCAGGGACTCAAAGAAGCGCTTGAGGGACTTCCCAGACCGATTCACGAAGTGGAGGAGTGCGCGGTGCTTGTGCTCCTCCATTGGACGGAGGTGGTCCTCGTCGTAGTGATAGGGGCCGAAAGAGACAACCTGCGGTTGGTAGGCCTCCCAGTTGAGGCGGGTGATGGAGGGGGGAACCTTGTAGATGGACGGAGACTTCCAGCACTGTTGCTCGTCTCTGGACATGCAGTTGAGGTTCTCGTTGACATGAACGATCCAGTTAGTCTCGTTCGGGTCCAGTGGGGGCGGCGAGGGTAACATGGTTCGGGGAGTTTCAGAGGTTCCGCAAGTTTCTGTTCAGGGTGAGAAAAGAGGAGAATCCGTCGGCAGAGGGAGAGAGAGAGAGAGAGAATGGGAATAGCGAGCGTGAAGTTTGGGGTTGTCCAAGCCCAATGCTGGTCACGTATGTATAAATAGAGTTGTGGCAATGGGTCTTGACCATCTTGCAACTCATATAAAATGAGTTGGATCATGCATGAGTTAATTAAATTTTAATAAAAAAAATTATGAATTTGAATTGTAATGTTTAATTGAATATGGGTTTCAAATGGTCCAGGCTTTTTTTTATCCATATCCAACCCATCTACGCACGGGACTATAATCCACCACAAGGTGGGCCGCAGTCTGACCCTCTCACTCCCAGCAATAAAAGAAAGGGGCCGTCCTTTGGAGAACGTGACAAGTCTGAGTGGGCCCCTCCTCCCACGTGCGAAGAGTCTTCGAATCTCCGGGGACAAAAATTGTTGTTCATTCTTATTTCCCATTAGAAACAACCTCAATATAGATCGTATTTCTTGAATTATCCATACAAAGTTCGCGCTCACAAAACACACAAACAACAACTTAAGGTGAAAATTTTGCTAAAATGGATCTCGGTCGTGTAGGATACGGGTCTCTATGAGTCACTCTATGAATATTACATAGATATGGATCAAAACAAATTGAATTGATCAATTTAAGTCGAACCATTTTCGACCCGATTTACCTATTTGACGAGCCCATGTATTAATCACTTTTTGTCCATGAGGTAAAGAGAAAATATGTTTACGCATGTCCCATGAAAGCCGTATGAAATAAGCATGACATCTTGCGATTGTGTCTGAGCCTTTGAGTTTGATGAATTTCACAAGTATCTGCCTAAATTAAAAGGGTTGTTGAATTGAGTATATGTAGGCCCCGTTTGGTTCGACATTCTAAATGGATTTTGGGACTCTAAAGTCCCTTGATCAAATATAAATAGCGTTTGGTTCTTTTTTGCTCAACTTGGGGGATATATAATTGCATATCTAAAAGGCTTTAAGGACCTAGCCCAAAGCAAGTCTAGAGGTTCTTGAAGAAATTGCATTATCGGAATACAAGTCTTGGCCCTCATTCACTATTCACCTTCTTCATTATTTGCACAGAGAAGCCGATTAGAGGCCTATGACTGCTAGCCAAGGGGGTCATGCGCGCCAGCAACTACAACTTGGGTTGCACGACCTTGGGTATCACTTGGGTCGCGTGACCTAGGCGATTGTTGGCTTGAGTCGCGCGACCTAGGTAGTGGTTATCAAGTGGTTATGACCTAAGTAACACTGACACCGATATGCAACATGATATGACATGACACGTTGACATGTCGTTTATCAGAAAACAGAAAATTATGACACATCGGGATACGTTGTATATTAAATGTACATTTTTATATATACATAATAAATTATTATTTTTGTGATTATTTTAATCAAATTTGCTTGATTCAAATTCACAAATGAATAAATAATTATAATAATTCTATAATGAATTTACACTAAAAATATTAATCCACCATTTTTTATTATCATTCATTGTTTCAATTTAATAAATTCAACTCCATTCCAATAACCATAAAACTTAGAGGAAAAAAGAAAAGTAATCCATATTATGTACTCGCGTGCTAGATGTGTCGGAAGAGAAGAGAGAAAAAAAAACTTAAGGTGAATTGTGTATTGGGAGAAGTGAGAGTCATAAGAAAAGAAAAGACTAAGTTTTTCTTCTTTCCTCATTTATTATTTTTGTTATTATTTTTATTTTTTCACACACACACGCACACACACACACACACACACACACATATAGTTTTTCTTCTTTCCTCATTTATTATTTTTGTTATTATTTTTATTTTTTCACACACACACACACACACACACATATATATATTTTGACCTTGTGTGTTGAAAACTTGTGTGTTGGAATTTCAACTCTAGTGTCGAAGAGTGTCGAAAAAGTTGACCAGGTATCAGATTTTTTGACACGTATTTGATCGAGTGTCATAGAGAATTTAAAAGTGTTGGACATGTGTCGAAGTGTTCAACACGATAGGAAAACTCTTGGAGAGTGTCAGTGCTTCCTAGTTTGTGACCCTCAGGCAATCGTCTTGACCTCAAGCGATGAGGCTTGGGTTGCAGCAACCCAGGCATCGGTTGCCTAGGTTTGCATGACCCAAGTGATGCCACTTGAGGTCACCCAAACTTAGGCAAGGCTATCCGAAGGCCAAATGACCAAATCTGGCCATCGGCGATTGGCCATTAGCTGTTTTAGCCATCGATGGCTGAACTCCACATAAAGAAATTAAAAACTTAAAAAAAAAAATAGGAAAATTCCTTTTTAAAATGTAATTTTTACCGAACAATATTTAAGCCAAAGGTGTTTTCCAATGCACTTTAAAATTACAATTCATCAAATGCTATTTGTATTTCAGAAAACTCCTTTATCTTAAAGGTACACCAAAACCAAACCAACCAGGACCTAATGCTAATTGTGGTATGAACTTCGCATATTTGATATTTGATGTGACACTAGATTTATAATAGTATTTTTTTGTTTTATTTAGTAATAATTCTTACCTTGTATGTTTGGGATATGCTAGATTTCTTATTTGATGTCTCATTTTTAGTACTCGATGCCCTACTTCAATATATACATCACTTGTAGGCAAAAAAAAAAAAAAAAAAAAAACTTCACAATGAGTAATGTTCTGGTAATATTTATGCACGATTAGCTCATGACAATCATATAACTTCTCATAAATGAACTTTAGATGGTACAAAAGATAGGTTGTAATCATCTTGTGTGAAATTCAAGAATGTCCATTGGTTTCTAATGGAAAAAAGTTAGTTTACACAAAGAGATATATTTGAATTCAAATCAAAGTCAAATCATAGAGGCAGAGTCAAATTTTGAAGTTAAAACTAAGTATTAAGGTTGATTTTATTTTTTTTATTTTTTTATTTAGATCATTTAAGCGTAATTGACTGCATGCATTTATTTTTACCGAATAAGAGTTCTTTCAAAAGATATCTCGAGTTTGAGCCCTTGTACAAGACCGAACCAAAATTGGATGGGGGGAGCCAAATTCTTGATTGAATACCTATTGGAGTCATTCCATAGGAGTCAACCGAAATAGGATTGTTACTTTACTTTATCTAATTTCTCTGGATCCAAGATTGATTAATCAAGAGATTAACTCCTCTAAAGACCATACAAGTGACGCTACTATTGATTGGCCGTATAAAGAGAAGGATTATATTTTTTCTTGATTTTAAGCCGCATAAATGAAATAGAAAACAATGACAACAGTAGAAATCTTCCTTTTTAAGTATTGGAAACACTCAAGCTTATGAGCAATTATTACTCTATAATTCTTAGATTAATCAATTGAATTTTCCCTGCTGGCTTTTCTTGTGGTATGGGTATCGATACTTAGTTTGAATCATATAAATATCCGGTGTTATCTATTGTTCCTTTTATATTTCATTGGTGAGTTTTTGCAATTATTTTATAAGAAGCTCCAATCAAGGAGTACTTGGATCTGTTGTAATTGCTATAATTAATAGAGAGAGATTGGAAGAGTGTTTGGTGTTGTCCAAGTGAGGAGTGTGTCACTTTCTATGCCCTAGGTAAAGACAAAAAGTGTTCAGGTAATGTTCCATGAATAATGTGGGAATGAAATTGCATGCACGACATTCACATAATCTTATGGCCACGTATGAGCCTCAAGATTTAATGAATCTCCCGAGTGTCTTTTTCTTTTTTCTTTTTTGGTCAAGAATCTCTCGAGTGTCTACTTCCACTAAAATGCTCATATTGCATTGAGTGGATGTAACGTGATTTGGGTAGACATCTAAGAAGCACCGATACTCTCTGGGAGCCTTTATATCATGTAGGATACTTTGATATATGTCCGATACTCAGTCAACGGGTATAAATAAATTCGACACCTAGTCAACTCTTCCATCGAACGAATCTAGAATTTCAACATGTGAGTTCAAAATTCCAACACATGATTCCAACATGCATGAGGTCAATTTTTAAAATTGTCAATAAATGAGGGGTCAAAATGTAAATATACAAAAAAAAATCAATAGTGAAAGAAGAAAAACCTAATCTTCTGTTTTCTTCTAACTCTCACTTTCCATGACACATAATTCATCCCCAAGTTCCCTTTTTTTAGATACGATTTGACATTTAACTCTAAAATGTGGATTACTTATATTTCCTCATCATTAGAATGGAGTTAAATTTGTCAAATTGAAACAATGAATGACATTAACAAATGGTGGATTAATGTTTTTAGCGTAAATTTATTCTACGCTCTTTTTTATTATTTATTTATTTGTGAATTTGAAATTAATTTGGGGCTAATTCCTTAAAAAAAACCCCAAACTTTAGGTCTATTCTCAAATCTGCCATAAACTTTTTTTATGTCTTAGAAAAAATCTCAAACTTTAGGTTTAGTCACAAATTTATCCTCAACTTTTTTTGTGTCTTAGAGAAAATCCTAAATTTTAGGTCTAGTCTCAATTCTACCACGAACGTTTTTTGTCTCAGAAAAAACCCCAAACCCAAACCTCCAAACTTTAAGTCTAATCCCAAATCTATCTTAATTGTTTTTGTCGAAAAGAAAATCATTAATTTTTACTCCAGTTCTAAATCTGCCCCTGTTAGACCTCTATCCAAAAGTCGTGGTTAGTCCTCCTTAGTTTTTATATCCTAAAACTATTTTATTTTGAAGATAATTTTTCATGTCGCCTTGCCGATGTGGACTAGACCTAATTTGATTAAAATAATCATAAAAATGATAATTTATCATGTATATATAAAGATATGCATTTAATGTACAATGTATCCCAACGTGTCAAAGTTCTCTATTTTTTTAGAAATGACATATCGACATTTTGTGTTGTGCCCCATGTCTCGTGTCGGTGTCGGTGTCAGTGTCGGTGTTAGTGCTACTTAGATAGCCACTTCACTTATTTGACGTGCCATTAAATTTATAATTTTTTTACCTTTGGGATTAGATAATTCTTACTTGGGGTCTCCTTTTTAATACTCAATGCTCCTCTTCCATATGTGTGTGTCACAAAGAGTGACTTATATGCAAAAAAAAAAAAAAAAATTGTTTCACAAAGAGTGACTTTCCGATAATATACATGCTCTATTAGCTCATGGCAAATATATAACTTCTCATAAATTAACTTCAAGTCGCATGCAAGTCTAGTTGTAATTATCTTGTGTCAAATTCAAAAATTTCCATTGGCTTCATATGGACTACAACTAATTGTAGCAAAAAGATATATTAAACCTCAGATTGAAGTCACATCAATATTGCAAAGTCAATTTTATAAGTTAAACTGAGTATTGCTGCAGCAAGGAAAGAAATCACCATCCAATGAAGAAATCAAAGGCGCATCACAACCTCCTTTTTAATTCCACAACCATCTCAAATGCCTAAGAATTGTTAGATTTTTCTCACCAATTCATAACAAGAACAAGCAAAACTCCAATAGGAAAAAACTCAAGATGATGCCTCCCCTAACTCCACAAGGGAAAAAAAAAAAAAACAAATCCAATTCACAATCGGGTAAGGCCAACATGAGGTTGCAGTGTTTGGCGTTGGGGACTTCATGGGCATGGCTATTGACAGTGGCAGTGGCCAAAAGGAAGAAATGAAGAAGAAGAAGAGAAATGCAAGGCGAAGAAGAGAGAGACAAGACTTTGAAAGTGGACCACCGTCAAGGCACATGGTGATCAATTAGGGGGATGGAGAGTGACTCACATAAAGATTCAACACCACCTAATATTTTCTCATATTAGATAAAAGATTCATGTCATTTTAAAAGGACTCCACAAGCTTGTCTAAATCCGCTCTTAATTAGCTTAACCACCCTAGCTAGCTTTTATTAAATCTTAAATTGGATTGGGTCACCTTTTGCTCTGTTACTAGGTTTTTTTTCTTTGACCTATTATCTACTTAACGAGAGTGAAGCGGTTCTAGTCCAAAATCTAAATTTAATATGACATATTCGAAAATAACAAAGTTCAATAACTTTTTAATTTTTTCTCAAAACTACTTTTCCTTCATTTTCTTTTCCTCTTTTAATTTTCCCCTTTCCTTTCAACATCTCTCTCCCTCCCTCCCTCCCTCCCTCCCCTCCACTATACTTGTTTATGTTCTTTACCCTCACTTTTTATTCCCATATATAAAAAGGTCAAAAGAAAGTGTGGACTCAAAAGATGACATCGAAGTCGTGCACAATTCAAGTACACTAGAATAACAGCATTGAACTAGACTTGGAATGATATGTCTATCATTCATATTTTACATTACAATAGCCTCTAATCATCATATTAATGAAATAGAGCTTATGCAACTTTCATTGAAATGAGAAAAATCAACTTTTGAAGTTCCCTATTTATAAACAAAATTTTCACATATCAAACATCATAAATTCCCTTAATTTCATTCAAAAAGATACTATTTCACAAGTGATAGTTAGATTGGATCAATAGAAACATCACAATTGCCCCTGTGAGAAGACTCTGGTGTGTCTCACCATATGAGCGGCATATCAATTGCAATCATACGAGAGATGCCGCCCCCTTTTATAGTTGGCAAATTACGAAGTCCTTAATTCCAACCACAGAAAATTGACTTGTGGATCATTTCAATACCGAGCGGGTGATGAACCCTCGTCTACTATTTGTTATCATATATCGTGCTTCTATTTTCTTGGGGCATATGATAGCTGGATTATATTCCCAACAATGAAATCTAAGGACAATTTTGGGTTTATAGAAGATGATGATCCTACAATTTTTTAACGATGTTCCCCACAAGTGTTGAAAATCAGATGTGTCATCACATTTGTGATGAAAGTTTTTTTTAAAATTTATAACACTCAAGTGATTGATTGAAAGTTATAACACTCAAGTAAATGTTATTTAAAAGTCATGGCACTCAAGTGATTAGAAAAACAAATTATGGTACTCAAGTGATTGATATATGAAAATTCTGACACTTGTCAAATCCTTATCCTAAAAAAGAAAAATCAAGTTGCAGTCGATAAGACTTGGGTACATATGTCGGCCTAGCAATCTCATAATAAGAGAGTTACATGTGCTGGCCTAGCAATTAGTTAAATCCTTGGGAATTACTTTGGTTGAGTCGCGATTGAGAGATTTCACAATTAGACGGGCCAAAGAATTTCAAAAGAGAGAAAATATTTTATTCATACGGCATTTCTCTTGGCATTCTAGCACTGCTATGATTGTTAAACACTTAAAAAGTAGACACAAAAATCTCATAGAAGATGTTGACATATTCCGAAGGCGACTAATTCAAACCTCTCAAATAAATGTGGGAAGAGTGTTTGGGGGTGCCCAAGTGAGGAGTGGGTCACTTTTGTTGCACGTAGTTAAGACAAAACGTGTTTTGGTAAAGTCCTATGAAAAATGTGGGAATTGAATTGCATGCATGCCAGCCATCCGCATAATCTTACGACTGTATACATGCCTTGGCATATAATGAATAGTCTCCCGAGTGGCATGTGATATGATCTGGGTGCAAACTTCACATGTTTGGCGTCACATTAGATTTATAATTTGTATCTTTGGGATGATCTAAATTTCTCACTTGGGATCTCCATTTTAGCACTCAGTTGTCTTCCTCTGTGCATACATCTCATGTAGTGAAAAAAGAACAATAATTCACAAAGAGATTTTCCATTAATATATATATATATGGTCAGTTACCTCATGGCAATCATAAATTCTCATAAATCAATTTCAAGTGGCGTATAATCATCTTGTGTCAAATTCAAAACTTTTGTTGGCTTCATATGGAAAAAAATTGATTCTAGCAAAAAGAAAAATTAAATCTCAAATCAAAGTCAAACTAGTATTGCTAAGTTAATTTTATAAGTTAAGCTAAATATTTGCGCTACTGATAAGGGATTCGCCATCTAATGAAGAAATCAAATTGCACATCAAAATCTCCCTTTTTAATTCCACAACCATCAAAATGCTTAAGAAAAGTCAGATTCATAATAATAAGACTTGGGAGAGGCCGTTAGGCAATGTAAAAGCCATCTCATAAGAGAGTTACGTATGTCGGCCTAGTAATTAGTTAAATCCCTTGGGAATTACTTTTAATTAAAAAAAACCTCCCTTTTTAATTCCATAACCATCAAAATGCTTAAGAAAAGTCAGATTTTTCTGACGAATTCAGAACCATAACAAGCAAAACTCCAATTGGAAGAAACTCAAGATGACCATCCCATAACTCCACAAATGAAAAAAAAAAAAAAACAAAACAAAAACAAAACGAAACGAAACAAATCCAATTCACAATTGGGCAAGGCCAACATGAGGTCGCAGTAGTTGGTGGTAGGGGCTCCATGGGCATGGCTATTGATAATGGCAACATTTTCATTGAAATGAGAAAAACCAACTTTTAAAGTGTTCCTATTTATGATTAAAATTTTCACATATCAAACATTATAAATGCCCTTAGTTTCATTCAACAAAATATTATTTCGCAAGCAATAGTTAGATTGGATCGGCGGAAACATCATAATCGCTCCTGTAGGAAGGCTCCGATGTGTCTCACCATGTGAGGGACAGTTCAATAGCAATCATACAGGAGACGTCGCCCCCTTCTATAGCTGGCAAATTACGAAGTCCTTAATTCCAACCACTAAAAATTGACTTCTTGGTCATTTCACTAACGAGTGCATAGTGAACCCTTTGTCTACTAATTGTTGTCATATATCATGCTTCCATTTTAATGGGGCATATGGTAGCTAGATCATGTTCCCAATAATGAAATTCCGATGTGGCATCACACTTGTGATGAGAGTTTTTTAAAAATTTATAACGTTGAAGTGATCGATTAAAAGTTAAAACACTCAAGTTAACATTATCTAAAAGTCATGGTACTCAAGTGATTGGAAAAACAATTATAGTACTCAAGTGATTGTTGTACAAAAATAATGACATGCATCGAATCCTTATCCCAAAAATGAAAAATCAAGCAGTAATTAGTAAGACTTGAGAGAGGCCGTTACACTGTGTAAGAGACATCTCATAAGAGAATTACACATGCCCGCCTAGCAATTAGTTAAATTTCTTGGGATTTACTTTGGGCGAGTCGCGATAGAGAGTCTTCACAATTTCAAATGGGCCAAGGAATGTCAAAAGAGATAAAATATTTTATTCATACAACGCTTCTCTCGACATTCCGACACTGCTATGATTAATAAACACTTATACAGTATACTCAAGAATCTCATTAAAGTTGTTGGCATATTCTGAAAGCGACTAATTTAAACAAATCGAATTAATGTGGGAAAATTGTTAGGGGGTGCCCAAATGAGGAGTGGGTCACTGTTTTTTGCACCAAGTAAAGACAAAAAGTGTTTAGGTAATGTCCTAAAAAAACATGAGAATCGAATTGCATGCACCCATCCACAAATTCTTACGACCGTGTACGTGCCTTTGGATATAACAAATCATCTCCCGAGTGGCTCCCTAAGCTAAATGCTTGTATTGAATTCAGTGCATGGTGTGATTTGGATGCGAACTTCACATATTTGGCATCACATTAGATTTATAATTTGTACTTTTTGGATGATCTAAATTTCTTGCTTGGGATCTCTATTTTAGTACTCATTGCCCTTCCTCCGTGTATACATCTCATGTAGCGAAAAAGAGAACAATAATTAACAAAGAGATTTTCCTTTAATATATATGGTCAATTAGTTCATGGCAGTAATAAATTCTTATAAATCAATTTTAGTTGGTGAATAAGACAAGTTGTAATCATCTTGTGTCAAGTTCAAAACTTTTACTCGCTTCATATGGAGAAAAATTGACTTAAGCAAAAAGATAAATGAAATCTCAAATCAAAGACAAACTAGCATTGTAAAGTCAATTTTATAGTGTTAAACTAAATATTTGTGCTGCTAGGAAGGGAATCATCATCCAATGAAGAAATCCAAATGCACATCTAAACCTCCCTTTTTAATTCCACAACCATCTAATATGCCTAAGAAAAGTTAGATTTTTGTCACCAATTCAGAACCATGACAAGCAAAACTCCAATAAGAAACTCAAGATGACCCCTCCCATAACTCCATAAATGAAAAGAGAAAACAAATCCAATTCACGATTGGTCAAGGCCAACATGAGGTCGCAATGGTTGGTGGTAGGGGCTTCATGGGCATGGCTATCAACGGTGGCAATGGCTAAAAGGAATAAAGGAAGAAGAAGAAGACTAGAAATGCAAGGCATACCAAAGACACGACATGGAAAGTGGACCACTATCTAGGCACGCAACAATCAATGAATGGAATAGATCATGACTGACGTTAAGATTAAACATAATCTAATTTTCTCTCATGTTAGATAAAGGATTCATGTCATTTTGAAAGAACTCGACAAACCTATCTAGATATGCTCTTAATTACCTCAACCACCCTAACTACTTTTATTAAATCTCAAATTGGGTAGAGTCACCTTTTGCTTCATTACCAAAATTTTCACTTCGACATGTTATCTAAATTTTGAAATTAATTAGACATATTGAAGATAATGAAGTGTGACAACTTTAACTTTTTTTTTTTTTAAAACAACTTTTCCTCCATTTTCTTTTCTTCTTTTAATTTTCTGTTTTCTTTCAACAACTCTCTCTCTCTCTCTCTCTCTCTACATTACTTCTTTATGTTATTTCCCCTAACTTTTTATTCCCATATATAAAAAGGTAAAAAAAAAAAAAAACAAGGTACAGACTCAAAAGATCACATCAAAATTATGCACGATTTGAAGTATATTAGAATATCTAAATTCGACTTAGAATGATATGTCTCTCATTCATATTTACATCACAATGGCATCTATTTATTATATCAACAAAATAGAGATTATGCAACACTTTCATTAAAATGAGAAAAATCAACTTTTACAGTGTCATTATTTACGAACAAAATTTTGACATATCAAACATTATAAATCCCCTTAATATCATTGAAAAAGATATTATTTCACAAGCGATAGTTAGATTGGATCAGCCAAAACATCAGAATTGCTCCTGTAGGAAGGCTCTGGTGTGTCTCACCAATATGAGGGCCAGTTCATTCGCAATCATACGAGAGATGCCACCCCCATCTATAGCTAGCAGATTACAAAGTCCTCAATTCCAACTGCTGAAAATTGACTTGTGGTTCATTTCAATATCGAGCGGGTAATGAGCCCATGTCTACTGATTGTTGTCATATATCACACTTCCATTTTCTTGGGACATATGGTAGCTGGATTATGTTCCCAATAATGAAATTGGAGGACAATTATGGTTTTAGAGAAGATGATAATCCCATATTTTTTTAAAGACATTCCCACGAATCTGATGTGGCATCACACTTGTGTTGAGAGTTTTTTTTTTAAATTTATGACACTCAAGTAATCAATTGAAAGTTACAACACTGAAGTGAATGTTATCTAAAAGTCATGGCACTCAAGTGATTGGAAAACCTAGTTATGGTACTCAAGTGATTGTTGTGCAAAAATTATGACACTTATTGAATCTTTATCCTAAAAATAAGAAATCAAGTTGCAGTATGTAAGACTTGGGAGAGGCTGTTACACAGTGTAAGAGCCATATCATAAAAGAGTTATACGTGCTTGCCTAGCAATTAGTTAAATCCCTAAGGATTTACTTCGGGCGAGTCGCGATAGAGAGTTTTCACAATTTCAGAGAGGCCAAAAAATTTCAAAAGAGATAAAATATTTTATGCATACAGCGCTTCTCTCAGCATTCCCACACTACTATGATTAATAAACACTTAAACAGTATACTCAAGAATCTCATAAAAGTTGTTGGCATATTACGAAAGTGACTAATTCAAACAAATCAAATTAATGTGGGAGAAGTGTTTGGGGTGGCCCAAATGAGGAGTGGGTCATTGCTTTTTGCACCAAGTAAAGATAAAAAGTGTTTAGGTAATGTCCTACAAAAAAAACGGGAGAATCGACTCGCATACATGCCATCTGCATAATCTTACAACCGTGTACGTGCCTAAGGATATAATGAATCATCTCCCAAGTGGCTGCTAAGTTAAACGCTCGTATTGAATTCAGTGCATGTGATGTGATTTGGTTGTGGACATCACATGTTTGGCATCACATTGGATTTATAATTTGTACCTTTGGGATGATCTAAATTTCTTACTTTGGATCTCCATTTTAGTACTCAGTGCCCTTCATCCATGTATACATCTCATGTAGCGAAAAAGAGATCACTAATTCACAAAGAGATTTTCCTTCAATTTATATGGTCGGTTAGCTCATGGCAATCATTGATTCTCATAAATCAATTTCATGTGGTGAGTAAGACAACTTATAATCATCTTGTGCCAAGTTCAAAACTTTTACTTGCTTCATATGGAGAAAAATTGATTTTAGCAAAAAGATAAATTAAATCTCAAATCAATGTCAAACTAGCATTGCAAAGTTGATTTTATAAGTTAAACTAAATATTTGTGCTACTAGGAAGGGAATTACCATCCAATGAAGAAATCCAAATGAGCATCAAAACCTCCCTTTTTAATTCCACAACCATCTAAAATGCCTAAGAAAAGTCAGATTTTTCTCACCAATTTAGAATCATGACAAGCAAAACTCTAATTGGAACGAACTCAAGATAACCCCTCCCAGTATCCGCAAATGAAAAGAGAAAACAAATCCAATTCATGATCGGCCAAGGCCAACACGAGGGTTTGGTGGTGGGGGCTCCGTGGGCATGGCTATCGGCAATGACAATGGCTAAAAGGAAGGAAGAAGAAGAAGACGAGAAATGCAAAACATAGAAGAGAGAGACAAGAGATGGGAAGTAGGCCACCATCCAGGCATGTGACAATCACAATCAATGAATGGAGTAGATCGTGATTGACGTGAAGATTCAATGCCATCTAATTTTCTCTCGGACTAGATAAAGGATTCATGTCATTTTGAAAGAACTCAACAAACCTATCTAAATATGCTCTTAATTACCTCAACCACCCAAACTACCTTTTATTAAATCTCAAATTTGGTTGAGTCACCCTTCGCTTCATTACCGGATTCTCTTCGACATGTTATCTAAACTTCGAAATTAATTTTACATATTCGAAGATAACAAAGTATAACAACTTTTAAATTTTTCTCAAATCAACTTTTCCTCCATTTTATTTTATTCTTTTAATTTTTCCTTCTCTTTCAACAACTCTCTCTCTCTCTCTCTCTCTGCAATACTTCTTTATGTTCTTTCCCCTAACTTTTATTCCCATATATTAAAAGGTAAAAGGAAGTGCTGACTCAAAAGATTAGATCTATCTAAATATGCTCTTAATTACCTCAACCACCTTAACTACCTTTTATTAAATCTCAAATTGGGTTGAGTCACCTTTTGCTTCATTACAAGATTCTCTTCAATTGCTATCTAAAATTCAAAATTAATTAGACATATTTGAGGATAACGGGGAAAATCTCAAATAAGGACCTAAAGTGTCCTCATTTTCTTAAAAGAGGACCTAAAGTGGAGTATGTCTCAAATAAGGACACAAAGTAGTTATTTAATATCAAAGAAGGAATTGACTTGTCAACTGGTGAACAGATGCATCTCTGATACTTATTCCGGTGACCAAGTCAAGGGTATTTTCGTCCCAAAAAATTTATTTTTTCATTTTCCTTTTCCCCTGTTCATCTTCTTCCTCATCTCACCCATGCTTGTCCCTATTCACCATCTTCTTCATCATTGCAAGCGACGACATGGGTGTAACAATGTCTTCTTACATTCAGCAATGAACATGAAGATCAGAGCTCAAGCAAGCGAAAAAGCCTAAGCACAAGCCGACATAAGCTCTGATTAAGCTCACCATCACTTCAGATTGCTCACCTTGAGAAAGCAATCGAAGAAGACAACTTTGCAATCTTGCCGTCAGCGAGTGCGCCAACGCCCGCCTCGCTACAGAGCTCCACAACCGAGTCCACCGCTCTCAAATGAGTCTTGACGCAACAATTGAATGGCCAAATGCAGACCTTGGTGTTGCTCCCAAGACACTCCAACAGTGGCAATGCATCTTGCTTGATGACGCTCGTTGTCCCTTCATCCTCGTTCGGATCGGCCTCCGACGCTGATAAAGGTCGACGAGCGTCATCAAGTCGTCCACTAGTAAGGGCCAGCAAGGCCACCCTCGCCAGATCCGGCAAGAGTCGGCCTACAAGACCTCGCTTGCAGCCATCAAGGCCTCAATGGCCCTTGCCCATTGTCGGTGATGGGTGTTGAGCCCTCGCTGGCCACATGCAAGGCCAACCCTTGCCGACCCTTCCGCAATTTCTATGTTCTTGATCTAGGCAATGCATATTGACGAAGAAGATGATGAATAGGGACAAGCATGGATGGGATAAGGAAGAAGATGAACAGGGGAAAAGGAAAACGTAGAAAGTATTTTTTTGGACGAAAATACCCCTGATTGAGTCATCGAAATACGCATCGAAGATGCATCTATTCACCGGCTAGTGAGTCAGATTCCTTCTTTGAGACTAAATGGTTAATTTGGATCCTTATTTGAGACATACTCCACTACAGGTCCTCTTTTGAGAAAAGGTAGGCACTTTAGTTCCATATTTGAGATTTTCCCAGGATAACAAAGGACAACGACTTTTAAATTTTTTGCAAAACAACTTTCCTCTATTTTCTTTTCTTCTTTTAATTTTTCCTTTTCTTTCAACAGCTCTCTCTCTCTCTCTCTCTCTCTCTCTCTCTCTCTCTATGCAATACTTCTTTATGTTTTTCCCCTAAATTTTTATTCTTATATATAAAAAGGTAAAACAAAGTGCATACTCAAAAGATCACATCGAAGTCGTGCCCCTAAATTTTTATTCTTATGTATAAAAGGTTAAACAAAGTACAGACTCAAAAGATCACATCAAAATCGTGCACGATTCGGAGTATGATAGAACATCTTAATTCAACTTAAAATGATATGTCTCTTATTCATAAATTACATTACAATGGCCTCTATTTATTATATCAATTAAATAGAGCTTAGGAAACACTTTCATTGAAATGAGAAAAATCAACTTTTAAAGTGTCCATATTTATGAACAAAATTTTCACATATCAAACTTTATAAATTCTTTTAATTTTATTTGATAATATATTAATTTCGCAAGCGATAGTTAGATTGGATGAGCAAAAACATCATCATCGCTCTTGTAGGAAAGCTCTAGTGTGTCTCACCATATGAGGGGCAGTTCATTCACAATCATACGAGAGACACCGTCCCCTTCTATATCTGGCAGATTACGAAGTCCTTAATTCCAACCGCTCAAAATTGACTTGCCTGTCATTTTAATATCGAGCGCGTGGTGAGCCCTTGTCTACTAATTGTTGCACATACATGCTTCCATTTTCTTGGGGCATATGACAGCTGGATTACGTTGCCAATAATGAAATATGAGGAAAATTTAGGGTTTAGAGAAGATGATCATCACATAATTTTTTAAAGACGTTCCCCTGTGGCATCACACTTACGGTGAAAGTTTTTAAAAATTTATAACACTCAAGTGATCGACGTAAAGTGATAATACTAAAGTTTATATTATTTAAAAGTCATGGCACTGAAGTGATTGTCAAAACAAGTTATGGTACTCAAGTGATTGTTGTATGAAAATTCTAACATGCGTCAAATCCTCATCCCAAAAATGAGAAATCAAGTTGCATTTGCTAAGACTTGGGAAAGTCCGTTATGCAGTGTAAGAGCCATCTCATAACAGAGTTATACACGCCCACCTAACAATTAGTTAAATCCCTTGGGATTCATTTGGGGCGAGTCACAATAGAGAGTTTTCACAGTTTCAGACGGGCTAAAGAATTTCAAAAGAGATAAAATATTTTATTCATGCAGTGTTTCTCTTCGCATCCTAGCATTGCTATGATTAATAAACACTTAAAAAGTAAACACAAAAATCTCATAAAAGATGTTGACATATTCCAAAAGCAACTAATTCAAACCAATCAAATTAATGTTGGAAGAGTGTTTGGGGGTGCCCAACTGAGGAATTGCTCACTTTTTTTCCACTAGGTATGTCAAAATTGTGTAGATAATGTCCTATGAAAAACGTGGGAATTGAATTACATGCATGCCATCCGCATAATCTCACGACCATATACGTGCCTTGAGATATAGCGAATCCTCTCTCAAGTGGCTCCCTAAGCTAAATGCTCGTATTGAATTCAGTGCATGTGATGTGATTTGAGTGCGGACTTCACATGTTTGGCATCACATTGGATTTATAATTTGTGCCTTTGGGATGATCTAAATTACTTACTTGAGATCTCCATTTTAGTACTCAATGTCCTTCATCCGTGTATACATCTTATGTAGCGAAAAAGAGAACATTAATTCACAAAGAGATTTTCCTTCAATTTATATGGTCAGTTAGCTCATGGCAATCATAGATTCTCATAAATCAATTTCAAGTGATGAGTAGGACAACTTATAATCATCGTGTGTCAAGTTGAAAACTTTTACTTGCTTCGTATTGAGAAAAAATGATTTTCACAAAAAGATAAATTAAATCTCAAATCAATGTCAAATTAGCATTGCAAAGTCCATTTTATAAGTTAAATTAAATATTGGTGCTGCTGCGAAGGGAATCGCCATCCAATGAAGAAATCCAAATGCCCATCAAAATCTCTCTTTTTAATTCCACAACCATTAAAATGCCTAAGAAAAGTCAGATTTTTCTCACCAATTTTCAGAACCATGACAAGCAAAACTCCAATAAGAAGGAACTCAAGATGACCACTCCCGGTACTCCGCAAATGAAAAGAGAAAACAAATCCAATTTATGATTGAGCAAGGCCAACACGAGGTCGCAGTGTTTGGTGTGGGGGGGGGGGGGGGGGGGGGGGTTGCATGGGTATTGACAATGACAATGACTAAAAAGAAGGAAGGAAGAAGAAGACGAGAAATGCAAAGCATAGAAGAGAGAGACCAGAGATGGGAAGTGGGCCACCATCCAAGCACGTGACAATTAATGAATTGCGTAGATCGTGACTGACGTGAAGATTCAACGCCATCTAATTTTCTCTCGGACTAGATAAAGGATCCATGTCATTTTGAAAGAACTCAAAAACCTGTCTAAATATGCTCTTAATTACCTCAACCACCCTAACTACCTTTTGTTAAATCTCAAATTGGGTTGAGTCACCTTTTGCTTCATCACCAGATTCTCTTCGACATGTTATCTAAATTTCAAACAACTTTTAAATTTTTCTCAAAATAACTTTTCCTCTATTTTATTTTCTTCTGTTAATTTTTCCTTTTCTTTCAACAACTCTCTCTCTCTCTCTCTCTGCAATACTTCTTTATGTTCTTTCCCCTAACTTTTATAACTATATGTAAAACGGTAAAAGAAAGTGCAGACTCAAAAGATCAGACAAATATAAATATGCTCTTAATTGCCTCAACCACCCTAACTACATTTTATTAAATCTCAAATTGAGTCACCTTTCGCTTCATTACCAGATTCTCTTCGACTTCTATCTAAATTTCGATATTAATTAGACATATTTGAGGATGACGAAGCACAACGACTTTAAATTCTTCTCAAAACAACTTTTCTCCATTTTCTTTTCTTCTTTTAATTTTTCCTTTTCTTTCGACATCTCTCTCTCTCTCTCTCTCTCTGTGCAATACTTCTTTATGTTCATTCCCCTAACTTTTATTCCCATATATAAAAAGGTAAAAGAAAGTGCAGACTCAAAAGATCACATCATCACATCAAAATCGTGCACGATTCGGAGTATGATAGGTTATCTTAATTCGACTTAGAATGATGTATCTCATTCATATTTTACATTACAATGGCCTCTATTTATTATATTAGTGAAATAGAGCTTGTACAACACTTTCATTGAAATGAGAAAAATCAACTTTTAAAGTGTCCCTATTTACGAACAAAATTTTCACATATCGAACTTTATAAATTCTCTTAATTTCATTCGATAATATATTATTTCGCAAGCAATACTTAGATTGGATGCGCAAAAACATCATAATCGCTCCTAGAGGAAAGCTCTAGTGTGTCTCACCATATGAAGGGCAATTCATTCGCGATCATACGGGAGACACCGTCCCCTTCTATATCTGGCTGATTACGAAGTCCTTAATTCGAACCGCTGAAAATTGACTTGCCTGTCATTTCAATATCGAGTGCATGGTGAGCCCTTGTCTACTAATTGTTGCACATATCGTGCTTCCATTTTCTTGGGGCATATGATAGCTGGATTATGTTGCCAATAATGAAATATGAGGACAATTTAGGGTTTAGAGAAGATGATCATCACATAATTTTTTAAAGACGTTCCCCGCAAGTGTTAAAAATCCGACGTGGCATCACACTTACAGTGAAAGTTTTTAAAAATTAATAACACTCAAGTGATCAATGTAAAGTGATAATACTGAAGTTTATATTATTTAAAAGTCATGGCCTGAAGTGATTGTCAAAACAAGTTTTGGTACTTAAGTGATTGTTGTATGAAAATTCTAACATGCGTCAAATCCTCTTCCCAAAAATGATAAATCAAGTTCCAATTGCTAAGACTTGAGAAAGCCCGTTATGCAGTGTAAGAGCCATCTCATAAGAGAGTTATACATGCCCACCTAACAATTAGTTAAATCCCTTGGGATTCATTTGGGGTGAGTCGCGATAGAGAGTTTTCACCATTTCAGACGGGCCAAAGAATTTCAAAAGAGATAAAATATTTTATTCATGCAGTGTTTCTCTTGGCATGCCAGCACATCTATGATTAATAAACACTTAAAAAGAAAACACAAAAATCTCATAAAAGATGTTGACATAAACCAAAAGCAATTAATTCAAACCTATCAAATTAATGTGGGAAGAGTGTTTAGGGGTGCCCAACTAAGGAATTGCTCACATTTTTTCCACTAGGTAAGTCAAAAATTGTTTAGGTAATGTCCTATGAAAAACGTGGGAATTGAATTACATGCATGCCATCCACATAATCTCACGACCATGTACGTGCCTTGGGATATAACGAATCCTCTCTCAAGTGGCTCCCTAAGCTAAATGCCCGTATTGAATTCAGTGCATGTGATGTGATTTGAGAGTGGACTTCACATGTTTGGCACATTGGATTTATAATTCTTGCCTTTGGGATGATCTAAATTACTTGGGATCTCCATTTTAGCACCCAGTGCCCTTCATCTGTGTATACATCTTATAGAGCGAAAAAGAGAACATTAATTCACAAAGAGATTTTCCTTCAATTTATATGGTCAATTAGCTCATGACAATCATAGATTCTCATAAATCAATTTCAGGTGATGAGTAAGACAACTTATAATCATCGTGTGTCAAGTTGAAAACTTTTACTTGCTTCATATTGATAAAAAATGATTTCCGCAAAAAGATAAATTAAATCTCAAATCAATGTCAAACTAGCATTGCAAAGTCCATTTTATAAGTTAAACTGAATATTGGTGCTGCTAGGAAGGGAATCGCCATCCAATGAAGAAATTCAAATGCCCATCAAAATCTCCCGTTTTAATTCCACAACCATCTAAAATGCCTAAGAAAAGTCAGATTTTTCTCACCAATTCATAACCATGACAAGCAAAACTCCAATTGGAAGGAACTCAAGATGACCACTCCCGGTACTCCGCAAATGAAAAGAGAAAACAAATCCAATTCACGATTGAGCAAGGCCAACACGAGGTCGCATTGTTTGGTGGGGGGGTGTTCCATTGGCATGGGTATCGACAATGACAATGGCTAAAAAGAAGGAAGGAAGAAAGAAGAAGAGAAATGCAAGGCATAGAAGAGAGAGACAAGAGATGGGAAGTAGGCCACCATCCTGGCACGTGACGTTCAATGAATCGCGTAGATCATGACTGACGTGAACATTCTATGCCATCTACTTCTCTCTCTCTCTCTCTGCGGCGCAATACTTCTTTATGTTCTTTCTCCTAACTTTTATTCCTATATATAAAAAGGTAAAAGAAAGTGTAGACTCAAAAGATTAAGACGTATCTTAATATGCTCTTAATTGCCTCAACTACGCTAACTACCTTTTATTAAATCTCAAATTCAGTTGAGTCACCTTTCGCTTCATTACCAGATTCTCTTCGACTTCTATCTAAATTTCGATATTTAATTAGACATATTCGAGGATAACGAAGTACGACTTTTAAATTTTCTTTTCTTCTTTTAATTTTTCCTTTTCTTTCAACATCTCTCTCTCTCTTGCACGATTCGGAGTATGATAGAATACTTTAATTCGACTTAGAATGACGTCTCTCATTCATATTTTACATTACAATGGCCTCTATTTATTATATCAGCGAAATAGAGCTTGTGCAACAATTTCATTGAAATGAGAAAAATCAATTTTTAAAGTTTCCCTATTTACGAACAAAATTTTCACATATCAAACTTTATAAATTCTCTTAATTTCATTAAAAAAAAAAGATTTTATTTTGCAAGCGATACTTAGATTGGATGAGCAAAAACATCATAATCGCTCCTGTAGGAAAGCTCTAGTGTGTCTCACCATATGAGGGGCAGTTCATTCGCAATCATACGGGAGACACCGTCCCCTTCTATATCTGGCAGATTACGAAGTCCTTATTTCCAGCCGCTGAAATTGACTTGCCTGTCATTTCAATATCGAGCGCGTGGTGAGCCCTTGTCTACTAATTGTTGCCCATATCATGCTTCCATTTTCTTGGGGCACATGACAGCTAGATTACTTTGCCAATAATGAAATACGAGGACAATTTAGGGTTTAGAGAACATGATCATCACATAATTTTTTAAAGATGTTCCCCCGCAAGTGTTAAAATCCGACGTGGCATCACACTTATGATGAAAGTTTTTAAAAATTTATAACACTCAAGTGATCGACATAAAGTGATAATACCGAAATTTATATTATTAAAAGTCATGGCACTGAAGTGATTGTCAAAACAAGTTAAGGTACTCAAGTGATTGTTGTATGAAAATTACAACACGCATCAAATCCTCATCCCCAAAATGAGAAATCAAGTTGCAATTGCTAAGACTTGGGCAAGCCCGTTATGCAGTGTAAGAGCCATCTCATAAGAGAGTTATACACGCCCACCTAACAATAAGTTAAACCCCTTGGGATCCATTTGGGGCGAGTCACAATGGAGAGTTTTCACAGTTTCAAATGGGCCAAAGAATTTCAAAAGACAAAATATTTTATTCATGGGGTGCTCACTTTTTTGGCACTAGGTAAGTCAAAAATTGTTTATGTAATGTCCTATGAAAAACGTGGGAATCGAATTACATGCATGCCATCTGCATAATCTCACGACCATGTACGTGCCTTGGGATATAACAAATCCTCTCTCAAGTGGCTCCCTAAGCTAAATGCTCGTATTGAATTTAGTGCATGTGATGTGATTTGAGTGCGGACTTCACATGTCTAGCATCACATTAGATTTATCATTTATACATTTTGGAAAATCTAAATTTCTTACTTGGGATCTCCATTTTAGTACATAATACCCTTCCTCCGTGCATACATCTCATGTAGCAAAAAAGAGAATTATAATTTACAGAGAGATTTTCCATCAATATATATGGTCGATTAGCTCATGACAATCATAAGTTCTCATAAATCAATTTTAGGTGGCGAATCAGACAAGTAATAATCATCTTGTTTCAAATTCAAAACTTTACTCACTTCATATGGAGAAAAACTGATTCTAGCTAAAAGACAAATTAAATATCAAATCAAGGTCAAACTAGTATTGCAAATTTCATTTTATAAGTTGAACTAAATATTTGTGCTACTAGGAAGGGAATTGCCATCCAATGAAGAAATCAAAATACACATCAAAACCTCTCTTTTTAATTCTACAATCATCTAAGATGCCCAAGAAAAGTCATATATTTTTCACCGATTTAGAACCGTAACAAGCAAAACCCCTATTGGAAGAAACTCAAGATGATCCCTCCCATAACTCCACAAATGAAAAAGAAAACAACTTCACAATCTGTCAAGGCCAACATGAGGTCATGGTGGTTGGTGGTGGGGGCTCCATGGGCATGGCTATTCATAGTGGCAATGGCTAAAAAAAGGAAGGAGGAGGAGGAGGAGGAAGAAACTCAAGATGATCCCTCCCATAACTCCACAAATGGAAAAAGAAAACAAATTCATAATCGATCAAGTTCAACATGAGGTCACGGTGGTTGGTAGTGGGGGATCCTTGGGCATGGCTATTGATAGTGGCGATGGCTAAAAAAAGGAAGGAAGAGGAGGAGGAGAATGCAAGGCGTAGAAGAGAGAGACGAGTTGGATAGTGGGCCACTATCTTGGCACATGGCAATAAATATGAAGTAGATCGTGATTGACGTGAAGATTCAACGCCATTTAATATTCTCTTGTACTAGATAAAAGATTCATGTCATTTCATTCAAAATGATTTTATTTCACTAGCAATAGTTAGTTGGATCGGTGAAAACATCATAAATGCCCTTATAGGAAGGCTCTGGTGTGTCTCACCATATGAGGGGCCATTAGTCGTAATCGCATGGGAGATGCTACCCCACCTGTAGCTAGCAGAGTACGAAATCCTTAATTCCAACAGCTGAAAATTGACCCGTGGGTCATTCCAACACTGAGCGCGTGATGAGCCATTGTCTACTAATTGTCGTCATATATCATGCTTCCATTTTCTTGGGGCTTATGATAATTGGATTATGTTCCTAGTGAGGACAATTTTGGGTTTAGAGAAGATGATAATCCCATAATGTTTTAAAGACGTTCCTTACAGGTGTTGAAAATTCAACGTGACATCATACTTGTGATGAAATTTTTTGACAAATTTATAAGACTTAAGTGATCGATTGAATGTTATATCACTCAAGTGAATGTTATCAAAAATCATGACACTCAAGTGATTGGAAAAACAAGTTATGGTATTCAAATAATTGTTGTACAAAAATTATGACACTCGTTGAATCCTTATCCCAAAAATGAAAAATCAAGTTGCAATTAATAAGACTTGGGAGAGGCCATCACGCGGTGTAAGAGCCATCTCATATGGGCCAGCCTAGCAATTAGTTAAATCCCTTGGGATTCACTTGGCAAGAGTCGCAATAGAGAGCTTTCACAATTTTAGACAGGCCAAAGAATTTAAAAAGAGATAAAATCTGTTATTCATACGATGTGTCTCTTGGCATTCTAACGTTGCTAATTAATAAACATCTGAACAGCAAACACAAAAATCTCATAAAAGATGTTGAACTAATCCGAAATCGACTAATTCGAACCTATCAAATTAATATGGGAAGAGCATCTGGGGTTGTCCAGTGAGAAGTGTATCAATTTTTTTGTGCACTAGATAAAAATAAAAAGTGTTTAGGTATGTCTCATGAAAAACGTGGAAATCGAATTGCATGCATGCCACCATCCACATATTGAATTGAGTGCATGTAATGTTATTTGGGTATGGACTTCCCATATTTGATTTGATATTAAATTTATAACTTTTACCTCTGAAATAATGTAAATTTGTTAGTTGAGATCTCATTTTTAGTACTTAACGCCTGTTTCCCCTCTCTCTCTCTCTATATATATCAAACTTTATAAATTCTCTTAATTTCATTCGAATAGATATTATTTCGCAAGCGATACTTAGATTGGATGAGCAAAAACGTCACAATCGCTCCTGTAGGAAAGCTCTAATGTGTCTCACCATATGAGGGGCAGTTCATTCGCAATCATACGGGAGACACCGTCCCCTTCTATATATGGCAGATTACGAAGTCCTTATTTCCAACCACTGAAAATTAACTTGCCATTCATTTCAATATCGAGCGCGTGGTGAGCCCTTGTCTACTAATTGTTGCACATATCATGCTTCCATTTTCTTGGGGCATATGACAGCTAGATTACATTGCCAATAATGAAATATGAGGACAATTTAGGGTTTAGAGAACATGATCATCACAAATTTTTTTAAAGACGTTCCCCCGCAAGTGTTAAAAATCCGACGTGGCATCACACTTTTGGTGAAAGTTTTTAAAAATTTGTAACACTCAAGTGATCAATGTAAAGTGATAATACAGAAGTTCATATTATTTAAAAGTCATGGCACTGAAGTGATTGTCAAAACAAATTATGGTACTCAAGTGATTGTTGTATGAAAATTACAACACGCATCAAATCATCATCCCAAAAATGAGAAATCAAGTTGCAATTGCTAAGACTTGGGAAAGCCCGTTATGTAGTGTAAGAGCCATCTCATAAGAGAGTTATATGCGCCCACCTAACAATAAGTTAAACCCCTTGGGATTCATTTGGGGCGAGTCACAATGGAGAGTTTTCACAATTTCAAATGGGCCAAAGAATTTCAAAAGACAAAATATTTTATTCATGCGGTGCTCACTTTTTTGGCACTAGGTAAGTCAAAAATTGTTTATGTAATGTCCTATGAAAAACGTGGGAATCAAATTACATGCATGCCATCCGCATAATCTCACGACCATGTACGTGCCTTGGGATATAACAAAACCTCTCTCAAGTGGCTCCCTAAGCTAAATGCTCATATTGAATTTAGTGCATGTGATGTGATTTGAGTGCGGACTTCACATGTCTGACATCACATTAGATTTATCATTTGTACATTTGGGATGATCTAAATTTCTTACTTGGGATCTCCATTTTAGCACTCAGTGCCCTTCATCTGTGTATACATCTTATAGAGCGAAAAAGAGAACATTAATTCACAGAGAGATTTTCCATCAATACATATGGTCGATTAGCTCATGGCAATCATAAATTCTCATAAATCAATTTTAGGTGGCGAATTAGACAAGTTATAATCATCTTGTTTCAAATTCAAAACTTTACTCACTTCATATGGAGAAAAATGATTCTAGCTAAAAGACAAATTAAATATCAAATCAAGGTCAAACTAGTATTGCAAATTTCATTTTATAAGCTGAACTCAATATTTGTGCTGCTAGGAAGGGAATCGCCATCCAATGAAGAAATCAAAATACACATCAAAACCTCTCTTTTTAATTCTACAATCATCTAAGATGCCTAAGAAAAGTCATATATTTTTCACCGATTTAGAACCGTAACAAGCAAAACTCCCATAGGAAGAAACTCAACATGATCCCTCCCATAACTCCACAAATGGAAAAAGAAAACAAATTCACAATCGGTCAAGGCCAACATGAGGTAACGGTGGTTGGTAGTGGGGGCTCCTTGGTTATGGCCATTGATAGTGGGAATGGCCAAAAAAAGGAAGGGGGAGGAGGAAGAGGAGGAGAATGCAAGGCATAGAAGAGAGAGACGAGTTCGATAGTGGGCCACTATCTTGGCACATGGCAATAAATGAATGAAGTAGATTGTGATTGACGTAAGATTCAACACCATTTAATATTCTTTCATTCAAAACGACTTTATTTCGCTAGCAATAGTTAGTTGGATCAGCGAAAACATCATAATTGCTCTTATAGGAAGGCTCTAGTGTGTCTCACCATATGAGGGGTCGTTAGTCGTAATTGCATGGGAGATGCTGCCCCACCTGTAGCTAGCAGAGTACGAAATCCTTAATTCCAACAGCTGAAAATTGACCCGTGGGTCATTCCAACGCTGAGCGCGTGATGAGCCATTGTCTACTAATTGTCGTCATATATCACGCTTCCATTTTCTTGAGGCTTATGATAATTGGATTATGTTCCCAATGAGGACAATTTTGGGTTTAGAGAAGATGATAATCCCATAATGTTTTAAAGACGTTCCCCACAGGTGTTGAAAATTCAACGTGACATCATACTTGAGATGAAATTTTTTGAAAAAATTATAATACTTAAATGATCTATTGAATGTTATATCACTCAAGTGAATGTTATCAAAAATCATGACACTCAAGTGATTGGAAAAACAAGTTATGGTATTCAAGTGATTGTTGTACGAAACTTATGACACTCGTTGAATCCTTATCCCAAAAATGAAAAATCAAGTTGCAATTGATAAGACTTGGGAGAGGCTGTCACGTGGTGTAAGAGCCATCTCATATGGGCCAGCCTAGCAATTAGTTAAATCCCTTGGGATTCACTTGGCTAGAGTCACAATAGAGAGCTTTCGCAATTTTAGACAAGCCAAAGAATTTCAAAAGAGATAAATCTTTTATTCATACGATGTGTCTCTTGGCATTCTAACATTGCTGATTAATAAATATCTGAACAGTAAACACAAAAATCTCATAAAAGATGTGGAACTAATCCGAAATCGACGAATTCGAACCTATCAAATTAATATGGGAAGAGTATCTGGGGTTGTCCAGTGAGGAGCGTGTCAATTTTTTTGTGCACTAGATAAAAATAAAAAGTGTTTAGGTATGTCTCATGAAAAACGTGGAAATCGAATTGCATGCATGCCACCATCCACATATTGAATTGTGTGCATGTAATGTTATTTGGGTATGGACTTCCCATATTTGATTTGATATTAAATTTATAACTTTTACCTCTGAAATAATGTAAATTTGTTAGTTGAGATCTCATTTTTAGTACTTAACGCCTGTTTCCTCTCTCTCTCTCTCTCTCTCTCTCTCTCTCTCTATATATATATATATATCAAACTTTATAAATTCTCTTAATTTCATTCGAATAGATATTATTTCGCAAGCGATACTTAGATTGGATGAGCAAAAACGTCACAATCGCTCCTGTAGGAAAGCTCTAATGTGTCTCACCATATGAGGGGCAGTTCATTCGCAATCATACGGGAGACACCGTCCCCTTCTATATATGGCAGATTACGAAGTCCTTATTTCCAACCACTGAAAATTAACTTGCCATTCATTTCAATATCGAGCGCGTGGTGAGCCCTTGTCTACTAATTGTTGCACATATCATGCTTCCATTTTCTTGGGGCATATGACAGCTAGATTACATTGCCAATAATGAAATATGAGGACAATTTAGGGTTTAGAGAACATGATCATCACAAATTTTTTTAAAGACGTTCCCCCGCAAGTGTTAAAAATCCGACGTGGCATCACACTTTTGGTGAAAGTTTTTAAAAATTTATAACACTCAAGTGATCGATGTAAAGTGATAATACAGAAGTTCATATTATTTAAAAGTCATGGCACTGACGTGATTGTCAAAACAAATTATGGTACTCAAGTGATTGTTGTATGAAAATTACAACACGCATCAAATCATCATCCCAAAAATGAGAAATCAAGTTGCAATTGCTAAGACTTGGGAAAGCCCGTTATGTAGTGTAAGAGCCATCTCATAAGAGAGTTATACGCGCCCACCTAACAATAAGTTAAACCCCTTGGGATTCATTTGGGGCGAGTCACAATGGAGAGTTTTCACAATTTCAAATGGGCCAAAGAATTTCAAAAGACAAAATATTTTATTCATGCAGTGCTCACTTTTTTGGCACTAGGTAAGTCAAAAATTGTTTATGTAATGTCCTATGAAAAACGTGGGAATCGAATTACATGCATGCCATCCGCATAATCTCACGACCATGTACGTGCCTTGGGATATAACAAAACCTCTCTCAAGTGGCTCCCTAAGCTAAATGCTCGTATTGAATTTAGTGCATGTGATGTGATTTGAGTGCGGACTTCACATGTCTGGCATCACATTAGATTTATCATTTGTACATTTGGGATGATCTAAATTTCTTACTTGGAATCTCCATTTTAGTACGTAGTGCCCTTCCTCCGTGGATACATCTCATGTAGAAAAAAAGAGAATTATAATTCACAAAGAGATTTTTCATCAATATATATGGTCGCTTAGCTCATGGCAATCATAAATTCTCATAAATCAATTTTAGGTGGCGAATTAGACAAGTTATAATCATCTTGTTTCAAATTCAAAACTTTACTCGCTTCAGATGGAGAAAAACTGATTCTAGCTAAAAGACAAATTAAATATCAAATCAAGGTCAAACTTGTATTGCAAATTCCATTTTATAAGTTGAACTAAATATTTGTGCTGCTAGGAAGGGAATTGCCATCCAACGAAGAAATCAAATACACATCAAAACCTCTCTTTTTAATTCTACAATCATCTAAGATGCCTAAGAAAAGTCATATATTTTTCACCGATTTAGAACCGTAACAAGCAAAACTCCCATAGAAAGAAACTCAACATGATCCCTCCCATAACTCCACAAATGGCAAAAGAAAAATAATTCACAATCGGTCAAGGCCAACATGAGGTCACGGTGGTTGGTAGTGGGGGCTCCTTGGGTATGGCCATTGATTGTGGCAATGACTAAAAAAAGCAAGGAGTAGGAGGAAGAGGAGGAGAATACAAAGCATAGAAGAGAGAGACGAGTTCGATAGTGGGCCACTATCTTGGCACATGGCAATAAATGAATGAAGTAGATTGTGATTGACGTAAGATTCAACACCATTTAATATTCTTTCGTACTAGATAAAGGATTCATGCCATTTCATTCAAAACGACTTTATTTCGCTAGCAATAGTTAGTTGGATCAGCGAAAACATCATAATTGCTCTTATAGGAAGGCTCTAGTGTGTCTCACCATATGAGGGGCTAGGTTGCACCGACACGGACACGCGACACGCGACACGACACGACACGACACGCCGACACGTCATTTCTCAAAAATAGAAAATTTCGACACGTTCCGACACGTTATATATTAAATGAATATTTTTATTTTTAATTAATTTAATTCAAATTTATAATTAAAAAAATCTATAATGAATTTACACTAGTGATTTAATATACAATACTTTTATTTTTCAAAATTATTTTTTAATTTTGTTAACAATTTTTTCGATTAATTAAAAACCCCCCAACCCCACCCCACGCCCCCCACCCCCCCCCTCCCCCCCGTGGTGCCCAATCCATTAAATAAACACCCCCCCGCGCGCCCAAATCCCTTTTCCCTCCTTTCCCATCCCCCAAAATTTTTTCACTTTTTTTTCCCTCCTGACGCCTGACACCTGACACCGTCGCTTCCCCCTCCCTCCCATCGCTTCCCCTCCCCTCCCTCCAACACGCCAAACCCCTCTTTCTATTCTTTTATTCTCAAAACCCTAGCAACACTTCTTCTCCTCCTCCTCGCGCACGACGCATTTCCTCTCCTCTTCCTCTCGATTTCTGCTTGCCAGGGATGGAACGCGCGGTCCTGTGCACCGAGAGGCTACACACCGCCGCGAACTCCTCCTCCTCCCCCTCGCCGCCGCCGCCCCGCTCGACGACGCCGCCCTCCCCACGCGCGCCTCCCTCGTGAAGCTCCTCCTCACGGCCCTCGCCTCAGTCTCTACTCTCTCTCTGGCCGTCTCTGACCGTCGCGGGCTCGCCTTCGCTCGGCTCGAGGCTTCGTCTCTCCTCCTCACCCTCGGACACGCGTGTCGAAACGTGTCGACAAAAGTTGACCCCGTGTCAACAAACCGGACACGCGGTCAACGCGTGTCCCAGCGTGTCCCAGCGTGTCGACGTGTCCGACACGCTTCGACACGTGTCGGACACGACACGTGTCGGACACGACACGGAGGCACATCTAACGTGTCCGTGCAACCTAGATGAGGGGTCGTTAGTCGTAATTGCATGGGAGATGCTGCCCCACCTGTAGCTAGCAGAGTACGAAATCCTTAATTCCAACAGCTGAAAATTGACCCGTGGGTCATTCCAACGCTGAGCGCGTGATGAGCCATTGTCTACTAATTGTCGTCATATATCGCGCTCACATTTTCTTGGGGCTTATGATAATTGGATTATGTTCCCAATGAGGACAATTTTGGGTTTAGAGAAGATGATAATCCCATAATGTTTTAAAGACGTTCTCCACAAGTATTGAAAATTCAACGTGACATCATACTTGAGATGAAATTTTTTGAAAAAATTATAATACTTAAGTGCTCTATTGAATGTTATATCACTCAAGTGAATGTTATAAAAAATTATGACACTCAAGTGATTGGAAAAACAAGTTATGGTATTCAAGTGATTGTTGTACGAAAATTATGACACTCGTTGTATCCTTATCCCAAAAATGAAAAATCAAGTTACAATTGATAAGATTTGGGAGAGGCCGTCACGCGGTGTAAAAGCCATCTCGTATGGGCCGGCCTAGCAATTAGTTAAATCCCTTGGGATTCACTTGGCCAGATTCGCAATAGAGAGCTTTCACAATTTTAGACAGGCCAAAGAATTTCAAAAGAGATAAAATATTTTATTCATACGATGTGTCCCTTGGCATTCTAACATTGTTGATTAATAAACATCTAAATAGTAAACACAAAAATCTCATAAAAGATGTTGAACTAATCCGAAATTGACTAATTCAAACCTATCAAATTAATATGGGAAAAGTGTCCGGGGTTGTCCAGTGAGGAGTGTGTCAATTTTTTTGTGCACTAGATAAAAATAAAAAGTGTTTAGGTATGTCTCATGAAAAATGCGGAAATCGAATTGCATGCATGCCACCATCCACATATTGAATTGAGTGCATGTAATGTTATTTGGGTATGGACTTCCCATATTTGATGTGATATTAAATTTATAACTTTTACCTCTGAAATAATGTAAATTTGTTAGTTGAGATCTCATTTTTAGTACTTAACGCCTGTTTCCTCTCTCTCTCTCTCTCTCTCTCTCTCTCTCTCTATATATATATATATATATATTATATGCATCTTGTGTTGAAAAGAGAAAAAACAATATTTCACAGAGAGTGACTCCCACATTTCACTTGAGTTCCAAAATTGACTCATAATAAATTAGTGGCAACCCCACTATAATCTAAACCGCATGTCTATTTTATTTAATTAAAATCCCAAATTTGTGATTGATTTGGACTTGGAAGAGTCTGTGCTCAGCAATAGTACTATCACTTTAATGTGTAACCGTTCGTACTAGCTTACTAATCTGTTAGTTTTCTCTTGATGGTTCACCTTTGAAATGGTCGCGACATCAACTAAGGATAAAGGACTTTAATAAAGATGAAGTTCACCAATGGAATTGGATACAGAAATGAAGATAAAAATTCTTTCACTTGACCAAAATTTCATGTATTTACCAAATTCAAGTCTCCTTTGTACAAAATAGGATTGCAGCTTGATTTGTAAGCAAACAAAAATGACTCTTAGAATTCTAAGAAATCATAACGACTATGGATAGTTATCTAATAATGACTTTTGAAACCATCATACTCATAAAAACTAGGACTCGAAACCACAACACAATAAAGACGCATAATAGCTTGGACTTAATGCTGTTAAAGAAAACTCCTTAATTGTTTTGAAGCCGACAAAACATTTCCAAAAGTTTAGTCTGAAGAGTTGCAGACTCAAGTAATATAGTCTAAAAAACTTCAGACTCTACCGTCAAATTCTGAAGATAGTTAGACTCTAATCTCAAAGTCTACCTTCACTAACAGTTTTCAGACCGAAGAATGAAGATTTACTCAGATGCGGAATTATCTTCAAGGATTCAATTCGTATGGTTTTTGGAAGACCCTATGGTTGGATATAGCATCTACATGATTGATTATACTTATTGGAATCTACTTTGATTTGAAAATATTTTGAAAGGTGAAGTATACTTGGAAGGTTTTACTTATGAAAACTAAGATCATGATTGTATGCGCGAGCAGGATTAATGGGCTCTCATCACATTTCTAAAACAAACTTGAGATCTCCTTAATTGATTCTGTCCAACATGTAGATTGAAGGAATTCCTTTGGAGAGTGCCAACGGTCGTGAAGGCATGAAGAAGTATTTAAGGCAGACTCTCCAGTTGTTTGAGTGTGTGTATGAAAGAAAATTTCAAAGTCTAAAGCTTCCCAGTTCTTTGCTATTTCATTTGTCGAGCTTAACTTGTACTCAAAAGAGAGAACAAACACTTGTGAGACCTTGGAAGAGTGTAGTAGAGTTTCTACACTATGAAGTCAATGGCGTGAGACTGTAAAATGTCTTTTGATTCTTAGTGGAATCCAACCAATAGGCTGTCAGTGCGGAAGAGTGGACGTAAGTTTAACCTAAGCCAACCACTATAAATTTTGTGTTCTTATTTTCTTCCCCGAACTCTTTTATTCATTCGTAAATATATTTAATTGCTGAACTTGTTTTGGTTCATTACTTTGTAGATTTTAGTTTGAAAGAAAAGGTATTTATAAGTGTTTCCGCAAAAATCTCTTTTAACACATATTCACCCCCTCTAGGTATTGGTACTAGCCCTTTCAAATGCTTGATAACTAGAACTAAAGGCATTTAAATAAGAGCATAAAATCGACAACTAATCCATTGAATAGACAAAGTCCCCATAGAATGGATGTCTTCAACCTTGAACGCATCGAATCGAATTGTAGCAGAAATCAGCCTTTGCTTGCAGGAGTAAGCATTTGGGTTGGATCAATTGATGAAATTTGAATTGAGCTTAAGAGTTGTTTAATAGGACTTCATACTCCCACATCAAATGATCAACCACTTGAATTAAAACGTCAAATTAATTAACGTGATATTGTTTAGGTTATAAAAGATGAAATCTGCTGCTGATTTGCTACCACGTGAGCAGGAAGAGCAAGACAAAAAAAAGTCTCAATATGACGGTATGAGTTAGAATGGGTAAACAAACTACTTGATCGTACAATCAAAAAAGTTAAGAGTATTTGTTTACAAAATAGAAGACCAAATTGTACAAATGCTGAAACTTAGAGAACTAAATCTATTACTTTACCCACCAAATGTTTAACGATTTATCTTGCATATTCCATTGGGGACATTATAATCCAATTTCTTTAGAATTCACCATCTTTAATAAAATTACCGTTTGAAACCTGCTATTGCTCCTACGAATCAGCTGCAGAAGCGTCTTTGTTGGGTTGCAAGAGGATGTCGATGCCCTCATATGCCGGAGTTTGCAATTTACAAAGGCGTTTTTAGTCTGCAATTAGCCTACAGATGGATTCATGGAGAGATTAATCTCTGTGCTTTGAGTTAAAGCTCTTCGATTGCCATTGAATCTAAAACAGGGGAGCATTTGGTATCAATGATTATTTAGCCGAGAATCCCTTTACAGCTCTACTCATTCAGTGAATGATACATCCCGTTCTGCGCAGCAGCAACTCGGCTTTGAAGGTAATAGAAGTGAAATGCGGAAGGACAAAGAAAACATAAGCCCTTTTATTTTCAGGTTGCACCTGATTAATTTTTTAGGCTAGATCTAGTTAATACACATTCTGAGTTCCATAGGTCCGGTTTGCTGCAACCGGATGATATACATGCCTCACCAAAGTTCAGACAACATATGCCCGTGAAAATCTTCCAAGGAAACCCAGAAGTCTATCTCAAGATGGCATGAGCATACAATTTCTTGATTCCCACATACACAAGAGGTAAAATATGTGCGTCACTCAACGTTTGGCTGGGCCTTTCCCTTCTTGGTTTCCTCCATCAGTTGTTTCAGTTTCGCTGCCAAAGAGGCCACGGAGAATTGTGAGATATTTGAGGAATCTCTATATTTCAACATTAACAGGTATCTCTGCACGGATTAAGGCATCAAAGATGTTTGCTTGAATTTCAATGGACAGCAACTACCAGAAGAATTCTCTGTGGCAGCCTTGTGTCCTCATCTAATATCGAGCACACCTGAAGAGAAACTTCACAATTCTATCTTCCAAATCTAAGGCACGCATGCATCTAGGACACACCAGCCACTACTTCATGTCTGTTAATTCCGTACTATTGTCAATGAAATTTGCATCAAGTTTTCCTAGACTTCTCAGCACTTCAAGGGAAGTTACTTCAGAATCTAGAATTGTAAAATAAACCCTTGGATACTTCTCATATCAAAGTCCCCACAAGATCTATGATGTGCACGTGCATAAATTTACATCTCAAGTTGCATTAGGAAGAAAGCTTTCTCAAGCAATGTGAAGATGGCTCTTTGCCTATGCATCCTGTACGCTGCATCCCATGACTCTTAACACCTAAGATAATACTCTAAAGAAAATGTACCTTTCGGGGGAATCATATGAGGACAAGTACTTTTTGCCCAGTTCATACTATCATCGTCACTAAAGGATAGGAAAGACCAGGACCTCACTAGACAACATCCCAAACAAATGCTATTACATACTCCCGTTAACTTTCGGACGGCACATCACAAACATATTACATGATTCCAAGAACCCTCGCATCAAACTAAAATGGTGACTCCATGATATGCCCAAGTTCCTGTCTTTCGAACCACCTTTTCAGTTAAACACAAATAACTCATAAAACATCCGAAAGGGGGTGGTAATAGCAACAAATATATCTGGACTAGCTGAGCATGCCCGAGTTGCAAATTATAAATGGGCAGATTTATTATCATTTCCTGATATACAAAACCGCCATCATCATCAATTCAAATACCTCGCTAAACGGTTGCTAAAAATTTATGGGAACCAGATTAAGTACAGAGTCTCATGGCGAAATAGAAAGAGCTTGTTCAAGAAGACTTACAACTGTAGCAATTGCCCCAAACTTCTTTTAGTTTGCGGCACCTCCGCTCCTTGAGCAGAAATTTCCCGCCCTTGCATTCTTCATACATTGAAAGATGAGACTCGCATTCTTCCCGAGCCTTCTGGCCGAGTGGATCTGGAAACAAAGAGGAACCATGCCACGCGTTTACCCAGCCGAGAAACTTAAAAGGAAAATCCAAAGGAAAAACACTTAGCGCAAGAGGAAAAAAAAAAAAAAAAGACACTCAGCAGACTAACTTACAGCTAAAGCACTCAAAAGGAAACAACGAAACTGCCTGCGGATTTCCTGAAACTATGCTTTGGTTTAGCTATGATCAAATAATTAGCACAGAAAAAGTGGAAAATTGAACGTAGCGCATCAGATTCGAGTGGCGTTGCTCGATTGAGTTGAACCATCACCATTAATATCAGCTCTACCACAAGTAAAATAACATTTAAGAAAGTGGAGTGGAACAAAAGAAGAACCTTTCTGGACTAGAGAATGGACAGTCATTGGGAAACAAGAAGGCCTTGAAAATCGGAGGAGGAGCAAGGTCTCCTGCTTTATAGAACTTGGCGAGAAAGGCGAAGAGTAAGACCACTCAGAAGTCGACACGTGGCAAGAAATGGCATCAGACATTCAATACTTGCTCGGCGCCCTCCTCTGCTCTCTCTCCTGTAGACCTAGCAGACTCTGACACTCTCTCTCCTCTGCTCGAACTACTCTCCTGTCGACTCGAGAAAATATTGGGCGGTTCGGGACCTCCACGTCAGCATGGTCCCCGGCCACTCATGAGGTGCCATGTGGATGGTGGGCCCACTCGGTGTCTTCTGCCCTCTTCCCCTCTCTCTCTCTCCTCTTCCTAGCCTGCCGAGACCCTCTCTCCTCCTAGCCTACATGCTCTCTCTCCTGTCAGAGCATTTATTATGAGGAAAAACTTTTCTCTTTCCTTCGTTTGAGAAAGAAAACGGTCGTTCATTCCTCTTGTTCCTCTGTCCCTCTCTCCATTTGTTTCCTTTAGAAATTTTGAATCTAAACTTTTCTCCCTCTCTCCGTGCTCGTTGCTGCTCTGCCGTGCATCAAGCTACCGTTCCCCTCCCATCGCTGACGGGCCGCCCCTACTTCGATGCTCGCTCACTTCTCTCTTCAGGCTCATTGCTACTCCATCGTTTGTTCTGGCATTCCTAGGATAGCAGATGCAGCACGCGGAGGAGAAGCAGGCCTCTTCGAGC
This sequence comes from Eucalyptus grandis x Eucalyptus urophylla, assembly GCA_028830015.1. Classification (NCBI taxonomy): domain Eukaryota; kingdom Viridiplantae; phylum Streptophyta; class Magnoliopsida; order Myrtales; family Myrtaceae; genus Eucalyptus; species Eucalyptus grandis x Eucalyptus urophylla. The sequence continues at coordinate 20,410,329 of CM054204.1, forward strand.
TCCCCTCAACGTCGATGAGCGTCGCCCGCCGAGCGAGACCCCCACACACGGGAGGCTCAGAGGCGAGGTTGCTGGAGAAGTTGGTGTTCCGAAGGACGGCCTCCCCAATCGGCGATGCGGTCGAGGGAGCTGAGAAGGAGGCCGCGGTGGAGTAGTCGAGGGACTTGACATCAACGCGGCGAAGCTTGAGCTCGGGGCTCTTGACGTGAACAGTGAGGACAAACCCGAGGAAGGTGGCGCGGAGGATGATGATCGGGGCGAGGGTGTAGACGAAGCACTTGCTACTACTGCACCACTGGTTGCGGCAAGGTGGCGGCTTGGCGAAGTGGGCAAGCTCCACATCGCTACGGAGGCAGGGTCCGGAGGGCACGATTGGGCTGGTCGGATCTTTGTTAGGCATCACGAAAGTCGGAGTTCAATGAATGCGAGAGAGCACGGTACCGAAATCTCTTCAACATGATGGTCGACGTGGTGATCACGGCCATGGCGGTTGCGGGGCACGAGAACATCCTGGTGCCTACCAAAGTATTCACCACCACGATCAGATCTAACAATCTTAATAACTTTTCCCAACTGTTTCTCCACTTCAGTCCGAAAAATCTTGAATTTGTCAAGAGACTCGGACTTTTCTTTAATCAAGTATAAGTATCCATATCGAAAATAGTCGTCAATAAATGTGATGAAATAAAAATTTCTGCACAAAGTAGCCGTGTATGGTCCACTAATATCAGTGTGAATAACCTCCAACAAGTCTGAACTTCGTATAGCAGATTTCTTCTTTATCTTAGTCATCTTACCTCTGCAATAGTCTACACAAGTCTCTTGATCATCTTTAAGAGTAGGCAAGATATCAGGCTTTATATGCCTTTCTACTCTTTCTTTAGAGATGTGACCAAGACGTTTATGCCGCAATGCATAAGACTGTTCCTTAGGTAGAGGCCTTTTGGAAACAACCTTTTCGGCGAAATAAGCAACGTATATGTCGTTGGGAGATAAACTCAATCGATATAATCCATCGGATAAATTGCAACACCAAATCTTATTTGAATCATAAAACATGGAAATAATATTACTCTTTATTTCAAAAGAGTATCCACACATGTCCAACCAAGACACAGAAACTAAATTCCGCTTAAAAGAAGGTATGTAAAAAGTGTTTCTTAACACCATCCGAAGACCAGAATCTAAAATCAAAATAACATCTCCCACGAACTCAACGTCAACTCCAACGCTATTTCCAACAGTGAGCTTTGATTCATCTTGAGTTGGCATCCTTCAGTTTATGAACCCCTGTATAGTAAATGCAACATGATTAGTTGCACCACTATCTAACCACCAAGAATTTGTCGGAACTTCAGATAGATTGGATTCATAAACAAATGCCAAAGAATCATTACCTTTAGGCTCTCTCTTATTTCTCTTAGACAACCAAGCCTTAAACTTCCTACAACGTTTCTTCACGTGTCCTCTCTCCCTACAAAAGTAGCAAAAAACACCATCCTTCTTGGTGATTGCCTTCTTAGGACCCAGAGTGTTAGAAGGACCTGCTCCTTCATAATTTCCTTTGTTGTTGGAAGGACCAGCAACTTCTGAATTGCTTTTATGGGTATAAGTTTTCACCTTCTTACCCTTGTCACTAGTAGAACTAGAAGCATAAATAGCAATATGTCCTTTATCTTTCTTCAATGTCTCTTCCTCTGCCACCAACCTTGCAATCAGGTCATTAACAGACCAGGTTTCATCTTGGGAACTATAATTGGTCTTAATAATCCCAAAATCAGGAGGAAGAGTATTAAAAGCTTGATGGACAATGCAAGCAGTAGGAATTTCAACATTGAGAACCTGAAGCTTTGTTTGCAAATCAACCATCCTCAGAACATAATCTCTAATTCCACCAGAACCATCATACTTCATAGTAAAAAGTGTTTGCATATGTATCCCTATCTCAGCATTAGGCAACACACGGTTTCTAGCCATCAAAGCTTCCATCATTTGCCTAGCATTGTAGTCTGCAGGCAAACCATTTTTCAAGTGTTCCTAAATGGAACGCTTCATGGATAGCAAGCAAATTCTATTGCTCTTTTCTCATGCAGCAAAATTTGCTTTTTGAACCTCTGTACTCTTAGTAGTCAAAACTGCCGGCCGATCAGTAGTAAGAACCATATGAACATCTGTCATCTCCATAGCAAACAGAAAATCCTCTCTTCATCTCTTAAAATTCGAACCAGCAAGAACCTCAATGGTGACGGAGTTACCATTTACAGAAAAAGTGACTGAAAGACAAGCAGTATATATAATTAGTATCATGTGAGCATTGTGTAACTTGACACACAAGTAGACATCCAAAGAGTTACATGCATAATCACATAATCACCTTTGGGCAGAATACATGACAAGCAATTGTACACTTCCCACACGATAAGGGTTATGAGAATATTTTCCAATCTTCGTGAATTCATCACATTTGGGTATATGAACCAGTAGGATCGGTTACTCCTCCACGACACTATCATGTATCCCTCCATGAACTAATACATAATCACCTCCTTTGGGAGTATGACTATGCATTAGACCAGGAGACATCCTAATCAATATACAAGATCGAAATTTCTCAAACTCAACCAAGTGTGCCACTTTGGTGATCACAACTCAATTGAATCCTTGAAACTCTCTCATCCCGGGGATATAATCTTTACATCTCACATACATCATATACATATGATTTAACTATAGTGATAGGGGCATCATATCACTCAAATCACATGCCATGCTAATTACATTACCTTATTCATTAATAAAGTTTAATTTTTATTAATGAATCACACTTTTATAATGTTTATGTGATAACATACCTGTATCCCGGCACCTGTATTTTCTAAATCACAGAAAAATACAAGAAAAATACGCAAAAATACACTAAAAAGCACGTATTTAGGGCTTTGTATGTATTTTCACATCCATAAAATCATCAAATATATAAAATAAATACACCATGACATAGGTAATAATCATACGAGTCCATCACCGCCGCCCACGTGCAAATCGGAGCCTCCATGCACCTGCACGCGCCGCCTGAGTGCGTGGCGTGTGGAGCCCACGCGCGGGCGTCAAAGGCCGGCCAAAACCGGTCCGACCGGTGGCGGTCCGACCGGTTCCTGGTCCGACCATCCGGTTCAGCCGCCCGGTCCGACCGGTTGACCGATTCGGTCAACGACTGACCGGGTCGGGTTGGGTCAATGGGTCGGGTCATGTCGAGCGCCATTTGAGTCGGGTCAAGGGGTCGGGTCGGACGCCATTCAGGTCGGGTCGGGTCCGATCGAATTAGAATCCGGGTCGCTGACGTCATCATGCCATCAGCACGTGCGGAATTCGAGTCCGGGTCGCTGACGTCATCGTGACGTCAGCGCCCGCGTGCGCCGCACGCGCGAGCAACGCCTCGCGCGTGGGTGCGTGGCCACGCGTGGGGGCGCGTGGGACCTCCCCCAGCTACGCGCCTCCCACGGTTTTGCTCGTCTCGTCGAGCCCAGTCCGAATTTGTGATTTAATTTTATTTTTATTGAACTAAAAGTCTCAAAAATCACAAATTAAGGCAAGATCCATACTAATTAGGGCTAATCCGTACAAATTAGAGCAAAATCAATTGTGTTCGTGTTCTAGGTTATGGAGGCTCTAATACCACATGATAGACACAAATTGCGCAAACCCCAAGATCTCCATAACTAGAACAAAAACATGCATGATTGAGTAGAAAGAATTGATGCACCTATTTTGGGATCCATTGTTCTTGAAGCGGAAGCGGAAACACAATGTTCCACGCGCAAGTCTTTCTCCTCTATTGCCCTCCGTATCATTAGCTCAATGAGGCAGCCCCCTCACGTGTAGCGTTAGGTAAACGCCCCTTAGGTGAGGATACAAGTGAGAATTCGGGTTAGAGGAGAGACTTGAGCACTATTTATAGAGTTTTCAGCCAGTCCCTCTCATTACAGGCCAGGCTCAACTCGGCCCACACTAGCCAACCCATATTCGACTAATTAAGAAACCTACTATCTCACCTTAGACTAAACCCCGTAAAACGGTAAACGTTAAACGGTAAATTACAATATCAATTAATGTATTCCACAATTAGAAAAACTCTTACATTGAAAGCCAAAGGCTTGTCATGAATTTCTGATTGACAAATATGGGTACTCTCAGCTTAGTCGATTTCTGCTAACATCAGTAAGCAAAAATTAATTCTTTTATAACATGATCAAAATTAAAGGAGGAAAATGGCAAGTACAGATCAACAAGTTGAAACTAAACATCGCTGAAAAGGCAAGGCGTAATCAAGGAAGAAAAGAATTTCCACGCATGGAGCATTCACATCATCAGCCGACGTCTTTCGAAACACTCGATAGCATAAAAACAATCATTTGCCCGCTAATTAGGCAGCTTCGGAAATGGGTCTTATCACGCATCACATCGACTGATGACACTTCTGCGTATCTTCTTGAGAAGAATAGAAAGCCAATGTGAGATACGCGATCACGCGAGTAAAGCAATCATACTCCCACGTTTAGGCTAATTAGGGATGTTTGAGCTTGATATCGCTATGACGTGTGCAATGGTGATCTGTTCCAAGTAGAAAGAGGCCCCATGTTTTGACCAGCCAGCCCATGCCGCGGGCTCAGACTGGATGACCGGTCTATGATAACCAGGTAGTGGTCCACCATATGCTTCAATTGCATTGCACATTCATAGTATTCAGGAACAATGATATTTCTTTCCTGGAGATTGGAGAGGGGACCAACCAGAGTGAGCACAAATTGATTAGACCTTTTGATGAGGTATTTGATCAGATCCATGAACCAGAAGCTCTCTGGGCATGACCATTGAATGGACAGAATGGAGCTCTTTGGCTGAACCATCATAGAGTGGGTAGTCACAAGAATCAAGAAACCATTGTTATACAAATTGATTTGCCATATGAAAAGAATCATCGACCGCCCAACAATGAATTACAGGATTGGTAACCAGTACTGGAGGTCATCCCCTGCACAGATTCGATACAAGTGCGAGCAAGACACTTGCCGATGATGCATATACCAACGTTTTCATCCATTTGAAGGAGTACATAGCAAGGAATTTTGCTGAAATCATTCCCTATCGCAGCTGGACACAGCAAATAATTATACTCTACAACAAAATTGATCGAGTCAATGAACCTTGTGGCACAGCGAGGCCTTAACAGGGAAGACTATGAAAAACAAAGAAAGAACTGGACTATTGTTCCAGACACCATTGCAATGGTAAGGAAAACAAAATTTTGAGCTACACCATCACTGAACATATACCTTTAAAATTGGAGGAAAAGTGGATCATGTTGCTTTTTCCCGAGCAAATCTCTGCAACGACTTTGGCAGTTCGGCTTCCTCACTCATCTTTAACTTCTTTCTAGATAATGCTTCCTCTTCTTTCGTCTGTTTTTCCAAGAAAGGCCTCTTGGTTCTCGCAATAATTTCTTGCTTCTTCTTCTCATTCTTACTCGGTTTGCTCCTCCCCTTTGTTTTCTTCTTCATCGGCATGTCCGTGACAGTTGCAACGGCGGCTTCCATCTCCGATTCTCTCTCCTGCTTCGTAGGCTTCTGTTTTCTACTTGGTGGCTTCACCGTGCCAATCTTTGATGGATCCAACATGATGGTCTCCGGAGGAAGTCTGTCAAGAAGAGAGCACACTTCCTTTTCTCGTCTCTGCTTAGATGTTTCAAATGGATTTGCAACCCAAGAATCAAAGCTAGGGCTTTGCTCCTGAGTCATTGCACACCTATATCAAAAAATGGTAGCATAATTTGAAATTTTTTTTATAGTATTTGCCCCAAAAGAAATAAATAAATAAATAACTGAAAAATCAAGTGGAAAAATGGGAACATATTCTAGGCAATCCCTTTTTGATAATTATAGCTAAGGGTGAGCATGATCTAAATTGGGCTGGTCCAACATCTAACCTAGGAATCAACCTATAGAGTGTTGGTGCTCAATTTTTTAGACCAAAGACCAACCTTATTGAGCCTAGGACTGAGGACCGTCAGTTAAATTCTAGGGTCAACTCGAAACCAATCAATAATTTTTTTTTTTATCATTTTTTGTATTCCCTGAAAAGACAAACCTACTACTAAAAATTACATACCAATCAACAATACATCGCTAATCAATCAAAATATAAACACCAATACATATCCAACATAAATTTAAGAGAACATAACAATAGAAATTCCACAATTGCTAAAAGTAACAAAGCATAAAAACAATTAAGACTACTCATAGAGATAAAGTGTTTCCATCACTAGAGCATGCTATAATTCCCTCGTTTTTGATGTGTCTTCGAATCAATTTTCTGCTTGAGAAATGGGATGAGATGGGAAGTTTTTTTTTTTTTTTGTTCAGATGAGATGGGAAGTTTAAGAGAAAAGAATTATGGGCTATAATTAATGTGACAGCCTGATTTTCCAATTTTAATTTCAATGAATTTAGACGGGCATTTCGTTGGCACGCATATAGTTCCTTTCCTTGAGTCGGCCACTCATGTGAAAACTAGTCTATCAGGTGAAGCCGTTAAGAAATTCTAATGCATTAGACTCGAGAATTAGATCAAGAAGCAACCTTTCGACCGAGATAATCTGCAAGGGTCATTACGACACAAATAAAAATCGGTTAGGGATCGGAGATAGGTCGGCTCGGCAAAGGCATGTGATCAGGTGTGGGTGATTCCACCGGATCACACAACTCTAGCCGATCGACACTAAACCGACTTTTCTAACGATTGGGTACCCTGTGCTCGTATTTGAAACCTTGAGATTTCCCCCGACAGCCGAAAGTTGTGGCTTGTAATGATCAACTGCAGGTCAAATGCACAAAAATTTGTAAACGCTGCTCGGTAGATTAGAATTTGCTAGTATTGTGCCAAAGTGAAATTAACCGTAAAATTGAGATCGAATTCTGAAGTTGGAAGTCATGGTGCGTCACAAATCTTATTAGGAACATTGGATTAATTTATGGACTTTAGTTTGAACTCAATTGGAAGAGAATTGATGGAAATTGAAGCAATTGGATGTGCAAGGATTTGGACCCCGGCGGAAAATGAAATTGAACCTATTGGACTAAAGTTGTGGAAGGTTTGGAGTTAGTGGATGATGACATCACCTATGATGTCATGGATGAGTCAAGATGGAATAGGGTGGTGACAAGTGGAAGGTGGGGATGAGGTCTTGGAAAGGTGGGATGTCACTTCCCCCTTGTTCCCATCATCTTCAACCTTTTGAACTTGGAGGAGAGAGAGAGAGGGAGGGAGAAAAAAACCAGCGGAAGCCCCCATTTCCGTCCGCTCCTTCGCCGCTCGACCGTCGCTGCCGCCTCGCCCGCCGTTCGTTGGAGCTCGCGTCGCCGTTGCCGCACGCCCACGCGCGACTGCACGCACTCCCGCGCCGAACCGCTCGCCTCCGTCTCCGCCGCGAGTCCCGCTCCGTCGTCGCCCCAACCAACCGCTGTTCGTCGTCGCCGAAGCCGCCGTCGCCGCCGCCCGTCGCCGTGAGCTCCCGTCCCCGAGCCTAGCCACCTCCGCCGGTCTTTCTCCGCCGTTCCTCCATCTGTTCGCCGCCGTTCCGTTGCCCTTGAAGCTCGGTTAGCTGCTGGAAAAACCAGCAAGATCTAACCCTTTCCAAGCTCATTTTGGCCTCCTATTAGTCCTCATTTGGTGTTGATCCGTGTAGGTTTATCGTCGGTGTCGTCGTGCTCTTCGCCGAAGACCCGTCGGAAAGTGATTCCGGTAAGTTTAGCTCACTAAACCCCGATTAGTGGGTTACTCATGCCTTAAGTGTGTTTAGTTTAGGTTGATTGAGATTAGGTTGGTAGATTAGTTTATTTAAATATGGATTAGGTTAAGTTGTTTAATTAAAGTTAAACATGTTTAGTTTAAGAGTTAAGTAGGTTTATTTTTAAAATAAACCTTGATGGGACTTAAAGGAATTTATTTATGATTTAAATAAATGTTTCGAAATTTGCTAGATTATTTAATAATAAATCATATTCCAAAAATCATTAAATATTATTTATAAAAAAAAAAAACTCGAAAGTTTATTTTTGACCCCAATTGCTTAGAATTTCGTGCCGATCGTCGCTGTATAGTTAGAATTTGAAATTGATGATTGGTTAATGCAAATTGAGTGTTGATTGAGGAAAATATGAATTTTAGTTAGAAAATCTCAAATGTCGGATTTGATATCGAAATTGGATTGTTTTAAAGGTTAATGTTGTGATTGGAATATGTGAATTACGTGTGATGTGCATTGAGTTGATTATAAATCGTTGCCTGATAATTATGGGAATTGAATTGATCTATTAAGTTGGAATTGCCCCTATATGAGATGCCCACGAGGTGGATGCGGGTCGCAGTTGATTCTGGGCCCATGCTCCTTCGGGAACGCCGTCGATGTATTGACGAAGCCGTGCTCCAAGGTGGGGAGCCGATGCCTGGCTATATGTCAGTAGATAGCGGAACTGCGAGTAGGCTATGCCCTTGTGTGGCCCTAATGATTGATGATTTGAAATGCTTGCTGTGGATGCGAATTTAAATGAAATTGATTGCATTCCGATGGCTCATGTGCGTATTATAACTTGTACTTGAGTGTGATGAATTGTACTAACCTGCAGGAAGGCAAGGAGGTGAGGTAAGTCTTCTGTGTTGTGTGGCTAGACCACTCTGGGGCGTATTTACTTTCTAATAGGGGTTTAGGAGGGGTGAACTTGCTTAGACAAAGTCTCATCCCGGTTTGGGGAAAAATATTACAGGACCGTAGATGGCAGGACCCCCAGAGAAGAATGGCATCCCAGTGCAGATCATCGAGCAGGTGCGCAGCTTCCCTGATCCTGGGAGCCATTGGGTCTATGAGCTGATCAGGTCTACCGTGTGGATCCAGGAGACTGAAGATATTAGGGTGCCCCATAGGTATGGGGCTTGGTTCCGTTTTGGGGCCAATGGTTTTAGGATTGGTTCACTTGACAGTTTTGACATTCCCCTGGTTGTGATGGATGCTCTTCTAGGAGAGGGTGTGGCTGACCTTTTCGATGGTAGGGTGGATAACCCATCATCTCCGGACCCTGTGCCGTCAGACGTGGAGGATGTGGGATCGTCGAACGAGTCCAATTAGTAGTTATAGGACCGTCCTTCTTTTTGGTGGGCTGATCCTTGTTGTGTAGACTAACCCTCTTTTGATGCACATAGACTCTGACCCATTTTTGGTGCATATAGTCTCCGAATCCTGTTGGTGTATGTAAGCCCTGGATTGTAATTGATGTATGAAAGTATGTTGTTTGATTTTGATTTGATGTTCCTGCTGTCCTATCCCGTATGTTTTTGGTAAGGGGTTTCTTAATACGTTCCGCTTGCGCATTAATAAATTAACTGGGGTCGGCGACACTACCTGGGAAGGTCGCATCTCCATGACCATGGCGGGATGTTGGCACGCTCGAGTTTCGAGGCGTGACAATTAAACCATCAGAAGCTCAAAATACTTAATATAAACCATCTTGTTAATTAGAGGTGAGCATGGTCTGGGCTTAGACTAGTTCCACACAAGGCGAGGGGTGAGTGGTGAATTGTGAGGTAAGGGGCAAGCGGCCCTGCAAGGGGTGAGCAACGAGCGAGGAGCAAGGTGAACAATGTTGTAAGGGGCGAACGGCAAGTTGCGAGGCAAGCAGTGACTCAGGAGCAAGGCGAGCGTCAAGCATTGCTCATGAAGAAGGTTTTTAAATTTCTAATTAGGGCTTTGTTATTTCTAATTTACTTGGCCAAGACAAAAGGAAAAAGAAAGAAGAGGATAAAAAAGAGAGAAGATGACAAAATAGAATGCTAGAGGAGGACGGCACCATTAATGTTAAGTTAGGGTTATAGACTTTCGAATGAGTAAAGAACAATATATATATATATATATATATATATATATATATAATATGTTGGTCCGAGTTGGACCAACCCTAAACTCCTAATATAAAGGACTAACCCGTACAATTAGGGTCCAGGGGTCCTAGGACCAAGGACCGATCCAGTCCCCTTGGGAATCAAACTAGGATCGGCAGGGTTTGGCCGGTCCAAGGTCGATCCTAGATCAATGCTCACCCCTAATTCTAGCGCAACATTCATCTTTGACATTCTTGCCTTTCTCTTCCTTCATTATGATTGCATTTGGTTTGGCCTTTACACAAAAGCAAAGCACTTAAAAAAAAATAACAAAATGCAAATAATAGTCTTTATTTGCCTTTATAGACATGTAAATATAAACGATCCCATTTAATCATTTATCGAATAAGAAAATTAGATATCAAACTCAATTCTTAAACAAACATATTAAAATTGCATAATCTTGCATCTGCACTCTACATTGCATTTAGGCATTACAAAACACGTCTGTACCAGATTAAATTATTTTGATAGGTCTAGTTGCAAATTGGATTCGAATTGTTTGGGCATGACAAATGAACTAGAACTAGACCCCAAAACTCATTCGAACCTCGCAAGCCTGATCCTTTTTAATGGCCGCCCCTCGCTTGACAAGCTGAAGATTACACGTAATGAAGAAATTACCATCCGGCCATTTTTGGGAAGTGAGGTCTTAAGGAAAGAAATTGGCAAAAGGGTGGCAAACATATTCGATCAGCACCCAAAAAGGAACATGAAATAAATTTTGCTTTCCAACTAGCAGACGCACAAATGAAATTGATTCAAGAATTTGCTGGAGATTTGAATAGATGGGAGAAATAAGAAAATAAAATAAACAAAGAGATAAGAAAAGATGGAATGTGCGTTTGGAATAGCGCATCTTGAGGCAATTTTCGGATCCTCAGTCTCGGCGGAATATGGCGAGGATTCATTGTTTATAAAGAGAGGAACCTATCAAGGCTCAAGGGAGAGAGGATTTGTCCATCACAGTCGCACTCACGAATACTTCCTGGTCGTGACCAAGACCAAACGCATAACGCACTCTTAAGGGCACTGCAAGTTCTGAAGCTCTCCTTCCTCTCTCTTAGCATTCTCGATAAGAATAATTGTGACTCATGTCAAGAGACTCACATTGCTGAATTCTATGACATATGAAGTCGATGGGTGAACCATCCATTTGTCACTTACTAACTTATGATTTTTTTCATGGTATTAATCCAATTTAACGGAAATTAATGAATGATAAATTTATCACGAGTACATTAATTAGGATTTAAATTAATTTTAAATAAATTTATTGTAAGTATATCACTTTTGAGTTTTTCGTAATATTAACTATTTTCGAAGTGTGCTCCCAAAAATAGTCACTCACCGCTTCAGCATTTGCCTAAGGATCTCTAAAGCCCTAAAGTCCATATCAAAGCCCAATACCAAATGCAGCCCCAGCTTGAGCTACGTCTTCAGATCTTTGCCACTGCTGTGATGTTGAGAAGCGGATATATTATTCATCCCCACAAGAGAAATCGAGAGGGATTCCATAGCAAAGAGCACGAAATCTGGAGGCCGTGTTTGGTAGTCATCTACAAAATCACTCGGTGTACTTTTTTCTGACCAATCAAATTCCCCGAACTTCCCACGCCAACGGATATAATCATACCATGCTACTTTCATTGCAGGTTCATTTTCTCCGATGGAAGTTCTTAGAAAGTTGAAAAAAAAAATACAAAAGAAAAAAAAAATCGATATTGCAAAGAATACTACCCGTAGATTACCAAAATTGTCATATTAACCAACATAACAGATCGTAAATTCTGGCTCAAGGAGAGCGACACGACTGATGGGCCTCTAAACATGCGTGCACCATGTTCTAGATCCAGTAAAAGTATGCCACATCACTTGGTGCACCAGTTTGTGAACTGGGATCAATATAAGTAGCATTATTCATTTTGAGCTATTCAGAGAGTCAACTTATAGATGAAGTAAACTCATTTTACATATGGTATACTCATCTCTTTCCTTTATATTTACCATTATAAGAAAGTGTGGGATTAAGTGATTCAAAAAACCATACTCTAATCGGTAAAATATTGAACTACAGGAGAGATTTTGCAAAGATTGTCATTGACAAATAGAGATTGGCAAGGAAAGTTAAAACACTTTTGCCTTTACAAAAGCTATACTGGGGGACCAACCTCAGCTTTCATATGAATCCAAATACACGCTTAGCAGAGTCGAGAGTATTAGACCGAAGCATCGCAATTGTTACTGGTCCCACGCCTTCTGGCACAGGAGTAATGGCTGACACAACTTTGATTGCTTCTTCATAGCAAACGTCTCCCGTGATGCGGAAACCTTGATCAATGCCAGGATCCTGGACATTACAAACTCTTAATTCTATTACAGTAAATTGCTCAAAATGGAAACAGAGCAGAGCAAGCTAGTTCTTTCAAGTGGGACTGAGGAACAATCATTAGTTCTCAGGAAACTACCTGTTAAGTGACCGCTTATACCACAGCAGCTACTTACACAAGATTATCGACATTAATGAGCATTTATACATCAACCCTAACTGTGATTTGAAGCTCAACTCTGTCAGAGTGAGGACCTTACAGTTCTAGATCTATTTGCTAATTTTAGTGACCATGAATCAAAGCTTTCATAAGGAAATCCAGCAAGCAGACTTCACATCTTCTAAGGCTTTGCCCTTTCTCAATCCATGATTTCTCATCATTTCTTTTCTCAAAGACCCACTTTTCTTTTAAGCCTTCCCCCTCAAACATCTCTTCCCTGAGCATAGTGCAGCATATCTGCCTACATGCATTGAGTAGATTACAGGTGCAAGACCACCTGAAACAATAAAAAGGCAAAAAGACAAAAACCACCCTCAAATTTTCATTGTTACAGCTTGGCAGCCTCTAACTTCAAATCCTACACCTTGCACCCTCTAATTTCAAGACCTCACACGACAATCTTGAGGTTTCAAAAGAGCTAATCTTTGCACCCTCCAGTTTCCGTACTTTTTGGAATGGTGTTAAACTTCAAGGTAAAAAGTCTAAGCTGATGCAACATATGACACAAAGTGTAGTGTAGAGGTTGTAAGTGCCAACCAAGAGAAAGCTTAGTATAATTTTTTTAATTTCCCTTATAAAAAGAGTCCTGCACTGCTTTTCCAATTTTTTCAACATGAAAGATAGGAACCACAGCATCCTATAACCTATATCTATAAAGGTCCACGCACATTACAATCCAAATTTGCATTCAAGTGAGGCCACACAGTTTGAGAATGCCTTTGGCACTGAACTTTCAGTATTCCTACCTGAACTTGATTGGTCCCCATATCCACTACAACAGCTCCCGGTTTTAGCCAACTGCCACGGATTAAATTGGGTATCCCCACATCAGCAATCACAATGTCAGCTTCTCTTGTAATCTGTTCTGGATTTTTGGTGAAAGAATGTACTGTGCTGACTGTTGCATGGTGCCTCTACCAGAGGAATATATTAGAAGAGCATGATATGGAGAGCACCTCAAAACAACCAGAGAAACACCAAAAAAGGCATGCTTACCTGCAATAGCAAAGAAGTGGGTAACCCAACGATCTTGCTTCTCCCGACTACCACAGCTCTCTTTCCCATGATTTCCACGCCAGACCTTAACAACAACTCAATACAACTCTTAGGAGCACAAGGAATAAAAAGTGGCTCCCTTCCTTTCATGGCAAGGTTTCCCATATTGAGGCGATGGAAGCCATCCACGTCTTTCTCTGGGCTCACAAAATTGATGATTCTCTCTTCATCCACATGCTGGGCAAACATCACATTAGGTGGCATAATTGTAAATATTTCCTTACAAGATGTGTTAAAAGAATGGTAATATCTCATTGAAATTTTCCTAGTAGATGAGGAGCTCTAGTCATTGCATCATCGTCCGCACCAGAAAATTAAAAAGTATAGTATTGGAAACAAATTATGTACAGGTTACACTATTGAATTACTCTATGGAATGTGTCGGAACATAGTGAATGTTCCATTGGCAACAATGAATTAAGCAGACTTGTTTGATACAGATTACCCAAGAGATTCAAAAGAGAAATGGGAATGAAGCATAAGTCTAGCTGTAGAAATTACTTGTGGCAAAGGAGTTGCACAATAATACCATTAACTGATGAGTTATTATTTAATCTGGAAACAACACGCAGAACTTCATCTTCTGTACATTCTTCAGGCAACTCCTCTACATAGGTCGTTATCCCAACTTCTTCACAAGCTTTTAACTCGACATGAATAAAAGTTCGTGAATCCCTTCTTCTGCCAACCAACACAATAGCCAATCCTAAGGATTTTACAATGGTTTCCTTCATTCTGCAAATTTCATTGGCTATTCCTGCTCTAATAGCTCTTGCAATAGGTTTCCCATTTATTACATTAGCAGTTTGCCCATTAGCTGCTTCAAGTAAAAGTCATAAAACAGGTTAGTGTGCTATGCACAGGGTAAATGAAGCAAGCAAAGAAGCAAGGGAAATAGTCCAGCTCAAGCACCTTATATAGAGCTACAAGACAGCAAGCTACCAAAACTCCACAGGTAGAATAATCAACCTTACAACTTGGATCGTATGGAATTCCTAATTCTTAAAAGAGTTCTATAGAAACCATTTCCAACCATCTCACTGAAATCTTTAGTGCTTTTGGAGAGTGACTCCTGTTACAAAAAAGTCCATCAGATCCAATGAAGCACTTTGTGGTCCTTCACAAGCCGATGCACACGAATGCATAGCAAAAAGATGATTTTTGAAAGTAGTCCTACGCCTGCTTTCGCTTCTGCTTTTCCTACATATGCACAGATTAATTTTATCCCCAACAAGTTTTATATGCGGAAGTCACAAAAGTTAACGAGGAAAGTTGTGTCTCAGCTTCACTCAAGAAGAACCCAACATTTTTCTAATACCAAAAAGAAAAGCCCGTCATCTTTTTCGTAGGATTCAATATCTTACGGTCGGCACTGGCTTCACCATTATACTTCATAGGATCGCTAATGAATCCGAAACACAACGACGACGAGGACAGCTACACCTCACGATCAAAACTACGACATCGAAAGCCAAAACACCCGAACCCAAAAACCGCTTCAAGGCAATCAGCATGCTGCCGAACGAAACATGGAGAACAAGTCTCCGACAACGGAAAACAAGAGGCAACGTGCAGAGGACACTCACGTCAACCCTCGAAGCGACCCCAACAGACTCGAGTAACACGCGTTTCACACGCCCGAGAGCAAGTCCAGGCTCATCGCCACAGGTGGCAAAAAGGGTGGCGGGCCGGTCGCGGGAAGGACGATACCTGAAGACTGGGAACGGAGGCGCTGGAGTTGGGGCAGGGCACCATCCAAACGTCGGGGAGGTTCGGGCCCAGCAGCTTCAAATGCGAAGACAGCGAAGACGAAGAAGGCGATGATGAAGACGTCGACGAGTGGAGGGTCTTCCTTCCCAGCGACCGCCAGCTCGCCGCCCACGGGCCTCGCATTGTACGTGCTCTAGGATAGGGGTCGCCGGCCGGCTCGCTCAACCACTGAATGCTTCAGATAACTTGGGATGGGCTTCGCAGGTTCTACTTCGCAATTTCTGAAGTTCCAACCTTTATGAGGGGGACCTCCAGATCCTGAAGGAAGTCGGCAATTTTTAGCTCCATCCTTTTCCCAGAAAAATCCCACAAAAAATCTCAAAACCATTTTTCATGAGCACCATTGTTCTAATTTTTTTTTCGACTCTTGAATATTAAGAACTTGCATCGATGATCAAAAAATGCTTTCCATCCATCTGACCGTTTGAAATTTGACGCGACAGCTTGGGTGATCATTAAAAATCTGACGTAATTATACGTGTGTTCATTACCTTCTCAAATTCATTAGTTTAATATTATCTAAAATTATTATCATGTTTTAACAATAACCATAAACAAAGTCCAACGAAAGATCTTATTGGGTAAAAGGTACAAGTTTAAGATTATTGGTGAGACAAAAAAAAAAAAAAGGTATTAATGTCCATCGAGAAAAATGTACAGGATATTTTGTGAGATTATTCTTCTTTTCTCAATGACCGACAGATCCTTAATTCAATTCCTACCCTAAAAAAAATATTTTCAAACTTCTAATCATGAATAATAGCAGGAATTTAAGCGGAAACAACTTGAACGGCTCTGTTCCTCGAACTCTCTTGAAGAAGAAGGCAGATGGAACGTTGCTACTAAGGTTCGCTCATTTCCACACTGTTGTAATATTACATTTAATCGCTTATTCTGCTTCCCCTTTCTATACGTTTCTGCTCACTGAAGAAAGAAAACGATGGAAGTGGTACTTGCTTTTTTAGTTTTCTGTTTGATCGACTTATGCATGTAATACATACAGAGGGTGGGATATCCATGAATTCATGAGCTAATCTTTCGCCTGTGACATGTACCATTGACATTTTTTGACCGCTTATATGGAAATCCAAATCTTTGCCGATCCGACAATTGTCAGATCAGCAATGTGCAGCCAAAGAAAAAGGGCCTCTCTATTGCTCCAATCATCGCATCAGTTGCAGCCGTTCTGGTCTTGATTTTATCGGGAGCTCTTGCAGTATTGTGGATAATCAGAAGAAGATAAATCCAAAGTAACTCTTTTGCATATTGCATGTGCAAGGAATATCAAAAGTTTTACATGTGATTTTGTCGGTCCAGATTTGAACCCCAAACTGGTTTAACTGGTCCAATTGCTCGTGGCCCTTCCTACAATTGGGCCTGGGAAAAGTGAACATGACACACCAACTTGTTTTCGCTCGAGTAATCAAGTTTCTATGTCATCACCGTTTCATGTTAAAAAACTTTGCACATGTTATTGATTAATGATATCATAATTGCAACAAGGCTTACCCACAAGTGTAAATAAAGTCATTTCTAGGTATACTTCATTTGGTTGAGGTAACATGCTTCACTCTATTTGGTTTGTTTTCCACGACACGGTCTTTTCTTAGAATAAGTCAATTACATACTTCTTCAAAATAGTTCTGTTTGCAGTGAATGCATATGCTATCATACTGAAGATCATGACCCGATAACTCTGTCCAGGTTACTTAATTACCTTTTCATTTCTCCAGATGTTACTACTAGTGCTACTACTATGACTACCAACTCTACTAGAGGATCTATTGGGACATTAAATTTATCAAAAAAAATCGACTTTTTACATCTACTGAGGTTACGAGAATTATTGATAACTGTAGAATAGTAATTGCAGAGGGAGGATTTGGGAAAGTTTACTTCCGCAAACTTAATGATGGCACTGAAGTTGCGGTATAAATGTTATCTCAATCATCAAAGCAAGGCTACAAGGAGCTTCACGTAAAGGTTCGGAAAATTAGTGCAACTAGAATCAACATCATGTTCTCGATCTTTTGGGTGTTCTACTCATGGCAAGCTCTGAAACCTTGATGTGCAGGTGCAACTCCTGAGGTTCGGATATTGCGAAGAATATGAAAACATGGCACTGATTTATGAATTCATGTTCAATGGAAATGTTCGGCAACATTTGTCAGGTTTGCCTGATATTTCCTTCTCCAAATTCTAACCAGATAAAGCATTGCTTAGACTCTCCTTATATGACAGCACGACAACTGTCGAGTTATATTTTATCTCAACTATGTTCTTTGACAATTCAGGCCTTTGGATTAATCGGTCAAGTTACGTAGTCAATAAAAACACATTGGAAATAAAAATTAACTTTCTCAGTGAATGAACAAGATGGTGAACAGGGTTTTATATCTTTCATGATTGGAATACTTGCTTAATCCTCTACTTTCAAGCAGCACAAAACCTGAATGTTTTGAGTTGGAGCCAGAGACGACAAATCGCAATCAATGCAGCTCAAGGTACATAAGTAAATAGATGAAATCTTTGTTCACATTTCCACAAGTTGAGCAACACAATACATTTCATGAAGTTTCCTTTTTCGCTGGTGGTGCAGGGTTGGAGTACCTGCACAATCGTTGCAAAGCCCCCATTGTTCATAGAGATTTAAAGACGCCCAACATTTTACTAAACAAAAACTTGCAAGTGAAGATTGCTGATTTTGGATTATCGAGGGCATTTGTAACAGAGCGTCAATCTCATATTTCGACTTGCCTTGCAAGAATACCTGGTTATCTTGATCCAGAGTAAGCAACTCTAACCGACAACTTTGAATACAAATACTATTCCTCTTGGGAAGCAGAATAAATGTACTAATATAGATCATCGAGAGAGGCCTATACATTTTATTCGTACATGTTAATGTTGGATAAACGTATGTAGGTACGATTTTGAAAGGCAATTTCGGCTATCATTGTACTAATCAAAGCAATAATTCCTTTTCAATCTCAGGTTTCATTCATCTGCAAACTTGGGCAAGAAGAGAGATGTGTACAGCTTTGGCGTAGTTATTTGAGTTAATCACAGGCCACCCTGGAATTATAAGAAGTCCAGAGGGCAGCAGCATGCACATACTTCACCGGGTGACTCCACTCATAGAAAGAGGGGACATCCAGAGCATTGTGGATCCGAGGTTAAATGGCCAATTCAGCATCAATTCTGCATGGAAAGCGGTGGAAATTGATATAGCTAGTATAAGTACCTAGAGGGGGGTGAATAGGTATATAAAGGATTTTTCTCGATAATTGCACAATACTAGACAGTTGATAGATTTGAGACAAACAATAATCAAAGTAAGACTGAGAGAAGAGAAAATTGAACACACGGTTTATAGTGGTTCGGCTTATGTCAAGCCTACGTCCACTCTTCTGCACTGACAGCTTATTGGCTGGATTCCACTATGAACAAAGAGATGTTACAGTGTTGTTCTCCCTTGCTTTCACGGAGTAGATGATCTACCACACTCGCTCAAGGTATCACTAAGTATGAACACTCTTTGTGTGTACAATTTTGCTCAAAATGTATCGACTGATAATCAAGGTACTTCAGACTCTGGAATTTCTCTATCGATCATGCACTAAAGTAACTAGAACGTCTTCCTTTTATACTCCTTTATGCCATCATACCCGTTGGCACTTACCAAAGGAATTCCTCCAATCTACCCGTTGGACGGAATCAATCAAGAAGATCATTCGAGCTATTAAAGGAACCTGACAATAGCCCATCAATCATGTTCGCCCATACAATCAGGATCTTAGTTTCCAAGAATAGAACCTTCCAAAAATATTTTGTCGACCATCGGATCTTCAAACGATCTTGATTACAAATAAAAGAATCCATTATATTTATCCAGCCAAAAGATCTTCTCCAGAGGATAAGACCAAATCATCAACCAAATACTTTGGCTCTAGATTGCCTTCATCACTGGATTAGAAAAACTGTCAATGAGAACAGTCTTGAGTCTTGAGTCTGGTGATCTGAAAGTCTTCAGACTCTAAACAGAAGGTCTGTACTTATCCAGACTAGACTGATAGAAATGTTTTGTCAGCTTCAAAATATTATGGAAAGATTTCTCCAACAATCTCCCCCTTTTTGATGGTGACAAAACTTTCCTGTAGTTTTGAACAACTTTAACCTGCAAAACATTACTCAAGCAATATGGCTATCTCATAAAGATTAATAAATCAACCAGACTCTGCATCCACAGAAAATCGGTTAGTTTTTCATGAGTAAGACCATATAACAACACTTGATGTAAATGCAAACAGTCAAACATCAAAATCCACACAAGTTAGTCAAATTCAAGTTCACACCCAAGTCATACTCAAATATTCAAACACGTCAAAGTTTAAAGAGTTTAAAGAGTTCAAATTGCAATTCTCCCCCTTTTTATCATCATTAAAAAGGTGAGAAAAAAGTCAAGTCTTCTTGGGAACGCGCACAATCTGGAAATCTCCCATCAATTGGACGATGCCTTCTAGCCTTTTCAAGTCTTCCCGAAGATGAGCCACCTCTTCTCCTTTGGCATTGGCTTGAATTTGAAGAGCGAGGTCTTTCATTTGATCTGCCAGGGTAACAGAAGATGCTTGTCCAGTATTCTTCATGACTTAAAGTTCACATTCCAGAGCATAGATTTGACCCTGCATTTCCAGAAGAACATCAAGGATACGACGAAAATCTGCTGTATTGTCCGTCTGTGTGCTCGCATTTGCTCTTTCGGATGGAGTGAAGGCAGACGATGGAACTTCAGCGTAATCGAGCAGATTTGGTGTTGATGTATCATGTCCTTCTTCAGGCATTTGAGAAGCCTGAAAATCCTCTGGATTTGCTGGTGAGTGACTCACACCTTCACTATTGACAGCATGTGGTATAGTCCTTCCTTGCTCATCATCTCCCCCTGTCTCTAAGACCTCAATTTGGGAAGAGTGATGATCATGCTCATCTGCACCTTGATTCCCTTCCTCTGCAGCTTCATCTGCAGTCTTTTCTTTTTCTGCTTCTCCTTCTGTTTCAGCTTCTTTTTCTTCATCTTCTTTCTCTTTCTCTTGTTGCTCCTCTGCTTCTCTGTTCTTTGCTTGTCCCTCTTCTTCTCTCTGTTCTTTTTCTTCTGCTTCTTTTCCTTTCTTCTGATGTTCTGTTGATTCAGGTACAGAACGTCTGGTTCTTTTCAAAGCAGGGATAGTGAAATCTTCCTTTTCATCTTCATCCTCCAAGATAAGAGCTCTTTTCTTTTTGGATGGAGCACCCATGGGCTTCTTCCCTTTTTTCTTTGATGCAGAAGCTGCTGGAGTCTTCACTTTGAACTTCTCCATTGCCTTACTAAGCTCTTTCAGACGCATTTTAGTCAGCATTTTCAAACTCACCACCATTTTGTCACATGGTCGAACACAAAGAGTATGTGGAGGTTCAATGTTCAAGTGTCTGAAGATCTTGGTCACAAGACCAGAATAAGGCAATTGGCCCTTGTCCTTCACCATTGCTCTGTACATGTGAAAGAGAATGGTGTGAGGGAGAGAGAACTTCTAACCTGAATTGATCGCATACATCAATTTTTCTTCGGAATTAGACATGTCTGTCTTTGATGTAGACTTTGGCCTGATGCAGTTAATCACAATTTTGTGCAGCAAGATGTTTTTTTTTTTTTTTGATAATCCAGGGAACCTCCGTAGACGCCGCTTCGCGGGGAGAGTAAACCCTGGAGCGCCGGGGATCCCACCGCTGACCCCCAAACGCGGTTAAACCGCGCGTTTTGCATTGAAGCAACGCTTCCACGGAGTCTCGAACTCTTCTCCCTGCGTTTGGGGTACCAAGCCTTAACCACCGCTTCCACCGCGGGCGGTGGTTGTGCAGCAAGATGTTGATGGCATGCATTCTTGAATATGTAACTCTTCCTTCTATACTCCTGTCTTTGACAAGTTCCAGAGTGGTACGAGCGATTGAAACCTTGATCGGTTTATATCGTCTTCTTTCAACTCCAATTATGTCTGCCAACATGTCCACATCCACCTCATAGACTTGGTCTCGAACATTGAATGATATTCTATTCGCATCCAAAAAGCTAAGATTCGAATAGAAGTATGCTGTTAGTTGCGCATAAAACCGTCTATGGTATCGGAGCAGAATTGCTCAAGTTGAAGCAGATTTAACTTCTCCCTTAAGTTCACATTAATGGCATCCAAGAAATCGAAATCAACACTCCTAGGATTTATCACTCCTCGTTTAAACAGTCTGAAAACAGATTCTCCTGTTCTTTCGATTTAAACAAGTCCTTCCTTTTTCCCTTCACCTTCGCAGCAACTCCCATTAGAGGTTGAAATTCTCTGAACATTTTATCATCATCGTTCCCGTTAGTCGGATTCAGTCCCGATACACGAGGGTCACTTGGAATATTCGCAAGTGCTTCCTCAGCCTTTCCTTTGGGAGCAATTCCCAAATCCTCCATTCGTCGCAGAAATAGATACTCATTCCCATAATTCTTATCTTTAAGGAAATCATCTATATAGTTCAGCGGAGTCCCAATGCTCTTCATTGCATAATAGAGCTTGTAAATAAAAGAGGGTTTTTGGACTCTTACAGGGTCTGCGTCCTCGATTATTTCTTCCTCCAGTTGATGACTCACATCTTGTGGGGTAGATGATGAAGAGTGACGTGGTGGAGAGTGAATCGGGCTCTGTTGCTGACTCGGTAAACCTTCCTCTTCAGTGAGATAGAAATGGGTACGACCCTCCTTCATTCTCTGTGGTCCCCTGTTCGCGATTCTTGAAGACTTTCTCGAGGAAGACATCCTTTCTTGTCGTTGAAAGATTCCTTTACTTGCTTTCCCAAGAAAAGATGACAACTTTCTCGAAGATAAACACGAAGTAGAAATAGGATTGGGAGGAGAATGCTTTTTAGGGTTTTGAAGATTGAGCGAGGAAAACTGTATATATATAACTCAGTTTAAAAAGGAAAAACCAATTGACACAAAGGAAAATGAGCAGACGCCTCTTTTAAAATCAATAACTGCCAAATAGAAGTTAATCTTTTTTAAAAGACAAGATTCAGTTTTTCACGGAAATTATAAATTAACTGAACTAATGATCGTACCTTTTCAAGATTTAATATAATAACAACTTACACTCTGTAGCCATGAATGTCTGAGTCTAAGGGTTGGAGAGTCTCTAGACTTTAGCTTCCTCAAGCTTCAAAATGTTGAGTCTGGAACGGATGAAATCGAATTAATTTTTCTCAAAAGGCTTTATGAATATATCCGCTAGTTCATTTTTTGAATCAACAAATTGAATTGAGATTTCTCCATTTTGAACATGATCTCTAATGAAGTGATGGCGAATCTCTATATGCTTTGCTCTTGAGTGAAGAATTGGATTTTTAGTGAGATTGATTGCGCTGGTGTTGTCACATCTAATCTTTGTGCATGAGTCTTCAATTCCAAAGTCTTGTAGCTGTTGTTTTATCCATAGAATTTGTGAACAGCAACTTCCAAGGGCTACATACTCTGCTTCTGTTGTTGAAAGAGCCACAGTGCTTTGTTTCCTTGAAAACCAAGACACTGTCCTGCTTCCAAGCAACTGGCAAGTTCCCGAAGTGCTTTTTCTATCAACTCTGCAACCGGCCAGATCTGCGTCTGAATATCCTTGAAGATTAAAGTCTCCCTTCTTAGGATACCAAAGACCGATGCTTGAAGATAAAGCAACGTATTTAATACTATGTTTCGCGGCACTGAGATGGGATTCTCTAGGATCTGATTGAAACCTAGCACAGATGCAAACACTCAACAAAATGTCCGGGCTAGAAGCAGTAAGATAAAGAAGTGAACCAATGATGCTCCTATACAGCTTTTGATCAACTTTCTTCCCTTCTTCATCTTTGTCTATCTTCAAAGAACTTGACATTGGTATGTCGGTCTTTTTGCATTTTTCCAGTCCAAACCTTTTGACAAGATCATTAGCATATTTTTCTTGATAAATAAAAGTTCCTTCTTTCAATTGTTTTACTTGAAGACCAAGAAAGAATGTTAACTCTCCCATCATACTCATTTCAAACTCATCCTGCGTAGACTTAGAAAATTTCTTGCACAGACTTTCATTAGAGGATCCAAAAATAATATCATCCACATATATTTGAACAAGTAAGAAACTTTTGTTTTCCTTTTTGATAAATAAAGTTGTGTCTACTTTACCTTTGACAAAACCATTATGTATTAAGAACTTACTTAGTCTGTCGTACCAAGCTCGAGGTGCTTGCTTTAAACCATACAAAGCCTTTTTCAGTCTAAAGACTGAGTCTGGCTTCTTTGGGTCTTCAAACCCTGGTGGTTGTTCCACATAAACTTCATCATGGATAAATCCATTTAGGAAGGTGCTTTTGACGTCCATTTGGAATAACCTAAAATTTTTATAACAAGCAAACGCAAGTAATAGTCGAATAGCTTATAACCTTGCTACTGGTGCGTAAGTCTCATCATAGTCTATTCCTTTTTCTTGCGTATATCCCTTGGCCACGAGTCTTGCTTTGTTTCGTACGACTCTTCCTTTCTCATTCATCTTGTTCCTGAACACCCATTTAGCTCCAATGACAGTTTTACCTTTTGGTTTAGACGTCAATTCCCAGACATCATTAATGTTGAACTGTCTGAGCTCTTCTTGCATAGCTTCAATCCAGGTTTCATTAGATAAAGCTTCTTCTATGCTCTTTGGTTCAATTTCAAAAACGAGAGCTACAGCACTAGACTCTTCTCGCCTTTTGGATCTGGTGCGAATTCCTTCATTAATTTCGCCGATAATGAGATCTTTAGGATGACTGGACTTATGCTTCCAGTTACTTGTTGATTTGTCTGGTTGATGGTCTCTTTCTTTATTTGAATCTTCACGAACAGCTTGATGTTGGTCTTCCAGAGTCTGAGATGTTTCTTGAGTTGTAAGCTTTTGAGGGTCTGGAGTAGGTTCAGACTCTTCATGATGAGTCTGACTGGATTCATCTTGCATTGAGTCTTGAAATTTGACATTCATTGACTCCTCCACAGACTGGTTCTTCTTGTTATAGACTCTGTAGGCTTTGCTTGATGTAAAATATCCAAGGAAGATGCCTTCATCTGATCTTTCTTCAAACTTACCAACTCGATCTTTTGCATTTTTCAATATAAAGCATTTGCAACTTAATACATGAAAGTATGACACAATAGGCTTCTTATCTTTGAATAACTCATAAGGGGATTTCTCTAGAATAGGTCTTAAGAAGACTCTATTGATGATATAGCATGCTGTTGAAACAGCTTCAGCCCAAAATCGTGAAGAAATCTTACTTTCAATTAAAAGAGTTCTAGCCATTTCTTGAAGAGATCTATTCTTTCTTTCCACAACTCCATTTTGCTGAGGAGTATATGGAGAGGAGAACACATGCTTTAAGCCAGATTCATCACAAAATTTTGTAAAATCTTGATTTTCAAATTCACCTCCATGATCTGTTCTTATATATGAAATAACACATCCTTTTTCATTTTGAACCTTTTTAGCAAATTTTTCAAAATACGAGAAGGTTTCAGACTTACTTGCAAGGAAATATACTCAAGTAAAACGGGAGTAATACATGATTGGTCCGAAGATATCCATATGCAGCAACTGTAGTACATGATTAGTAGAAACATGATTTATTGGCTTAAATGAATTAATACATGGAGTGCATGGATCAGTCTTTTGGTATGGTAATTTGGATAGACCTCAAACAAGCTGCTTTGATGAGATTTTGGCTAATTGCTTCATGTTGACATGACCAAGCTTTCTGTGCCATAAGCTTGCTTCGTCTTGAATTGAGATTAGACATTGCGATTCATTTGGTTTCACATCCAGAAGATAGATATTTCCATGTCTTCAACCCATGAAAGACTGAGTAGAGTCTTTACTGATTCCAGAACATGTTCCTTATTGAAAGAAGATCTTAAAACCAGTATCATACAATTGACTAATGCTGAGAAGATTGTAATTGAGTCCTTCCACTAAGGAAACATTACTTATTGTGAGATTTCCAATTTTCACAGTTCCAAATCCCATAATACTTCCTTTGCTGTTTCCTCCAAATGAAACTTTTCTACCATTTACTTGAACAAGCTTTATGAAGCAATTTGAGTCTCCTGTCATGTGTCTTGAGCATCTACTGTCAAGATACCACTTTACCTTTTTCTTGACGGAGACCTGCATTTAAAATAAAGTCTCAAGCTTTCTTTGGTACCCTAACTTTCTTGGGTCCTTTGGTGTTAGTAAGATAAGCAGTATTAGCCCATACTTTCTTAACAGGTTTCCAAACCATAGGACACTCTTTTTCAAAGTGATCCGGACTGTTGCACTTTGAACATCTGAGAGCATTCCAACCTACATACTTTACAAAAACTTTCTTGAAATGATTTTTGTAAGCCTCTCTCCGGGGTCTTTTCTTAATTCTTTCTTTTACTTTAGGAAAATCAATCAAGGGAATTGTTTCTGCTGTCATACCTAGACCGTACTTATTAAAGTAAGGTCTTTGAGCTGAAAGAATTTTTTCAAGTTTTTTGGACCCTATTGAAAATTTCTTTGAAATATTTGATAATTCAGTTTTTAAAAGAGCATTTTCTTTCAAAAGATTATCTTCATTTTCTTTAAGAGTGGAAATAGTCAAGTCTAGACTTTTAACTCTTTCTTCTAAAACGTTTTCCTTTTGTTTTAGAGCTGAGTTTTCCTTCTTAAGTTCGGAAATTCTTTTGAGAGAAGTCTTAAGATTAAAACACAGTTCATCAATGTATTTAGAAACTTTGACAAGAATTTTAAAATTACTTGCCTCAAATTCACTGTCTGAGTCTGATCCAGAGTCTGAGTCTGATTGTGCCATCAGACATAGGTTGGCATATTCATTTTCACTTTCTTCACACTCTGTATCACTCCAGGTTTCGGCTTTGAGAGCTTTTTGAAATTTTTTAGCTTTTCCTTTCTTCTTCTTCAGAAGAGGACAGTTGGGTCTGATGTGTCCCTTCTTCTTACATTCAAAGCAAACGACATCTTTGTTTGGTTCCTCATCATCAACAGACTTGGTCTGCTATCTTCGAAAGCTTTGTTTCTTTGAGTTGAACCTTCTTCCTTTTCTATTCAGTTTTCTGAATCTTCTTATCATGAGAGCAAGCTCCTCATCGTCCATATCATCTTCAGAATCTGTATCATCAGAATCATCATTTGATTTTAATGCAATAGATTTCTTACCTTTTGGATGTGGCATCCCAGAAATTCAAAGCCAAGCCTTAAGGTGTGTTAAAGTCTTTAATTAGGTGGCAAAATTTCCATGGCTTATGTTTTGGCCATTAGTCTTTTAATTTGATGATTTGTGCTTGTGATTGTGGAAATTTAAATTTAATAGATTAATAATCTATGCTTGGTCATATGATTTAAATTTCAATAATTGAAATATCCTAAGACTTTGGCCAAGATGAAATTTGAATTTGGAAATATTTATAGAAAGGAATTCAAAAAAAAAAAAAAAGGGAAAAAGAGGGTTATTTTTGGAATGGGCCTTGGACCCATTAGCCTAAAGCTTGGTGGGCCAAGCTTGTCGGCCCATTAGAGCCCAAGAAGAGGAGGATTTCGACCAGCCCAAGAGGAGTGGCCGGATGGCCCAACTCCAAAGCCCAACAAGCCCAAACCCAATTCAAAAATAAAAATGACAAGTGGCAAGGGGCAAGAGCATGCATTGGTGGGTTTGTAGGCAATCTCATGATTGCAAATGATGGGATTAAGGGAGTATAAAAAGGGTTGAGGAGAGAGATATGGCCGGTTCTTTGCTGCATTTCGTCCAAAGAGAGGGTGTGCGAGAGAGAGAGAGTTTGAGAGAAAGGGAGAGGAGCCGAGAGGAAGAGGAAGGAGGGAGCCGTTCGTTCGCCGTCCGATCACCGTGTCCCGTCGCCGTTCGTTGTTGCTTGTTCATCTTTAAGGCAAGTGGAGTCCTTAACTTCTCTTGCATGTTTGTTTTGGTGGTTGCATGTTAGATTTTAGGTGTGATTCGTGCGAAAAACCGAGGTAAGAGTTGGTTATTTGTAAACCGTGTGACTGTTCTTGTTCGGTTTGTGGAAGTCAGTAGCTTGTTCGAGCTTGCATGTGTATTTGGAGTCCGATTTTGGCTTTGGTGTCTTCATGAAAGTTGTAGCTAACATCTTGTAGTATAACATACTGAAATTTCGTGAAAAATTATGGAGATTTGAGGGGTTAAAGCCTTGTTATACGGAGACCCCAGATCTGTGATGTTTTCACTGACCTCTTGCTAGATTCTTGTTTGCATGTTGATTTCTGTTGAAGATTTGACTTCGATGTCTTCATGAAAGTTGTAGGTAACACCTTAAACTACAACATACTCAAATTTTAAGCAAAAAGAACAAGTATAGCTTGGTGAATCGGCTAGATCTTGGAAGCAATGGTTCTGGTGAAGTATTCCGAGACACCCGAGACTTCATGGACTTAAATGGTGACCATACTTTGGTTATTTGGCCTAGATCTCTTCATGAAACTTGTAAAGGACACCTTGGTACATAACATACTCAAATTTCAGAAGAAACGAAAAAGATTTGATGGGTGAGATCTAAGAATTTCGGAGGAGTGTGTTCTGGACGTCACTGTAGTGGTTCCAGAAGCTTCGTAGGGTTGTATACATTAATATAAAAATAATTTGGCTTAGAGTTCTAAATGAAAAAGGTACGAAAATGTGTTGGCTATCATCCTGTAAAATTTCGTAATTTTTGAAGGCCATATGAGTATTTTAATCGAATTAATTTGGAAACTGTGCAAGTCTGGCCATTATCCGAATATAAGGTGCTATTTTGTGAAAATTGTGAAATTCTGAGAAATTCGATTTGGCCACGAATTTTGTGTGAAATTGTGATTCTACTTGTTTGTTTAATGATTTTTGAGTATCATGATTTTGGGAAAATCATAGATATTAAATTTAATATTTATTTATGAAAATAAATAAAATAATAAAATAATAATAAAATAATAATAAAATAGATTTTTATTTGGCCATGGATTCAACTTCATTTGTGTGGCACTTGTGTGATGAGATCTTTGTACATGTATTAAGTTGAAATGCATATGTGATTAAGCTTTGGCATATGTATGACATGTGAATTGAAATGCAAGTGTGATTTGTTTGATGCCATGCCAATTGCCATGTTAAATTGAGATAAAAGGATAAATGTGGATGAGAAAGAGGTTATGGTGGAGGATGTTGTCTGGTGGCCTGGTGGCGTAATTCCAGAGATTCCCTGGGAGATTCAGGATGCTCGGAATGTGGGGGGCCAGAAGCCTTGTTGGAGGTCTTTGCCTGAAAGGAATGCCTCGCGACACCAGGATTTGGGTGCGGGATGCCCGGCCAGGGAGTGTAAATTCCGGAAGCCCTGTCGGAGGTTTCTGCCCGAAGGGAATGCCTCGTGATGCTAGTTGAGATGCGAGATGCCCGGAATGTGGGGGGCTGGAAGCCCGGTGGCCATGGGATGGCTGAGTTTGCCGGGAGCCCTGTCGGAGGTTTTTGCCTGAAGGGTTGATGATGGAGCCCTGTCGAAGGTTTCTGCCCGAAGGGTTGATGATGAGATTTATGAGTGGGTGATGTGGTGATCAAAATTGAAAGATAAAGATGAAAAATTAAACTATGGCATGATGATATGCATGATGATGATGATGATATGTGATGTGATATGATGATCACCCATGGTATGATATGATATGCATGATGAAATGCATGATGATGATGATGATGCATGATGATGATGGCATGTGATGTGATATGATGATCACCTATGATAATATATGCATGATGAAATGCATGATGATGATGATGATGCATGATGATGATGGCATGTGATGTGATATGATGATCACCTATGATAATATATGCATGATGATGCATGATGATGATGGCATGTGATGTGATATGATGATTACCTACAATAATATATGCATGATGAAATGCATGATGATGATAATGATATAAGATATGCCATGATGATGATGATATACATGATGTGATGATGCATGATACGCATGATTACAAGGTAAGTGATGCTTGCAACGTGTGATGATATGCATGATGCATTGGGATGTTATTGAATTTCCCTATCTGCTGAGTGGTTGTACTCACCCCTTTTGGGGATAACATTTCAGATTAGCAAGTATGCCGCTACTTGCCGTCACGCGTGGTACGTTTTATGGTCTATAGTCCGATGTAGAGGTCGAGTGTGCGGAGATAGATTGTCCTTCTGTTCCCGGACTAACGTTCATCCGAGTGCGATGTCTAGTGATGTACGATATAGGCCTGGCTGGGGGCCCTATCATTCAGAAGTTCATTTTTGTGCACGTTCGTCGAGATGGTGCTATGCGAGGGATGCTGCCGCCACCACCACCTGATGCACCGGGTTGGGTGTGAGACCTGCGCGCGACGAGTAGGAGCCGTTTCTTTTTTATGTAGATAATCGACACTTTCGATGGGGGTTTTTGTGCTCGCATGATGTTGAGGGTCGAGGTCTCTTTTTGAAGTTTTAAGCTGGACATGGCTGAGTCCTAGCTTTTCCTTGTTATGTACCGACCCGAGAGTAGTCCCATCTTGAAAATATATGTAAATAATGTGTCGATGTTTGTTTATAAAATCCTGATGTTTAGCTGGTGTGTATTTGTATCATGGATTGGTAGGGGGATAGATGGTGATGTTTAATTTGCTTCCGCTATGAGTCGCGTTGGGACCGATCGTTTCAAAAAAAAAAATGTGTCTGCAAATTAAAACGCTTGTTCGAAAGAAAGAAAGGTAATAAAGTGTAACACCAGAGCTTGTGGCGATCGCCGAAGGGTTCGGGGTGCTACATTGGATCTTCATCTTCATTGATCCGTTCCACTTCATAAGACTGAAGAGTTCCAATCAGCTCGTCGACAGATAGTGGCATAATTCTTTGCGTCTCTCTAATTGAAGTCTTTATGTGATTCCAATCCTTAGAGAGTCCACGCAATAGCTTGTTTACCTTCATGGGATCAGAAATTGTTTGTCCTTGATTCTCAAGACCATTGACAATATCTGTAAAACGGCTAAACGTGTCAGTTATAGATTCTCCTGGTTTCATTTTGAAGGCTTCATATTGACCGAGGAGAATGTTAATTTTGGTTTCCTTCACTCGATCTGTTCCTTCATAGGTGATATGCAATCTGTCCCAAACTTCTTTTGCTGTAACACAAGAAGATATTATGTTATATTCAGTTGGTGACAAAGCACAATATAAAGAGTAAATTGCTTTTGCATCGAGTGCTTGTCTCTTGATTATCTCTTCCTGAGTCATTCCGCTGGTCTCAATAGTTTCTTTCCCTCTTTCAGAGACTGATGCAGCTGTAGGAGTAATTCCTTTTTCTACAACGTCCCATTCCAGAGGATCCTTTGATCGTAGGAAAGCTTTCATCTTGTTCTTCCAGATGTTGTAATCATTTCCATCAAAGTAGGGTGGTCTGGTATTGCTTTGCCCTTCCATCAACCCTGGTGCTAACATACTAGCCATGGATCTTTTACTTTGAAGCAAAACACTTCAAATAAAGTGAGTATACGAGCTCTGATACCAATTGATAT
Source organism: Eucalyptus grandis x Eucalyptus urophylla (assembly GCA_028830015.1). Classification (NCBI taxonomy): domain Eukaryota; kingdom Viridiplantae; phylum Streptophyta; class Magnoliopsida; order Myrtales; family Myrtaceae; genus Eucalyptus; species Eucalyptus grandis x Eucalyptus urophylla. Next base: position 20,441,342 of record CM054204.1, read on the forward strand.
AGCTAGTATAAGTACCTAGATGGGGGTGAATAGGTATATAAAGGATTTTTCTCGATAATTGCACAATACTAGACAGTTGATAGAATTGAGACAAACGATAATCAAAGTAAGACTGAGAGAAGAGAAAATTGAACACACGGTTTATAGTGGTTCGGCTTATGTCAAGCCTACGTCCACTCTTCTGCACTGACAGCCTATTGGCTGGATTCCACTATGAACAAAGAGATGTTACAGTGTTGTTCTCCCTTACTTTCATGGTGTAGATGATCTACCACACTCGCTCAAGGTATCACTAAGTATGAACACTCTTTGTGTGTACAATTTTGCTCAAAATGTATCGACTGATAATCAAGGTACTTCAGACTCTGGAATTTCTCTATCGATCATGCACTAAAGTAACTAGAACGTCTTCCTTTTATACTCCTTTATGCCATCATACCCGTTGGCACTTACTAAAGGAATCCCTCCAATCTACCCGTTGGACGGAATCAATCAAGAAGATCATTCGAGCTATTAAAGGAACCTGACGATAGCCCATCAATCATGTTCGCCCATACAATCAGGATCTTGGTTTCCAAGAATAGAACCTTCCAAGAATATTTTGTCGACCATCGGATCTTCAAACGATCTTGATTACGAATAAAAGAATCCGTTATATTTATCAAGCCAAGAGATCTTCTCTAGAGGATAAGACCAAATCATCAACCAAATACTTTGGCTCTGGATTGCCTTCGTCACTGGATTAGAAAAACTATCAATGAGAACAGCCTTGAGTCTTGAGTCTTGAGTCTTGAGTCTTGAGTTTGGTGATCTGAAAGTCTTCAGACTCTAAACAGAAGGTCTGTACTTATCCAGACTAGACTGATAGAAATGTTTTGTCAGCTTCAAAATATTCTGGAAAGATTTCTCCAACAGAAATAACCATGTTGCGCGTGTCGATGATAGCGGTCCAAAGGCCAGATGTAGACCGTGCTCTGTCGGAACTAAAAGAATGCTTGACAGCAGAGATCAGTTCAGGAAGAAGCCAAGGAATGGGAAATAGTAAGAGACGAAGTGAGTCTTTTGAGATGACCTTAATTGACGTTGATAGCGCTCCGAGTGCTCGTTAACCATACTTCATCTATAAAGGTTATCATGTCCACCTTCCTTGTAAAGTTGATTATTGGATCGAACAGATTTGAAAACTTTTTGTGCAAAGTCTGCCCTTGTGACTTCAAATTGTGAGTGTTGTATATTAAGGTTGTTGCATTTATAGCTTTGTGAATAAATGAGTGAATGGTGAGTTCAATAGACACTTTGGCCCCTCTTTACAAGGCTACAAACTGTACAGCTATCAAGACGTTGATAGCTAGCCTTGGTCAGTTATCCATGTGAACCCCTCTATAATGAAGCAGAGGAAAAATGAATTTCTTTCATTATGATACTATCTGTTTTATAAACCCAGTCATCTTGACAATCTTTGCCAACCACAACCGCCTAAGTACTAGCCACCTGGCCATGGCCATAATGAGAAGCCCGAAGAGCAGCACTCACCTCATCCAATCAGTGTCGCCTCTCATCGAACAAGAGGATATAGAGAGCATCATGGATCAGAGGCTACGAGGGCGGTTCAGCGCCGCATCCGCTAGGAAACTAGTCGAGGCAGCAATGCCGTGCTTGGCCATGACTGCGAACGAGAGGCTGAATATGAACGCACGTGCTGTTGGAGCTGAAGGAATGCTCGACTCTTTTTAGGCAAGGTACCTGATGGATCAAGGAATTATGTTCTGCTTCACCCTTCACGATCGCTGCTTATGATTTGGATATATGCCTGTGAAAAGGTCCCACGAGACAGTGCTCGATGTGCTCCAAAACCTTCCTTTGGGTTTTGTAATTGTGGACGATGTGATTTTCTTTGATGATATGATAGCACTTCAAGGTTTTGCATGTACCATATCTGCCTATGAACTCAGTGAGAGACAATATTGAAGAAAGAAACTGCTGCTTTGCAATGAAAGGACAAAAATTACTTTATATCTATCGGCCGAGTAATCTAACAAATCTTTTACCACATGTCATGTGAGCTAGTAAATGTGTGCACGTCTTGCGTGTTCCCACAAAAAAAGAACACTTTAAGTATTAAATCAAGCCACTTAATGAATTCATAAGAATCTACATTGATCTTGTTTCAATATAGAATGAAAGAGAAATATAGGGCAATATTTGCTCCGATACCTTGATGCGTAAGCGCAACTCCTTATTGCTGTTCATCGTAGAAATCTAGCTTCACTTATCGGACATTGCAAAGAACTTGAAAACATGGATTCATGAATTCATGCCCAATTAAAATGTTCGCCCACATTAGTCCTTTTTGATGTTCCTTTTTGCATATTCTTGCCAGGTCAAGTATCTCTTAGACTCTCAATATGTGACAGCACAACATGTGTCCAAATATATTTTTTTTCTCAACGTTATTTGATATTTCAGGCTTTTGCATTAATTGGTCAAGTTTCATATTCATTAATAGCACCGTGGAGATAAAATTAACTTTCTCAGCGGACGAGGACACTAGTGAGCAGGATTTTACATCTTTCATGTTTTTGAAGCTCCTTATTTCTCTACTCTCCAGCAGCACACAACCCTAATGTTCTGAGCTGGAGCCAAAGGCTACGAATCGCAAATGATGCGGCTCAAGGTACATAAAGTAGATTGATAAAAACCTTTGCTCACATTTCCACGAGTTGAGCTTACACAACACATTCCATTAAGTTTTCTCTGTTGGTGGTGCAGGGTTGGGTATCTGCACTATGGCTGCAAACCTCCCATTAGCGCTGCTTGTGTTTCTCCATTCGGTGTAGGCGGGGGCCGTCGTGGTGGTGGGGCCGAAAGGCTGTCACTAAGGCCGTACAAGCGATGCTACTGTTGATCATATAAAGAGAAGGGTTTAAGCTTTTATTGATTTTATGCCACAAAAAATAAAATATAAAAGGACGAAAACAATAAAAGTCTTCCTTTTAAGTATTGAAAACGTTCAAACTTGTAAGATTGTCACTTTGTAATTCTTGAATTGGTTGGTGGAATTTTCTCTAGCTGGCTTTTCATGTGCTGTAGGTTTCGATACTTAGATCGAACCACATAAATATTTCATATTCTCTATCTCTTCTCGTATATTTCTCTTATGATTTTGTGTTAATTTAATTGGAAGATATGGTGAGTTTCTGCATTTATTTTATAAGAAGCTCAAATCGAAGAATTCTTGAATTTGTTGTGATTGCTATAATTAAATAATAATAATAATAATAATAATAATAATAATAATAATAATAATAATAATAATAATAATAATAATGATTGCTATAATTAATAAATAGTAAACACAAAAATCTTATAAAAGATGTTGACTTAATCCGAAAATGGCTAATTCCATGAACAATTGAATTAATATATTATTTTGTGGATCAATTTTCCATAAACCAAACAAGCTGAAAGATGTGACAAGTGGTGAATTGAGAGAGAGAGAGAGAGAGATAGAGGGAGAGAGAGAGAGAATGGGAAGAGTGTGTGGTGGTGCCCAAGTGAGGATGTGTCACTTCCTTATGCCCCAGTGAAGATAAAAAGTGTTTAGGAAATGTCCCATGAACAACGTGGGAATCGAATTGCATTGCTTGTCATCCACATATTTGAGTACATGTAATGTATTTTGGTAAGGACTTCCCATATTTGACATGACATTACATATATAACTTTTACCTTTTAAATAATCTAAATTTCTTACTCGAGGTCTCCTTTTTAGTACTAAATGCCCTTCTTTCAAAAATACATGTGATGTAACGAAAATATATATATTTCACAAAGAGTGATTTTCCGATAAGATATAGCAATCATATAATTTCTCATAAATCAATTTTAGATGATGAACAAGACAAAATTTTAATCATCTTATGTCAAATTCAAGAACTTCTATAGGTTTTATACGGAGAAAAAAATGATGCTAGCAAAAAGATAAATTAAAACTTCAATCAAAGTCAAACTAGTATGGCAAAGTTAATTTTATAGGTCAAACTAAATATCGGTGCTGCTGCAAAGTGAATCGCTATCCAATGAAGAAATCAAAATGTGCATCAAAATCTCCCTTTTTAATTCCACAACCATTTAAAATGCTTAAGAAAGTCAAATTTTTCTCATCAATTCAGAATCAGAACAAGCAAAACTCCAATAGGAAGAAACTCTATATGAGCCCTCCCCCAACTCCACAAGGGAAAATAGAAAACAAATCCAATTCACGTCACACAAAGCCAACATGAGGCTGCAGTGGTTGGTGGTGGATGCTCCATGGGCATGGCTATTGACACTAAAAGGAAGAAAGAAAGAAGATGAGGAGAAATGCACTGCACATAAGAGAGAGACAAAAGACTAAAAGTGAGCCACCATCTAGGCACATGGCGATCAATAAGCGGGGTAGAGCATGATTCACATAAGGATTCAACACCACCTAATATTTTCTCATACTAGATAAAGGATTCATGTCATTTTGAAAGCACTTGACAAGTTTGTCTAAATTTGCTCTTAAATATCTCAACTGAGAACTCAAATTACAAATTTATTAGGAGAAAGTAAATTAAAGTCGATATTCGACTTAGTTAACTTGTAAAAAATTAATTTTTACTGAAGTGACGGCCATTGTTATGGACCAAGCACCATCAGTTTATCCTCCCCCCCCCCCCCCCCCCCCCACACACACACACACATATATATATAATGAGGAGAGGGCTATTCTAGCAATATACGATCTTAATAGGTGTATTTAGAGAACAACTTAAATAAATTCTCTTATAATATTTTTATATAGCTATGGATTCTTCATCTACTTAATTTCTGCTCAGTAAAGAAAATCGTCCTTCAAGGGCAATAGAGCTCACCAGGGCATTACAGTTCTCTCCCTTTCAAGTTGCTGTCATGGCTATAAACTCTAAAATATCATTTACCCTCTAACGTTTATGCGCCCAACATTGTTGCATTAAGACCTAATGATACAAAATATACCCTTTGGGAAACCTGAGTACTTTCACTAATTGAAAGTCGAGATTCATCGGGATTTTCCACCGGGCGCCACTATTGCCCCACCGAAAGTGGTAGATCAATATTGTAGGACGTAGTTTATCGCACATCTCTGATTACTACACCACTATCAATATAACTTGTATAATTTTTTTCAACATTTGCCACTTAGCTTGCAGTGAACATATTGTCTGTATTTTCTTTTTCTTCAACATAATTATCTCGATAATCTGTTTCCAATCAACAATTTTTTTTCTATGTGGCTTTTCTTTTTCACGAGGGATATTGAGATTTATTTAGGAAACCAACAATCTTTTTTTAATTGATTTATTTTATTGCAAATACTGCAGGTTAGATTTTTATTTTTATTTTTAATTTTCCTTTTAAGAGGTTTCTTCTCCTCTTTTATTTTTCCACAAGCTCCTTGAACCCTTTTTAGATTTATAAGACCCCGCATTTATTTAGACTGAAAGTCACTCTCAACGGAATCTTCATCATAAAGCATTAGTCTTTTCTCATAGAGCTAATTAATTCACTCACTAACATGATTTTTAAATCCTTTAATTCTTCTAGAGGACTGATAATAGGATTGTGTTCCTTGATAAACATCACATCTAAAATTTCTACTCCCCTGATATCATCTCCATAAGCCTCCATTTGATCTACTCGTCATTCTAATCTTCCATATTATTGTTTGAGGGTCTCATAATTGTTTATTTTAATATTTTGAAGAGACTGAAATCTAATTGTTTGTGTCTTTGTTGCATCTTGAAACTTTTCTTTTAATATGTTCTTAAATTATATTTTGAGTTTGAGCCGTATACGAAATCTGATTTGATTGAAAGATGCTTGTTGGATTAAAACCCAGCAAACATATCATATTTGGATTCGAATGCGGAGAGTTGGTTGTTGTAATCTTATCCAAGCCGTCCATTAACTGGAACCCCTTACAGCCAAAATAATAATAATAATAATAAAAAGGAGCTCGTATGTTGGTGCTCGTCAGAAGAGGAGAGAAATATGGGTTTGTGTGGGCCGTGTGGGCCGTTGACTTCTTCAAGCGTTCAAGTGGAGTTTTCTTTTCGTTAGGGGAACAAAGGAGATGTGAGCATCGGGTGAAGCTTGTGAAGAGAATCCTTCATCCAATTGAGGCATTTTCTTCGTGAAGACACGAGTGTTTCGAGTTTTCAATGATTTGTTTATCGAGCAATTACATGAGGTGAAATACTATGGGTTTGGGTATAATCTTAAACAGGGAAACACTTGAGCATTATGAGCGATTATAGCTCTATAATTCTCCAATTGATAATTACCTAATTATTTGCAGCTGACCCTTCCTATGGAGTGGCTGTTGGTGGTCGGTCTGAATAGTGCAAATTTTTCCTTATTGTTGATTGTCTTGTTTCTCTAGTAATTTTGTTCTCTCACGTAATTTAATTACATACATTCGTTGGCTTCCACGTTATCTTAGAACACGTCTTTGTGGTTTTTGCTCCAATGGTTTGCGGAAATATTGTTTCCCAGAGTGCTTGTTGGATGACATACAAAGCCCTTGCAACTTTTTGTGGTTGCTCTACCAGAAGCTTGTACCTTCCTACGGAGCCTTATATCCTTTCTCCACAATGTTGCTTAAATCTTGTGCCATCAAGAAAGTAATCATTTTACCGCTTTAGTAAATAAATATAGTTATTTTCATCGAAAGTAGGAACAATAGTGAGATAGAGTTGGCCATCGTTTTGGTGTTGGATATATGGTGGGGATTTTAGCAGGGGATGGATAGGACTCACGCTCAATGCCAACCGAATGAGACCCTGACACCACTGTTGGCTTTTAGGGTTAATGTGGAAGTGTGTATGTTTGTGGGGATTTACTCAGCAAAGGAAAAAGGAAGGAGCTTTTGAAGCTTGTTTTATTATCAAAATGTTTTGTGCAAGGGATATATGGAGCTGTAGTTGGGCTGAACATGAATGAACGAGCATGAAGCCTTTTTATAGTTCTTCCTAATCGACTCTTCTGCTAAGAATCTCTGTCACAAACAAAGAAATTTGCTTCATTTTACATGTTGGACAGGTTTTTTGCCATTACTTCTAACTACCACCATCTAAGCCAGAAAACACCAGACTTTAACTACGTACCTGCAAACTTGTACAGTCTTGGCTTTTCTGGATAAATTGAACACAACTTCAACAAAATTTAATCAAAAAGTAAATGTTGGAATGGAAGATTTCATTTGCCTAGAACGTGATCGTCCTTCGAATACCTATGCAAATTAGACAAAAATGAAATAGACTGAAACAAGAGAATCATCATCTGATAATGATATATAAACAGCCAAATGTCCATTGTTCATAACATTTAGAGAGGGAAATAAGCACGACTGAAAACAGGAGGAAAATCATTGATGACAACAATCAACAGCCAATCAACAGATAATTATCGAGCATCAGGCATTAGAAGAAACAACGAAAAAAGGAAAAAAAAAAAAAAACATCATTATGCATAGTATCTGAGCACGGCATACACGGCCTGCATTATAGTGAGAGCGAAGATGAGATGGCGGCGGTGAGAGACAATATAGTCCAAGGATTCTTGAAGTAGGCGCGGTTGAGATGAGCCCTCCACTTGTTCAAGTCCTTCTTGCAGTGCTCGCTAATCTTCTGTTGCACGCCATCGAGGTTTTTGTTGGATGGGAGCGTCACGTCCGTGCACAGAGAGTTGAATAGCTTGGCGACTGCCTTGTCACTTCCGAAGTCATTCTGGATGATGCCTTCCGTGTGAAGCAGTCCGACATCCTTCCTATCGTTGATGATTTTGTCCATGAAGGTGACGTAGGATGTGACCTCGTTCCCAGCTTCAATGTGCAAGCGCTCGAACGTCATGACGTTGAGGAACTTGGACTCGGTGGTGTCATCCACCTTGATAACTGGGAGCTTCAGGAACCCTCTAGCAAAGGAGATGTCCTTGAGGTTGTTGGTCTTGCTCTTCTTGAACTTGATCCTGGCCTCGGTGAGCTCAATGGCCGACCGGATTATCGGCTCGGTCTTCTTGGCAGATTTCTTCATGTCCTCAGGCCCCATATCTAATTCCGGTTCGTGCTGGACCTCCTCGGATTTCATCAGCAGCCCTTTCCTGTATACGTCCATGACATGCAGGCGTCTGCCCAACCCCGTGAACTTTTTATTTTCCTGGGGGAAGTAGAATTTTCTGATGAGCTCGTTGACGTAATCCTGCGTTGTTGGAGTAAAGTCAGTGCATTGAATACGAGAGTGTTGTTGTGTCGATACCACCCTCATAAAAGGAAAAAAAAAGTCTCTTATTGAGGTGATAGATTTAATAATTAAATTGTTAATTGATCTCGAACTGTGCATGCTAAACATTTAAAACATTAAATTTAATGGATTTCGTGTGAGGTCTATCTAAGATAATCAGTGCAATAATCTCTCTAATGACAGGGAAATCAAAGAAACTAACCTCCTTGCCATCGTTCGCGATGGCAACCAGCTGATACAGAACTAGCATCGGCGGCTGATTCTCCAGCAGCAGCATGTCCCGGCTTATATATGGGGCTATGTATTCCAGCTTGTGGATGCTGAAGATGGGGTCATTGGGCGCATAGCCATTATTCTTCTCCTCACTAGTCTCGGTCCTCATGATCTCGAGCATGAAGCAGCCGTCCGTGATCATTAGCTCCAGGAACTTGCCCCCCGTTTCCTCCTTCCACTCGTGGCCCAGATCGTCGTAGCTGTCCTCGAGCTCATGCGCCACCTTCCTCAGAGACTCGAAGACGCACTTGAGGGACTTTCCGGACCGCTTCAGGAAGTGGAGAAGCGCGCGGTGCTTGTGCTCCTCCATTGGACGGAGGTCGACCTCGTCGTAGTGATAGGGACCGAAAGAGACAACCTGCGGCTGGTAGGCCTCCCGGTTGAGGCGGGTGATGGAGGGGGGAACCTTGTAGATGGACGGAGACTTCCAGCAGTGTTGCTCGTCTTTGGGCATGCAGTTGAGGTTCTCGTTGACATGAACGATCCAGTTGGTCTCGTTAGGGTCCAGTTGGGGCGGCGAAGGTAACATGTTTCGGGGTTTTCAGAGGTTCCACAAGTTTCTGTTCTGGGAGAGAGAGAGAGAATGGGAAGAGTGTGCGTGCGGTTTGGGGTCGACCAAGCCCAACGCTGGTCACTTGTGCATAAAATAGAGGTGTGGAAATGGGTCTTCACCAATTTTGTAGCTCATATAAAATGAGTTGGATCATATATCTGTTGATTAAATTTTAATAGTTTTTTTTTTTTTTATGAAATTGAGTTGTAAAGTCTAATTGAATAATGAATAAGGATTTTAAATGGTCGGGGCTTTTTTTTATTTATATCCATCGGAAGAGTGTTTGGCGGTGTCCAAGGGAGGGAGGTGGGGTGTCGCTTTTTGTGCCCCAAGTAAAGGCAAAAAGAGTTTTGCTAATGGGAAGTGTTTGGTCGTGTCCCCATGGGAAGAGTATTTGGCAGTGTCCAAGTGAGAGGGGTGTCGCTTTTTGTGGCCTAGGTAAAGACAAAAAGTGTTTAGGTAATGTCCCATGAAAATCGTGGGAATCGAATCATGCACGTGGCCGTGTATGAGCCTTAGGATTTAATGAATCTCTCAAGTATAAGCCTTAGCCAAAATGCTCGTATTGAATTGAGTACACGCAATGTGATATGGTATAAACTACCTATTTGACGTGATATTAGATATATAATTTTTACTTTTAGAACGATCTTAATTTCTAACTTTGGATCTCCTTTTTAATACTCAATGCCCCTCTTATATATATATATATATATATATATATATATATATATATATATATATTATGTGTATTGCAAAAAAAAAAAAAACTATTTCACAAAGAGTGACTTTTGTCACGCCTCGATCCTCAAGCACACATACATCCTTCTCTTTGGTCGATTTTATAATGCGATATCTCAGGACAATGTATCGCCGACCCTTTCATTTATTAAGCACATGCGGAAGCAGTTAAAATCCCCAGACAATAAAACAATGGGAGGGAAAAGCAGGGCCATATTTTTCATGTTGAAATTTATAAGCAAACTTTTATACAAAACACAAACCAGAACACTTCACAACTTTTTATTCTAAACTCTATTCACATCAAAATGGAGATATCAAAGAAAATAGAATCTCAGTCCATCTGGGCCGTACTCAAGGCCCCTCTCAGGATTATCTTCTTCTCCCAAAAATCCTTCTCCAACTCTTCCTCCTCAGCTCCTTAGCGGGGTCCTGAAATGATTTCCCCAAACTGGGATGAGACTACATCTCAGCGAGTTCTACCCCACTAAGCCCGATTAGCAAACCATTATACAATAGGCTGCCTAAACACGCACAGGACAGAGGACTTACCTTGGCCTCAGATCCTACTTGCAAGTCAGTACAATTCATAATAGGCACCTAAACGGTCATATCACCGATAGAAGCATCGAACAAATCAACATAGTCGATTACATGCCAACAATACCACTCTCGGTCATTTCCCTTCAGTCAATCCATTCACAACATCAAATCAAAACAATGATCAATCGATCTAGTCGATTACATGTCAGACGGACCATTCTAGCTCAATACTCTCGGGCGCCAAGTTCGCCAAAGTGATTTATCTACTAGACAATTGCGTGCGTTCTTTAAGGCGCCGTTTTCGCCAGTGACATCCTTAGTCACCGAACCACGCATGCCTATAACCATGTACTCAAATAGACAATTGTGTGCGTTCTTTAAGGCGCCGTTTTCGCCAGTGATATCCCAAATCACCGAACCACACATGCCTATAACAATGTATTTAATAGACAAGTGTATGCGTTCTTTAAGGCGCCGTTTTCGCCAGTGATGTCCTTAATCACCGAACCATACATGCCTATAACAATATGAGTACTAGACCGATACGTGCATTCTTTAAGGCGCCGTTTTCGCCAGTGATATCCCAATCACTGAACCACGTAGGTCCACAATTATGTATGTACTAGACCGATACGTGCGTTCTTTAAGGAGCCGTTTTTGCCAGTGATGTCCCAATCATCGAACCACGTAGGTCCATACACTGTGTCTGATTGGTTCAATTCCAGAGTATTTCCAATTCTCTCATAACTCCATCCACTTTACAACTCAATCAAAGCATTATAAATGCTAAACAAACGTACTCGGCCATCTACCAATCAATTATTCAATCTCAATGAATTCCAAATCAATTTAGGGTAAATCCCTAAAACATCACAATTTATTTAATTCCATGCAACGTAGAGCTCAAATAAATAAACGAACTGCGCCACGACGATCAGCACGAGATTTCGGTCGTTGGTCATCAAAATCTTAATTTCCGAAAAATAATTAATTAATTAATTAATTTCGAAAATTAATTAATAAATACTAAAAATTCAATTTAGCACAAACTAAAACTCAATTAAACAAACGGACTTGACCACGGTCATCAGCATAATTTTCCGGTTCCGGACTATCTCAGTTGAATTTTCGGAAAATAAATAATTATTTAATTTAATTCCGAAAATTAATATTTAAATACTAAAAATTCCACTTAGGCCCGAAAAGCCTAATTGGAGCCCAATAAGGGTCGGGAAAAATCCCGAGGCACTTCCAATAATTAGTAGACCATGTCTACTTGCTAATTACACATTCAATTTATCTAATTCGCATCACATTTGGCTAATAATTGCTAATTTATTCTAATCTAACAACCTAAACATAATTAATTAAATCTAAACCAACCTTAAGCATAATTAGCCAACTAATCCTGGATTAGTGAGATTACTCACCAAATCGCGCGCAAATCGGATCAATCCGACGGCGGCGACGCAAGGAACGAAACTTCCCAAAGCGACTCACGGATCCGGGGCCCGGAAACGGCCCAAAAGTAGGCCCGAAGTCGCTGAAACCCACTCCGTGGGCTTGCTGGTCGGGGCTGATCAGGGCTGCTCCGGCGGCTAGGGCGGCGAGGGGAAGCCGGCGGAGGGCGAGGGGGACACGGGGGAGGTCCGGCGGGGTTGGGCGGTGGCTGGAGGTGGCCGGACGGGGCGGAACAGGGGCTGGGCCGTGCGGATTCGCTCGGGGGAGGGGCGATGCAGCGAGCGACAGACAGCGGGACGGCGGGCGCACGGGCGGGCGGCTGTCGCGGCCGTACGAGCGGTGGGACGGCGGCGGGACGGTGGCGACGACGAGCTGCTGCTTCTGCTCCGGCTCTCTAGTTCGCACGCGAAAAAAAGAAGGAGAAGAAGAGCTGGTTCGGTCGTGTACGAGAAGGAAGAAGAGAGAGGAGAGAGAAGGAGAGATAACAGAGAAAAGAGAGAGAGAGGATGAGGATTGACCAGTCAAAGTGAGGAGAGAGGAGAGAGAAGTCGGTTGGGGGGTGGATTCGCACGAAGGGGGGAAAGGGGAGAGGAGAGAAAAGAAAGAAAAAAGAAAGAAAAGAAAAGAGAGGGAGAGAGAGGAAAAGAAAAAGGAAACACATAATTAATTAATTTCGATTTTCCTTTTCTCTTTTCCTTTTCCTTTCAATTTTCTTTTGGGCTTCAATTTTCTTCCGATAATTTCTTTATTGAAATTTCGGACTCGTCAATAAATTGACGAGCGATGAGACAGGATTCTAAAAATAAGAATTATGATGCGCTTAAAATTCGATTCCCGAAATTGAGTTCAATTTCATGGTTAAAAATTGATCGGACGTGATTTTAGCTCAATCCAACCAATTAGGTAGCTTTTAGAGATTTTACAGCTGATACATCCCTGAACGGCTTCACCCAATAGGTTAGTTAACTCGTGAGTGATCAGCTCAGAGAAAAAGGGCCATAGGCACGTCGATGAAATGCCCATTTCACTTTATCGAAACGGGGTCGAATTTCAGGATGTCACAACTCTTCCCCTCTTATAAAAATTTCGTCCTCGAAATTTAAACCATTACGCTTTGTTCAAACAGGCGGGGGTACAACTGTCTCATTGATTCTTCAGTCTCCCAAGTCGCTCCTTCAATGCCGTGGTGTTGCCAGACCACTTTGACCAACGGAATGGTCTTTGTACGCAGAACTTGCTCTTTACGATCGACAATCTGGACTGGGCTTTCAATGTATGACACACAGTCATCCACGTCTAATTCCTCGAAATTGAGCACGTGGGTCGGGTCAGGCTCGTACTTCCTTCATATCGACACGTGAAAGACGTCATGCACTTGCGCCATTCTTGGCGGCAACGCAAGACAATACGCTAGGTTTCCGATTCTTTCAAGAATCTCAAACGGACCTACGTACCTCGGACTCAGTTTGCCTTTCTTACCAAAGCGCGAAGTTCCCCTCATTAGTGACACTTTCAGAAAAACGTGATCACCAACTTGGAATTCCAAAGACCTCCAACGCTTATCTGCATAACTTTTCTGCCTGCTCTACGCTGTCTTCAATCTGTCTCTAATCACTGCCACGGCATCTACTGATTGCTGAACTAACTCTGGGCCTGTTATCTTCCTTTCTCCAACTTCATCCCAACACACTGGAGTTCTGCAAGCTCTACCATACAATGCTTCAAATGGAGCCATCTTGATGCTCTGCTGATAAATGTTGTTGTAGGCGAATTCCACCAGATGAAGCTGATCTTCCCAACTTCCTTTGAAGTCTATTACACACGCTCTCAGCATGTCTTCAAGAGTCTGAATCGTCCTTTCAGACTGGCCATCTGTCTGAGGATGATATGCCGTACTGTACTGAAGTTTCGTACCTAAAACACTCTGCAAGCTTTTCGAAAAAGCAGCAGTAAACCTCGGGTCTCTATCAAATGTTATCGTAACCGGCACTCCATGCATACGAACCACCTGACGCACATACAGGTCTGCGTGTCTATCCAGACTCAGGTCCTTTCGAACTGCAATGAAGTGAGCCGACTTTGTCAGCCTGTCGACTACTACCCAAATCGAATCATTCCCCCTTTGACTCCTTGGTAGTCCAGTCATGAAGTCCATCGTGATATGCTCCCATTTCCACTCTGGGATCGCGAGAGGTTGCAGAAATCCTCCCGGTTTGCAATGCTGGGCTTTTACTTGCTGACAAGTCAAACACTTGGCCACATGCTTGGCGATGTCCGCCTTCATACCTGACCACCAGTAGTGTTGACGCAAATTCTGATACATCTTAGTGCTTCCAGGATGAATGCTGTAATTGCTATGATGTGCTTCAAATAAAATTTCTTCTCTAAGCTGAACATCGCCAAGTACCACCAAACGTCCTTGGAACCTTAGAGTCCCATCATCAGAAACTTGAAAATCAGCTTTTCTTTTCTCGGTATCCTCTTGAAGAATCCTCTGCACATCTGGGTCTGTCAGTTGAAGTTGCTTGATTCTGACCTGGACATCCGGCTCAATTCTGAGGGAAGCCATAAAACTTGAGAGGTGGCCTACCTCAAATTTGAATTTCGAATCTCGAGCTCTCTCGATTAAGTTCCACTCCTTAACCAAGATCCGTGCCACTGAAGACTTCTGACTCAATGCATCGGCGACCTTGTTCGCCTTTCTCGGGTGATATAGAATGTCACAGTCGTAGTCTTTTAGCAATTCCATCCATCGCCATTGTCTCATGTTCAACTCCTTCTGAGAGAACAAATACTTGAGACTCTGATGGTCTGTGAAGATCTGAAACTTTTCCCCACACAAGTAGTGCCTCCAAATCTTCAACGCAAATATGATGGCTGCGAGTTCTAAGTCATGTGTCGGATAATTCAATTCATGAGGTCTTAACTGCTGGGAAGTGTATGCAACAACTCTGCCATGTTGCATCAGCACGCAACCCAATCCCCTGAATGACGCATCACTATAGATCTCGAATCCTCCAGTACCAGATGGAATTGTCGGCACAGGTGCGGTAGTCAGCCTTTCCTTCAGCTCTTGAAAACTACACTCGCACTTGTCTGTCCATATGAATTTCTCATTTTTCTTTGTGAGCTTTGTCAAAGGTGACGCTAATGCTGAGAAACCTTCCACAAACCGTCTGTAATAACCTGCCAATCTCAGAAAACTTTTGATTTCTGTCACTGATGTCGGTCTTGGCCACTTGATCACGGCTTCTATCTTGCTCGAGTCGACGGAGATTCCTTCTCCGGAAATCACATGACCTAAGAACGCAACACGAGTAAACCAAAACTCGCATTTGCTAAACTTAGCATATAGCTGATGAGTTCTTAAGGTCTGAAGCACTAATCTCAGATGATTTTCATGCTCTTCATCACTTCTCGAATAGACCAAGATATCATCTATGAACACGATCACAAACTGATCCAGATATTCCTTGAACACTCTGTTCATCAAATCCATAAAGGCAGCTGGAGCATTCGTCAATCCAAATGGCATCACTGTGAACTCGTAATGCCCGTACCGGGTACGAAATGCTGACTTAGGAATATCCTCTTTCCAAATCCTCAGCTGATGGTATCCTGTCCTTAAGTCGATTTTCGAGAATATTGACGCTCCTTGCAGTTGATCAAACAAGTCATCTATCCTCGATAATGGATACTTGTTCTTGATCGTTACCTGATTGAGCTGCCGATAGTCGATGCACAAACGCAACGAACCATCTTTCTTCTTAAAAAACAGAACTGGTGCTCCCCAAGGTGATGCACTAGGACGAATAAATCCTTTATCCAGTAACTCTTGCATCTGCACCTTCAGTTCCTTCAACTCAGATAACGCCATTCGGTAAGGTGCCTTTGAGATCAGTTCTGTCCCTAGTGCTAGCTCAATTACAAATTCAATCTCTCTTTCTGGCGGTAACCCTGGAAATTCTTTTGGAAAGACATCTGGAAACTCCTGTACCACTGCAATATCTTCCATTTTCAGCTCTTCAACTGTCGCATCCACGACAGTTGCTAAGTACCCTCGGCAACCCTCGTCTAACAAACGAGCTGCTTCCGGCGACGAGATTAGGGAGATCAAAGGTCCTCCTCGATTCCCGACAAACTCGAAGCTCTTACCCCCTAATGGGTCAAATTGAATCGCCTTGCGATAGCAGTCTATTTTAGCTCGTTGATTGGTGAGCCAGTCCATGCCAATTATCAAATCAAAATCATACATGGCTATGACTAACAAGTCAATTTTCCCCACTCGCTCACCAATCTCTAACTTGCACCCCGAACATTCCAAAGCAGCAATAACTTTATCTTTCAAGGGTGTAGATATGCAAATTGCCGATTCCAACAATACAGGGTTCAATCCTAGCATCCTAACATATTGCTCGGCAATGAAAGAATGGGTTGCTCCCGAATCAAACAAAGCATAAGCAGGTTGGTCGTTGAGCGAGACCGTACCTGTAATCACGCCAGGCGCAGCTTCTGCCTAACCTTGGGTAATCTCGTACACAGTGCCTTGAGCTGGAGGTCTCTGCTGTCCTCCTTGCAATGCATTCTGAGGGGCATACCCTCCTATCTGTCTCAGCGGTGGCGGCGGCGGCAATTGAGGTTGTCCTCTTTGCTTCTTTGGACAATATCTGGCTATGTGGCCCTGTTGGCCACATTCGAAACATGCACCCATCCTAGCTGGGCACGGTGTTGTCTCGTGTCTTCTCCCACAAAAACGACATACACCAACACTATTTGGTACTGGCCTATTAAATCCATTTTTCTTACTGGGCGGGCCTTGGAATTTATTTCCAAACATCGGCCTCTTTCCTTGGCGGATGTTGTCTCTATGAGAGTTAAACCTCGATCCCGACGAGGCGGCTCTATCGTTCTGGTCTCTCTCAATCATCTAAGCCCTCTCATAAAGGTCATTATAATTTCTCAGATTCAGCAAAATCAATGGGCTTCTCAACTCTGGCTTGAGTCCATCTCTGAATCTTCTTCCTCGGTTTATTGGATTCTCAACTAATTCAGGGGCATATTGCGACAATTCAGCAAACTTCGCCTCATATTGATCCACTGTCATAGAGCCTTGGTGAAGGCGTTGGAACTCAACCATCTTTATCTCTTTAGCAATTTCTGAAAAGTATTTCCCGTTGAAGGCCTCAACAAAGGCGTTCCATTCTGGGGCTACACCTTCGGGAAATATCACTCCTTGAGTGGTTCTCCACCAAGTACTCACAACTCCTTCTAATTGGTAGACTGCGAGGACCACTTTCTCAGTCTCAGAGCACATCAATAGTGCAAATGCTTTCTCCAGTCCTTGGATCCACAAAGCAGCAACTTCGGGGTCTCCTGTCCCAGTAAACTTCGGTGGCTTCAATTTCAAAAACTACTCCACCAAACTAGGCATCGGCCTCACAAGCAGAGCTTCAGTAGGTACGATGGCAGGTGCGGCTGCAACAACAGCATTGGCAGCAGCAGTAGTAGCGGCAACAACGGCGGCAGTAAATGCAGTTGTTTGATCCCAAGCCTGTTGCCCCATCATCTCACGCATAGCATCCAACGCTTGCGTGATCTCAACTGTTCCCTGATCAACTGCGGCTGCTACCCCAGCACCAATGAGATGTGGTGCTGCTCCACTCGTGCTAGCCTCAGCTTGCGCTCTACCTCGACCACCTTAGGCACCAACTCTTGTCAGTGTCCTAGTCCGAGTCACTGAGGACAAAGTCCTCTGCCTAGGAGTTCTTGGCTCCTGATCGCTCATGGTGTCACTTTAATCTACTAACACCTGCTTCCAATTCAACACCGAATTAGAAATAGAGCGATTCAAACAACAAACAATCTTAGCATTCAGCTAACACAGACATGCACCGGCATGAATTTAAAGGCCTTTCCTACTAACTATCCCATGGTCAACGCTCCTTATCACTCCGATCTTCAACCTCGCTCTGATACCACTTTGACTGGATGTCACACCCCGATCCTCGAGCACGCATACATCCTTCTCTTTGGTCGATTTTATAATGCGATATCCCAGGACAATGTATCACCGACCCTTTCATTTATCAAGCACATGCGGAAGCAGTTAAAATCCCCAGACAATAAAACGATGGGATAGAAAAGCAGGGCCATATTTTTCATGTTGAAATTTATAACCAAACTTTTATACAAAACACAAACCAGAACACTTCACAACTTTTTATTCTAAACTCTATTCACATCAAAATGGAGATATCAAAGAAGATAGAATCTCAGTCCATCTGGGCCGTACTCAAGGCCCCTCTCAGGATTATCTTCTTCTCCCGTACATGCCTATAACCATGTACTCAAATAGACAATTGTGTGCGTTCTTTAAGGCGTCGTTTTCGCCAATGATATCCCAAATCACCAAACCACACATGCTTATAACAATGTATTTAATAGACAAGTGTATGCGTTCTTTAAGGCGCCGTTTTCGCCAGTGATGTCCTTAATCACCGAACCATACATGCCTATAACAATATGAGTACTAGACCGATACGTGCATTCTTTAAGGCGCCGTTTTCGCCAGTGATATCCCAATCACCGAACCACGTAGGTCCACAATAATGTATGTACTAGACCGATACGTGCGTTCTTTAAGGCGCCGTTTTCGCCAGTGATGTCCCAATCACCGAACCACGTAGGTCCATACACTGTGTCTGATTGGTTCAATTCCAGAGTATTTCCAATTCTCTCATAACTCCATCCACTTTACAACTCAATCAAAGCATTATAAATGCTAAACAAACGTACTCGGCCATCTACCAATCAATTATTTAATCTCAATCAATTCCAAATCAATTTAGGGTAAATCCCTAAAACATCACAATTTATTTAATTCCATACAACGTAGAGCTCAAATAAATAAACGAACTACACCACGACGATCAGCACTAGATTTCGGTCGTTGGCCATCAAAATCTTAATTTCCGAGAAATAATTAATTAATTAATTAATTTCGAAAATTAATTAATAAATACTAAAAATTCAATTTAGCACAAACTAAAACTCAATTAAACAAACGGACTTGACCACGGTCATCAGCATAATTTTCCGGTTCCGGACTATCTCAGTTGAATTTTCGGAAAATAAATAATTATTTAATTTAATTCCGAAAATTAATATTTAAATACTAAAAATTCCACTTAGGCCCGAAAAGCCTAATTGGAGCCCACTAAGGGTCAGAAAAAATCCCGAGGCACTTCCAATAATTAGTAGACCATGTCTACTTCCTAATTACACATTCAATTTATCTAATTCGCATCACAATTGGCTAATAATTGCTAATTTATTCTAATCTAACAACCTAAACATAATTAATTAAATCTAAACCAACCTTAAGCATAATTAGCCAACTAATCCTGGATTAGTGAGATTACTCACCAAATCGCGCGCAAATCGGATCAATCCGACGGCGGCGACGCAAGGAATGAAACTTCCCAAAGTGACTCACGGATCCGAGGCCCGGAAACGGCCCAAAAGCAGGCCTGAAGTCGCTGAAACCCACTCCGTGGGCTTGCTGGTCGGGGCTGATCGGGGCTGCTCCGGCGGCTAAGGCGGCAAGGGGAAGCCGGCAGAGGGCGAGGGGGACACGGGGGAGGTCTGGCGGGGTTGGGCGGTGGCCGGAGGTGGCCGGACGGGGCGGAACAGGGGCTGGGCCGTGCGGATTCGCTCGGGGGAGGGGCGATGCAGCAAGCGACAGACGGCGGGACGGCGGGCGCACGGGCGGGCGGCTGTTGCAGCCGTGCGAGCAGCGAGACGGCGGCGGGACGGTCGCGACGACGAGCTACTGCTTCTGCTCCGGCTTGCTGGTTCGCATGCGAAAAAAAGAAGGAGAAGAAGAGCTGGTTCGGTCGTGTACGAGAAGGAAGAAGAGAGAGGAGAGAGAAGGAGAGATAAGAGAGAAAAGAGAGAGAGAGGATGAGGATTGACCAGTCAAAGTAAGGAGAGAGGAGAGAGAAGTCGGTTGGGGGGTGGATTCGCACGAAGGGGGGAAAGGGGAGAGGAGAGAAAAGAAAGAAAAAAGAAAGAAAAGAAAAGAGAGGGAGAGAGAGGAAAAGAAAAAGGAAACACATAATTAATTAATTTTGATTTTCCTTTTCTCTTTTCCTTTCCTTTCAATTTTCTTTTGGGCTTCAATTTTCTTCCGATAATTTCTTTATTGAAATTTCGGACTCGTCAATAAATTGACGAGCGATGAGACAGGATCCTAAAAATAAGAATTATGACGTGCTTAAAATTCGATTCCCGAAATCGAGTTCAATTTCGTGGTTAAAAATCTATCGGATGTGATTTTAGCTCAATCCAACCAATTAGGTAGCTTTTAGGGATTTTACAGCTGATACATCCCTTAACGGCTTCACCCAATAGGTTAGTTAACTCGTGAGTGATCGGCTCAGTGAAAAAGGGCCATAGGCACGTCGACGAAATGCCCATTTCACTTTATCAAAACAGGGTCGAATTTCAGGATGTCACAACTTTCTAATAATATATTCTTGGTTATCTCATGGCAATCTTATAACTTCTCATAAATTAACTTCAGGTGTTAAATAAGTCAAGTCAAGTGATAATATCTTGTGTCAAATTCAAAAACTTCCACTAGCTTCGTATGGAGAAAAATTGATTCTAGCGAAAAGATACATTAAATTTCAAATCAAAGTCAAACTAGTATTGCAAAATCAATTTTATGAGTGAAACTAAATATTGGAGCTGCTGGGAAGGGAATCGCCATCCAATGAAGAAATCAAAATGCACATTAAAACCTCTCTTTTTAATTTAGCAACCATCTAAAACGCTTAAGAAAAGTCAGATTTTTCTCACCAATTCAAAACCAAAACAAGCAAAACTCCAATAGGAAGAAACTCAAGTTGACCCCTCCCCTAACTCCACCGGGGAAAAAGGAAAACAAATCCAATTCACAATCAGGTAAGGCCAACTTGAGGTTGCGGAGTTTGGTGGTGGGGGCTTCGTGGGTGTAGTTATTGACAGTGGCAGTGACCAAAAGGATGAAAGGGAGAAAGAAATAGAGAAATGCAGGGCACACAAGAGAGAGGCGAAAGATTAAAAGTGGGCCACTATCATGCATATGTCGATCAATGAGTAGGGTAGAGCATAACTCACGTGAAGATTCAACATCACCTGATATTTTCTTGTACTAGATAAAGGATTCATGGTATTTTGATATGACCTCAATCACCCTAGCTAGCTTTTATTAAATCTTAAATTGGGTCGGGTCACCTTTCGCTCCATTACTAGTTTATTCTCTTCGACCTGTTATCTAATTAACAAGAGTAAAGTGGTTCTAGTCCAAATTCCAACTTAATAAGACGTATTTGGAAATAACAAAGTATGACGATTTTTAAATATTTCTCATAACAACTTTTCCTCCATTTTCTTTCGACAACTCTCTCTCTCTCTCTTTCTCCTCCATTATACTTGTTTACATTCTTTCCCCTAACTTTTTATTCTCATATATAGAAAGGTCAAAGGAAGGGAAAACTCAAAACATCACATCAAAATCGTGCACAATTTGACATATAATAGCATATTTACACCGAACTCAATTTAGAATGATATGTCTCTCATTCATATTTTATATTACAATGACTTCTAACGAAATAGAGCTTACAAAACACTTTCATTGAAATGAATTGTCTCTAGTTAATCAAACAAAATTTTTACATATCAAACATTATAAATTCCCTTAATTTTATTCAAAACGATATTATTTCGCAATCAAATAATTCGATTGGATCAGCGGAAAGGTAAGAATCGCTCCTGTAGGAAGGCTCTAGCGTGTCTCACCATATGAGTGGCAGTTCAATTGCAATCATACGAGAGACGCCATGCCCTTCTATAGCTGGCAGATTACGAAGTCCTTAATTCCAATCACTGAAAATTGACTTGTGGGTCATTTTAATACCGAGCGCGTGATGAGCCGTTGTCTACTAATTGTTATCATATATCATGCCTCCATTTTCTTGGGGCTTATTATAGTTGGATTATGTTCCCAATAATGAAACCCGAGGACAATTTGGGTTCAGAGAAAATGATAATCCAATAATTTTTTAAGACGTTCTTCACAAGTGTTGAAAATCTGACGTGGCATCACACGTGTGATGAAAGTTTTTTAAAAATTTATAACACTTAAGTAATCAATTGAAAGTTATAACACTCGTGTATATTATCTAAAAGTCATGACACTTAAGTGACTAGAAAAATAAGTTATGATACTCAAGTGATTGTTGTATGAAAATCATGACACTCATCAAATCTTTATCCCAAAAATGAGAAATTAAATTGCATTTGGTAAGACTCGGGAGAGCCCCTTACGCAATGTAAGAGCCATCTTACAAGAGAGTTATGCACGCCTACCTAGCAATTAGTTAAATCCTTTGGGATTCATTTTGGGAGAGTTGCGATAGAGAGTCTTCAAAATTTTAGATGGGTTAAAGAATTTCAAAAGAGAGAAAATATTTTAATTTTACTGTAATATTTCTCTTGGCATTCCGACATCGCTATAATTAATAAACACTTAAACAATAAACACAAAAATCTCATAAAAGATGTTGACTTATTCTGTAAGCGACTAATTCAAACCAATCAAATTAATATGGGAAGAGTTTCCGGGGTGCCCAGTGAGGGGTATATCAATTTTTTGTGCACCAGATAAAGACAAAAAAAGTTTAGGTATGTCTCACGACAAATGTTGGAACCAAATTGCATGCACACTACTATTCACATATTGAGTTGGGTGTATGCAATGTGATTTGGATACGGACTTCACATATTGACATTAAATTTATAACTTTTACCTCTAGGATGTTATAAATTTCTTAGTTGAGGTCCTTTTTAGTACTCAACGCCCGTGTCTACGTGTGTTATATCTCATGAAAAGGAAAAACAATATTTCACAAAAAGTAACTTTCCGTCAATATATATACTCGGCTAGCTCAGAAAATCATGTAACTTTTCCAGCATTTTACTTGAGTTCCTCATCGATTCATAATAAATCAATGATGGCTACATTATAAACTAAATTCAATGTTTAACTTATTTAATTAAAACCTGAAAGTTGCGATTAGTTTGGGCTTAGTAGAGTCAGTACTAAGCAATGGTACCACCATTTTAATGAGTGAACATTTGTATCAGCTTATTAGTTTATTAGCTTTCTCTTAATGGTTTGCCTTTGAGAAGGTCGCGACATCAACTAAGGATAAAGGACTTTGAGAGCGATAAAGTTCACCACTCTAGGAAGGTCGCAACATCAACTAACGTTAAAAGGATGTCGAGAGAGATAAAGTTTACCACCAAAGTTTAAAGGAACAACACTAGCCAATAATAAAGAACTTTGGGTTCATCACCAATGGAATTGGATACAGAATTGAAGATAGACATTCACTCACTTGAGAAAAATCTAACGTATTCATCAAATTCGAGTCTTTGTGTACAAAATAAGATTTCACCTTGATTTATAGAGGGACTCTTCTAAGCAAACATAAATGACTCTTAGGATTCCAAGAAATCATGATGACTATTGCCAATATCTAATCATGACTCTTGAAACCGTCATATTCACAAAAACTATGACTCGAAACCACAACAAAATTAAAACGCATAATAGCTAGGACTTAATGCTTGACACCTAGAAGTAAATGCATTTAACCAATACAAATGCATAGTAATTAGGATTAGATCCTCCAAATTCGTCCACCAACTTGGGAGTCGAGCAACCACCATGGAAGATCAACTGACGGAGATGGACATAGACTATGTTGCGATTAAGCGAGCGATCGAACAATAATATAGACAGAAAATAAAATAAATCAAACACCACCTACGTCCACGGGGAGAGAGCAGCGAATTTCACTATAGATCAAGCGATATAAGGAAATTACACACTCAAGTCACTCAAATACAAGCATTCTCTCCGTGTTTTCCAAGCCCAATTATACCCAATACACCAATCTTTTTTGGATAAAAATCACGAATAAGCTTTGTCGCACGAAAAACATGAAAATCCAAACTAAGCACCCAACACCTATGAATGTCTCTCACAAACAAAGAAAATCACAACACTCAAAATAAGAACGACGCTTCGATCAACAACGATGCTTCGGTTCTCTCGTGGACGTGCGGCAGCAACACGCTGAAAAGAAGAAACCCTCGAAGATGAAGACCTGCAAAAATATTTGCCTTTTATACATGTGCCCATCGAGGGCCCACCTCCTTCCTTCACGTACAGAAGGAAATCTTCATATTATTATACGTAGGTGTGTGCCCAAGGTCAAACTTTTGACCTTGGGCCCCACCACCTTCCTCTTCAAGTGCAGAGGCGTGAAATCGCGTGTGTTTGGGCCCCACGAAGCTTCGGCTTATTCAGCCCCCTCTGTAACGAAACAGAAAACTTTGCTGCATATATATATATAATTGTATTTCGTCTTTTGTGCAACTTCAAGAATTCAACGAAACGCGTTTTGTAAACGCTCAAACTCGAGACATAATTTAACAGACTAGAACAACCTCTTGTTGCTAGGTAGTCAATTAGCAGTCTCAAAGTTGACAACAAACTTGTTAATCAACATCTTGATAATCAATCGTCAACCATAAAATCCAAACTAATCCATTAAATGGACAACTTCCCTATAGAATCGATGTCTTCAACTGAACCCATCGAATCAAATCAGCTTTTGCTTGCAGGAGTAAGCATTCGGGTTGGACCAATCCATGAGATTTGAATTAAGCTTGAGAGTTGCTCAATAGGACTTTGTACTCCCGCATCAAATCCTTTGATCAACCATTTCAACTAAAACGTCAAATTAATTAACAATGTGATACTGCTTACGTTATAAAAGATGAAATTTGCTGCTGGTTTGCTACCACATGAGCAGGAAAAACAAGCAAAATATATATCAATCAATGGGTAAACAAAATACTTGATTGTACGATCAAAAAAGTTAAGAGGACTTGATTACAGAGTAGAAGACCAAATTGTACAAATGCTGTAACTTAAAGAACTAAATCTGTTACTTTACCCTCCAATTGTTTAACGATTTGTCTTGCAGATTCCATTGAGGAAATTATAGTCTAATTTCTTTAGAATTCACACAACTTTAATAAAATTACTGTTTGAAACCTGCAAGTGCGCCTACAAATCAGCTGCAGAAGTATCTTCGTTTGGTTGCAAGAGGACGTGGATGCCCTCATATGCCGAAGTTTGCGATTTGCAAAGACGTTTTTAGTCTGCATTTAACCTACAGATAGCTTCATATAGAGATGGGCGATTAATATTTGTGCACTAAGTTAAATCTCTTTGATTGCCATTGAATCTAAAACAGTGGAGGATTTGGTAATAGTGATTATTTAGCCAAGAATCGCTTTACAGCTACTCATTCAGTGAATGGCAGATCCTGTTCTGCGCAGCAGCAACTCAGCTTCGAAGGTAATGGAAGCGAAATGGAGAACGACAAAGAAAACAGAAGCCCTTTTATTTTCAGGTTTCACCTGACTAAAGTTTGAGGCGAAATCTAGTTAATACACACTCTGAGTTCCATAGGTCGGGTATGCTGCAGCCAGATGACATGCATGCTTCACCATGGTTCGGACAACATATGCCCATGGAATCTTCCAAGGAAGCCCAAGAGTCTGGCATGAGCATACAACTTCTTGATTCCTACATACACAAGCAGACTGAAGGCAAATTCTGCGCGTCACTCAACGTTTGGCTAGGCCTTTCACTTCTTGGTTTCCTGCATTATTTGTTTCAATTTCACTGCCAAAGAGGCCACGGAGAATTGTGAGATACTTGGGGAATCTCTAGGCCTACATGGTAATGTTTCCATTTCTTCCAATTTATATTATTTTGTTTCCCCGAACAAAAAAAGAACAGAAATCTGTTTAGTAAAACTTTTATTCCCGGGAACAAAAAATCTATTCTTTTTTGTTCCCGATAACAATTTCTAGAAATAAGCTAATTTTTTCTTTTCTTTTTTCTTTGTTTTTCTTGCTTGCTATGGCCTTGGGTGGCTGCTTGCCAACCATCGGCCACCTCTGGCCAGCCACAGCCACCATTGGCTGACCGCCGGCCATTGCCAATCGGCCGTTGCCCCACCAGCGGCACCGCCGCCGTCTGATCGTCGTCGCTACCGCCCACAGCACACCAGCCACCCCCGACCTCCGATTATCGCCATCGACCGTCATTGTTGCAGCTAACTGCCATTGCCGCCGCTGCCTGCTATTGCCCGTTGCTTGTCGCCGCCAGCTGCCAACCGTCGCCACCAACCGCTGCCGCACGATTGCCGCCCACAGCCCATCGGCCGTCACCTCCCACGGTCAATGGGCTATGGGCAGCGATCGTGCAGCGACGGTCGACGGCTGGCTGTCCTGCGCCAGCGGGCGGCGGCAACGGGCGACGGGCGGTGGCGAGCAGCAGTCGACGGTCCGTGAGCAAGAATAAAAAACAAATAAATACAAAAAATAAAAAATCGTACCAAACGCATTTATATTTTTTTCTATTTCAATAATAGAAATTTTGTATAGTTACTAAACACCTTATTTTACTCAGAAATTGTTCCCAGAGTAAAAATAGAAAAGAATTATTTCTGAAAAGAAATTGTTCCCCGGTCAAGAAGTGTTACCATGCGCACCTTTTGTTTCTCAACATTAACGGGCATTTCTGCACAAATTAAGACATCAAAGATGTTTGCTTGGATTTCAATGGACAGCAACTACCAGAAGAATTCTCTGTGGCAGTCTTGCGTCCTCATCTAATATCGAGCAGACCTGAAGAGAAACTTCACAATTCTATCTTCCAAATCTAAGGCACACATGCATCTAGGACACACCGTCTACTACTTCATGTCTGTTAATTTCGTACTATCATCAATGAATCAAGTTATCCTAGAATTCTTAGCACTTACAAGGAAAATAAGTTCAGAATCTAGAATTGTAAAAATACACCCTTGGATACTTCTCATATCAAAGTCCCCACAAGATCTATGATGTACATGTACATAAATTTAAATCCCGAGTTGCATTAGGAAGAAAGCTTTCTCAAGCATGTGAAGACGGTGCTTTACCTATACATCATGCGCGTTGCATCCCACGACTCTTAACACATAAGATAATACTCTAAGGAAAATGTACTTTTCAGGGGAATCATATGAGGACAAGTACTTTCCGCCCTATTCATGCTATCATCGTCACTAAAGGATAGGAAAGAGAAGGACCTCACTATACAACATTCAAAACAAATGCTATTACATACTCCCGCTAGCTTTCTTACAGCATGTCACAAACATACTACATGATTCCAAGAACCCTCGAATCAAACCAAAGTGACGACTCCATGATATGCACAAGTTCCTGTCTTTCGAACCACGTTTTTAGTTGAACACGAATAACTCGTAAAACATCCAAAAGGAGGTCGTATTAGCAACATATATATTTGGACTAGCTGAGCATGCCACACTAGGAAATTGTAAGTGCCAGATTTATTATCATTTCCTGATATACAAAACCACCATCATCAATTCAAATACCTCGCTGAACGATCACCAAAAAATTATGGGAACCAGATTAAGTACAAAGTGTCATGACGAAACAGAAAGAGCTTGCTCAAGAAGGCTTAGAATTGACGAAGGCAATCTTCCGTATCTTTTTTATTTTTGGAGCACTTCCACTTCGTGAGAAAGGTTCTCCCCTCGATGCATTCAATATACCTTCTAATGGTTTATATGTAATGGGCTCAAGGCCCGTTCGCCCAAGTTGGGCCCAAAAAGCCTGGCCCACGGGAATAGGGCCCGTGGATGGGGGAAGGTATAAAAGGGAGGAGAGAGAGAGAGATGACACTGGTTGGAAAAGAAAAAAAACGTACGTCTTTTTCTTCTCACGCTCTCTCTCTCGCTTTCTCTCCCAAAAGGCAAACAGTGAGGCGTGAAGGCGAATTTGCTTCACCGGATCAACAAGACCAAGTTTCTCTTCCTCTATCAGTGTCGGTGTCTAATCTGTGGCTTAAAAGGTACGCTCGAATCCGTGGTGTGCTTTAGGATCAGTGATACGTGTTGTTTTTCCCAGGCTTCGCTTCCGCATTGATTTAGGGGTTCGATTTAGTGTCGAATCTGGTTTTTCGGGGATCCATGATGGCGCATGCTAACTTATCTATTACCTTTTGGAGTGATGTGTTGTTAACTGATGCTTATATACTTAACCGCGTGCCTTCCAAATCAGTTACTTCCACTCCATATGAGTTATGGACAGGTAGAAAACCGGACTTAAGTTTTCTTAAGCCATGGGGTTGTGCCACCTATACACATAAGTCCTCTCACAAATTTGGGAAATTGGGTCCCAGAGGAAAGAAGAGTATTTTCATAAGGTACTTTGAACACTCGAAAGGATATGTGTTCATAAGTGAGCAGGAAAGTGGGAGTATAACTGAGTTTGAATCACGAGATGTCACATTCTTAGAGGATGAATTTCCTAAGAAGGGCAAAATAAGGGAAGATTGTTCCCTATTTGAGACCTTGGATCAGGAAAATGATGTTAGTGGAGTTCGTCCAAGTGGGAGTAATATGAGAAGTGATGAATTAAATTCAACTCATTCTCAATTGCAACCACATGATGAGACGACATCATCATTACCTAATCCAAGTGGGAGCATGATGGGGGGATGATGTGCTAAGTGTACAATCTCCCATACAGTGAACAAGTCGCCAAAGTATTCCCCGTCGACGTTTTGACATTGAAAGGGAAACTTTTATGGTTGCTCCACAAGATGAGGATGAGCCAAGAAATATTAATAAGGCTCTGAATTGCCCTAGTAAGGAAAAATAGATTAATGCAATGGAAGAGGAAATGGAGTCAATGAAATCAAACCAAGTCTGGGAACTTGTTGATCTTCCAAAAGGACGCAGAGCTATTGGGAACAAGTGGGTTCTCAAAATAAAGCGAAAGGCTGATGGCTCAATTGAAAGGCCTAAGGCTCGCCTTGTGGCGAAGGGGTATAATCAACAGGAAGGAATTGATTATGAAGATACATTTTCTCCTGTAGTGAGATTTACCTCGATTCGCATTATTCTGGCAATAGTGGCTAGTCTGGATCTTGAGTTACATCAAATGGATGTAAAGACTGCTTTCCTCAATGGAGAATTAGAGGAAGAAATATATATGGAATAACCTGTTGGTTTCATAGTGAAAGGCCAAGAAGAAAAAGTATGTCGACTTTTGAGGTCGATATATGGTCTTAAGCAGTTATCAAGACAATGATACATAATGCCATAATGGCATATGATTTTACGATGATTGATGAGGATCATTGTGTATATATCAAAAGATCCAAGGATCAATTTGTGATCATATCATTATATGTTGATGATATACTAATTGCCGGAAGCAATATGGAGTTTGTTAAGACTTTCAAGAGTTGGTTGTCTTCCAACTTTGAGATGAAGGATATGGGTGAGGCTGCATACATTATTGGAGTTAAGATTTCAAGAGATCGTTCGAAGAGATCATTGTCTCTTTCACAAGAAACCTATATAAATAAGGTTCTTGAACGATTTCGTATGCAAGATTGTAAACCCATAGACACTCCTATTGCAAAAGGTGAAGGATTGAGCCATAGACTGTGTCCAAGGACTCCACAAGAGAATGAACAAATGAAACATGTTCCTTATGCTAGTGCTGTTGGGAGCTTGATGTACGCTATGATGTGTACAAGACCCGACATATGTTTTGCAGTTGGAATGGTGAGTAGATACCAATCCAATCCAGGTCCAGCACATTGGAAGGCCGTTAAGAGAGTACTAAGGTATCTAAAGGGAACTGCTGATTTCAAGTGGAATTACCAAGGAAAGGATCTGCGACTTGAAGGCTATTTAGATGCTGATTGGGGAGGAGATTTAGATGAAAGAAAATCTACCTCGGGATTTGTTTTCTTACTGAGCAATGGCGCCATATCATGGAGTAGTAAGAAGCAAACATGCATAGCCTTATCCACGATGAAAGCTAAGTTCGTGGCATTATTAGCAGTAGTACAAGAAGCAGTTTGGCTTAAGAGATTCTTGGATCATTTAGGTGTTATTGAGAAAGATGCAAATCAATTATTGGTTAACTGTGATAGCCAAGCAGCTATAGCATACACCAAAGATCCAAAGTATCATGGCAAGACCAAACATATAGATACAAAGTATAACTTTGTAAAAGATATGGTTGCACGAAAGGATGTGAACTTACAGTACATATCTACGCATAGAATGGTAGCAGATCCTATGACAAAGCCAATACTTAGAGATGTGTTTTGTGGTCATGTAAAATCTTTAGGATTGCGTAGAGTCTGATGTACTGGATTGTAATTTCCCTGAGTTGTTCACATTTATGAACTAGTGTTGTTTCATTATTAATACCTATGAATCTTTGTTTGATCTTTATGCATCTAATGCTCAATGCATTACTTTATGTTGAGAAAGTATGTCGGACAGATAAAAGATTAGCCCACTCACATGGGTAATCGCCTCTATTTACTGTGTGATAAATAGAGATGAGACTGTTTTTAAGCTTATTATCTAGATGATAATCGAGAGCTCAAGCTTAAAATACGTATGTTGCCTTAACTGGGTGTTAAGATGAGGACATAATACTTACTATGTCCAAAAGTAAAATACCCCACATATTTTACTTTATCTGTCTATGATGCCAGATATGAGTTCTAATGAATTTTGTAAATGATTAGATACGTGAACTCAAGTTAGACATTGGGTATGTTTGGACTATCATCTGTACGGTATTGAAAGGTGTAGACATACGCTCCATGGGAAAGGAGTTAATACCATAATACGTATTTCATACTACGTATGCATGAGCCGACCAATAAGAGTGGCAAAAAGTTTAATCTCAACTTTTATGATATGTGAGACTCTTGAGGAAAAGAGTTCCTCAATTTTAGTGCCCTCATGACTTTTACTTATTCTCAAGGTTTCTATTTAGTGTTTGCTATCTTAGGATATTGCCAATGGTCATGAGTTGATTCGATCTAATGGGACATTTCTAGAAAAGCAAACTGAACTGAAATTGAGAGTTTGAAGGAAAGAGGAAGATCGTTTTTGGGGAATCAAATTATAGTTTTGTATTCACTGGTCGACCAATTATGACTGTCTTTGTGATAATTATAATTGTGAATACAATATATATATATATATATATATATATATTATGTTTAAAAGAGATCAAGAGAGATAAAATGTGATCGATCGATCTAGGGTATTGCATACTAAATCTACTCGGAGTGTGACGTCCATTATGAGTTGCTATATATTCCTAACAGATGTATAGCAACGAGCTCTCAAAGTATGCTGGTTGCACGGATTATTCACCGGTATGAATGTTGAAGAGAGGTAAAGAGAATCATGTTCGACCCACCATGTGCGAGTGGGAGATGATGGTTTATATGTAATGGGCTCAAGGCTCGTTCGCCCAAGTTGGGCCCAAAAAGCCCGGCCCACGGGAATAGGGCCCGTGGATGGGGGAAGGTATGAAAGGGAGGAGAGAGAGAGATGACACCGGTTGGAAAAAGAAAATAAGCGTACGTCTTTTTCTTCTCATGCTCTCTCTCTCTCTCTCGCTTTCTCTCCCAAAAGGCAAACAGTGAGGCGCGAAGGCGAATTTGCTTCACCGGATCAACAGGACCAAGTTTCTCTTCCTCTATCGGTGTCGGTGTCTAATCTATGGCTTAAAAGGTACGCTCGAATCCGTGGTGTGCTTTAGGATCGGTGATACGTGTTGTTTTTCCCGGGCTTCGCTTCCGCATTGATTTAGGGATTCGATTTAGTGTCAAATCCGGTTTTTCGGGGATCCGTTATTCCCAACACCTTTAAACATAAGACCCGCATTCTTTCCGAGCATACTGCATCATCGTGCTTTGTGGAGCTGGAAACAAAGAGGAACCATAGGATGCCTTTACCCAGCCGAAAAATTCGGAAGGAAAATGCAAAAAAAAAAAAAAAACACACACATACACACACACTTAGCACACGAGGGAAAAAATAAAAAATAAAACACTCAGCATCTCGTCTTTTTCCTATTGATCGACTAGGGGGAAAAAGGACACTTAGCAGACTAACTTACAGCTAAAGCGCTCAAAAGAAACAACAGAACTGCCTGTGGATTTCCTGAAACTATGCTTTGGTCTAGCTATGATCAAATAATTGGCACAGAAAAAATGGAAAATTGAACGCAGCACATCAGAAGCGAGTAGCGGTCGCTCAATTGAGTTGAATCATCGCCATTAATATCACCTCTACCACAAGTAAAATAACAAATAAGAAAGTGAAGTGGAACTAAAGAAGAACCTTTATCGTGGACTCTTCTAGGCGAAGTCATTGAGAAACAAGAAGGCCTTGAAAATCGAAGGAGGAGCAAGGTCTCCAGCTTTATTGAAATTGGCCATGGGACTAGACAAATACAAGAAGCGAACTGAGAGTTAATGACTAAGAACGCGCTTGGTAATATGCTTCTGTTTCGGGGAACAATTTTTTATTATAAATGATTTTTTCTGATTTTGTTATCGGGAACAATTTCTAAACAAAACCCACCACGGTGGTGGCGCAGTGGTAAGGATAAGGGAACTCTTCCGCGAGGGCCTGGGTTCGAACCTCTGCGTCGTCTGCGATTTAATTCCAGCCGGTCTTACCTGGCGCACGTGGGTGGTGGGGTCCTCACGTGCTCCCCCTGGGTTTACTCTCCACCGCGAAGCGGCGTGCGGAGGTTCCCAGGGTTACCAAAAAAAAAAAAAAAAAACAATTTCTAAACAAAAGAACGTGTTTGATAACTTCATAAAAATTTTATTCCCAGGATAAAAATGTGTTTGGTAGAACTCTTAAATTATTTAATTTATTATATTTTTAAATAATTTTATTATTTTTATTATTTTTCTCTTTTCTCTTTTTTCTTTTTTTCTTTATTTGATAGTGTGGTGGAGGAGTGACTGATTCTAGTGATTCATATGCCCAAAGGTGATGAATTCACAAAGAATTAGAATATATTCTCATAACCGATATTATGTAGGGAGTGTACAACTGCATGTCATGTATTTTGCCCAAAAGTGATTATATAATTATGCGTGTAACTCTCTGAATGTGTACTTATACGTCAAGTTACACAGTACTCACATGATGCTAACTATATACATTACTTGATTTTTAGTCACATTTTTTGTAATTAATAACCTCATTATTATTGAGGTTTTTACTGCTTCAAATTTTAAGTTGTGGACATATGATTTATTGCTTGAGAAAATAGCAATTGAATTTTGCTTACTGTCCATAAAGCGTTCCATTCTGGAACACTTGAAAAAAGATTTGCATGCGGACTGCACTACTACAAGATGATGGAAGCCTTAGTTGCTTGAAATTATGTCTTGTCTGATATTGAAATTAGGACACATCTACAAAGATTGTGTTTAAGTTCTAATGACATATACATCCCGTATATAGTTAAAAGGTTGTTTCTGAAAGTTTTCTATTTAAGGATAATAGTACGATGGAAAATCACTGTGTCTTTGTCTTTGCCTAAATAGATAATTGTGATACAGATAATTATGGAATCTCCTGTACCATATACTAAACTTATTGAGGTTCAAGGTACTATTCTTGATATAGTTTATAATGAAATCTCTTAAACCTCTCAAGTGTAGAATGAAGTGGTTGTAGCTTTATTAAGGAGATTTTTAGGGAAAGACGATCAGTTATATCATTATACTATATAGTTTATTTGTGAGAGCATGATTACAATATCAACTTATATAAATGTCGTTTCTTGTTCTTAATTAAGTATGTGATTAGATGCCATAAAATGCGGTATATGATCTATGAAACATCATAGTGTTTGGAAACTAACCTACTTGCCTAAAGATCATAAGTTCATTAATTGCAAACTGGCATACAAAACTAAAAGAATTTCAAAGAAAGATTGTGGAATTTAAAGCCAAATTTGCAATTGGAGAATTTTGTATCTATTTGCCGTAACTTTTTTCACTCTGAAAGAGGGGTGGATTGTTTATAGTGAAGAAATAATTATTTCTTTAAATATTCTTTCAGAGTGAACGTGGTATTAATAATTTATTTTGATATAAAGTTACGCCAAATAGATACAAAATCTATATTGTGCAATTGGAGAATTTTGCAACAAATGTTTCAAGTAAACTTGTGTGTAGACTGAAAAGTCTTATTTATAGTCTTAAGCAAGTTTCCATACAATATTATTAAAGTTTTATAGTGTTGTTATTTTGTTCAATTGGAAACAAAGTAATTCAATATATTGCAAGGTCAGTGAGAAGAAATTTATTTTTTCTCATACTTTATATACATAATATTTTATACTGAGGTCTATAAGGATTATTTTTGCCATATTATATTAGATTTTCTCGGAGGACATTTGCTGATGTATATTGAAAATATTCAATATACATTATTACAAGGCAGGAATTGCTCCTGTTGTTAAGGGTGATGGACTAAATCTATCACATTGTCCTTATTTAGATATTGAGAAAATCTAATTAAATGGTGTACCTTGCGTCAGTGCACCTAAAAGTATAATGTATGCTTTGATTTTGCACTAGATTAAATATCGCCTTTGTGATGGGATTTTTAGGCAGATATAAGTTGAATCCAGGACGCGATCTAAGTTGCTGCCAAAAGGTTTTAAGGTACTTAAAAGGATAAGAGAATATATGTTAATTTACAGACAAGTTTAATTCTTGCAGTTAGTAGGGTATTTAGATGTTAACTTTGCTAGCTATTAAGATGATATAATATCAATAACAAGATACATATTTATGTTAGCAGGAAGTGCAATAAAATAAATAAAGTTATATGTCATCTTTTACTATGTAAGCAGTGTTAGTAACATTCTTTTATATTGTTACTTGGTCCGAAACCTCATGATGGAGTTGATCGTTTTAACTTTATGGATAGACCCATACGGTTATATTGAGATAACAAATTTGTAGTATTATTTATTTACTATAGAGGTCTCAAGAGGTCTAAATATATGGTGATCAAAATTTTTGACCAAAAGCAAACAATACAAAAAGGTGGCGTTTTAATATAATATATTTTCATAGATGATGTGATTGTAGATCCACTAACTAAAGGCATATGCCCATGTGTATTTAAGTGACATATCGTTAGCATGGGCCTAGGAGCATCATGAGATGCTGTTGTTTAGTGGGAGCTATTTTGGTTTTACTCTAATAAATGTTTCATCTGTGTTCGTTACACTTTATAAAAGTTTGATATGTATCAACTTTTGCATTCAATAAAATATTTTTGAATGTATTGTTATTATGTTGAATACATATTAATAAAGTCTCACGGGATTGTATAAACCTTAAGTAAAGGCTAGGGGCATCCGGGCATCCGGGCATCCGGGCATTAGCCTTATGCATATGTCTTGTGATACATAAAGAAAGGTTAACCATAAGGATAAGACATAAGTGGGTTCATTAGAACCATAAAGCATTCTCTAGTGGCACAAGTTTTTGTGACGCCTAAGGTAAGAGAATGGTAACTGACAAATGAGATCTCTCTATAAGAGATGTTATCCATTTGCTACTTTATCATATTGAATCCATATCAATAAAGTTGAGAACATTCGTGACCATGGAAGGCTCTGTGTGTATACATGCAATTACCGCAATGATTCGGTGTTTAAGACTTTATGGGATAGGATTGACTATTAAGAATTATCTCTGGACCAATGTGCGCACATACAATTTGATTTCAATTAATATAATTTAAGTGGGAAAATGTAAGAGTTTTTCTAATTGTGGACTACATTAATTGATATTATAATTTACCGTTTAACGTTTACCATTTTACGGGGTTTGGTCTAAGGTGAAATAGAAGGTTTCTTAATTAGTCTAATATGGGCTGGCTAGTGTGGGCCGAGTTGAGCCTGGCTCGTAATGAGAGGGATTAGCCGGAAACTCTATAAATAGTGCTCAAATCTCTCCTCTAATCCGAATTCTCACATGTATTCTCACCTAAGGGGCGTTTACCTAACGCTAAACGTGAGGGGGGCCGCCTCATTGAGCCAGTGATACGGAGGCAATAGAGGAGAAGGACTTGCATGTGGAACATTGTGTTTCCGCTTCCGCTTCAAGAACAATGGATCCCAAAACAAGTGCGTTAATTTTTCTGCTCAATTATGCATGTTCTTGTTCTGGTTATAGAGATCTTGGGGTTGCGCAATTTGCATCCAACAAGGGACACTCTTGAGCATTATGAACGATTGTAGCTCTATAATTCTCCGATAAATAATTACCTTACTATTTGTAGCTAACCCTTCCCGTGGAGTAGCTGTTGGTAGTATGACCGAATCATGCAAATTTTTCCTTATTGTTGCTTGTCTTATCTCTTTGGTGATTTTGTTCTCTCACGTTATTTAATTGCATAAATTCTTTGGCTTCTGCAGTATCTTAGAACACGTCGTTGTGGTTTTTGCTCCAATGGCTTGCTGAAATATTGTTTCCAAAAGTGCTTGTTGGATGACATATAGAGCTCTTGCAGTTTTTTGTGGTTGGTCTGCCGGAAGCTTGTACCTTCTTATGGAGCTACATATTCTTTCTCCATGCTGTCCATAAATCTTGTGCCATTATAAAAATAATCATTTTAATGCTTCAGTAAATAAGTATAGTTATTTTCATCGAAAGTGGGAAGAATAGTGAGATAGATTTGGCCATTGTTCTGATGTCGGATATATGGGTGGGTGATTTTAGAAGCGGGTGGATAGGACTCACGCTCAATGATTACCGAATGAGGCCCCGACACCACTGTTAGCTTTTAGTGTTGATGTGGAAATGTGTATGTTTGTGGGGATTTACTCAGCAAAGGAACAAGGAAGGAGCTTTTGAAGCTTGTTTCATTATCAAAATGTTCTGTGCAAGGTATATATGGAGCTGTAGTTGGTCTGAACATGAATGAACGAGCATGAAGCCTTTTTATAGTTCTTCCCAATCGACTCTTCTGCTAAGAATCTCTGTCACAAACAAAGAAATTTGCTTCATTTTACACGTTGGACAGGTTTTTTGCCATTATTTCTAACTACCACCGACTAAGCTAGAAAACCACAAACTTTAACTACGTACTATAGTTCCGCAAACTTGTAGAGTCTTGGCTTTTCTGGATAAATTGACCACAACTTTAACAAAATTTAATCAAAAAGAAACTGTTGGGATGGAAGATTTCATTTGCCGAGAACGTGATTGTCCTTCCGAATACCTATCCAAACTAGACGAAAATGAAAAAGACTGAAACAAGACAATCATCATCTGATAATGACATATAAACAGCCAAATGTCCATCTATCATAACATTTAGAGAGGGAAATAAGCACGAATGAAAACAGGAGGAAAATCATTGATGAAAACAATCAGCAGCCAATCAACAGATAAATATTGAGCATCAGGCATTAGGAGAAACAACGAAAAATGGAAAGGGAAAATGTCACAAATGGTCCCTATACTATTACCTAATGTGCAATTTGGTCCCTAAACTTTCGATTGGCTCAATTTGGTCCTTAAACTATTGATAAATATCCGATTTGGTCCCTGAACTTTCAATCGGCTCAATTTAGTCCCTGAACTATTTGATAAATGTCTGATTTGGTCCCTGAACTTTTGATCGGCTCAATTTGGTCCCTAAATTATTGATAAATATTCGATTTAGTCCTTAGTTACTGTTTTTCCTATTTTATTTTTAATTTTTAATTTTTTAATAATTTTTTTAATAATTTTTAAAATTTTTTTTGCTTATTCTCTCTTCCCTCTGCCGGAGTCGGCGGAGGGAAGCCGGCTCCGGCGAGGCTCGCCCTCGCCGGACGCAGGCGAGGGCGGCCCTTGTCGGCGTCGAGCGAGGGGCTCCCTCGCAGATCTGGCGAGGGAGCCCCTCCCCAGCGTCAGGCGAGGGAGCTCCGCGCCCGCCCCTCGTCGGCGTCGGGCGAGGGGCTCCCTCGCAGATCTGGCGAGCGAGCCCCTCGCTCGATGCCAAGCTACGAGGGAGCCCCTCGCCCGACGCTGGGCTGCGAGGGAGCCCCTCGTCGGCGTCGGGCGAGGGGCTCCCTCGCCAGATCTGCGAGGGAGCCCCTCGCCCGACGCTGGCGAGGGGCTCCCTCGCAAATTGCGAGGGGCTCCCTCGCCCGACTCCGGGGAGGGGCTCGCTCGCCAGATCTGCGAGGGAGCCTCTCGCTCGACGCCGGCGAGGGCCGCCCTCGCAGATCTGGCGAGGGGTGCTCCTCGCCTGACACCGACGAGGAGCTCCCTCGCAGCCCGGCGTCGGGTGAGGGGCTCCCTCGCAGCCTGGCGTCGGGAGAGGGGCTCGCTCTCCAGATCTGCGAGGGAGCCCCTCGCCTGACGCGGGTGAGGGGCTCCCTCGCTCGACGCCGGCGAGGGCCGCCCTCGCCTGCGTCCGGCAAGGGCGACCCTCGCCGGAGCCGGCTTCCCTCCGCCGGAGCCAACGGAGGGAAGAGAGAATAAGCATAAAAAAATTAAAAAATTAAAAATTAAAAATTAAAAAATGAAAAAAATAAATAAAAATAAAAATAAAAAAAGGAAAAACAGTAACTAAGGACTAAATTGAATATTTATTAATAATTCAGGGATCAAATTGAGTCGATCGAAAGTTTAGGGACCAAATCAGACATTTATCAAATAGTTCAGGGATTAAATTGAGCCGATTGAAAGTTCATGGACCAAATTGCACATTAGGTAATAGTATAGGGACCATTTGTGACATTTTCCCAAATGGAAAAAAAGAAATCATTATGCATGGTATCTGAGCACGGTATACACGGCCTGCATTATAGTGAGAGCGAAGAGGAAGAAGGCGGCGGTGAAAGACAATATAGTCCAAGGACTCCTGAAGTAGGTGCGGTTGAGATTAGCCCTCCACTTGTTCCGGCGCTTCTTGCAGTGCTCGCTGATCTTCTGTTGCACGTCATCGAGGTTTTCGTTGGATGGGAGCGTCACTTCCGTGCACAGAGAGTTGAATAGTTTGGCGACTGCCTTGTCACTTCCGAAATCATTATGGATGATGCCTTCGGTGTGGAGCAGGGCGACATCCTGCTCATTGTTGATGATTTTGTCCATGAAGGTGACGTAGGATGTGACCTCGTTCCCAGCCTTGATGTGCAAGCGCTCGAACGTCATGACGTTGAGGAACATGGACTCGGTGGTGTCATCCACGGTGAAAACTGGGAGCTTCAGGTGCCCTTTAGCAAAGAAGATGTTCTTGAGGCTGTTGGTCTTGCTCTTACCGAACTTGATCCCGGCCTCGGTGAGCTCAGTGGCTGACCGGATTATCGGCTCGGTCTCCTCAAACCCCACATTTTCCCGTTCGTGATGGACCTCTTCGGGTTCCATCAGCAAGCCTCTCCTGAAGACGTCCATGACATGCAGGCATCTGCCCAACCCCCTGAACTTTTTTTTTTCACGGGGGAAGTAGAACTTTCCGATGAGCTCATTGACGTCATCCTGCGTTGTTGGAGTAAAGTCAGTGCATTGAATACGAGTGTGTTGTTGTGTCGATGCTACGCGCATGAAAGGAAAAAAAAAAAAGTCTCTTATTTAGGTGACAGATTTAATAATTAAATTGTTAATTCATCTTGAAGCATGCAACCTAAGCATTTGGAATATTAAATTTAATGGGTTTCACGTAAGATCTATCTGAGATAATCAAAATGAATTGTTAGGTGAACACACTTCAGCTGTTTGCACAGGCGCAATAATCTCTCTAATGACGGGGCGAAACCAAAGAAACTAACCTCCCTGCCATTGTTCGCGACGGCAACCAGCTGATACAGCACTAGAATCGGCAGTTGATTCTCCAGCAGCAGCATGTCCCGCCTTATATACAGGGCTATGCATTCCAGCCTGTGGATGCTGAAGATGGGGTCATTGGGCGCATAGCCATTATTCTCCGCCTCACTTCTTGGCAGTGTCGCGATCCTCATGATCTCAAGCATGAAGCAGCCGTCCGTGATCATCAGCTCCAGGAACTTGCTCCCCGTGCCTTCCTTCCACTTCTGGTCCAGATTGTCGTAGCTGTCCTCGAGCTTATGCGCCACCTCCCTCAGGGACTCGAAGAAGCGCTCGAGGGACTTCCGGTAGTACCTCAGGAAGTGGAGGAGCACGCGGTGCTTGTGTTCCTCCATTGAACTGAGGCGGGGGTCGCCGTAGTGGTAGGGGCCGAAAGAGACAACCTGCGGCTGGTAGGCCTTGGGGTTGAGGTCGGTGATGGAGGGGGGAACCCTGTAGATGGACGGATCCTTCCAGTACTGCCGCTCGTCGTCGGGCATGCACTTGAGGTTCGCGTTGACATGAACGATCCAGTTGGTCTCGTTCGGGTCCATTGGGGGCGACGAGGGGAACATTGCTCGGGGAGTTTCGGAGGTTCCACAAGTTTTTGTTCTGGCTGAGAGAGAGAGAGAGAGAATAGGAAGAGTTGGCGTGAAGCTTGGGGTCGTCCAAGCCCAATGCTGGTCGCCTATGTATATATAGAGGTGTGGAAATGGGTCTTGACCAATTTTGTAACTCATATAAAATGAGTCGGATTATTTATGAGTTAATTAAATTTTAATAATCTTTTTTTTCATGAATTTGAGTTGTAAAGTCTAATTAAATATGGGTTCGAAATGGTCCAGGTTTTTTTATATAGATCCAACCCATCCACGCGCGGGACTATAGTCCACCACAAGATGGGGCCCAATCTCCCCGACAAAGATTGTCGTTTAGTCCAATTTCCTATTAGGAACAACCCCAATATAGATTGTATTTAGTAAATTATCCGTACGAAAGTTCGAGTTCACAAAATACACACAAACAACAATTTAAGGTGAAAAACTTACTAAAATGGATCTTAGGTTGAGTTGGATTTGGGTCTCTTTGAGTCGTTATATTAGTATTGCATAGACATGGGTCAAAATGGATTGAATAGATCAATTTGGATTGGATTGTTTTCAACCTGATTTACCTATTTGACGGGCCCATGTATAAATCATATTTTGTGCACGAGGTAAAGAGAGAATGTGTTTAACCATGTCCTATGGAAGCCATAGGAAATGAATGGTAAGCACACAAAACATGACATCTCATTATCATGTCTGAGCTTTTGAATTTGATACATTTCACAAGTGTTTAGCTAAACTAAAATGGTCATTTGAGTTGAATACATGTAATGCTAATTGAGGTAAGAATTTCACATACTTGATATTTTATGTGGCAATAGATCTATAATAGTATTTTTTATTTTATTTGGTATAATTTTTTCCTCATATGTTTGGGTCATGCTAGATTCTTAGTTGATGTCTCGTTTTTAGTACTCAACGCCTTTCTCCCATATATACATCACTTGTAGGAAAAAGGCTTCACAATGAGTAATGTTCATGTAATATTTATGCACAGTTAGCTGATGAAAATCATATAATTTCTCGTAAATGAATTTTAGATAGCACACAAGATAGGTTGTAATAATCTTGTTTGAAATTCAAGAATGTCCACCGGTTTCTAATGGAGAAAAATTAGCTTATACCAAAAGATAAATTTGAATTCAAATTAAAGTCAAATCATAGAAGCAAAGTCAAGTTTTGAAGTTAAAACTAAATATTAATGTGGGTTTTATTTTTTTTATTTCTTTTTAGCTTTAGATCATTTAAGCGTAATTGACTGCGCGCATTTATGAGCTTCATAATAGTTCTCCTAAAAGATGTCTTGAGACATCACCTAAATTGAATGAAGGGGAGCTAAATTCTTGACCGAATACCAATTGGAGTCATGCCATTGGAATTCAATCAAGATAGGGTTGTTACTTTACTTTATCTAATTTCTTTGGATTCAAGATTGATTAAATCAAGAGGTTGACTCCTCTAAAGGCCATACAAGTGATGCTACTATTGATTGGCCGTGTCAAGAGAAGGGTTCAATTTTTTCTTCATTTTAAGCCACATAAATAAAATAGAAAAGGACGAAAAAAAGTAGAAGTCTTCCTTTTAATTATTGGAAAAACTCAAGTTTGTGAGCAGTTGTTACTTTATAATTCTTGGATTGATCAATGGAATTTTCATTGTTGGCTTTTCCCGTGGTGGATATCGATATTTGATTCGAATCACATGAATATCTGGTATTCTCTATTGTTCATCGTATATTTCTCCAGGGAATTTATGCATTTATTTTATAAGAAGCTCCAATTGAGGATTACTTGGATCTGTTGTGATTGCTATAATTAATAAATAGTAAACACAAAAATCTCGTAAAAGTTGTTGACATAATATGAAATGGCTAATTTCATAAACCAATCAAATTAATATATCATTTTGTGGATCAATTTTCCATAAACCAATCAAGCTGAAAGAAGTGAGAGGATGTGAATTAGAGAGAGAGAGAGAGAGAGAGAGAGAGAGAGAGATGGGAAGAGTGTTTGGTGGTGTCCATGTGAGGAGTTGTCACTTTTTGTGACCAGGGTAAAGACAAAAAGTTTTTAGGTAATGTCCTATGAATAACGTGGGAATTGAATTGCATTGCTCACCTCCACATAATCTTATAACTGTGTACGAGCCTTAGGATTTAATGAATCTCTTGACTTTTTGCCTCAACTAAAATGCTGGTATTGAATTGAACGCATTTCCGACCAAAAAAAATAAAATAAAAAATTGAATGCATTCAATGTGATTTGGGTACAGACTTCGTCAATTTGACATGACATTATATTTATAATTTTTACCGTCTGGATGATCCAAATTTCTTAGTTGGGATCTCATTTTTAGTACTCATGGCCCCTTTCATATATATACACACACATATCATCCAACAAAAAAGAAAACAATATTTCACAAAGAGTGACTTTCCAATAAAATATACGCTTGGTTTGCTTGTGGAAATCATATAACTTTTCATAAATTAACTTTAGGTGACACACAAATCAAGTTATAATCATCTTGTGTCAAACTCAATTGATTCTAGCAAAAAGATA
Organism: Eucalyptus grandis x Eucalyptus urophylla; assembly: GCA_028830015.1. Lineage (NCBI taxonomy): Eukaryota > Viridiplantae > Streptophyta > Magnoliopsida > Myrtales > Myrtaceae > Eucalyptus > Eucalyptus grandis x Eucalyptus urophylla. Next base: position 20,484,274 of record CM054204.1, read on the forward strand.
TGTTCAATCTCAAATCAAAGTCAAACTAGTATAGCAAAGTCAATTTTATAAGTTAAACTAAATATTGTTACTATTGGGAACGGAATCACCATCCAATGAAGAAATCAAAACGCGCATTAAAACCTCCCCTTTTAATTCTGCAACCATCTAAAATGCTAAGAAATATCAGATTTTTCTCACCAATTTAGGACAAGAACGAGCAAAACTCTGATAAGAAGAGACTCAAGATGACCCCTCCCCTAACTCTGCAAGGGAAAAAAGAAAACGAATCCAATTCACAATTGGGCAAGGCCAACATGAGATTGCAGTGGTTGGTAGTCGGGGCTCCATGGGCATGGCTATTGACAGGGGTAGTGGCAACGGCTAAAAGGAAGAAAGGAAGAAAAAGAAGGAGAGAAATGTAAGGCACAGAATAAAGGGACAAGAGACTGATAGTGGGCACCACCTAAGCACATGGCGATTAATGAGTGAGGTGGAATGTGACTCACGTGAAGATTCAACACCATTTAATATTTTCTTGTACTAGATAAAGGATTCATGTCATTTTGAAAGGACTCTTGCTTCAACCACCCCAACTAGCTTTTGTTAAATCTTAAATTAGCTTGGGTCACCTTTCGCTCTGTTATGAGATTTTTTTTATTTGACCTGTTATCTACTTAACGAGGGTGAAGTGGTTCATGTCCAAATTTTGAAATTAATAAGACATATTTGGAAATAAAAAAGTACAACTACTTTTAATTTTTTCTCAAAACAACTTTCCCCCATTTTCTTATCTTCTTTTAATTTTCCATTTTCTTTCGGCAACTCTCTCTTTCTCCTCCACTGTACGTGTTTATGTTCTTTCCCCTAGCTTTTTATTCCCATATATAAAAAGGTCAAAGAAAGTGCAGATTCAAAAGATCACATCAAAATCGAGCATGATTCAAAGCATAATAGAATATCTACACTGAACTCGACTTAGAATGATATGTCTCTCATTCATATTTTACATTACAACGGCGTCTATTTGTTACATCGATGAAATAGAGCTTATGAACACTTTCATTGAAATGAGAAAAACCAACTTTTAAAGTGTTCCTATTTAATCGAATAAAATTTTCACATATTAAACATTATAAGTTCCCTTAATTTCATCGAAAACGATATTATTTTGCAAGCGATAGTTAGATTGGATCAGCACAAACATCATAATCGCTCCTATACGAAGGCTCTGCTGTGTTTCACCATTTGAGGAGTAGTTCAATCGCAATACTACGGGAGACGTCATGTCCTTCTACTAGTTGTTATCATATGTCACGCCCCGATCCTCAGGCACGTGCACATCCTTCTATTTGGTCGATTTTATAATGCGATATCCCAGGACTAGTATCGCCGACCCTTTCATTTATTAAGCACATGCGGAAGCAATTAAAATCCCCAGACAATAAAACGATGGGATAGAAAAGCAGGGCCATATTTTTCATATTGAAATTTATAACCAAACTTTTATACAAAACAAAAACCACTTCAAAACTATTCACATCAAAATGGAGATCTCAAAAGAAGATAGGATCTCAATCCATCCATGCCATACTCAAGGCCCATCTCGGTATTATCTTCTTCTTTCAAAATCCTTCCCTTCAAGTTTCACCTCCAAGATCTCCTTCCCAGACTTCTCCTCCTCAGCTCCTTATCGGGTCCTGAAATGTTTTTCCCCAAACTGGGATGAGACTACGTCTCAGCGAGTTCTACCCCACTAAGCCCGATTAGTAAACCATTATACTACAAGCTGCCTAAACACGCATAGGGCAGAAGACGTACCTTGGCATCAGATCCCACTTGCAAGTCAGTACAATTCATAATAGGCACCCAAGCAATCATAACACAGATCGAAGCATCGATCAAATCGACATAGTCGATTATATTCCAACAAGACCACTCACGGTCATTTCCATTCAGTCAATCAATTCACAACATCAAATCAAAGCATCGACCTAGTCGATTACATGTCAAACAAATCAATCCCCACTGTGGGATATTTAAAAGCTAGGCCACGTGCATTCTCCAGGACGACCTTCCAAGTCTCCGAGTCCACGTGCCTCGAACCTTGGGCCCACGTGCATTCTCTCAGGCGACCTTTTCGCCAAGGTGATGCATCAAGTCACCGAGCCCACGTGCCCTTTTAGATGCCCGGGCCCACGTGCATTCTCTTAGGTGCATTTCACCAAAGCGAGGCATCAATTCGCCGAGCCCACGTGCCCTTTTAGATGCCCGGGCCCACGTGCATTCTCTTAGGTGCATTTCACCAAAGCGAGGCATCAATTCGCCGAGCCCACGTGCCCTTTTAGATGCCTGGGCCCACGTGCATTCTCTTAGGTGCATTTCACCAAAGCGAGGCATCAATTCGCCGAGCCCACGTGCCCTTTTAGATGCCAAACTCTGTCACCGAGCCACGTGCATTCTCCAGGAGTACATACCGAGTCTCCGAGCCACGTGCATTCTCTCAGGCGACCTTTTCGCCAATGTGACATATTCAACCACTGAACTCACGTGCATTCTCAAGGTGACATTCCAATTCACCAAGCCCACGTGTCCTCTTTCAAGAGATTACCAATCTACTTTCAATACCGATAACCAATGCCCAACGATTTCTCAATCAAATAATTAAATCAACTCAACAAAGCATTAAAATGCTGAATAACATACTTGGCCATTTACCAATCAACAATTCAATCACAATCAATTCCAATCAATTTAGGTTAAATCCCTAAAATATCACAATTTATTCAATTCCATACAACGTAGAGCTCAAATAAATAAACGGACTGCGCCACAACGATCAGCACGAGATTTCGGTCGTCGGCCATCGAAATCTCAATTTCCGAAAAATAAATAATTAATTTATTAATTTCGAAAATTAAATAATTAATATTAAAAATTCAATTTAGCTCAAATTAAAGTCCGATTAAATAAACGGACTTCACCACGGTCATCAGCATAATTTTCCGGTTCCAGACCTTCTCAGTTGAATTTTCGGAAAATAAATAAATAATTAATTAATTTCGAATATTGAATAATTAATATTAAAAATCCCATTTAGCTCAAATTAAAGCCCGATTAAATAAACGGACTTCACCACAGTCATCCTCATAATATTCCGGTTCCGAACCATCTCCCTTGAATTTTCAGAAAATAAATAATTATTTAATTTAATTCCGAAAATTAATATTTAAATACTAAAAAATCCACTTAGGCCCGAAAAGCCTAATTGGAGCCCACTAAGGGTCAGGAAAAATCCCGAGGCACTTCCAATAATTAGTAGACCACGTCTACTTGCTAATTACACAATCAATTTATCTAAATCGCATCACAATTTACTAATAATTGCTAATTTATTCTAATCTAACAACCTAAACATAATTAATTAAATCTAAACCAGCCTTAAGCATAATTAGCCAACTAATCCTGGATTAGTGAGATTACTCACCAAATCGCGCGCAAATCGGATCAATCCGACGGCGGCGACGCGAGGAACGATTGTCCCCAAAGCACGGCTCGGGTTTGGGGCCCGGAAACGGCCCAAAACGGCCTTGAACAGTGCTGGAAACCCATTTTTCCAGCTGCTGTTCATGGCCAAACGAGGCTGTTCCGGTGGCCGAGATGGCGGAGCAAGGCCGGCGGAGGGCGAGGGGAACGTCGGGGAGGTCAGGCGGAGTTGGGCGGTGGCCGGAGGTGGCCGGACGGTGGTTGGTCGGTGCGAACAAGGGCGAAACAGGGCTGATTCGTGGCTGGATCGCGCGGGACGGCGGGACGACAGCGAGCGGCGGGCACTCGGGCGCGGCGCGGACGCGGGCGCGGGCGGCGGTGCGGCGGCGGGACGAGCTGCTCCGTCGGGCTGCAGCCGTGTGGCTTCTTCTTCCTCGTTTCTGGTTTTCACGAGCGAGAAACGAAGGGAAGGGGAAATCTTCGGTCGCGTGGGGGAAAAAGTGGGAGAGAAGAGAGAGGAGAGAGAAGGAAGAGATAAGGGAGAGAAGAGATAAGAGAGAGAAAAGTGAGCGGTGGGGGGGAAAAGAAAGCTGTCCGCACGTTGGGGAGGGGAGAGGAGAGAGAAGAGAGAGAAAAGAAAGAAAAAGAAAGAAAAGAAAGGAAAAGAGAGGGAGAGAGAGAAAAGAAATAAAACAATAGCCTTAATTTTCTTTTCTTTTCTCTTTCCCTTTCTATTTCTTTTCGGGCTTCAAATTTTTCTTCCGATAATTTCTTTATTGAAATTTCGGACCCGTCAATAAATTGACGAACGATGAGACAGGATTCTATTTATCCAGTCAAATTAAAACCCGAAAATCTGGATGTCACATCATATATCATGCTTCCATTTTATTAAGGCTTATGATAGCTGGATCATGTTCCCAATAATGAAATTCGAGGACAGTTTTGGGTTTAGTAAAGATGATAATCCCATAATTTTTTTAAAACGTTCTTCATAGTGTTGAAAATCTGACGTGGCATGACACTTGTGATGAAAGTTCTTTGAAAGTTTATAATACTCAAATGATGATAGAAAGTTATAACACTCATGTGAATATTATCTAAAAGTTATGGTACTCAAGTAATTGTTGTAAGTACTAGTATGAACACTTAGAGGTGGGTGAATAGGTGTGAAGACAATTTTTCGCAAGTAACAAAGGAAATATTTTGCTTCTAAAATCGAGTCTGAAGAATAATAGACTTTGAGCGATTTAGACTTTAGCAGTTAAATAGAACTACGAACAAAATAAAGGAGTTCAAGAAAGAGAATAAAAGCACTGAATTTATTGTGGTTCGGCTTAGATCAAGCCTACGTCCACTCTTCACACCGACAGCCTCCTAGCTGGATTCCACTAAGAATCAAAAGAGATTTTACAGCCTTGTGATCTCAACTTCACAGTGAAGAGTTTCTACTACTCTTTCACGAAGTCACACTATAAGATTCTCTTTCTTTTGAGTGCAACTTTGAACTCGGAATATCGAATGACAAGGAAATGGTAAGCTTTAGACTTTGAAATTTTTCTTTCACGCACTCTATCAAACAAGTAGAGAAGCCACCTTAAATACTCCTTCATGCCTTCTCGACCGTTGGTACTTTCCAAATGAATTCTTCCAATCTACCCATTGGACAGAATTAATCAAAGAGATCTCGAGCCGTTTGAAGATTGTGATGAAAGCCTGTCAATCTTGTTCGCCATACAATCAGGATCTTGGTTTCCATAAGTAGATTATTTCAAAATTTACTTGCCTTCAAAAAAAATTGATATATCTAAATCGATTCCAATAAAGATAACCAATCTCGTAGGTGATATATCCAACCATAAAGCCATCCATAAACCATACGAACTGAACACCTGAAGAGATCAACAAAATCTCGCATCTGGATAAATCTTCATTCTTCAGTAGCGTTCAGTTTAGAATTTGTCAGGGTGGGCAGACTTTTGGTGTAGAACAGACTTTGATGCTAAGGTCTGGCAATCTTCAGACTTTGACACTAAAGTCTAGTTATCTTCAGACTTTGACGCTAAAGTCTGGTCGTCTTCAGACTTTGACATAGAAGTCTGGAAATCTTCATAATAGACTTTGGATAAGTTTTGTCAACTTCCAAATATCAAAGGAGTTTTCTAACAATCTCCCCATTTTTTTATGGTAACAAAACTTCCCTGTAAATTTAAGAATTTATGACCTGCAAAACAACACTTTAGCAGTACATGACATCTAAAACACAAATGGATAAGGATATGCATAGTATCGATTCTGCAACCATAGAAAACATGTTAATCTTGAAGAATTAGACATATATCAAGATTTAAGCATTCATCCATATCCATACATGACCACAAAAGTTCCATAAAAGTTCTCTTAAATATAAGTATTTGAAATAGTCAAACATAATCAAATCAAAACAAAAGTTAGCAAAATCAAGGTTTAAATTTGCACGTTCTCCCCTTTTTTGTTAGCAGCAAAAAGTGGAGAAAGTCAAAATAGAAAAGAGATAGGATGAAATCAAGTTTGTCTTGGAATCCAAACTAGCTGGAAATCCCCCATTGACTGAACTATCTCCTCCAGCTTTTGCATTGTCTCCTTTAGCTTCTCAACATCTTCAATCTTGGCAGTATGTGAAACTTGCTGATGTAAAGCTTGAACTTGAAAGCTTAAAGACTGTACCTTCTCATTGAGAGAATCTGAAGTAGATTGCAAAGCAGAGTGAAGCTTATGGATCTCAAACTTCATACCATATTACTATGCTTTTAACTCCAGAAGGAGCTCGAGCAGCATTTGAAAGTCTGCATTAGGTTCTATTTGCGCACTAGCCTCAGTGCATTGAGTTTGTGGAGTGTTGAGAGATGAGGGAACATTAGCTTCAGGAAAATGAGAAGCATAGACTTCTTCTGGGTTGCCAGGAGATCAACTTATATCATCGCTTGCAAAAAGAGGAGAAGAAGTACATGTTTTCTCATGAGCTCCCCCTGTTCTGTGCCTACAAATGGAGATTGGAAAACTTCTTCTTGTTCTTTTCATTTTTAGCACGAAAGTAATGTTCTTTTTCTGTTCTTTCTCCTACTTGTCCACACCTAGTTGCTTCCGAATCCTCAGATGAGGATATTGCAAATGTTGTTTCATAGGAGTCATCTTGACCCTCTTCTACTACGGCTTCTCTTCCTGCTTCTTCTCTTTCCTTTGTTTCTTCTCTATCTTCTCTTCCTTCTTTTCTTTGCTCTGTTTCTACTCTCTCTCCTTCTTCTATCTCCTTTGGTTGCTCAAAACTAACAAAACTTTGAAGATTCTTCAAGGCAAAGGCAAAAATAGTAAGATCATCTTTATCCTCTTCGTCCTGCAAGATAAGAGATCTTCTCTTCATAACAAGTTCTTGCATAATTTCCTTGCCTTTCCTCTTTTGTCCATCAGACTTTTCCTTGGTTTTGCTAGGAGATTCCTTCTTCAAGCACTCTATAGCCTTGTTCGGATCTTTCAACCTCATATTCGAAACCATTTTCAATCCTATAACCATAGGAGCAACAGTTCGAGAACAAAGAGAGGCTGGAAACTAGATATGGAAGTGTCTGAACAATTTTGTGACCAACGCAGAGTAAGGTAGTTATCCCTTATCCTTCATAACACTCTTATACATGTGCATTAGGATAATATGAAGGAGGGAAAACTTCATACCATTGAAGATAGCAAACATAAGTTTTTCTTCAAATCTTAAAACATCTGTTTTTGAAGCAGCCTTTGGTCTAATGCAGTTTATGACAATCTTGTGCGGCAAGACATTTGAGGTTGTCAACCTAGAATAAGTGATGCCTCCTTCGAGTAGTCTATCCCTAACAAGAAATCTTGTTAATGTGTCAACATCCACCAAATAGTCTTTATCACTCATAGTGAATTTGAAACGATTCTAGTCAAGAAAAGACAGGTTTGAATAGAAAAAGGCAGTCAACTCCGAATACGCAACAATTGTTAGTAGAAATTTTCAAGTTGAAGGAAAACCAAATTTTCCCTCAAATTCACCTTGATCGAGTCTAAAAAGTCAAAGTCGATTGATCAAGGGTTCATCGCCCTTTTTTCAACATTTGGGTGTAAACCCTTTTGTGATCCTTAGAATAAAAAAGCTTCGTTCCATCACCAGGCATTTCAGCAGCAATGCCCATCCTCAGCTAAAAATTTTAAAATATTTTTTCATCATCGTCTTTGCTTTCAAGCTTATTGAAAAAGCTAAATCTAGGATCAACAAGAAAGTTAAGGAATGCCTCATCTGCTGCTCCTTTCTTTGCTATTCCTAAACGTTCCATCGTTCTCCGAAACAACATTTCATTCTTATAACCGTATTCCCTTAGAAAATCAGTAATGAAGGACATTGGCGAACCTCCCTTTTTTCAAACGATCATAGAGCTTGTATAGAACCTAGGGAACCAAGGTATTGAGAGGAACATCATCTTGCTCAACTTCCTCTTCCAACGGTTCACGAGGAGGATTCTGCGAAGTGTCCTTCAGATTGTGTTGTGGAGATGTCTGAGGAGAGTCTTCTTTTGTAAGATCGAAATGAGTCTGCCCTTCTGGCACATTCCGAGGCCCTTTGCTTGCAATCTGAGAGGATTCCCTTTGGTAAGACATAGAGAGTCTGTATTTTAGGGTTTTCCTTTGCAGGTTTGGAGGATTTCCTTTGTAGGCTTGGAGGATTTCACAGACAAGTTCGAGTGAAAAAGATGGAAACTTGTGGAACAAACTTGAGAGTGGAAACAAGAGAGTAGAGACAAGAGAGTCTGTATTTTAGGGTTTTGAAAAGAAGTGCTCGAAAGAAATACAAGAGGATATATAAAGAAAATGAAAGGTCACAAAGAAAAGAGGTAACCGAACCATCATAAGGAAAAAGAAAACTGCCTTTTTGAAATAAACTGAAAATAAAAAACTGCCAAAAATTCAAAAAGTCGTAAAAAATAACTTCTAAAAATAGAATAGGCAACCAACGATTTGGTTAAACATACCTTTTCATTCCAAAAAATAAGATACCCGGATTCGAGACATTCTCTTACTAAAGTAGTGCTTGGAAATTACGAGTCTGACCAACTTTAGACTTTAGGTAATAGGCGATATAATATTTAGTTTGATGCGAATCGATTCAAATAAGCTTTTCTCCATAAGCTTTGTGAAGATGTCTACCAACCGTTTCTTTGAATCAATGAACTAAATCATAATTTCTTCATTCTAGACATGATCTCTTATAAAATGATGTCGAATTTCTATGTGTTTCGCCCTTGAATGAAGAATTGGTTCTTGTGAGATTAATAGCACTGGTGTTACCACCGCTTTGGTGGCCGCAATGGTTTGGGCTTTCTCCTCCTCACGAATGGGAGGAGTTGGAATCCCCTCACGGTCGCTTGGGGTCTTAAGTGGGACGCCGGGGGTGGTGGGTCCTCCCGCTTATGTGTCCTCCCCAGTTTACTCGCAGGCTATTGGCTATACAAGGTTCCTGGGTCACCAAAAAAAAAAATAGCACTGGTGTTGTCACATTTGATCTCAGTACATGATTATTTAATTCCAAAATCTCTTAGATGTTGTCTTATCCATAGAAGTTGAGAACAACAGATCCCAAGAGCCACATATTCTGCTTCTGCTGTTGATAGAGCCACAGTATTTTGCTTCCTTGAGAACCAAGATACCAGCATATTTCTCAACAGTTAACAAGTTCCAGAAGTGCTTTTTATCCACTTTACAACCTGCTAAATCAGTGCCTAAATATCCAAGAAAAGTAAAGTCTCATCTTTTGGATACCATAGACCAAGCTTTGGAGAAGTCACCACATATTTAATGATGCACTTAAATGAGATTCTTTGGGATCAGACTGAAATCTAGTACAGATGCAAACACTAAACAAAATGTTAGGTCTAGATGCAGTAAGGTAAAGAAGAGAACCGATCATGCTTCTGTAAAGCTTTTGATCTACTTTCTTCCTTTTTTTCATCCTTGTCCAGCTTCGAGGAACTTGACATAGGTGTCTTTGTCTTTTTGCAATTCTCTAACCCAAATTTCTTGATTAGATCTTTGGCATATTTCTCCTAGTGAATCAATATACCTTTCTTCGATTGTTTGACTTGCAATCCCAGAAAGAAAGCTAACTCACCCATCATGCTCATCTCGAATTCATCATGCATAGACTTTGAAAATTTCTTGCACAGATTTTCATCAAGAGAACCAAAGATAATAACATCTACATAAATTTGTACTAGTAAGAAATCTTTTCCTTCTCTCTTTATGAACAAAGTAGTATCTACTTTCCCTTTTTCAAAATCGTTTTGAATTAAAAACTTACTCAACCTTTCATACCAAGCTCGAGGTGCTTGCTTCAGTCCATACATGGCATTTTTCAATCTACAGAATGAGTCTGGCTTTGTTGGATTTTCAAATCCTAGTGGTTGTTCCATATAGACTTCAATTCTTGAATGAATCCATTAAGGAATGCACTTTTGACGTCCATCTAGAATAGCCTGAAATTTTTATGGTAAGCAAAAGCAAGTAATAATCTAATTGTTTTTAACATCACTACTGGTACATAGATCTCGTCATAGTCTATTCCTTCTTCTTTTGTATATCCTTTGGCCACGAGTCTTGCTTTGTTCCTGACGACTTTTCCTTTCTCGTTCATTTTGTTCTTGAAGACCCATTTTGTCCCGATTATAGATTTACATTTAGGTTTTGGAATCAACTCCCAAACATCATTGATACTGAACTATCTGAGCTCTTCTTGCATAGCTTCTATCCATCTTTCATCATACAAGACATCATCTACACTTTTTGGTTCAATTTCAGAAACAAATGCTAGAGCACTAGACTCTTCTCGCCTTTTGGATCTGGTTTGAATTCCTTCATCAATGTTGACAATGATGAGTTCTTTGGGATGACTTAACTTGTGCTTCAAGTTGCTGCTTGATTTGAAAGTCTGTTGATCCTCTGCTTCGGTTGGAACTTCTCGATCTATTTGTTGCTATTCTCTAGAAATCTGAACCTTTTCAAGGGAAGTAGACTTTGTAAAGTTTGGAACGGGTTCAAACTCTTCAAGTTGAGTCTGGTTTGGTTAAGTCTGCTCATAATCCTGAAACTTGACATTCATAGATTCTTCCACGGATTGAGTCTTCTTGTTAAAGATCATGTAGGCTTTGCTTGAAATAGAATAGCCAAGGAAGATTCCTTCATCTGATTTTCCTTTAAACTTCCCAGTTCAATCATTTGCATTCTTCAAAAAAAAATATTTACAGCCAAAGACATTGAAGTAGGAAACATTTGGTTTCTTTCCTTTGTACACTTCATAATGAGTTTTCTCTAGGATATGTCTCAAGAACACTCTGTTGATGATGTAGCAAGCTATGGAAACTGCTTTTGCCCAAAATCGAGAGGATATATTGCCCTCAATTAAAAGAGTTCTAGCCATCTCCTGTAAGGATCCGTTTTTCCTTTCTACAACCCTATTTTGTTCTAGAGTGTATGGAGAAGAGAAAACATGTTGAAAACCATATTCATCACAAAACTTCGCAAAGTCCTGATTCTCAAACTCACCTCCATGGTCAGTTCATATGCTTGAAATAGCAAAAACCTTTTCATTCTAAACCTTCTTTGCAAAATTTGAGAAATAAGATAAGGCTTCAGACTTACTTGCTAGAAAATAGACCCAAGTAAAGCGAGAGTAATCATCCACGATTACTAGACAATATTTCATTCCACAAATACTCTAAGTTCTGGTTGGTCCAAAAAGGTCCATATGTAGAAGCTGCAAAGCTCGATTAGTAAAAACTTGATTTACAGGTTTAAACGTACTTCTAACCTGTTTTCCCAAAACACATGAAGTGCATAGTTCTGACTTTGATAAGCTAGGTTGAAAAGACCACAAACAAGCTTCTTAGAAGAAATCTTGGCAATTTTCTTCATGACCAAGCTTTTAATGCTAGAGACTTGCTTCGTCTTGAATAGATATAAGGCACTAAGAACATTCTGGGTTTACATAAAGAAGAAAAATATTCTCATGCCTTTGCCTAATGAAAGATTGGGAGAAGTCTTGACTTGTTCCAAAATAAATACCTTCTTGGAAGTTTATTCTAAATCCAGTGTCACAAAGCTGGCTTATGCTAAGCAGATTGTAGTTCAAACCTTCCATCAAGGAAACATTATTGATAGTCAGGCTTCCAATATTCACAGTTCCACAACCTACAATTCTTCCTTTGTTGTTTCCTCCAAAAGAAACTTTTCCTCTATTCAGTCTAACAAGCTTTATGAAGCAGCTTGAGTCTCCGGTCATATGCCTTGAACAGCCACTATTCAAATACCATTTGATCTTCCTCTTGATAATGACCTACAATCATAAGAAAAACTCAAGTTTTCTTTGGTACCCAGATTTTCTTGGGTCTAGGAGAATTAGTATTAAAGACGGTCTTTGCCTAGTCCTTCTTAACAGGTCTCCAAATTTTGGGACATTCTTTCTCAAAATATTCTGAGCTGTTACACTTTCAACATTTGAGTGCACTTCGACCAATAGGTTTTACAAAAACTCTTTGAAAATGATTTTTATAAAATGCCCTTGCAAGTATTTGTTTGATTATTTCCTTTACTTTAGAAAAATCAATTAATGAAATAGTTTCTGAAGTCATACCCAAACTAGATTTGTTAAAATAGGATCTTTGTACTAAAAGAATTTTCTCCAACTTTTCGGATCCTTTTGAAAATATTTTTGAAATATTTGAAATGCCTTCTTTTAGAAGACCATTTTCCATAGCAAGAGAATCACAATTTTCTTTCAAATTAACAAAAATTTTATCCATACTCTCAAACTTTTCTTTCCAAGAAATTTCATATTGCTTGAGTTTAGAATTCTCCCTTTTTAGTTCGAAAATCCTTTTAAGAGAAGTTTTGAGACTGAGACAAAAATTTTCTATGTACTTCAAGAATTTAATAGGAATTTTTAAGTTGCTTACCTTAACTTTTTTATCTGATTCTGAATCAAAGTCTATTTTTGATTCTGAGTCTGAATCAAAATAAGCCATCAAACATATATTGACATATTCCTCTTCACTTTCCTCGCACTTAGTGTCACTCCAGGTTTCAGCTTCGAGAGCCTTTTTGTATTTTTCAATTCTTCATTTCTTTTTATTCGACGGAGGATAGTTAGGTATGATATGCCCATTTTTCTTGCATTCGAAACATATTACATCTTTGCTGGTTTCATTGTCTTCAGTCGGTCTCTTCTGAAAATCTTGCGTGCTTTGCTTTTTCCAGTTGAATCTTCTTCCCTTCCTATTCAACTTTCTAAACTTCTTAATCATAAGCGCTAACTCCTCATCATCCATATCATCATCTAAATCTGTATTATCATAATCATTGTTAGATTTTAAAACAATTGACTTTTTACCTCTTGAATCTTCTTCCTCATTGATCTACTCCACTTCATATGATTGAAGTGTGCCTACTAATTCGTCTACCGATAGAGGCATAATCCTCTGAGTTTCTCTAATTGATGTCTTCATATGATTTCAAAGTAAGGAGGTCTGGTGTTGCTTTGACCTTCAACCAATCCTGGAATCAAAATACTAGCAATAGATCTTTAACTTAGAAGTAAAAACACTTCAATAAAATAGGCACACAGGCTCTGATACTAATTGTAAGTGCTAGTATGAACACCTAGAGGTGATTAATAGGTGTGAAGACAATTTTTTGCAAGTAACAGAGAAAATATTTTGCTTCTAAAACTGAGTCTGAAGAACAATAGACTTTGAGCGAGTTCAAACTTTAGCAGTTAAATAGAACTACGAACAAAAAAAAAATGAGTTTAGGAAAGATAATAAGAACGCATAATTTTAGTGGTTCGGCTTAGATTAAGCCTATGTCCACTCTCCACGCTGACAACCTCTTGGATGGATTCCACTAAGAATCAAAAGAGATTTTACAGCCTTGTGATCTCAACTTCACAGTGAAGAGTTTCTACTACTCTTTCACAAAGTCACACTATAAGATTCTCTCTCTTTTGAGTATAACTTTGAACTCGAAATATCGAATGACAAGAAAATGGTAAGCTGCAGACTTTGAAATTTTTCTTTCACGCACTGTCACGCCCCGACCCTCAGGCACGCACACATCCCTTACTTTTGGTCGTTTTTAAAATGCGATATCCCAGGACTATATATCGCCGACCCTTTCTTTTATATATGCACATGCGGAAGCAGTTATAATTCCCCAGACAATAAAACAATGGGATAGAAAAGCAGGCCATACTGAAAATTCACAACTATAACTTTTTACATGCAAACAAGGTCTCACAAGACAGGATAGGATTTCGGTCCTCATCCTTGTCGTACTCGATGTCATACTCGGGGTCCTCCTCCACATACTCCTCTTTGGGTTCCTCAACAGAGATCTCCTCCTCAGATTCATGCTCCTCAAGCTCCTCATCCAGGTCCTGAAATGGTTATTCAATAACCACTGAGACCACGTCTCAGCAAGTTCTACTTCCTAAGACCCGATTACTAAACTAATACACCTTAGGGCTGCCTATGCACAACATGAGTTAGAAGACTTACCTTGGCCTTAGATTCCACCTGCATATTAGTACGGATCAAATAGGCACACAAGCAATCACATCACAGATCGACACATCGATCTAATCGACTTAGTCGATTTCACATCAGGAAGACCACTCACGATCATCTCCCTTCAACCATTCAATTCACAACATCAAACCAAGGCTATGAATCACATCAAGACACTCTCAGATCGAATCATCGATCAATCGACCTAGTCGATTACATGTCATCACGACCCACACTTGGTCGACACATTCCATACTATCTATAAAGTCCTATCAAATCAGGACGGCTCACCCATAGCCGACAATTAGATAGTATAACTCGCTCAAAGCTGATAATAAAGTATACTGCTCACCCAAAGCTGACATATCGCCCGATGGCCGATTTAGTATACCATATGCTCACCCAAAGCTGATAATAAAGTATACTGCTCACCCAAAGCTAACATATCGCCTGTAGGCCGATATAGTATACTGGTATACTGCTCACCCAAAGCTAACATATCGCCCGAAGGCCGATATAGTATACCCCCAATTCTCACCAGAAGCTGCCAATCATACTTTTATAGTATGCTGGAATAATCATTTAATCAAATCACCATTTTTATCCTTTCTAATAAAAATACCCATGCGTGGGCACACGGTCGGCCTTAGCCAAAATAATATAATTTCCTTTCCACAAATCCCACCATTATCTGTAGCCCACTCAGATCCTTTTGGCATTATCAACCAAAGCCCTATTCTTTTTCAATTAATAACCAAAGATTATTCAATTAAAGAATAATTCCTTCTTTCACAAATAATTCAATTCAGCATGAAATATGGCTCAATTAAATAAACGGACTGCGGCACGACAATCAGCATAAAATTTTGGTCACTGGCCATCCAAGTTGAATTTTCGAAAAATAAATAATTAATTAATTTAATTTCGAAAAATAAATACATAAACACAATAATTCCAATTTAGCACAATATGAATCTCAATAAAATAAACAGACTGCTCCACGACAATCAGCACGAAATTCCGATCACCGGCCATCCCGATTGAATTTTTGGAAAATAAATAATTAATTAATTTAATTTCGAAAATTAAATAAATAAATACGATAAATTCAATTTAGCACAATATAAAACTCAATTAAATAAACGGACTGCGCCATGATCATCAGCATAAAATCCCGGTCACTGGCCGTCCCAGTTGAATTTCCGGGAAACAAATAATTAAATAATTAATTTCGAAAATTAATATTTAATTCCTAAAAATACCACCTAGGCCCGAATCGCTTAATTAACACCCGGTAAGGGATGGGAAAAATCCCAAGAAGCATCCAATAAATACTACATGCAATTCTCTATCTAATTACACTAATTACATCACTAATATACAAAGCAATTAACTAATAATCACTAATCAATTCTAATCTAACAACCTAATTACACTTAATTAAGACTAATCAACCTTTAAGTATAATTAGCGCACTAAGAAGGCTTTAGTGAGTAAAACTCACTCAAAACGACGGGCTCGACGCGAGGATCGACTTTCCCCAAAGCGAGCCGAGCATCCGGGCTCGGGAAGGTGGCCAAAACGGGCCTCGAAGTTGCTGCAATACCCATTTTCTTCATCTCTGTTTGCTGCTGATTGGGGGCGGATCCAGGCTCGAATTGAAGCAATAGCAGACCTAGATGGACGGAGGAGCTAAACAAGACTTAGGCGAGGCTTCCCGGTGGCCGGAGGAGGTCGGGCGGCAGCCGTAGGTGGCCGATTTGCGGCCTGAGCTGGTCGAACAGCTCCCTGGGCGCACGAGCAGAGGCCAACGGCGCATGGCCAGCAGCGGCGCGGGAGGACAGCAGCTCGGCAGTGAACGGTGGAGGGCGGTGGTGTCGCGTACGGTGATGGTGGCTCTGGCTCGAGCGACATGGCTGCTGCCCTTATTTCTGCTTCGTTCGAACAAGAGGGGGGAGAAGGGGCGGAGGCGGAGGGCGTGCGGCGAGGTGCAGCCGACCGCAGAGCAACGGCGGCAACTCCGACTTCGGTGGACGGCGACGGTGGCGAGAGACGATGACGGCAGCTGCTTCTGTTTTTCTGGTCTTTCGCTGCTGCTAAAGAAGAAAGCCAAAGAAAAGGGAAGAAGATGGATATGCTCGACGGAGGAAGAGGGGAAACCGGTTTTCTCCTCTTCTCTCTCTTTGGCCCCACTACCAGCTGCCTTCCACTTTTCATTTCCAAGCCCTAAATTGCCCCTTCTAGAAGCCTTTAGACAATTCAAAATTTTGGTTCTATGGGCATACGAATTTTGAAACAATTGGCTTCCATTAATCACTTGATTTACTTTAAATCCATCTCAATTAGCCTCATAAGATCTCGATAAATCCAAGTGATGCCTCAATGCTTCCATTAAATATTCTCCTCATCCAACAGCTCATCTCGCATCTCAATTTTGTATTCCATTTTAATCCCCGACTCCAATTGCATAGCAATGACCTGATTAATTCAATTGAAATTAATACCGAATATTTTAGATGTCACAACTCTTCCCCTCTTATAAAAATTTCGTCCTCGAAATTTAAACCTTTATCAATCCTTATACAAAAGGTGGGGGTATTGTCGTCTCATCGAGCCTCGCTTTTTCCCACGCTAACCCTTCGGTCTTGTGGTATTGTCCGACCATTTTGACCGAGGAGGCCATCTTGATATACAAAATATGCTCTTTCTGAACTAACAACTGAACTGAGCTTCTCACATAAGACATTTTGTCATTCACATCTCATCTCTTTTTCTCGACTCCCTAATAAACCTTCGAACCTCAACGATTCAAAATTTCTGATAGTTCTGAGCAATTTTTACTCTGACACTGGTCTGACAACTGTAAACACTGATTTCTGAGCTGACTCTGGACTTGCGATTTTCTGATTTCTGATCTCATCCCAACCGACTGAAATCATGTACACTTTGTTCAGCACTGATTAAAAGGAAACTATCTGACTGATCTGCTGAAACTGGGAATCTCTGGTCAAAATCTGATATAACTCTGGCACTGATCTTGGCAACTGCAATCACTGACTACTGTACTGTCTTTGGCCTGAAATCTTCTTCACTTTCTTTTTACCACTGAAATTCTGTACCCTCTACTATACACTGCTTAATAAAGAACCCTCTGAAACTTTGCCAAATTTATAATCTCTGATTTAGATTCGAAATATAATTCATCCTCGGCACTCCATGCCAGCGAATTATCCGATGCACACACACTTCAGTATACCCACTCTGATAAGATAGAATCTTCAATTTCTAAAATCGAACTTAGATTGGCGGTTAATTTCATTCCGACACGCTTTTAGTGTAACCTAGGCTACTGGGTAGTGTTTAGAGCTTTTTAGGATAAATGACCCGTGGTCGATTTTCTTCGAGCCACAATAAACCCACTCGACCCATTGGCGATTCTCGATTGTCGTGAAAATCTCAAAGATTCAAATACGGACACAGGGCGCCAATATGATAGAAACATCAAATTAGTGTCGGTCGATGAGAATTTTCCAATTTAGTGGAGTCACCCACTATCGGTCATTCATCTCAGTCGAACCGATCTATCTTTGATTTCAAATCGGGTTTTATACTGTGCCGTAATGATCTCTAAAGATGAGCACGGTCGAGAAGTCGATCATTGGTTGAATTCTCAAGTCTATTTGCCTTAAGGTCCTTAATAACTCATCCAGCTAGTCTAGTTATCTCATGAGTGGCCAACTCAGAGAAAAACACTGTAATCGCGTCGATGAAATGCCTAATTTATCTAATCGAAATCAAAGCCCGAAATCTGGATGTTACACACTCAAAACAAGATCTATTCGTACTGTACCAAAGTGGACCAACTCCATCTATCGATCAACCACTATTCTCAAACGGTATCAGTAATCCCCTGAATCCTTAGTAAGCCTATCACAATGTTCCATTGTGATATATTCCATTTTCACTTGGGACTCTCAAGTGATGGTAAAAATTCTCCTGGTTCGCATTACCGAGCTTCCACTTACTAACACTTCTGACACTTGCAACCTGCTCAGCTATAACTATCTTCATATCAGCCTACTAATCTAGCTGATGTCGATTCTGACTTACTTGCACCATCTGGTCAAAACTGCAATACTATAGTGAACTTCTGACAAGATTTTTTCCCTGAGTGCTACACTGTCAAGTGTATTCAATCACTCATGGAACCTGAACTTTCCATCCTCAGAAATCTTAAAGTCAGGTTCTTTCTTACCAGTATCCTCTTATAAGATCTTTTGAACATCTTTGTCTATCAACTAGGCACCGATTCTAACTTGGACATTTGGTTCAATCTTGAGGGTGGCTATAAAATTCAAAAGGTAGCCTGCCTCAATTTTGAAAACCAAGCTTCAAAGTCCTTTCACGTAAAGTCTACACTTTAGCCAGTCTATGCACAATTGAAGACTCTCGGCTCAACACATTAATGACTCATTTCGTTCCTCCAAGGTGGTACCCAATATCACCATTATAGTTCTGCCAAAATTCTGGTTCACGACACCGCTTCGCATTCCACTGATTGGGTCTCAACTGGCGGAACGGTGATGCAACAATCTTCTCATGTTGTATCAATGCATACCCATCCTCTACAAGACACATCACTAAAGATTCCGTGCTTTCCAGAGCCAAATGAAAAGTTTAGCACAAGTGCAGTAGCCCGTTCTTACTTAAGCTTTGGCAATTATCTTTGCACTTGTCTATGCCTATGAATTTCTCTTCTTTCTTAAGAGATCAACCTCACGATGATGTTGATGCTGAAAATTCTTTCACAAACCTTCTGTAGTGATCTGTCCAATCCCCACGGCTTCTGATCTCTGACACTAATCTCAATCTTGGTTCATTAACAACTTATTCGATCTTGGCTGATCCACAGAGATTCCTTTACCTATAATCACCTGACCATTCTTAAGGGCTCTCGTGATCCTCATCACATAATGAACACCCTAGAACGTCACTACATCACACGATCACCATTGATCTAGGTATTCTTTGAATACTCGGTTTGTCGAATTTATGACAACGGCTGAAGCGTTCGCCAAATCAACTGACTTTACATTATTCTCACAAGGCTAAATCAAGTGCGAAGTGTTGTCTTCAGTATAACCTCCTTTCTGGTTCTCAACTGAAGATAACCTGTCCTCAAGTCGATCCTTGAAGACATCAACACTCTTTATAACAAATCACCCAATTAAGTTGACAATGGTTGATGCATGATTGCAATGAACCATCTTCATTTCTCTTTTCACAAAATTGACGTTCCTTAAAGCGATGTACTAATATGTATGAATTCCTCATTCATCAATCTTCACAGCCGTACCTTCGGTTCTATCAATTCAAACAACAATAACTAGTGATTCCCCTTTCTTCCACTTATTTCAATAAACTGAAGTTCTCCAAACTTCATCAAAACTCTGCTACGATACTCTGATAGAATTTTTCCCCAAAACATTCTTCCTCTGTCTAATGCCAGGTCGGTTCCATTTTTGATCTTCTCACCATACCTGGATACTGAATTCATCCAGGTTTTCTTCCACAATTTTGACACCTATATGGTGAGTCTTTTACCTCTTGTCAAGTGCTAGAATGCACTATTTCTTGCGTCAAAGACCTATCCCAGCAATTCCACAGTGCATTCTATGGCGCACTTCTCCTGAACTGTTCTACCAACAGTGACAGCAGTAACTGTTGTCAAGATTCCATCTTCTTATGCGGATACACCATAAATCACTGTCCGTACTGGCGACACTTACTACAATTTCCTATCCTCAAAATACACGAGACTAATTCATACCATCTTCCATAGAACAACATGTTCCATTAATCTGAAGGCTGACCTGCTTATGCCACCCCTCCTATTGGGTGGAATAGAATATTCTTCCCTCAACATCAGTCTTTTCCCCTGACCGAATTCCCAGTCTGCTTGCGCTGAATCTTGACTCAAAAATCAAAATCTATTCCCTGACTATCCTTCCAGGTTGGACTTCAGCAAAGGTAGCAACAGCAACAACTTGATTCTGATCTTACTGGCTCATCCAGATCCCAAGAAACACTTACATCAAATCAATTCTATCGGGCTTAGGATCAATCAATGCTGCTACAATAGTACCAACCTGCGGTGGCACTCTTACGCTCGAGCTGGCTAGAGTCAACACTCTGCCTTCCGAATCCACAACAATTAAAAGCAAGCAATTCACACCCGACAAACAATTCTACCAATCAGCTATCAAAGACATGCACCAGTCATGAATTTAAAGGCCCTTCCTACTACTATCCCATAGGTCATCGCACCTTATCACTCCAATACCTAACCATTGCTTTGATACCACAAAAAGGGCTTGTCACGCCCCGACCCTCAGGCACGCACACATCCCTTACTTTTGGTCGTTTTTAAAATGCGATATCCCAGGACTATGTATCGCCGACTCTTTCTTTTATATATGCACATGCGGAAGCAGTTATAATTCCCCAGACAATAAAACAATGGGATAGAAAAGCAGGCCATACATTTTTCATACTGAAAATTCACAACTACAACTTTTTACATGCAAACAAGGTCTGACAAGACAGGATAGGATTTCGATCCTCATCCGGGTCGTACTCGATGTCATACTCGGGGTCCTCCTCCACGTACTCCTCTTTGGGTTCCTCAATAGAGATCTCCTCCTCAGATTCATGCTCCTCAAGCTCCTCATCCAGGTCCTGAAATGGTTATTCAATAACCACTGAGACCACGTCTCAGCAAGTTCTACTTCCTAAGACCCGATTACTAAACTAATACACCTTAGGGCTGCCTATGCACAACATGAGTTAGAAGACTTACCTTGGCCTCACATTCCACCTGCATATTAGTACGGATCAAATAGGCACACAAGCAATCACATCACAGATCGAAGCATCGATCTAATCGACTTAGTCGATTTCACGTCAGGAAGACCACTCACGATCATCTCCCTTCAACCATTCAATTCACAACATCAAACCAAGGCAATGAATCACATCAAGACACTCTCAGATCGAATCATCGATCAATCGACCTAGTCGATTACATGTCACCACGACCCACACTTGGTCGGCACATTCCATACTATCTATAAAGTCCTATCAAATCAGGACGGCTCACCCAAAGCTGACAATTAGATAGTATAACTCGCTCAAAGCTGATAATAAAGTATATTGCTCACCCAAAGCTGACATATCGCCCGTAAGTCGATATAGTATGCTGGTATACTGCTCACCCGAAGCTGACATATCGCCCGAAGGCCGATATAGTATACCATATGCTCACCCAAAGCTGATAATAAAGTATACTGCTCACCCAAAGCTGACATATCGCCTGTAGGTCGATATAGTATACTAGTATACTGCTCACCCAAAGCTGACATATCGCCCGAAGGCCGATATAGTATACCCCCAATTCTCACCAGAAGCTGCCAATCATACTTTTATAGTATGCCGGAATAATCATTTAATCAAATCACCATTTTTATCCTTTCTCCTAAATATACCCGTGGATGGGCACACAGTCGGCCTTAGCCAAAATAATATAATTTCCTTTCCACAAATCCCACCATTATCTGTAGCCCACTCAGATCCTTTTGGCATTATCAACCAAAGCCCAATTCTTTTTCAATTAATAACCAAAGATTATTCAATTAAAGAATAATTCCTTCTTTCACAAATAATTCAATTCAGCATGAAATATGGCTCAATTAAATAAATGGACTGCGGCACGGCAATCAGCATAAAATTTTGGTCGCTGGCCATCCAAGTTGAATTTTCGGAAAATAAATAATTAATTAATTTAATTTCGAAAAATAAATACATAAACACAATAATTCCAATTTAGCACAATATGAAGCTCAATTAAATAAACGGACTGCTCCACGACAATCAGCATGAAATTCCGATCACCGGCCATCCCGGTTGAATTTTCGGAAAATAATTAATTAATTAATTTAATTTCGAAAATTAAATAAATAAATACGATAAATTCAATTTAGCACAATATAAAACTCAATTAAATAAACGGACTGCGCCATGATCACCAGCATAAAATCCCAGTCACTGGCCATCCCAGTTGAATTTCCGGGAAATAAATAATTAAATAATTAATTTCGAAAATTAATATTTAATTCCTAAAAATACCACCTAGGCCCGAATCACTTAATTAACACCCGATAAGGGACGGGAAAAATCCCAAGAAGCATCCAATAAATACTACATGCAATTCTCTATCTAATTACACTAATTACATCACTAATATACAAAGCAATTAACTAATAATCACTAATCAATTCTAATCTAACAACCTAATTACACTTAATTAAGACTAATCAACCTTTAAGTATAATTAGCGCACTAAGAAGGCTTTAGTGAGTAAAACTCACTCAAAACGACGGGCTCGACGTGAGGATCGACTTTCCCCAAAGCGGGCCGAGCATCCGGGCTCGGGAAGGTGGCCAAAACGAGCCTCGAAGTTGCTGCAATACCCATTTTCTTCATCTCTGTTTGCTGCTGATTGGGGGGCGGATCCAGGCTCGGATTGAAGCAACAACAAACCTAGATGGACGGAGGGGCTGAACAAAACTTAGGCGAGGCTTCCCGGTGGCCAGAGGAGGTCGGGTGGCGGCCGTTGGTGGCCGATCCGCGGCCTGAGCTGGTCGAACAGCTCCCTGGGCGCACGAGCAGAGGCCAACGGCGCATGGCCAGCAGCGGCGCGGGAGGACAGCAGCTCGGTAGTGAACGGTGGAGGGCGGTGGTGTCGCGTACGGTGATGGTGGCTCTGGCTCGAGCGACATGGCTGCTGCCCCTATTTCTGCTTCGTTTGAACAAGAGGGGGGAGAAGGGGCGGAGGCGGAGGCGGAGGGCGTGCGGCGAGGTGCAGCCGACCGCGGAGCAACGGCAGCGACTCCGACTTTGGTGGACGGCGACGGTGGCGAGAGACGATGACGGCAGCTGCTTCTGTTTTTCTGGTCTTTCGCTGCTGCTAAAGAAGAAAGCCAAAGAAAAGGGAAGAAGATGGATATGCTCGACGGAGGAAGAGGGGAAACCGGTTTTCTCCTCTTCTCTCTCTTTGGCCCCACTACCAGCTGCCTTCCACTTTTCATTTCCAAGCCCTAAATTGCCCCTTCTAGAAGCCTTTAGACAATTCAAAATTTTGGTTCTATGGGCATACGAATTTTGAAACAATTGGCTTCCATTAATCACTTGATTTACTTTAAATCCATCTCAATTAGCCTCATAAGATCTCGATAAATCCAAGTGATGCCTCAATGCTTCCATTAAATATTCTCCTCATCCAACAGCTCATCTCGCATCTCAATTTTGTATTCCATTTTAATCCCCGACTCCAATTGCATAGCAATGACCTGATTAATTCAATTGAAATTAATACCGAATATTTTGGATGTCACACGCACTCTATCGAACAACTAGAGAGTCCACCTTAAATACTCCTTCATGCCTTCTCAATCGTTGGCACTTTCGAAATGAATTCTTACAATCTATCCATTGGACAGAATCAATTAAGGAGATCTCGAGCCATTTGAAGATTATGATAAAAGCCCGTCAATCCTGTTCGCCCACACAATCATGATCTTAGTTTCCATAAGTAGATTCTTTCCAAATTTACTTGCCTTCGAAAAAAAATTTTATATATCTAAATTGATTTCAATAAAGATAACTAATCTCGTAGGTGATATATCCAACCAGAAAGCCATCCATAAGCCATATGAATCAAACTCCTGAAGAGATAAACAAAAACTCGCATCTGGATAAATCTTCATTCTTCAATAGCATTCAGTATGGAATTTGTTAAGGTGAGAAGACTTCTAGTGTATAACAGACTTTGATACTAAGGTCTAACAATCTTCAGACTTTGACACTAAAGTCTGGTCGTCTTCAGAATTTGATACTAAAGTCTAGAAATCTCCATAATAGACTTTGGATAACTTTTGTCAACTTCAAAACATCAAAGAAGTTTTCTAACAATTGTTGTATGAAAACTATGACACTCGTCGAATACTTATCCCAAAAATGAGAAATTAAGTTGCAGTCAATAAGATTTGGGAGAACCTGTGACACAACATAAGAGCCATTTTGCAAGAGAGTTATAGATGCCTGCCTAACAATTAGTTAAATCCCTCAGGATTCACTTTAGGAGAGTCGTGATAGAGAGTTTACACAATTTCATATGGGCTAAAGAACTTCAAAAGACATAAAATATTTTATTTCTATGGTGTTTCACTTGGCATTCCAACATCACTATTATTAATAAGCACTTAAACAGTAACCATGAAAATCTCATAAAAGATGTTGACTTAATCCGAAAGTGACTCATTTAAACCAATCAAATTAATGTGGGAAGAGTGACTCATTTAAACCAATCAAATTAATATCGGAAGAGTGAATGGGGGTGCCCAATGAGGAGTGTGTCAATTTTTTGGGCACCGGATAAAGACAAAAAGTGTTTAGGTATGTCTCGCGACAAATGTGGAAACCGAATTGCATAAACACCGCTATCCACGTATTGAATTGAGTGCATGTAATGTGACGGACTTCAAATATTTGATGTGATATTAAATTTATAACTTTTACCTTTGGGATGACATAAATTTCTTAATTGAGGTCTCCTTTTTAGCACTCAATGCCCGTGTGTGTGTGTGTTTTATATCTTATGTAGCAAAAAGAACAAACAATATTTCACAAAGAGTGACTTTCCAATAATATATATGCTCAGTCAGCTCATAAAATTGAGTAACTTCTCCCTCATTTTACTTGAAATTCTAATCAACTACTAATAAATGAATGGCAGCTCCATTATAAACTAAATCGCATGTTTAATCTATTTAATTAAAACCCCAGAGTTACGATTGGCATGGGTTTATAAGAATCTGTGCTAAGCAATGGTACTATCACTTCAATGAGTAGTCATTTGTACCAGCTTATTGATTTATTAGCTTTCTTTTGGTGGTTCACCTTTGGGAAGGTTGTGCCATCTTGTAAGGATAAAGGACTTTGAGAGAGATAAAGTTCACCACCAAGACCTAAAAGAACATCACCAGCCAAAAATAAAGAATTTTGGGTTCATCACCAATGGAATTGGATATAGAACCGAAGATAAATATTCACTTACTTGCGGAAAATCTCCCGTATTCATCAAATTCAAGTCTTCTGTGCACAAAATAAGATAGCACCTTGATTTTTAGAGGGAATCTTCTAAGCAAACAAAAATGACTCTCAGAATTCTAAGAAATCATAATGACTATAGATAGTTATCTAATTATGAATCTTGAACCGTCGTACTCATAAAACCAAGAATTACTTGAAACCACAACACAATTAAAACGCATAATAACTAGGACTTACTGCTTGATAACTAGAACTAAAGGCATTTAAATAAAACCGAATGCATAGTAATTAGGATTAGACCCTCCAAATTCATCCACCAACTTTGGAAGCTGAATAACCATCATGGAAGATCAACCAACAGCAATGGTAGTAGACTAGAACAACCTCTTGTTGCTAGGTAGTTGATTAGCAGACTCAAAGTTGACAACAAACTTGTAAATCAACATCTTAGTGATCAATCAGCAACCATGAAATCGACAACTAATTCATTGAATGGACAACTTCCCTATAGAATCAATGTCTTCAATCTGAACCTATTGAATCAAAATGTAGCAGAAATCAGCCTTTGCTTGTGGGAGTAAGCATTTGGGTTGGATCAATTGATGAGCTCTCAATTGAGGTTGAAATTAATTACACTGTGATATTGCTTACGTTATTAAAGATGAAATTTGCTGCTGATTTGCTACCAAATGAGTAGGAAAAACAAGAAAAAAAATCTCAATTTGACGGTATTAGTTAGAATGGGTAAACAAAAAACTTGATTGTACAATCAAAAGAGTTAAGACGACTTGATTACAAAATAGAAGAGCAAATTGTACAAATGCTGAAACTTAGAGAACTAAATCTGTTACTTTACCCTCCAAATGATGAACGATTCGTCTTGCAGATTCCATCGACGACATTATAGTCCAATTTCTTTAGAATTCACACAGCTTTAATAAAATCACTGTTTGAAACCTGCAAGTGCGCCTACAAATCGGCTGCAGAAGCATCTTCGTTAGGTTGCAAGAGGACATTGATGCCCTTATATGCCGAAGTTTGCAATTTGCTAAGGCGTTTTCAGTCTGCATTTAACCTACAGATAGATTCATAGAGAGATGAGAGATTAATCTCTGAGCACTAAGTTAAAGCTCTTTGATTGCCATTGAATCTAAAACAGTGGAGGATTTGGTATCAACGATCATTTGGCCAAAAATCGCTTTACATCTACTCATTCAGTGAATGGTAGATCCTGTTCTGCGCGGCAGCAACTCAGCTTCGAAGGTAATGGAAGCCAAATGGGGAAGGATAAAGAAAACGTAAGCCCTTTTATTTTCAGGTTTCACCTGATTAAAGTTGGAGGCTAAATCTAGTTAATACACACTCTGAGTTCCATAGGTCGGGTTTGCTGCAACCGGATGATATACATGCTTCACCATAGTTCGAACAACTTATGGCCATGAAAATCTTCCAAAGAAACTTAAAAGCCTATCTGAAGATGGCATGAGCATACAACTTCTTAATTTCCATATACGCAAGCAGACTGAAGGTAAATTCTGCGCGTCACTCAACGTTTGGCTAGGCCTTTCACTTCTTTGTTTCCTGCATTATTTGTTTCAACTTCGCTGCCAAAGAGGCCACGGAGAACTGTGAGATATTCGGGGAATCTCTGTTTCTCAACATTAAAGGGTATTTCCGCACAAATTAAGACATCAAAGATGTTTGCTTGAATTTCAATGGACAGCAACTACCGGAAGAATTCTCTGCGGCAGTCTTGTGTCCTCATCTAAATATCGAACAGAGCTGAAGGGAAACTTAACAATTCTATCTTCCAAATCTAAGGCACACATGCATCTAGGACACACCGTCTACTACTTCATGTCTGTTAATTTCGTACTATTGTCAATGAATCAAGTTATCCTAGAATTCTTAGCACTTACAAGGAAAATAAGTTCAGAATCTAGAATTGTTAAAAAAACACCCTTGGATACTTCTCATATCAAAGTCCCCACAATATCTACGATGTACATGTACATAAATTTACATCTCGAGTTGCATTAGGAAGAAAGCTTTCTCAAGCATGTGAAGACGGTGCTTTACCTATACATCATGCGCGCTGCATCCCACGACTCTAACACATAAGATAATACTCTAAGGAAAATGTACTTTTCAGGGGAATCATATGAGGATAAGTACTTTCCGCCCTATTCATGCTATCATTGTCACTAAAGGATAGGAAAGAGCAGGACCTCACTATACAACATTCAAAACAAATGCTATTACATACTCTGGCTAGATTTCTTACAGCACGTCACAAACATGTTGCGAAAGGCGAGCGATCGAACAATAATATAGATAGAAAAAGAAAATAAATCGGACACCAGATTTACGTGGTTCGGTCGTAAAGACCTACGTCCACGGGGAGAGTAACGACGAATTTCACTATAGATCAAGTAATACAAGGAGATTACACACTCGAGTCACTCAAACACTCTCTCGGTGTTTCCCAAGCCCCAATTACACCCAACAACGTACGCAATGTTTAGTCCCGAAATTCCTCAAGAAATAATCTCTCAATCTCATGAAGGAATTACACGCAAATCTTATCACAAGATTTAATTTGCTTGAACACTAAATCTTCTTGGATGTAATTCACAAACAAAAACGACAACGAAAAATCCCTCCCAACCACTCGACGACGAGACGGCGCTTCAAGACCAATTCTTCATAATCAACCTTCTACCACCCACGGCCACAAATATATATATATATATAAGTGAGACCCTTGTTCTTTTGCCGACTTCTAATAGGATTATGTTTCCTATCTTAAACGATTTTATCCAAAGCATATCTCTGTATGTTTTAAACAAAATCCAAGTTCAAGTCAAAGTTGGACTTTCCTATTTTAACAGCCAAATTCTCCAACGCAGATTCGAATTTCGAACGTCCGTAACATATTCAATTCGGAATATTCGGAATTTCGCATTGGCTTAAACTCAAGACATATTTTAATAATCTCCACATTGGATCGACGTTTGAGCCAAGTCACAATCGCTTCGCAAAAAATTCAAACTCTGCTACTACTCTTCCATAGCCCCCGATGGGCTCAACCGCCATATATATTATCTAAGTCCAAGCCTTGTTTGAACTTTGCCATAACCGAGGACCTCATCAAAATACCAATTTCACATGCACATTTAACTGATTCGCGAGGATTTTCCGACGCAACCTTCTCAACCACAGATAAAGCAAAACCATTGTTGCATCCATATCTGTCAGGAGATTGAATACTTACCTTGTTCATTTCAATAGTTATAGCAACCGTTGGCTCTATAAGCTCCACCTCGCTATAAGCACCATACGTGTCAATTACTTTGCTAGTACCTGTATACGCTACCTCAGGAGTTTCTGGTTGCAACTCCACCTCAAGCTGATCACCGTTCAGATCCGTTTGAATACTACTATAATCACTCCTAGCCAGAAGTACTGGAGACTCGTCAAAAGTAACTTCTCTACTGATAATAGGTGAATCTAACTCCTGGCACCACAATCGATAACCCCTCTGACCTCGTGCATAGCCTAGGAATATGCACTTTCTTATCCTTTCATCAAGCTTACCATCACTCGCTCGAATATAACATGGGCAACTAAATATTCTAAGAACAGAATAATCAACAACGTGACCTGACCACACTTCTTCGGGAGTCTCATATCCAATTGCAGTCGATGGGAATCTATTCATCAGGTAGCACACCGTACTTAGCACATTCACTAGGAATCTCCTAGCCATACTAGCACTAAAGAGCATTTTATGGGCCATCTCTAGCAACGTTTTGCTCATCAATTCCGCAACATACTATGGTTCATTAGTATTAGTGCGATATTTCACTATACCTTCCTTCATGCAGAATTTGTTTAACAGCTTCGAACAAAACTCTATACTATTGTCAATCCGCATCTATTTGATCATCTTACTAGTCTCCTTTTCGATCAAAGCAATCAACTGCTTGATCTTGACAACAGCATCAAACTTGTGCCTAAGCTCAAATACCCACATCTTCATCAAGTAGTCATCAACAATTATTAGCATATATCTAGCACTCTTTCTCGAAGGAAACCACAACAACCTGCAAACATTCAAGTGAATTAACTCTGCAATTTTCGTGGTTTCTTTGACAATTGTATTGAACTGCACTTTCCGTCGTTGACCTAAATCACAATACCTGCATACATTCAGTTCATTAGGAACATAACCACATAGCAGATTTCTTTCACTTAAAACCTTCAGGCTTTTCTCGCCAATGTGCCCTAAATGCATATGCCACAATTCAAACTCTCAAACAGATGCATCCGATGTCTCCGTAATGAAATTTGTCACTGTCTCACCTTGAAGCTCATACAAGCCACTGTGCTTGATTCCTTTCATTATTATCGAAGCACCTAGAACAATTTTCAGAATTCCACATTCTGAAATATATCAATACTCAGCTAAATCTAGGACACTCAAGGAAATTAAGTTCTTCTTCAACTCTAGAACATGCCTTACTCCAATCAATGTCCTCACGATACCATCATTTATTTTGATTCTAACATTGCCAACACCAACGATATCGCATTCAGTGTTGTTCCCCAACTATACTTTACTACTGTCTATGCACTGATAAGTAATAAACCAGTTTCTATTTGGTGTGACATGAAAAGAACAACCAGAATCCATAATCCATCCATCAAACAATGAATCATTAGTGACAGATAAAACATAATCAGTATTATCTGCTACAGCTGCAACATTATCTGCAGAATCAACTATAATTTTCTTACCCTTCTCATTCTTCAGCTTAAGGCAATTTCTTTTAAGATGCCCCCTCTTGCCACAGCTCCAATAGACAACATCAACGATCCTAGATTGACTACGCCTGTTCATATCAGTACTACTCTTACCCACACTTGTTCTAGATCTTCCTCTATTTCACCTACTAAAACAGCAGATACAAGTTCATCAGATTCTCTTTTACGAATGTCCTCGCTCAGAATCAAATCTTGAACCCCATCAAACGTCAAATTTGTTGACCCAGAGGAATTACTAATAGCAGTAACAATAGTATTCCAACTATCAAGCAATGAGGATCAGAGAATCAAAGCACGTACCTCATCTTCAAAGTTAATCTTAACTGAACTTAATTGATTAACGATTACATTGAATTCATTGATATGATCTGCAACTCACGCACCTTCGCTCATCTTCAAATTAAACAGACCTCGCATCAAATAGACTTTGTTGATCGCAGAGGGCTTCTTGTACATATCTAATAGGGCTTGCATCAAATCAGCAGTGGTCTTCTTCTTCAAGATGTTAAACGCAACATTACGAGCCAATGTCAACCGAATAACACCCATAGCTCGTCTATCTAGCAAATCCCAACAGCTTGCTTCATTGACTCTGGTTTCTCCTCAGATAAGGGCAGGTGTAGTTTTATCCGATAAAGATAATCTTCAATCTACATCTTTCAGAAACTAAAATCATTCCCATCAAATCTGTCAATTCTCACTTTTACTTCTTTTGTCGCCATCGATTCACTTCAACTTAGCCAAACCTGGCTCTGATATCAATTGTTGCAAAAAGGTGAGCGATCGAACAATAATATAGATATAATAAGAAAATAAATCGAACAGAAGATTTACGCGGTTTGATCGTAAAGACCTACGTCCACAAGGAGAGCTATGATGAATTTCACTATAGATCAAGCGATACAAGGAAATTACACACTCGAGTCACTCAAATACTCTCTTGGTGTTTCCCAAGCCCCAATTACACCTAACACCGCACATAATGTTTAGCCCCGAAATTCCTCAAGAAATAATTTCTCGATCTCACGAAGGAATTACACGCAAATCTTACCGCAAGATTTAATTTGTTTGACCACTAAATCTTCTTGGATGTAATTCATAAACAAGAACAACAAAGGAAAACCCCTCCCAAGCACTCGACGACGAGACGATGCTTCAAGACCAATTCTTCATGATCAACCTCCAACCACCCACGGCCATATATATATATATATATATAAGTAAGACACTTATTCTTTTGCTGACTTCTCATAGGATTCCATTTCTTATCTTAAACGATTTTATCCAAAACATATTTCTGTATGTTTTAAACAAAATCCAAGTTCAAGTCAAAGTTGAACTTTCCTATTTCAGCAGCCAAATTCTTCAACGCGGATTCGAATTTTGGGAAGTTGATTCAGATCTTCTTTGCTCAATTTCAAACGTCCGCAACATATCCAATTCAGAATATTCGGAATTTCGCATTGACTTAAACTCGAGACATATTTTAACAAACATACTAAATGATTCCAAGAACCCTTGCATCAAACCAAAGTGACGACTCCACGATATGCACAAGTTCCTGTGTTTCGAACCACGTTTCTAGTTGAACGCGAATAACTCATTAAACATCCAAAAGGGGGTCATATTAGCAACAGATATATCTGGACTAGTTGAGAATGCCACACTAGCAAATTGTAAATGGCCAGATTTATATCAATTCAAATACCTCGCTGAACGATCACCAAAAAATTATGGGAACCAGATTAAGTACAAAGTCTCATGACGAAACAGAATGAGCTTGCTCAAGAAGGCTTAGAATTGACGAAGGCAATCTTCCATATCTTTTTTTATTTATTTTTGGAGCACTTCCACTTCGTGAGAACGGTTATCCCCTCGATGCATTCGTTATACCTTCAAACATAAGACCCGCATTCTTTCCGAGCATACTGCATCATTGTGCTGCGTGGAGCTGGAAACAAAGAGGAACCATACAACACCTTTACCCAGCCGAAAAATTTGAAAGCAAAAAGCAAAAAAAAAAAAAAAATAGTACATGAGGAAAATAAATAAATAAAACACTCAGCATCTCGTCTTTGTGAAAGCTCGTACGAGCACCTAAAGGGGGTGAATAGGTGTGAAAACAAATTTTGCAGAGTAAAGTATAAAATTTTGCTTTTAAACCAACTCTATTTAGCAATAGATTATGAAAAGGAAATTAGACTCTAATAATCAGATAGAGTTACGATCAAAGTAAAAGAGCTTAGGGAAGAGAATAAGAACACAAGGTTTATAATAGTTTAGCTTAATCCAAGCTTACGTCCACTCTTTCGCACTAACAACCCACCGAATTTCACTAAGAATCAAAAGATTTATTACAGTATAGTTCTTCCTTGATTCCATAGTGTAGAGACTCTACTACACTTCCTCAAGGTCTCATAGAAGCATAAACTCTCTTTTGAGTACAAGTTCACGCTCAACAATTGAATCGACAAAGAACAAAGAGCTTCAAACTTTAGAATTTCTCTATCGCGCACACACTCAAATAACTAGAACGTCTTCCTTATATACTCGTCTATGCCATCATAACCGTTGGCACTTACCAAATGAGCTTTTCCAATCTACTCATTGGACAGAATCAATTAAAGAGATTTCGAGTTATTTAAGGAATATGACGATAGCCCACCAATCCTGCTCGCCCATACAATTAGGATCTAGGTTTCCATAAGTAAAACCTTCAAAGTATGCTTCATCAATCAACGGATCTAAATTACCCGAATTGAAATGAATAATAGATTCCAAGATACTCTATCCAGCCGAGAGATTTTCTTCAGTCGATAGAATCAAATCCTTAACGAAATACTCAATTCTGGATAAGTCTTCTTCAACGGTCTTAAAAACTGTCAATGAGGATAGACTTTGAATCTTAAGTCTGACGGTCCGGCGGTCTTCAAACTTTGACGAAAGAGTCTGTAAGTCTTCAGACTAGATTTATGGAAACATTTTGTCAGCTTCAAAACACGCAAGAAAGTTTTCTCCAACAGTCTTTTCCCTATTGATCGACTAGGGGGGAAAAGGACACTTAGCAGACTAACTTATAGCTAAAGCGCTCAAAAGAAACAGCAAAACTGCCTGTGGATTTCCTGAAACTACGCTTTGGTCTAGCTATGATCAAATAATTGGCACAGAAAAAATGGAAAATTGAACGCAGCACATCAGAAGCAAGTAGCGGTCGCTCAATTGAGTTGAATCATCACCATTAACATCACCTCTACCACAAGTAAAATAACAAATAAGAAAGTGAAGTGGAACTAAAGAAGAACCTTTACCGTGGACTCTTCTAGGCGAAGTCATTGAGAAACAAGAAGGCCTTGAAAATCGAAGGAGGAGCAAGGTCTCTAGCTTTATAGAAATTGGCCATGGGACTAGACAAATACAAGAAGCTAACTGCGAGTTAATGACTAAGGGCACACTCGGTAATACTTCTATTACGGGGAATAATTTTTTATTTGAAATGATTTTTTTTATTTTATTCTCGGAAACAATTTCTAAACAAAAGAACACATTTGATAACTCCATAAAATTTTTATTCTTAGGATTAAAATGTGTTTGGTAGGATTTTTAAATTTTTAAATTTCTTTTAATTTTTAATAATTTTATTATATTTTCTTATTTTTCCCTTTTCTCTTTTCTCTTTTTTCTTTTTCTTTTTCTCTTTGGCCGGTTGCTGGCCACCAAGGCAAGGTCCAACGAGCTCACCGAAGGCTAGCCTGGCCACGGCCAAGCTTGGCCTCGCCGTTGCCCAAGCGAGCTTGGCCTCACTCGATCTGGGCGAGGTTGACCTCGCTCGACCAAGGTGAGGCCGAGCCTTGCCCAACCACGGCAAGGCTCAAGCCAACGAACCTCGGCGTCGCCAGGGGCTAATGACGCTCCGATGAGGTCGTCGACCCTCATATGGCCGGTCGCCGGCGCCAACCATGGTCAAGGTTGGCAACCAGCCAAAAGGAGGAAGAAGAAAAGGAAAGAGAAGAAGAGAGGAGAAGAAAAAATAAGTTATTTGTTTTTGTTCTTTTGATTCTTAGGAATTGTTCTTGGGAATAAGAAATTACTTTTTTCTACTTCTTATTTTTATTCCAAATCTATTCTTGGGAACAAAAAATTTATTAAACAAATTTCTATTCTTTTTTCATGCCTTGAAACAAAAGAATAGAAATAATTATTTCGGGGAACATAAATTATTATATCAAACAGGTTTAAACGGACCAGGAGTTTATTGACCTTTTTGTAGGGCCCACGTGAGCATTATTGATGATTGGACTTTATTGTGGTTAAGTTGGCACCAAAGGCTTGGTGGCTTGTGCCAATATGACTAAAGGCGCGTATAACAAAATTTATATTTCTCTATTTTCTTTGATTTTCTGTTCCTTGAAAAATGTTTGAAGTAGAAATCTGTTTGGTAACGTAATTTCATTTTTCTAATTATGGAACATATTTCTATTCCAAAAATAAATTTGGAGCAGAAATCATAAGCTAAAACTTTTTATTTTTATATTTTTGGAACAAAAATGAAAAAAATGAGAACTCTTGTTATCTTTCACTCCCGTTACCGCCCACCGCTCACCCACCGCCCATGGGATGCCAGACATTCGCCGCAAACTATCAAACGCCTGCCACCGGTTGCTGGATGCCAAGCGCCAACCACCGGGCACTAAACGCCGGCTAGCCGCCACCTGCCACCCCTTAGAAATAGAAATTTTATTTTGTTATCAAATGAACTTCTATTCTAGAAACAAAAATTTTGAGTCGTTATCAAACCCGTTTCTTTGATCAAAAACTCGTTCGAGAACACAAATTTTGTCATGCACACCCTAAAAATTCTAAATTTACTATTTTCTTTATTAACCCTAAATGAAATTGAAATAAATGATGTGTAAGTTTTTTCATGACAAAAAAAATGGAATATTATGCGGTAGTGGGTATGTTTAGGATTTACGGTGATACAAAAATAACTTTAGGATATTTTGTATCATAATAAGCATAGTTTGAAGTGGTATTTGCTTCAAAAGAAATTTTTAAAAAAATGAAAAAGAAAGCGGAAAAATGGAACATATTTTGGGCCGTCCTCCTTTGATATTTCTAGCGCAGCATTCCTCTTCGACATTCTCATCTTTCTCTTCCTTCACTAGGATTGCATTTGGTTCGGCCTTTACACAAAAACAAAGCACTTAAAATAGTTTTGATAAAATGCAGATAATACTCGCTATTTGCTTTTATCAACATCTAAATACAAACGATCCCGTTTAATCATTTATTATATAAGAAAATTAGAGATCAAACTCGATCCTTAAATAAACATATCAATATTGCGTAATGTATCTGCATTCTACAAAAACACGTCCGTGGATAAATTTATTTTGAATTGGTCTAGTTGTAAAATGGATTCGTGTTGGTCCGACATGATAAATGAACTTGAGCTAAGACCTCAAAACTCATTAGAACCTCACAAGCCTGATCCTTTTTAATGGACTCGGCCGCACCTCGATTGACAAGTTGAAGATTACATGCAATGAAGAAATGACTAGTCATTTTTGAAGAAAAGTGTCAAAAAAGTCCTAAACTTTTTGTATTAGTATCGATTTAGTTCTAAACCTTTCACTGGTGTCAATTTAGTCCTAAACCTTTTGATTTGGTGCCAATTCAGTCCTTATAGCTAATTTTGGCTAGATTTTGCTAACCGGGCATTGGTCGGCTGTCATAGCACGGCTAGTACTAATGTGGACAACTGTTTAATAAAAATTTTTAATATTTTTTTCAAAAAAAAAAATTGTCTTTTGTTTTTATTTTATTTTTTCTTCTTCTTTTTCCTTTTCCTTTTCTTTTTCTTTTTTCTTTTTTCCTTCTCCTTCTCCTTCTTCTAACTGGTTGCCAAACCTCAGTGACTGGCCAATGGCGACAACCAACGAGGTTGAGATCGACCTCGCCGGCCTTTGGCGAGCCTTACTAGCAACTAGCAAGGCTCGAGTCCTCGCTAGTGGCCAAGCAAGGCTTGACCTAGCTAGATCTAGGGAGGTCGGGCCTCACCAGCCCAACGCAAGGCCACCCTCATGGCCTAAGCAGCCTCAAGCTAGCCTCGCCACCCAGCGCAAGTAACCCTCGCAACCTCTGGCAAGTGCTCGAGCCTCGCCGAGTGTCGTCTTTGGCTGATCGTCAAGGTCCAACGACCGACTTGAAGGAGGAGGAGAAGAAAAAAGAAAAAGAAAATGAAAAAAATAAAATCTAAATCTAAAAGATACTAAAATATTATTAAAAGTTGTCCATGTCATCGCCAATCGTGCCACGTCAGCCCACCGGCGCCTCGTCAACAAAATCCGGCCAAAACTAGTTGGAAATGATTGAATTGGTACTAAGTGAAAAGGTTCATGACTTAATTAGTACTATAAAGAGGTTTATGACTAAATTGGCATTAATGCAAAAGGTTTAGAACTTTTTTGACACTTTTTCTGTAACTTTTGGGAAGTGAGGTCTTTAGGAAGGAAATTGGCAAAAAGGTGGCAACATATTCTACCAGCACCCAAAAAGGAAAAGGAAATAAATTTTCCTTTCCAACTTGCAGAGGCAGAATCAAAATTTAATCAAGAATTTGCTAGAGAATTGAATAGATGGGAGAAAGAAGGAAATAAAATAAACAAAGAGACATATAAATAAATAAATAAATAAATAAAAACATGGAAAGTGTGTGTGGAATAGCTCATCTTTAGGCAATTTTCAGTCCTCAATCTTGGGGAAATATGGCGAGGATTCATTGTTTATAAAGAGAGGAACATATCAACGCTCAAGGAAGAGAAAATTGGTCCATAACAATCACACTTACGAATACTTCCTGGTCGTAACCAAGACCAAACGCATAACACACTCTCAAGAGCACTGTAAGTTCTGTAGCTCTCCTTCCTCTCTCTTAGCATTCTCGATAAGAATAATTGTGGCTCATATCAAGAGACTTGCATCACTGAATTGCATGACACATGCAGTTGATAGGTGAACCTTTCATTTGTCACTTACTAATTTGTGGTTTTTTTTGTGGTATTAATACAATTTAATGAATAATTAATGAAGGATAAATTTGTTATAAATATATCATTTTAGGATTTAAATTACTTTGGAGTAAATTTTTCATAAATATTTCAATTTTTGTTTTTTTGCGGTATCAATCAGTTTTCAAATGTAACTTACAAAAAAAAAAAAAAAATCAGTTTCCAAATGTACTCCCAAAAATAGTCACCCAGCCCTTCAGCATTTTCCTAAAGATATTTAGAGCTTTAAAGCCCATATCGAAGCCCAACCAAATGCAGCCTCAATTTGAGCTAAATCTTCCGGATCTTTACCATTGCTGTGATGTTGAGAAGCGGATATATTATTCATCCCCACAAGAGAAATCGAGAGGAGGCATTCAATAGCAAAGAGCACGAAATCTGGAGGCCGTGTTTGGCATAGTCATCTACAGACTCTCTCGGTGTACCTTTTTCTTACCAATCAAAGTCCCCAAACTTCCCACACCAACGGAAATAATTATACCATGCTACTTTCATTGCAGGTTCCTTTTCCCCGATGGAAAGGAAGTTCTTAGAAAGTAAAGAAAAGTAAAAAAAGAAAAAAATTGATATTGCAAAGTATACTAAGCATAGCTTACCAAAATTGTCATACTAATCAATATAACAGATTGCGAATTCCAGCCTAAAGAGAGCAACATGACAGATGGGCCTCTAAACATGCACATGTCACCTTCAAGATCTTCTAGAAGTATGCCACATCACTAGGTACACCAATTTGTGAACCGGTATCAGTATAAATAGCATCATTCATTTTGAGCGGTTCAGAGAGTCAACTAACGGATGAAGCAAACTCATTTTACATATGGCATACTTCCTTTATATTACCATTAAAAGAAAGTATGGGATTAAGTGATTCGAAAAACCGGACTCTGATCGGTGAAATATTGAACTACAGGAGAGATTTTGCAAAGATAGTCATTGACAAATAGAGATTGGCAAGGAAAAATGAAACACCTTTGCCTTTACAAAGCTATACTGGGGGACCAACCTCAGCTTTCATCTGAATCCGAATGCACGCTTAGCAGAGTCGAGAGTATTAGACAGAAGCATAGCAATTGTCACTGGTCCCACGCCTCCTGGCACGGGAGTAATGGCTGACACAACTTTGATTGCTTCTTCATAGCAAACGTCTCCTATGATGCGGGAACCTTGGTCAATGCCAGGATCCTCCATGACAGTAAATTGCTCAAAATGGAAACAGAGCAGAGCGAGCTAGTTCTTTCGAGTGGGACTGAGGAACACCCATTAGTTCTCAGGAAACTACATGTTAAGTGACCACTTATCCCGCAGGAGCTACTTACACAAGATTATCGACATTAATGAGCATTTATACATCAACCCTAACTGTGATTTGAAGCTCACCTCTGTCAGAGTGAGGACCTTACAGTTCTAGATCTATTTGCTAATTTTAGTGACCATGAATCAAAGCTTTCATAAGGAAATCCAGCAAGCAGACCTAACATTTTCTAAGGCTTTGCCCTTTCTCAATCCTTGATTGTTCACTCATCATTTCTTTTCTGAAAGACCCACTTTTCTTTTAAGCCTTCCCCCTCAGACATCTCTTCCCTGAGCATAGTGCAGCATATCTGCATACATGCATTGAGTAGATCACAGGTACAAGACCACCTGAAACAATAAAAAAAAGCAAAAAGACAAAACCACCCTCAAATTTTCCATAGTTACACCTTGGCAGCCTCTAACTTCAAATCCTACACCTTGCTTCCTCTAATTTCAAGACCTCACATGACATATCTTGAGGTTTCAAAAGAGCTAATCTTTGCACCCTCCAGTTTCCGTACTTTTTGGAATGGTGTTAAACTTCAAGGTAGAAAGTCTAAGCTGATGACACCTTATGACACAAAAAGTGGGGTAGAGGTTGTAAGTGCCAACCAAGAGAAAGCTTAGTGTAATTTTTTTAATTTTCCCTAACAAAAAGAGTACCGCCCCTGCTTTTCCAATTTTTTCAACATGAAAGATAGAAACCACAGCATCCTATAACCTATATCCTACTTATAAAGGTCAACACACATTACAATCCAAATTTGCATTCAAGTAAGGCCACACAGTTTGAGAAGGCCATTGGTGCTAACTTTCAGTATTTCTACCTGAACTTGATTGGTCCCCATATCCACTACAACAGCTCCCGGTTTTAGCCAACTGCCACGGATTAAATTAGGTATCCCCACATCAGCAATCACAATATCAGCTTCTCTTGTAATCTGTTCTGGATTTTTGGTGAAAGAATGTACTGTGCTGACTGTTGCATGGTGCCGCTACCACAGGAATACATTAGAAGAGGATGATATGGAGAGCACCTCAAACAACCAGAGAAATGCAGAAAAAGGCATGCTTACGTGCAATAGCAAAGAAGTGGGTAACCCAACGATCTTGCTTCTCCCAACAACCACAGCTCTCTTTCCCATGATTTCCACACCAGACCTCAACAACAACTCAATACAACTCTTAGGTGCACAAGGAATAAAGAGTGGCTCCCTTCCTTTCATGGCAAGGTTTCCCATATTGAGGGGATGGAAGCCATCCACGTCTTTCTCTGGGCTCACAAAATTGATGATTCTCTCCTCATCCACATGCTGAGCAAACATCACATTGAGGTGGCATAATTGTAAATATTTCCTTACAAGATGTGTTAAAAGAATGGTAATATCTCATTGAAATTTTTCCAGTAGATGAGAAGCTCCAGTCATTGCATTATTGTCCCCACCAGAAAATTAAAAAGTACAGTATTGGAAACAAATTTGTACA
Source organism: Eucalyptus grandis x Eucalyptus urophylla (assembly GCA_028830015.1). NCBI lineage: Eukaryota > Viridiplantae > Streptophyta > Magnoliopsida > Myrtales > Myrtaceae > Eucalyptus > Eucalyptus grandis x Eucalyptus urophylla. Next base: position 20,524,193 of record CM054204.1, read on the forward strand.
GGTTACACTATTCGATTACTCTATGGAATGTGTTGGAACATAGCAACTGTTCTATTGGCGACAATGAATTAAGCAGACTCATTTGATACAGATTACCCAAGAGATTGAAAAGAGAAATGGGAATGGAGCGTAAGTCTAGCTGTAGAAATTACTTGTGGTAAAGGGAGTTGCACGATAATACCATTAACTGATGGGTTATTATTTAATCTGGAAACAACGCGCAGAACTTCATCTTCTGTACATTCTTCAGGCAACTCCTCTACATGGGTCGTTATCCCAACTTCTTCACAAGCTTTTAACTTGACACGAATAAAAGTTCGTGAATTCCTTCTTCCGCCAACCAACACAATAGCCAATCCTGGGGATTTTACAATGGTTTCCTTCATTCTGCAACTTTCATTGGCTATTCCTGCTTTAATAGCTCTTGCAATAGATTTCCCATTTATTACATTAGCAGTTTGCCCATTAGCTGCTTCAAGTAAAAATCTTAAAACAGGTTAGTGTGCTATGCACAAGGTAAATGAAGCAAGCAAAGAAGCAAGGGAAATAGTCCTGCTCGAGCACCTTATATAGAGCTACAAGACAACAAGCTACCAAAACTCCACAGGTAGAATAATCAACCTTACAACTTGGATTGTATGGAATTCCTAATTCTCAAAAGAGTTCTATAGAAACCATTCCCAACCATCTTACTGAAATCTTTAGTGCTTTTGGAAAGTGACTCCTGTTACGAAAAAGTCCATCAGATCCAACGAAGCATTTTGTGGTCCTTCACAAGCCGATGCACACGAAAGCATAGCAAAAAGATGATTTTTGAAAGTAGTCCTACGCCTGCTTTCACTTCTGCTTTTCCTTCATCTGCACAGATTAATTTTTTCCCCAACAAACCATCACCCGCGGTGGCCGCGATGGTTAGAGTTTTCTCCCCCACCGAGGGGGAGGGGTTCGAAACCCCGTGTCCCCATTGCGCGACTCACCTGCGGCTGAGTCTGTGATGGCAGCCCAGTTCGCCCCGGTTTACCCCGCTGGCTGTAAGCTATACAGGGTTCCCGGGTCATTAAACAAAATAATAATAATAATAATAAATAAAAAATAAAAAAAATTCCCCAACAAGTTTTATATGCGGAAGTCAAAAAAGTTAACGAGGAAAGTTGTGTCTCAGCTTCACTCAAGAAGAACCCAACCTTTTTCTAATACCAAAAAGAAAAGCCCGTCATCTTTTTCGCAGGATTCAACAACTTACAGTCGGCACTGGATTCACCATTATACTTCATAGGATCGCTAATGAATCCAAAACACACGACGACGACGACAGCTGCACCTCACGATCAAAACTACGACGTCGAAAGCCAAAACACCCGAACCCAAAAACCCCTTCAAGGCAATCCTGTTGGATTATAATGTCTTTGTTTTCTGCTGTTTTCAGTTTTCTTTTTACTCTGTTTGACTCTGTTTTTTATTAAAAAAAACAGCCAAGTTCATTTAGTTACGTATTTAGTGTTTTTGCTATTTTCTAGGAAGTTAATGGCACATTTGTGTGCAGTTATGTGTTGCACGTACGTGAGCAGTTTTTGTTTTGTATTTAGTGGTTGTACTCGACAGTTTTTTTTCTTAAGCACAAGACGTATGAAGTGCTCTGTTTTTTATCTTTTCTCTCTCTCAAAAACAGAAATTTTTCTGTTTTGATTGTTGTTTTTATGAGTTTTAACATTGGTATCAGAGCGTTTGTGGGATCTTAAGGGACTGTGAAGTGGGGCTAATTGAGTGAAGATTGCTTCCGATTTGCAAAGAAAAAGCTGATGGAGGCAGGATCGAGTAGATTCTCTGCAATGGCAACTCCAGTCTTTTCTGGGGAAAATTATCAGGCTTGGGCTGTCAAGATGACGGCATTCTTGGAGGGTCATGATTTATGGGAGGCTGTGGAGGATGATTATGAGGTTGCTCCACTTCCAGACAATCCGACCTTGAATCAGATAAAGTACCATAAAGAGAGAATCACAAGGAAGGCCAAGGCAAAGTCATGCCCGTACGCTGCTGTTTCACCCACTATCTTCACAAGGATCATGAGATGTGATTCTGCAAAGTCAATATGGGATTTCTTGAAGGATGAATACGAGGGAGATGAGAAGATAAGAGGCATGAAGGTGCTGAATCTCTTGAGGGAGTTTGAGAGACAGCAGATGAAGGATTCGCAGTCATTGAAGGAGTACTCTGATAGGTTGGTTGGGATAGCTGAAAAAATCAGAGTTTTAGGGACTAACTTGAAGGATGAAAGGCTTGTTCAGAAGATCCTGGTGTCTCTTCCAGAGAAGTTCGAAGCCACCATAGCATCTCTGGAAAATACAAGAGACTTAGCTGATATAAAGCTTGCAGAATTGTTAAATGCTCTGCAGGCACAGGAGCACAGAAGATTGATGAGAAAAGAAGAGTTTGTAGAGGGCGCGCTGCAAGCTAGAGTGAAGTCAAATGATGGAGGCAAAGGGAAGAAATGGATTCAGTCCAGAGAAAACGTCAGTGACTCCAAGTTTGTAGCAAAAGAAGGAAATTCTGGTGGGTCTAGCAAATGGAAGATGAACAAAAAGCCTTGTCAATACTGTGGTGGAACTAATCATCAGTTTTTTAGATGTTGGAGAAAGCCTGATGCTAGATGCAGAAGATGTCACAAGTTGGGTCACATGGAAGCCATCTGCAAAGAAAAAAATTACCAGCAAGCAGGAAAAGCACATGTAGCAGTGAATGAAACTGAGGAAGAGCACTTGTTTGTAACTTCTTTTTCTGAATCTTTTGTTGGGAATGATGCATGGCTGATGGATAGTGGCTGTACCAATCATATGACTGGCAATTCGAAGCTGTTTAGGAGTCTAGACAGGTCAGTTAGGTCCAAAGTTAGAATTGGCAACGGACAGTATATCGAAGTGCAAGGAAAGGGTACAGTGGCTATTGAAGGAAATCAGGAGGTGAAGCTGATCAATGATGTTCTCTTTGTGCCAAATATTGACCATAATATGTTAAGTGTTGGTCAATTAGTTGAGAAAAGCTATAAAGTGAAGTTCGAAGGGAAAAAATGTCTTATTAATAATGCAGATAGCAAAGAAGTGCTAAGAATTCTAATGGAGGACAAGAGTTTCATGTTCAAGCCACAAGAGATGCAACAAATGGCTTTAAAGTGCAAAGAAGAAAATACAGAGATATGGCATAAAAGACTTGGGCATGTTCACAGGAAGAGGATGTCGTTTATGCAGAGAAATAGCTTGGCAGATGACTTGCCAAGTTTGGAGGAGGAATTTCCACAGTACAGAACTTGTCTTCTTGGCAAGCAAGTCAGATTTCCTTTCAAAGGAGGAGGCTGGAGAGCATGTGAGAAGCTGCAATTAGTCCACACAGATTTATGTGGACCTATGTCTGACTGTTCTCTCAATGGTAGCGGGTATTTTATTACCTTCACTAATGATATGACTAGGATGAGTTGGATTTATATTCTACGAGCCAAGTCTGAAGTTGCTGATGTGTTTGTGAAGTTTAAAGCCTTAGTTGAGAATCAGAGTGGGAAGAAAATTAAAATGCTCAAGTCTGATAATGACTCTAAGTATACTGCTCACAAGTTTAAGTTGAATTGTGAGCAAGCAGGAATTGTGCAGCAGTTCACTACTCCCTATTCACCTCAACAGAATGGGATCAGTGAGAGGAAAAACAGAAGTATTATGGAGATGGGCAGATGTATGATGCAGGAGAAGATGTTGCCTAAGAAGTTCTAGGCTGAAGCAACTAATACTACAGTGTTCATGTTGAACAGATTGCCTACAAAGGCCTTATAGAGGTCAACACCTTTTGAAGTCTGGTATGGTGTTAAACCTTCTGTGAAAAATTTGAAGGTTTTTGGGTGTTTGTGTTACACTCATGTTCCTGAGGTCTAGAGGGACAAGCTGGATAAGAAACCAGAGCTTGGAATCTTCATCGGGTACAGTCTCCAATCAAAGGCTTACATAATTTTTCACCCTACGACAGGGAAGGTGACTGTAAGTAGAGATGTTGTTTTTCTAGAGGAAGATGAGTGGAATTGGATGGAAGGAAAGAGTGCAGAAAAGCAACAGTTCGAAAAACAACCTGCAACAGATGTAGAGGTTGATGAAGTTATAGATGGATTGGAAGACAGTGTGGATGATTTACCAGTGAGGGGCACAAGGTCACTTACTGAAATCTATGAAAGAAGCAATGTGGCAATGCTCGAACCATCTAACTTTGTGGAAGCTAAGGAGGATCAGAGGTGGATTGCAGCAATGCAGGAGGAGATCGCAATGATCCAGAAAAACCACACATGGGAGCTTGTTGATAGACCATCTGATAAGAATGTAATTGGGGTTAAGTGGGTGTTTAGAATAAAACTTAATCCCGATGGTTCTGTTAATAAACACAAAGTTAGACTGGTGGTGAAAGGCTATGCACAAATATGGGGAGTAGACTATTCTGAAACATTTGCTCCTGTTGCACGACTTGATACAATAAGGCTACTGTTAGCTATTGCAGCAGAGAAGGGGTGGCCTATATTTGAGTTAGATGTCAAGTCTGCATTTCTAAATGGAGAGCTTGAGGAGGAGATTTTTGTTGAACAACCTGAAGGCTTCAGTATCAAAGGGCAAGAAGAGAGTGTATACAGGTTGAAGAAAGCTCTATATGGACTGAAGCAGGCTCCAAGAGCTTGGTATAGGAAGATAGATCGATATTTGCAGGATTTTGGCTTTGTAAAAAGCTTAAGTAAGTTCACTCTTTATGTCAAGAAGGTGAATCACTGTGTTGTAATTCTGTCACTTTATGTAGATGATCTATTAGTGACGGGGAATGATATGGAATTGATAGAGAAGGTGAAGCAAGATCTATTAGCAGATTTTGAGATGTTAGACTTGGGAAAGATGGCTTATTTTTTTGGGTTTGGAAGTCAAACATGTTTCATATGAGATCTTCATCTGTCAGAAAAAATACATGAAGGAAATTCTAAAGAAGTTTCAGATGGAAGATTGTCGAAGTGTAAGCACTCCTATGGCTGCTAAAGAAAAGCTGCAGAAGAATGATGGAACAGATGCAGTAGATGCTTCTATGTATAGAAGTCCGATTGGGTGTCTCATGTATCTTACAGCAACCAGACTAGATATTCTATTTGATGTGAGTGTTTTATCCAGGTTTATGAGTAGTCCTAGTTAGTTACATTTAATTGCAGCAAAAAGGGTCTTGAGGTATCTCAAATGAACATTGTTCTTTGGTGTGAAGTTTAAGAAACGTTAGAAGTTTAATTTGCAAGGATTTTCTAATAGTGACTGGGCTAGTTCAGTAGATGACATGAAGAGTACGTCTGGATATTGTTTCAGTTTTGATTCTGCTTGTTTCTCCTGGTGTTCTAAAAAGCAAGAGATTGTAGCTCAGTCTACTGCAGAGGCTGAGTTTATAGCAGCTACTGCAGCTGCAAATCAAGCTTTGTGGTTGAAGAAAATAATGAAGGATTTATGGTTGAATTCCAGTGATTGCATTGAAATTAATGTGGATAATCAGGCCGCTTTAGCAATATCTCAGAATCTTGTTTTCCATGGCAAAACCAAGCATTTCAAAGTCAAATTTTTCTTTCTACGTGAGGTGCAACAAAGTGGCGAAGTTAAGTTAGTCTATTGCAGATCTGAAGATCAACTTGCAGACATGTTCACAAAACCACTTCAAGCTGGAAGATTTGAAGTATTAAGAAAGAAAATTGGAGTATGCAGCAGCAACTGATCCAAGGAGGACTTTGTTGGATTATAATGTCTCTGTTTTCTGCTGTTTTCAGTTTTCTTTTTACTCTGTTTTACTCAGTTTTTTAATTAAAAAAAAACAGTCAAGTTCATTTAGTTACGGATTTAGTGTTTTTGCTATTTTCTAGGAAGTTAATGGCACGTTTGTGTGCAGTTATGTGTTGCACGTACGTGAACAGTTTTTGTTTTGTATTTAGTGGTTGTACTCGACAGTTTTTTTTCTTAAGCACAAGACGTATGAAGTGCTCTGTTTTTTTATCTTTTCTCTCTCTCAAAAACAGAAATTTTTCTATTTTGATTGTTGTTTTTATGAGTTTTAACAAATCCGCATGCTGCCGAACGAAACATGGAGAACAAGTCTCCAACAACGGAAAAGCAGAGGCAATGTGCAGAGGACACTCACGTCAACCCTCGAAGCGATCCCAACAGACTCAAGTAACACACGTTTCACACGCCCGAGAGCAAGTCCAGGCTCATCACCACAGGTATGATGGTTTTAATTGATATTGGGCTTAGGGCCCGTCCGCCCATGCTGGGCCCAAAAGGCCCGGCCCACGGGAATAGGGCCCGTGGAAGGGGAAGGTATAAAAGGGAGGAGAGAGAGGGAGAAGACAACTGTTGGAAACAGAAAAGAACGTACGTCTTCTCCAACGCTCTCTCTCCCTCCAAATAAAGGACAGTAAGCACAAGGCCACTATTTTCTCCCCTTCAAGCGTCATCGGATCGAACAAGGGACAAATTTCTCTTCCTCTATCGGCATTGGTGCTTAATCTGTGGCTAACAAGGTACGCTCGAATCCGTGGTGTGCTTTACGATCGGTGATACGTGCTTTTCCCGGGCTTCGTCTTCCGCATTGATTTAGGGGTTCGATTTAGTGTCGAATCCGGTGTTTCGGGGATCAGTCATTCCCAACATTGGTATCAGAGCCCTAGTTAACGTTTTCCCGATCAATTTGATGTTTTTTGATTGATTTTTCGTAAAAAAATTCTCGGCCGTACGAATCGGGGCGTGAAATCCCGACACCCGAGCACTGTACGTCCTTTTTTCTGAGTTTCAGTAAGTCGAAATCAAATTCTAAAGGCACTGGGTGAAAGGCGACGTCGAGACGAGTCCAGCGACATGTCGTGCGTCGCCGGAAGACGCCGCACGCGCCCACACGCGCGGCCAAAAGCCGCTGCGCGTGGGCGCCACGCGCCCGAAGCGCTGGCTATGGCCAGCGCGTGCGCCACACGCGCCGGTGACGAACCGGCACGTGCGCGCCGGTGACCGGCGACACGGCACGCGCCGGTCCGCGGACCGACACGTGCTGACGTCACGTGATGACGTCACCGTGACGTCATCCAACGGTCGGTAACCGCTCGGATGACGTCACCGATGACGTCATCGCCGACGACGGTTGGCCGGCCGGTCACCGGTCGGCGACCCAACCCGACGGCAACCGACCCGACCCGATCAGCCTGGCGCATGCCGCGCACGTGCGGCTGACATCTGCGTGATGTCAGCACGCTCACGCGCGAGGCACGTGCCGGCTGACGTCTGCGTGACGTCAGCCAACGCACGCGCGGGGCACGTGCGATCGGTTCGTCCGACCGGCACGGCCAGTCCGACCGGTCCTTCGACCCGCGCGCCCGTTGACCCGACCCGTTGACCGACGACCGTTGACCATTGACTTTGACCGTTGACCCGAAAAAAAAAAAAAAAAAAAGGAATTTGTTTCTTTTTTCAATTATGTCTGTGTGGGTTGTAGGTAATCGATTTTTATTCTGCATTTGTTGCATGAATCATGGAAATTTATGTATTTTCCATTTTGTTTATTATGGATTATAAGTGATCCATTTTAGTTCTGCATTTGTTGCAGGAACTATGATGCGTTATGCACGGATACCTGCAATCCCAAGAACGGATGAAGGAAGAGGTAGACTGAAAAGGCTGATGAAAGAGTTAGCTAATTATCGGTGGCTTGATGGTGATTTAGTATCACACATGGTTAAGGTCAATCAGATGATACAGGAAATCATCTGGAATGGTTACCTTATGCCGGATTTTGAGAAGGTGCCGGCTTTGATGAACACTTTTCCACCTGAATGGCAAGCAGTGTTAGATCGGCTATGGGAGGTCAACGTGGTCCCGGGTTATAGGAGGCTAGTGGAAGCTTTTGTAAGAGAGTACTATAGGATTGAGTTGGCCAAAACTTCAACCCTTAGATTGTGCGCTACGTGGCGCAGAGTGAATGCGCCTTGGTGGCGACATGAGAGCTCTCCAAAAGTTTTTCCATGGTTGGCAAATGTACATTCAGTTTTCTCAGATGTTTTGGCTGATAGATTAGAAGGGACATTCCCTATTTATTTCTTTGATTAATTATGTAATGTTTACTACCTGATTGTTGTTGATGAAGCAACCGATATGTTAGTTGTATCATGTGAAAGCATTGTTATTTTATTCGATGTTAAGATTTTATTTGCTTTCTGCTATTGCTGGTTGCTGTGGGTAATTAGCTGTGGGTAGTAATAGAAGTTTTTGTAACTTCATAGAATTTATTTGCATAAGACAATTATATTAATAATAATTTTGAGTTAGGATTTTTGGAGGATGATTGGAAACATAGTGACCTTTTGATTCTGAAGCCTTACTTGAAATTATTCATTAATATGATGGGTCTATGCAAATAGGGATGCATAAATGATAGGCATTAATTATTCGTGCATGTATGTCTGATGTGTTCAGAACGATGGTTCAGCAACTAAGAATGTAATTGCTGATATGAACGGCTACAATTGTGAAATATTGAATATGAAGATTCAATATGTGCTGGAAAAGCAAGAAGCACTAGAAGCTCTTGACCATGTTATGGAAGATCTTGAGAATGCTGTGCGCCACCTTGAGCTAGTAGAGGACCGCTTAACGGCATGTGAGCTGAGAATAGATATTTGCAATGCTGTTTCTAGCTCATAAAGGGTTTTTGAGCTCTAAGCACAAGCGTATTGATTCGTTCAATATGTGGGAATGCAAAGGATTAAGTCCTTATTGCAAGAAATCAAGAGTTAACCAACACAAGAGAGGAAAACGTCCTCAAGTTAAGAAAATGTCAAGGGTGAGGTGTTACAATAGTGACAAGAAAGGTCACTATGCTCGCGACTGTCGTGAGCCAAAGAAGGTAAACACCTCTTATACATTTGAGAACTTTGATTATGTGTCAAGTTCTGAATTATTGGCTGAATCCAATCCTTTGTGGACTGTGGATTCAGGAGCAACAGACGATCTAGCGAAGGATAAAGGATCCTTCGTGGAATCCCGACGAATACCAACTGGAACTGAGTGGATCTATGTGGAAAACAACTCCAGAGCTAAAGTTAATAGGGATTGGCACCTGCCAACTGAACATGTGTGGTGGACGCAACTTGTTCCTACATGATGTTCTAAATGCTCTGGAGATTCGTCGAAATTTAAGTGTCTGTTTTGCTGTTGGTTAAGCTTGGTTTTAATATGAACTTCCATAATAGAGTTGTAGATTTGTATTTGGATACAAACTACTATAATAGTGGTCACTTTCTAGATGGTTTTATTGTACTAAATGTTGACTGTGGTGATGTCAATATATGTTATTCCCTTATTTCACGTCTCCTACTTCATATGATAATGATGTGAATGTGTGGCATGCTTGACTTGGTCATATTGGCCAACAACATATGAAAAGACTAGCCAAAGAGGGCTTGTTGGGCAATATTGAATAAGTTGATTTGTCCATATGTAAGCATTGCCTAGAAGGGAAAACGACAAGGAAACCATTTGGAAAAGGTAAAAGAGCTAACGTTCCTCTTCATTTAATCCATTATGACGTTTGTGGTTCAATGAATGTGAGAGGAAGGCATGGGACTGTTTACTTCATCACTTTTAATAGATGATTATACTCGATTCGGATGTGTCTATTTGATTTCTCATAAATCTGAAGCATAAGTTGTTTCAAAAGGTTTATGAACTTGGTTGAAAATCAATTAGACAAGAGAATAAAAGTATTGAGATCGGATCAAGGTCGAGAATATTTATCTGATGAGTTCAGAAAATTATGTGATGAAAAAGGAATAGAAAGACAGTTGTCTATTCCACATACTCCTCAACAAAATTGTGTTGCAGAGAGAAGAAACAGAACCCTACTGGAAATGGTTAGGTCCATGATGGCATATGCTAACTTACATATCACTTTTTGGAGTGATGCGTTGTTAACTGCTGCCTAAATACTTAACCGGGTGTCTTCCAAATCAGTTAGTTCCACTCCATATGAGTTATGGATAGGTAGAAACCGGACTTAAGTTTACTTAAGCCATGGGGTTATGCTACCTATACTCATATGTCCTCTCACAAGTTTGGGAAATTGCGTCCCATATAAAAGTAGAGTATTTTAATGAGATACTCCGAACACTCAAAAGGGTATGTGTTCGTAGGTGAGCAGGAAAGTGGGAGAATAACTGAATTTGAATCACAGGATGTCACATTCTTAGTGGATGAATTTCCTAAGAAGGGCGAAATAGGGGAAGATTACTTCCTATTTGAAACCTTGGATTAAGATTATGATATTAGTGGTGCTCATCCAAGTGGGAGTAATATGAGAAATGATAAATTGATTTTAATTCATTCTCAATTGCAACCACATGATGAGACAACGTCATTATCTAATCCTAGTGGGAGCATTATGGAGAATGATGTGCTAAGTGTACAATCTTCCATACGGCGAACAAGTTGCCAAAGTATTCCCCGTCGACGTCTTGACATTGAAGGGGAAACTTTTATGATTGCTCCGCAAGATGAGGATGAGCCAAGAAATATTAATGAGGCTCTTAAATGCCCTAGTAAGGAAAAATGGATTTATGCAATGAAAGAGGAGATGGAGTCAATGAAGTCAAACCAAGTCTGGGAACTGGTTGATCTTCCAAAAGGGACGCAAAGCTATTGGGAACAAGTGGGTTCTCAAAATAAAGCGAAAAGCTGATGGCTCGATAGAAAGGCGTAAGGCTCGCCTTGTGGCGAAGGGGTATAATCAACAGGAAGGAATTGATTATGTAGAAACATTCTCTCCTGTAGTGAGATTTACCTTGATTCGCATAATTCTGGCAATAGTGTTTGGTATGGATCTTGAGTTACATCAAATGGATGTAAAGACTGCTTTCCTCAATAGAGAATTAGAGAAAGAAATAAATATGGAACAACCTGTTGGTTTCATAGTGAAAAGGCTAAGAAGAAAATGTATGTCGACTTTGGGGGTCAATATATGGCTTTAAGCAGTCATCAAGACAATGGTATATACGATTTCATAATGCCATAATAGCATATGACCTTACAATGATAGATGAGGATCATTGTGTATATATCAAAAGATCCAAGGATCAATTTGTGATCATATCATTATATGTTGATGATATACTAATTGCCGGAAGCAATATGGAGCTAGTCAATACTGTCAAAAGTTGGTTGTCTTCCAAATTTTGAATTGAATGATATGGGATTGTAAACCCATTGACGCTCCTATTGCAAAAGGTGAAGGATTGAGCCATAGACTGTGTCCAAGGACTCCACAAGAGAAGGAACAAATGAAACATGTTCCTTATGCTAGTGCTGTTAGAAGCTTGTTGTACGCTATGATGTGTACAAGACCTGACATATGTTTTGCAGTTGGAATGGTGAGTAGATACTAATCCAATCCAGGTCAAGCACGTTGGAAAGCCGTTAAGAGAATACTGAGGTATCTAAAGTGGACTACTGATTATACGTTGAGTTATTATGGAAAGGATCTGCGACTCTAAGGCTATTCTGATGTTGATTGGGGAGGAGATTTAAATGAAAGGAAATCTACCTCTAGGTTTGTTCTCTTACCGAATAATGGCACCATGTGTTGGAGCAGTAAGAAACAAAAGTATATAGCCTTGTCCACGATGGAATTGAGTTCGTGGCATTATCAATATAAGAAGATGTTTGGCTTAAGAGATTATTGGATCATTTATGTCCTATTAGAAGTGCTGCAGATTTGTTATTAGTTAACTATGATAATCAAGCAGCAAAAGTGTACACTAAAGATCCAAATATCATGGTAAGACCAAACATATAGATACAAAGTATAATTTTGTCATGGATATGATTGCACGAAAAGAGGTGAACTTAGAATACATACTACGCATAGAATGGTAGCAGATCCTATGACAAAGCCATAACCTAGAGATGTGTTTTGTGGCCATGTGAAATCTCTAGGATTGCGTAGAGGATGATGTACTGAATATTGTAATTTTCCCTAAGTGTTCACATATGATGAATTTATGTTTTTTCATCATTAATGCCTATGAATCTTTGTTTGATCTTTATGCATCTTAATGCTCAGTGCATTACTTTAAGTTAGGAAAGTATGTCGGACAGATATGAGATTAGCCCACTCACACGGGTAATCGCCTCTATTTACTGTGTGATAAATAGAGATGAGACTGTTTTTAAGCTTATTAGCTAGGTGATAATCGAGAGCTCAAGCTTAAAACACATATGTCGCCTTAACTGGATGTTAAGATGAGGACATAACACTTACTATGTCCGAGAGTAAAATACCCCACATATTTTACTTTATCTGTCTATGATGCCAGATGTGAGTTCTGATGAATTTAGTGAATGAGTAGATACGTGAACTCAAGTTAGACATTGGGTATGTCTGAACTATCATCTGTACGGTATTGAAAGGTGTAGATATATGCTCCATGGGAAAGGAGTTAATACCGTAATACGTATTTCATACTACGTATGCATGAGACGACCAATAAGAGTGGCAAAAGTTTGATCTCAACTTTTTATGTCGTGTGAGACTCTTGAGGAAAAGAGTTCCTCAATTTTTAGTCCCCTCATGACTCTTACTTATTCTCAAGATTTCTATTTAGTGTTTGCTATCTTAGGATGTTGCCAATGGTCATGAGTTTGATTCGATCTAATGGGACATTTCTAGAAAAGCAAGCTGAACTGAAATTGAGAGTTTGAAGGAAAGAGGAAGACCGATTTTGGAGAATCACATTGTAGTTTTGTATTCACCGGTTAACCAATTATGACTGTCTTTGTGATAATCATAATTATGAATACAATATATATATCATTGTTTGAAAGAGATCAAGATAGATATAAATGTGATCGATCGATCTAGGGTACTGCATACTAAATCTACTCGGAGTGTGATCCCCGTTATGAGCTACTATATATTCCTAACAGGTGTATGGCAACGAGCTCTCAAAGTATGCTGGTCGCACGGATTATTCACCGGTATGAATGTTGAAGAGAGGTAAAGAGAATTTTGTTCAGCCCACCATGTGCGAGTGGGAGATGATGGTTTTAATTGATATTGGGCTTAGGGCCCGTCCGCCCATGCTGGGCCCAAAAGGCCCGGCCCACGGGAATAGGGCCCGTGGAAGGGGAAGGTATAAAAGGGAGGAGAGAGAGAGGGAGAAGACAACTGTTGGAAACAGAAAAGAACGTACGTCTTCTCCAACGCTCTCTCTCCCTCCAAATAAAGGACAGTAAGCACAAGGCCACTGTTTTCTCCCCTTCAAGCGTCATCGGCTCGAACAAGGGACAAATTTCTCTTCCTCTATCGGCATTGGTGCTTAATCTGTGGCTAACAAGGTACGCTCGAATCCGTGGTGTGCTTTACGATCGGTGATACGTGTTTTTCCCGGGCTTCGTCTTCCGCATTGATTTAGGGGTTCGATTTAGTGTCGAATCCGGTGTTTCGGAGATCAGTCATTCCCAACAGGTGGCAAAAAGGGCGGCGGGCCCGTCGCGGGAAGGACAATACCTGAAGACTGGGAATGGAAGGCGCTGGAGCTGGGGCCGAGCACCATCCAAACGTCGGGGAGGTTCGGGCCGAGCAGCTTCAAATTCGAAGACAGCGAAGACGAAGAAGGCGATGATGAAGGCATCGACGAGTGGAGGGTCTTCCTTCCCAGCGACCGCCAGCTCGCCGCCCACAGGCCTCGCATTGTGCGTGCTCTAGGATAGGCGTCGCCGGCCGGCTCGCTCGACCACTGAATGCTTCGGATAACTTGGGATGGGCGTCGCAGGTTCTTCTTCGCAATTTCTAAAGTTCCAACCTTTATGACGGGGACCTCCAGATCCTGAAGGAAGTCGGCAATTTTTAGCTCCATCCTTTTCCCAAAAAAATCCCACAAAAAATCTCAAACCCCTTTTTCATGAACACCATTATTATAAACTTTTTTTTCGACTGACGGATATTCCGAACTTGCATCGATGATCGAAAAATGCTTTCTATCCATCTGGCCATTTGAAATCCGGCGTGGCAGCTCGTGTGACCATTAAAACTCTGACGTGACTATATATATATGTGTTCGTTACCGTCTCAAATTCGTTAATTTGATACTATCCAGAAATATTATCACGTCAGACTTTAAAAATTACCATAAACAAAGTCTAACAAAAGGTTTTATTAGGTAAATGGTAGAAGCTTAAGATTATTGATGAGACAAAATAAAAATTATATATTAATGTCCTTTGAGAAAAATGTATAGGATTTTTTGTGAGCAATTTACTAATTTTAAGCAGCTCAATCAGGGACGAGGTGGATGCCGTTTCACAGTAACGACTCTTGGGCAGTTTAAGGAAGATGAACTGGAAACCAGAAATAAACATGAGCGAGGTTTTTCTTTTGTTGAAGGTCACCGGTAGTTTGACTTTGGAAGGCCCAATTTATGCACAGTTAGAATTCCTTCCACGGATGCAGAAGCTCATCCGACCAGAAGGTCACTGCACCGGAAACGCATCCGTGATTCAAGAACTTTTTCTCTCTGTTTGTCGATGACCGTTGCTACAATGTCAAAATTTTTCAATTAACCAGAGGCTTCTGAGCTATGAAAAACCATACTTCTAAGTTTGGAGAGAGGGAGAGAGAGTTCATGTGGAGTGAGGATATCTAAAACAACAGCTTATGGTGAACTTTCAACACTAGTCGACATGTCAATGATATTCTAGTGCCGGTCCTATGAATACATTTGCCATTGCCACTGCTCACAGCTTCATCTCCTTCTTCCGAAACTGATGGCGGCTGAGGCCTGACAGCTTCACATTCATTCGCGGCCTGGACATGGAAAAAGGAAATCATAAGACTAAACTGGCATATACCATTTTACTGCCGAACCAAGACAGCTGTAAGATGGTACTTTGGACATTTTCTTAACAGAGAAAGTAATATCCACTACAAAATCCCACATCTGTGGTCAAGTGACACGCCCTCGCTAATAATCTTACCCCGTCATACTGATGTATCGAACTATCTCTTATGCCGTGTAGATAACGTGCAGTGCAGGTATACATTGTCAGATTTTTCAGCAAGGAAGCAAGATGAGAAAATTAAACACACAATAAGAATTGTATCAATTAGGCACTCACTGGAGTATGCATCATCCTTAAATATCAACAAACTGCGAGGCATCAACACAACAGAAAAGGGACAATGGTTATTCAACCATTTGTCAATCCCCGAGTCAGAAGCCCCATTAAGCTCGTTATCCTCACAACCACCACCAGATGTATCAGGGGACGTCCTCAAACTAGGATGAGGGACAAAGTACATTGTTGTAAGGCCTATTAAAGGGCCAGAAAAAGGCCCTGTTATAGGCTCAAGTGCAAGGACAGGGACTGGAACTGGCAAGATAGCAACAATAACAATTGAGTTCTAAGTTGAGCAAACGAGAAAAAAATATCATGTAAGTTATACATCGCTGTGTTTGTCTTTTATGGGCCGAAATTTAAATTTGTATGTGTTTCTCAGGTGAGAAAATAAGCAACTACACAAGTTGCAGAGGTTGCTCCCCCATTTGTTGCTGTTAAAAATGATGCACCACAACGAACAAAATGGGCTCTTGAAAAAATATTAAGGCAATATGGTTATGGGATTTACATAAATGAACGTACCGAAATGACTATTTTGAATGTAAGATTTGTAGGCATCATGCATTTAATTTGTTATACTTCAATTCATTTGGTTGACAATATCGCTATGTTCTTGTAGCTTGGGAGAACTTCTGACGTACTTCTCTCTCAAGGTGGGCTAACTTAGGAATCAAGAGCGTAGCCAAAGAAGAGTGCTCAAAAGAAGAAGACATCGGGTATAGCTGCAAAACAGCCACCCAAAAAGAACCCAGCACCAGTTCCATCTCAACCAATGATTGAAAGCAACAGTGATGATATGGACCAACACCATGACACGTTCTAGAATAAAAATAGCTGCTATCAAGAATAAGGAAAATGAGGTGACAAAAAGTCCAGTCAAAAAATCTGCACATCTAATTTGAAAGAGTGCTCGGATTATGAATCAATTCAAAGCTCCAATACGAAAAGGAGATCGGGGTGTTGTCCATATTGACTGATGGGAGGATGCTGGACATGGTCTCTTTTTATGTGGTACTGGACATGGTCTCTTTTCATGTTTTCTTTTTTTAGGAGGATGCTGGATATTATATTATTGATGGTAGTCGTTACCTGCATATTACCATTGTTTTTTTTTTTTAAAGAGGGTGTTGAACCTTCAGTGATTGGGGAGTGAAGTTAGACATTTTTTTTTTTTTTTGTAAACAATCAATCAATGTCAATGGCAATAGTTGTTTTTGTTTTTGTTATTTTCTCTTGTGTTGGTTTCAGCTAGTAATGCTAGCAAGACAGTTATCAGTTATGCTGTATATTTTTTTGTTGTTGATACAATGTTCTTATGAGGTTGATATTATTTTTTAGATGTGTGCATATATTATTGCTGGTTGAAGTTGTAAATGCTAATAAATTTGTGGGATTCTAGATGTGCTGGTGCAAGAACAAGATGCAATTTTGGGTGCTCGTGCATCTTGTTGTATCAACACTTGTATGGGCTAGTGCAAAAAAATACACTAGCAACCCAACTGGTGCAACAAGATGCAAGATGTGGCACGACTGGTGCAAGTCAAGTGACGTTTGAAACTAATATGTTCTTTTTTAAAAAACTTGTGCAACACAAGTAATCACTTTGCAATCGCAACTAGCACTTAAATAATCACATTTATAAAAATTTGGCGCTCAAGCGATCACTATTTACAACTTATGGCACTGAAATGATCAATCATGAATTTGCCACCATCCCTTAATTTCTCCATGGTTTGCAGTTGCAGCAAACCAGCAAACCGGCAAACCAACAAACCATTATCAAATAAAAAATGTAGCAAACCATTATATCTGAAGCAAAAACTAACCCAAAAAAAAAACATTGATAATACACAATTAAACAATAAAACTTTTAAGTTCTCACAACTAATGCATTCCAAAAGCACCTTCCATTTCGCCATGGTTTGCAATTGCAGCAAACCATTATCAAATAAAAAATGCAGCAAACCATTATATTTAAAGCAAAAACTAATCAAAACAAACATTGACAATACACAATTAAACAATAAAACTTTTAAGTACTCACAACTAATGCATTCCAACTCCAACATTCCATTTCTACCATATATTACAACAAAACCTTCTACTCCATACAAAAATTGCAGCAAAATAAAAACACATTTTACTTCCATTTCCACGTCTTCGACTATGGTAAACACACAAACTTCTTCTCATTACTCCACTTCACATTTGAATAAACTACACAAGAGAATAACAACACAATCAATGCTCAATAAAAGTTTCTTTCAATTTTTAGTCTTGAAACCTTCCTCTTCAAATGGTCGACCAAAGATGTTAAACCTTTCATTTTAACTTGCATTGAATCAACATCCTCCAAGTCATCTATTAATGTAGGTGGAGGTTGATATCGGCCTTCAAGTAACTCCAAGATCACCTATGTCGCTCGATCAGAGAATTTCCTATCAACTCATTTGAAATATTTGCACTTCAAGCTTCGCTATATCTGCCGCACCCATGGAATCTTCTCCCGAGATTCAACCGAGTCCCGGATGTTCTTCTCGGACTTGGTAACCCATAATAACAGTAACAATCGCCATCTAATTTACTTTTTTTATAGGAATGTGAGCTACTGCTGAAGCTTTTGCCCTCCATTTGCAAGAGCAAGTTGATAACTTTGGGAGAAAATCGAAATATGCACTCGAATTGGGGATTTAGGGTTTTCAACTTCCGGTTCTGGTCGAATTTGGGGATTTAGGGTTTCTTATTTAGGGGAAAATACATTAAACAGCGTTGTTTTGTTGTTTGTATGTTGATTGTATTCTCCGGCGATCCACGTCAACTTCAAAAATTAATAAAAAAAAAAAACTACCACGTCGGATTTCCGGCCAACCAAATCGGTGTTAGCACTGAAATAATTGTTTTTCAAAAAATTTGACACTTAAGTGATCGGACAAAAACTTTTTGCACCAAAGTAAGCCACATACACAACTTTTGGCACTGATAGTGTACTTCCCCCAATTATAATGATAGTATTTCGATTATCAAGCAATGAGGGTAATAGAATCAAAGCACATACCTCATCTTTAAATTCAATCTCAACTGAACTCAATTGATTAACGATCACATTGAATTCATTAATATGATTTGCAATTGACACACATTCTTCATCTTCAAGTTAAATAAACGTTGCATCAAACAAAACCTTATTGATCACAAAGGGTTTCTCGAACATATCCAATATGGCTTTCATCAAACCCGCAATGGCCTTCTTCTTCATGATGTTCAATGCGATGTTATGAGCCAATGTCAGTTGAATAACACCCATAGCTTGTCTATCCAACAGATCCTAGTCAGTTTACTTCATCGTCTCTAGTTTCTCCCATGACAGGGGTAAGTGCAATTTCATCTAGTAAAGATAATCTTCAATCTATATCTTCTAGAAATCAAAATATTTCCTATCAAATTTATCGGTTCATGCTTTTCCTTTTCATGTTGCTATTGATTCGCTTCAACTCAGTCAAGTCTGGCTCCGATACTAATTGTTGCGAAAAGCACGCAATCGAACAATAAAATGGATTGAACAAAAAAAAAAATAGAACACCTGATTTACGTGGTTTAGTCGAAATGACCTATATCCATGGGAAGAGCAGCAACGAATTCCACTACAGATCAAGCGATAAATGGAAATTACAATCATATTTGAGTCACTCAAACACTCACAATATTTCCCAAGTCCTAATTACATCAATCTCTCGCGCAATGTTTAACCCCACAATTCCTCACGAAATAGTCTCTTAATCTCAAGAATGAATCATACACAAATTCTTGCCTCAAGAATTTAATCGACTTCAACACATAAAAATCTCTCGGTGTAATTGCATGACAAAACCAACACTAAGCACTCATGTGAAAATCGGCACTTTAAAACTCTTTATGTCAACTACTTCAGTGACCCTTGGATATCTTCAGCATGTAATTCACAAGCAAAAGCTCCCCTTTGATGCACTTCATGAAGAACATCCCCTTCTTATATATAGAGAAGAATTAAATTCAAAATAGAAAACCTTCTCCAACTGAGAAAACCATTCAATTAGAAAACCTATACAAAATAGGAAACTTTCTTTTTCGGACTCAAACTCGAGACATATTTAACATGGATTATCTTTGGACTTGACTGTTAATGCGATAGCCCGCTCCACTGCATCGAAGATAATTTCACAGTATTTTTTAATACTGATATGTGTAAAAGAAAGGAAACGGCTTAGTTGGCCGTTTTCAGTCAAATGATGGAGTGACGATCAGCCTAGGACCATACATTTTCAATGGAAAGCCATTGACTTTTCAACTGGCTTCCATCTTTTACCCCCCCCCCCCTTGATGTTTTCTTATTGCAAGCTAAAAAAGGGCCCACCAATCAACATTCATGAATATGATGAAAGGAAAAATAAATTAGATACCAAAATATAAATAATTACAAGTAAAAAATATTATCACCTACTAAAAAGAAATTGCTAATGTCATTATATAGATCTATTAAATTTAAAAGATGAAAAAACATTTGAAATGGTGGCGTCCTCAACTAGTTTCATTTTTACTCTTTTTTTACTTTTTATCTTTTTTCCAAGATTTGTATGATTATTTATTGTAAGTTCAGATTGAGAAACAAATCAAAGTAACAATATTCACACAATAAGAAACAAATCCTATAGTACTATTCAAATAATAAGAAATAAATGAAGAATTCAGTTGCAACTTTTAAAATAGTGCATATTATTCTCTATCCAAGGAAAAAAATATGTAAATATTGTTCCTAAATTAAAAAAATTAATAACTCAAAAAATAGGTATATAATTATGTTCTTTTTTTTTTTTTTTTTTTGCAGAATGTGTAATTATCTTGTATGCTTTGAACTTTTATTGTTGTATGATTTTGTAATTGAATAAGTCATAACTATGGAGAAAGGTTCATTAATCTCTACTTTTCTTATTGCAAGAAAGTAAGAGGTATTCATTGTTGTTGAATTTTAGTTTGTATCCATATATTTTAGACATATAATTCTTAATTTTTTCTTGACATCTCATTAAAACTGATGGAGTTCGAATTGAAAGCAACTTCGCCAATGAAAATAATGGTGATAATGAAGACAAGATGATCAATGCAATCGAAGATGCTAATTATGAAAGCGTCACGATACCAGACAACGTGAAAATCGAACCTGGCATAGGTATGGAGTTTAATTCTTATGATGAGGTTTATGCATTTTATAACAATTTTGCTAAAGAAGTGGGATTTCGCATTAGAATGTTAAACTTGTATCCAAAAAAAAAGGTAGCGATGAAAAATGTGGTGCAGTACTTTGTTTGCAGTTGTCAAGAGTACAAGATCGAAAAGGAGTCGGTTAAGTCAAGACTCGGAAAAAGATTCCGTTGTCCAGCAATGGGTAGAATATAAATAGTTGGGCCTCATAAGTGGGAAATAACATAAGTTATACTCGAGTATAATCATTTACAACTCCTCAAGGCACTAGACTCTTTACATAATAATAGAATATTGACTCCTGAACAAAAAAGAAAAATCAAGTTGCATTGTAAAATTATTTATATTTTGATATCTAATTTATTTTTTCTTTCATCATATTCATGAAAATTGATTGTCTTGGCCCTCTTACGATTTTATCTCTCAATTTAAACTTGCAATAAGAAAATTAAAAAATTAAAAAAGGGTAAAAGATAGGAACTGGTTGAAAAGGTTTGTGCTCCTTAGCTGACCGTTGACGGAAGCTAACTGTCACTCCGTCAACGGTCAGCTAAGCCGTACCCTAAAAGAAATTAGCATGTGACACGATAATACATTTCCAAATTTACCAAAGATCCATGTGTCATCAATCAAAAGCTGTCTATTGACAAGCTCCTCAACCGGGGGCGTTATCCTACCCAAGCTGGTTGAGGTGCCCGTGGCAAGTAGGTAAGAGGTGTTTCCACCGATGAGAGTCGTCCTCGGTAATCCCCTAATGGGGCACCCAATAGGACTGTGTTTCTTTTTCTAACGTATCGGTGCATGCATGCCTCGTGACCCCAAGTTCCAAGTAAATATTTTTCTTCCGCACTTTGAGGGGAATATTGACGATTGCAAACCAAAGGTCCAAGTGTCATCAATCAAAAGTGGTCCATTGAAATTAATTGTGGGACTTAGACTTGGATTCATATGTGGATGAAGACCCAGCTGCAAGTCTTGGTCTTCTTGTATTGTAGCCATGACTCCGTCAACCACGGGCATCCTCTTAGTATTTCTTCTAGAATAAGAAGCTAATTTCCAATAATTATCGTCTGAATACGAGTCAATCCCGTATATGCCTTCCAAAATCGAAATAATTATGCCAGGATTTATGCTGAGTTGGTTTTAAACTTATGAAATGTATGATCTGGTTGTCCAAATATATCAAACTCTTAGGCTGCATTTGATAACGCTCCCGGGAACAGGTGTTTTTATTCTTTAGTTCCTGAGAGCATAAATAGAACAGAAACGTGTTTGGTAAGTTTTTTATTCTTGGGAACAAATTTGTTCTCGAGAATAAATTTGAAATAGAAACAAGAAATAAAATTAAAAAAAAAAAGTTGCTTCTTTTACCCTAGAACAACCCTAGAAATCCCCTACCCAGTCACCAACCTTGGCGCCAATTAGCGATTAGCCAGACGAGGCTCGGTGACCTTGCCAAAGTCTCACCAACCCCCGACGAGGTCGCCCCAAGCTCGTCAGCCACCAACGAGGCTCAGTGACCTTGCCGGAGCCTCACCAGCCCCCGACGAGGTCGCCCCAAGCTCGTCGGCCACCGACGAGGCCCCACCCCCCTCCCAAGCCTCAGCATGGCTAGGTAGGCTCCCTCGAGGCTTGTGATGGTTGGGCAAGGCCCGACCTTGCCCAAATTTGATGAAGTCGAGCCTCACCCAGCCAAGGCGAGACTCCACCTCGCCTCGTCATGGCAAGGCTCCCTCGAGGTTGCGGACCCTTATTTGGCCGATCGTTAGTTGGCGACCGGCCGGAGGAAGAAGAAGAAAAAGAAAAAAAAATGTAATAAAATTATTAATAAATTAAAAAAAAACTCTAAGTCACAAAAATATAGAAAGTCATACCAAATGCACTTCTCTCCCAGGAACAGAAATTTTATGCAGTTACCAAACGCATTCAAATACTCTGAAATTGTTTCTAGAAACAAAAATAGAAAAAATTGTTTCTAAAAAAAAGATTATTCCCCAGATTAGAAACGTTATCAAACGCACCTTTAGTTTCTGTGGAAACTATTTTTTCTATATGAATATAAAGTGCCCAAAAGGAAAATGTGGATACAAAATAATTAGTAGTAATGTATATATTGAGCCATAGCCGCTAGGATGGGGTCCGTTTGTCGCATCCAGAGCTCGTGATATTAATATACTGCGAGCAGGCATTTCTTTTGCGTACTTCTCTCTTCAACCATCTCCCCTGCTCGATCACTATGGGAAGATTAACTACAGCTTTCTCGTTTTCTTTGCTTTCTTCTGTAGCTTTAGGATTTGTCCTTTTGGTTCAAGCCCAGCAAAATCCAGGTATCTCTCTCTCTCTCTCTCTCTCTCTCTCTCTCTCTCTCAAACGGAGATGGTTTTGATATGCCATGAAAGACCCTCAAGATGTTGCATGTCTTGACTGGTTGTCTAGCTCTAGGAGTCATCGCTCGCAGGCAACAAAATCTAGGTTCTTTCCCTCATCTCTCTCGCGTGCGCGCATGGTGATGATTGAATTGTGAAGAGTTGAGACACAAGGAAACGGTACTCAAGAAAAGGGCACAATGAGGATTCAATGTTTACCTATCTTTTCTTTCCGTTAGCCATCGACCTTTCAAGCAGAAGACTAAATGTAGTCGTGCTCCATTTTGATTTCAAAATTGAGCGCCTGGTATTTAGGCAGAGTAGAGGTCAAGAAGCTTTCACGGTTTCAGAGCTACGCAGAGCAATCTCTTGAGCTAAAATTTAGCAATTTAGCAAAGTAAAGGATGTTCAAGATTCTCTAGGAGACATTTACGAATATTAGGCTCCGTTTATTTTGCTGAAAATAGATAATTTGAAAATTATTCTAAAAATAATTAATCAATGAAAAATATATTTATTATCAATAATAATACATATCTAAATATTTTCGTAAAAGGTGGAAATATTTTTCTTAATTATTTTTTATAAGTAGTATAAACGATCGTTTCAGAAAATTGTTATCCAAATAATTTATTGTACTCTAAACAAACGCACCCCCAGTGTAACATCCTCTGGCTCGGATGACATCTCTGTTTTCAAGCTTTTCACAGGTGCCTTTACCATCAAATTGTCCATCAAAACTTCTTTTTAACTTACAATTCCCAGCCCAATTATTACTGACGTAAATTTCGTTGCTGAAATAACCATCTAGTTGATACGGTTGTAAAAAGGTTAGATAAGAAAATTTAAGGGACATCGTAAAGAATAAAAAAAAAAAAATGAACACTGTTTATATTTCAAATTAATAAATAGTGAAAGGTAAGTGACTTTCTCTGATTCACCTTGACATAGGTTTCATAAGCATCGATTGCGGGATACCTAAGGATTACTATGACGATCAGCTCAAGATATACTACAAGGCCGATGCTGGGTTTGTAGATTCCGGAACAAACATGCCGGTGTCCACCCAAACCAACTACGAACAACAATCAAAGAATCTTAGGATCTTCCCCACTGGAGAAAGGAATTGTTACACATTACAGCCAAATGAAGGGAAGGGCAACACATATTTGGTCAGGGCTTCATTTTGGTATGGGATTATGATGGCAAGAATCAAACCCCGGTATTTGAACTCTATATTGATGTTAACTAGTGGACCACGGTGAACTCTTCATCTTGGATATACAAAGAGATTATATACACTCTTTCAAGAGACTATATACAAGTTTGCTTGGTGAATATCGGCTCAGGAGTTCCGTTCTTATCAGCTCTCGACTTGTGGTTGTTGGATAACTCGATTTACCAAATCAATTCTGGTGCACTTGTAACCCACTGGAGACTTAATTTAGGGAGCACAGAGACATACAGGTGATTTTCCTTGTTATTGCCCATGATATCTGGATGTTGATCACATTGATCGATCAGTAAATGACATGTTAGTGTGTTCACATTTTACTAAACATGTGTTTTCGCATTATGCAACAGCATGAACATTAGAAAACATGTTATTGCCAAACCATTTTGTGTCAATTTGTTCATCATCTTACACTTGCTGTTATGATCATTTGATTGGCATTGGCATGAATAGGCATCCACAAGATGTGTATGATCGTATCTGGGCGAGTAAGACTTATGAAAATTTCCTGTCAGTCAGCAACATGACAGCCATCGAGACGAGTACAGGTGATGATGCCTTTAAAGCTCCACCTGAAGTTTTGATGACCGCCGTACAAACACAATCTGTCACTGCTAATTTGACTCTGCGATGGTCATCATACAACTCTGCTAATGACTGGTTTATGTACTTTCACTTTGTGGAATTGCAACTGCAAAAGAAAGATATCCGAGAACTCACGGTACTTGTACAAAATAAAGTCGTGAAAACCGTCATGCTCGAGAACCAAAGGCCGGTTACCTTAAGCTCATCTCCCATAGGTGGACTATCTTTGGACTTGAGTATTAATGCGACAGACCGCTCTACTCTGCCACCTCTCCTCAATGCCGTCGAGATTTTAACCGAGGCACAACTTCCATTTTCACCAACTTTTCTTGATGATTGTATGTATACATCTATGCTCCACTTATTTATTTATTTTTCAATTCTATTCGATTTCCTTATGATTGTAGCTCTTTATGTGATGGTTTAGTCAATGCTATGTATGATGTCAAGAAAACGTATGGGGCGATCAATGCTAGCTGGCAGGGGCATCCATGTGTTCCTAGAAACTACTGATGGAGCGGACTCCGTTGTAGCTACGATAGTCCTCCAAGAATTATCTCGTTGTAAGTCCACGACTACATATATTCTCTGAAAACATGCTGCATACGAACCCCACAAGTCTCAAGAGAAAAGTTTTCTCAACAACTTAGTTCAGATCGGTAATACATCATGCGACCGAGGAAATGATTTCCAAAATCAAGTCTCTATATTAAAGCCTTCCACGGTCAAAGTTTTAAGCAGTGGGATTTTACTTTTATAAAGTTAGCTGCGGATGCGCAGGAACCTGAGCTCCAGTGGACTGAAAGGACGGATAGAGACATTGTTCTCCAATTTGGAAGCCGTCGTATCCCTGTATGCGCAGTAGAATTTCTTTCATGCACAAAAAAAGAATGGACAACACTACGCCCAAAAAAAGCGACACGCTTCTTTATCATTAGCATGATGTTCATTATCTACCTTATCCTGTTTTATGCATTTTAATAAGTATATGCTTATGAAGTTTCTTAGTACTTTTTTGTCTTAATTTCAGGGATTTGTCTTACAACTCGTTAACTGGGTCCGTGCCTGAGTTTTTATCACAAATGCCGAGCTTGAAAGTTCTGTGAGTCACTGAGCTTTTAGTGGAAATATTATGTGTGGTTATCTAGCTCAAGTAAATGGCTATCAACTTCTAATCATGAATACTAGCAGGAATTTAAGCGGAAACAACTTGAACGGCTCTGTTCCTCGGACTCTCTTGAAGAAGAAGTCAGATGGCACGTTGCTACTAAGGTTCGCTCATTGCCACACTGTTGTAATATTACATTTAATCGCTTATTATTGTCTATACAATCTGCTTCTTCTTTCTGTACGTTTCTGCTCACTGAAGAATGAAAAAGATGGAAGTGGTACTTGCTTTGTCAGTTTTCCATTTGATCGACTTATGCATGTAATACATACAGAGGGTGGGATATGCATGAATTCATGGGCTAACTTTCAGCTGTGACATGTACTATCGACGTTTTTTGACAGCTTAGATGGAAATCCAAATCTTTGCCAATCAGACAATTGTCCCACCAGCAATGTGCAGCCGACGAGAAAGGACATCTCTATTGCTCCAATCATCGCATCAGTTGCAGCTGTTCTGGTCTTAATTTTATTGGGAGCTCTTGCAGTATTTTGGATAATCAGAAGAAGGCAAATCCAAAGTAAGTCTTTTGCATATTGCATGTGCAAGGAAAATCAAAAGTTTTACATGTGATTTTGTCAGTCCAGGTCGTGTTTTGAACCCCAAACTGGTTTAACTGGTCCAATTGCTCGTGGCCCTTTCCACAATTGGGCCTGGGAGAAGTGAACATGACGCACTGACTTGATCTCACTCAAGTAATCACGTTTCTATGTCATCACCGTTTCATGTTCAAAAAACTTGCACACGTTGTTGGTTAATGATATGATAATTGCAACAAGGCTTACCCACAAGTCGTGTAAATAAAAGTCATTTCTGGGTATACTTCATTTGGTTGAAGTAACTTGCTTCACTCCTTCTGGTTTGTTTTCCACGACACAGTCTTTTCTTATAATAAGTCATTACATACATCTTAAAGATAGTTCTGTTTGCGGCGAAGGCATATAATATCAGACCGAATAACGTGACCCGATAACTCTGTTCAGGTTACTTAATTACCTTTTCATTTCTCCAGACGTTACTACCACTACTACGACTACCAACTCTACTAGAGGATCTATTGAGACATTCAGGTTGTCAAAAAATCAACCTTTTACACCTACTGAGGTTACAAGAATTACTGATGACTTCAGAACAGTAATCGGAGAGGGAGGATTTGGGAAAGTTTACTTGGGCAAACTTGATGATGGCACTGAAGTCGCAGTAAAAATATTATCTCAATCATCAAAGCAAGGCTACAAGGAGTTTCACGCAGAGGTTCGAAAATTTAGTGCAACTAGAATGAATGCCACGTTCTCAATTTTTTGGGTGTTCTACTCATGACAAGCTCTGAAACCTTGAGGTGCAGGCGCAACTCCTGATGGTCGTTCACCATAAAAATCTGGTTTCACTCATTGGATATTGCGAAGAATATGAAAGCATGGCGCTGATATATGAATTCATGTTCAATGGAAATGTTCGGCAACATTTGTCAGGTTTGCCTGATATTTCCTTCTTCAAATTCTAACTAGATAAAGCATTGCTTAGACTCTCACTATATGACAGCACGGCATGTGTCAAGTTATATTTTATCTCAACTTTGTTCTTTGATAATTCAGGCGTTTGGATTAATCGGTCAAGTTAGGTAGTCATTAATAGCACATTGGAAATAAAAATTAACTTTCTCAGCGAATGAATAAGATGGTGAACAGGATTTTATATCTTTCATGATTGGAATACTTCCTTAATCCTCTACTTTCAAGCAGCACAAAACGCGAATGTTTTAAGTTGGAGCCAGAGGCTACAAATCGCAATTGATGCAGCTCAAGGTACATAATGTAGATTGATGAAATCTTTGTTCACATTTCCCCAAGTTGAGCAACACATGACATTTCTTTTTCTTTTTTGCCGTTGGTGCAGGGTTGGAGTACCTGCATAATGGGTGCAAACCCCCCATTGTCCATAGGGATTTAAAGACGCCCAATATTTTACTAGACAAAAACATGCAAGCGAAAGATTGCTGATTTTGGATTATCGAAGGCATTTGTAACAGGGCTTGAGTCTCATATTTCGACTCACCCAGCAGGAACGCCTGGTTATCTCGATCCAGAGTAGGCAACTCGAACTGACAACTCTGAATACAAATACTATTCAATTTAGAAAGCAGAATAACTGTACTAATATAGACCATCGCGAGAGGCCCATACGTTTTATTCATACATGTTTATGTTGATATGTAGATACGTTTTTGAAAGGCAGTTTCAGCTATTATTGTACTGATCAAAGCAACAATTCCTTTTGAATCTCAAGTTTCATTCATCTGGAAACCGGGGCAAGAAGAGCGATGTGTACAGCTTTGGTGTAGTTTTATTCGAGTTAATCACAGGCCACCCGCCCATTATAAGAAGTCCAGAGGGCAGCAGCATGCACATACTTCACTGGGTGACTCCACTCATAGAAAGAGGGGACATCCAGAGCATTGTCGATCCGAGGTTGAATGGCCAATTCAGCATCAATTCTGCATGGAAAGCAGTGGAAATAGCCATGTCGTGCGTACCAACGATAGCGGTCCAAAGGCCAGACATAGACCGTGTTCTGTCGGAACTAAAAGAATGCTTGACGGCAGAGATCAGTTCAGGAAGAAGACAAGGAATGGGAAATAGTAAGAGACAAAGTGAGTCTTTTGATATTACCTTAATTGGCGTTGATAGCGCTCCGAGTGCTCGTTAACCATACTTCATCTATAAAGGTTATCATGTCCACCTTCCTCGTAAAGTTGCTTATTGGATCGAACAGATTTGAAAACTTATGTACAAAGTCTGCGCTTGTGACTTTAAACTGCGAGTGTTGTATATTGCGGTTGTTGCTTTTATAGCTTTGTGAATAAATAAGTGAATGAATGGTGAGTTCAATTCACACTTTGGCCCCTCTTTACAAGGCTACAAACTGTACGGCTATCAAGACGTTGATAGCTAGCCTTGCTCAGTTATCCATGTGAACCCCTGTATAATGAATAAGAGGAAAAATGAATTTCTTTCATTGCGATACTATTTGTTTTATAAACCCAGTCATCTTTAGACAATCTTTGCCAACCTCAACCACCTAAGTACCAGCCACCTGGCCATAATGAGAAGCCCGAAGAGCAGCACTCACCTCATCCAATTAGTGTCGCCTTTCATCGAACAAGAGGATATAGAGAGCATCATGGATCAGAGGCCCCAAGGGCATTTCAGCGCCGCATCCGCTTGGAGACTAGTCGAGGCAGCAATGCCGTGCTTGGCCATGACTTCGAACGAGAGGTTGAACATGAACCCACGTGCTGTTGGAGCTGAAGGAATGATCGACTCTTTTTAGGCAAGGTACCTGATGGATCAAGGGATTATGTTCTGCTTCACCCTTCACGATCGCTGCTTATGATTTGGATAAATGCCTCTGAAAAGGTCCCACGAGACAGTGCTTGATGTGGCCCAAAACCTTCCTTTGGGTTTTGTAATTTGTGGACGATGTGATTTTCTTTGCTGATATGATAGCATTTCAAGGTTTTGCATGTACCATATCTGCCCATGAACTCAGTGAGAGACAATATTGAAGAAAGGAAACTGCTGCTTTGCATTGAAAGGACAAAAATTACTTAATATCTATCGGCCGAGTAATCTAGCGAATCTTTTACCACATGTCATGTGAGCTAGTAAATGTGTGCACGTCTTGCGTGTTCCCAAAAAGAAAAGAACACTTTAAGTATTAAAAATTAAGCTACTTAATGAATTCATAAGAATCTACGTTGATCTTGTTTCAATATAGAATGAAAGAGAAATATAAGGCAATATTTGCTCCGATACCTTGATGCGTAGGCGCAACTCCTGATTGCCATTCATCATAGAAATCTAGCTTCACTTATCGGACATTGCAAAGAACTTGAAAATATGGCGTTGATTCACGAATTCATGCCCAATTAAAATATTTGCCCACATTAGTCTAGTTTGATGTTCCTTTTTGCATATTCTTGCCAGGTCAAGTATCTCTTAGACTCTCAATATGTGACAGCACAACATGCGTCCAAATATATTTTTTTCTCAACGTTCTTTGATAGTTTAGGCTTTTGCATTAATTGGTCAAGTTTCATATTCATTAATAGCACCGTGGAGATAAAATTAACTTTCTCAGCGGACGAGGACACTAGTGAGCAGGATTTTACATCTTTCATGTTTTGAAGCTCCTTATTTCTCTACTCTCCAGCAGCACACAACCCTAATGTTCTGAGCTGGAGCCAAAGGCTACAAATCGCAAATGATGCAGCTCAAGGTACATAAAGTAGATTGATAAAAACCTTTGATCACATTTCCACGAGTTGAGCTTACACAACACATTCCATTAAGTTTTCTCTGTTGGTGGTGCAGGGTTGGGGTATCTGCATTATGGCTGCAAACCTCCCATTAGCGCTGCTTGTGTTTCTCCATTCGGTGGAGGCGGGGGCCGTCGTGGTGGTAGGGACCGAAAGAGACGACCTGCGGCTGGTGGGCCTTGTGGTTGAGGTCTGTGATGGAGGCGGGGACCCTGTAGATGGACGGGTTCTTCCAGTACTGTTGCCCGGCGGTGGGCATGCACTTGAGGTTCTCGTTGACATGAGCTATCCAGTTGGTCTCGTTCGGGTCCAGTGCGAAAAATCTTCGAATCTCCGGGACAAAATTTTTCGAATCTCCGGGACAAAAATTGTTGTTTATTCTTATTTCCTATTAGGAACAACCCCAATATAGGTTGGATTTCCTGAATAATCCGTACAAAAGTTCAAGCTCACAAAATACACACAAACAACAATTTAAGGGGAAAAAAAGTTGCTAAAATAGATCTCGGGTCAAGTCAGGTATGGGTCTCATGTGAGTCGTTATATTAGTATTGCAAAGAAATGGGTCAAAACATATTAAAGTGATCAATTTGGGTCAAATAATTTTGGACCAGATTTACTAGTTTGAGGGTCCCATGTATAAATTACTTTTTTGGCACAAGGTAAAGAGAAACATGTTTAAGCATGTCCCAGGTAAGCCATAGGAAATGAATTGTGTGCACACAAAGCATGACATCTCGTGATAAGCCTTTGAATTTGATGAATTTCACAAGTGTCGGCCTAAATTAGAAGGATCGTTTGAGAGTACATATAATGCTAGTTGAGGTATGAACTTTGCATATTTGATATTTGACGTGACATTAGATTTATAATAATACTTTTTGTTTTATTTGGTAATAATTTTTACCTCATATGTTTGGGATATGCCGGATTTCTTGTTTGATGTCTTGTTTTAGGTACTTGACGCCCTTCTCCCATATATACATTACTTGTAGGGAAAATTACGTTCTAGTAATATTTATGCATGGTTAGCTAATGAAAATCATATAACTTTTCATAAATTAAATTTAGATGGCACACAAGAGGAGTTGTAACCATGTTGTGTGAAATTCAAAAAATATCCACGGATTTCAATTGGAGAAAAACTAGTTAAAGCAAAAGATATATTTGAATTCAAATCAAAGTCAAATCATAGAGGCAGAGTCAAGTTTTTGAGTTAAACTAAATATTAATGTGGATTTTATTTTTCATTTTTTTTAGCTTCAGACCATTTAAACATAATTGATTGTGCACATTTATGAGCTCCGATCAAGAGTTCTCTCAAAAGATATCTCGAGTTTCAGCCCATGCACGAGATCCGACCGAAATTGGATGAGGCGGACTGGAATTCTTGACTGAATACCTACAGGAGTCATGCTGCGGGAGTTCAGCCGACAGAAAGGTTGTTACGTTACTTTATCTAATTTCTTTGGGGCGGTGGCACTTATGTAAAGATCCAAGATTGATCAATCGAGAGATTGACTCCTCTAGAAGGCTGTCGCTAAGGCCGTACAAGCGATGCTAGTGTTGATCATATAAAGAGAAGGGTTCAATTTTTTTTTTTATTGATTTTATGCCACAAAATAGAAAATATAAAAGGACGAAAAACAATAAAATTCTTCCTTTTAAGTATTGAAAATGCTCAAACTTGTTAGCGATTGTCACTTTGTAAATATTGTATTGGTTGGTGGAATTTTTTCTAGCTGGCTTTTCCTGTGATGTAGCTATTGATACTCAAATCGAATCACATAAATATTTTGTATTCTCTATCGCTCCTCGTATAATTCTCTTATGATTTCATATTGATTTAATTGGAAGATATGGTGAGTTTCTACATTTATTTTATAAGAAGCTCTAGAATTCTTGAACTTGTTGTGATTGATATAATTAATAAATAGTAAACACAAAAATCTTATACAAGATGTTGACTTAACCCGAAAATGGCTAATTCCATGAACAATTGAATTAATATATTATTTTGTGGATCAATTTTCCATAAATCAATCAAGCTGAAAGATGTGACAAGTGGTGAATTTAGAGAGAGAGAGAGAGAGAGAGAGAGAAATGTGAAGAGTGTGTGGTGGTGCCCAAGTGAGGATGTGTCACTTCCTTATGCCCCAATGAACATAAAAAGTGTTTAGGAAATGTCCCATGAATAACGTGGGAATCGAATTGCATTGCTTGTCATCCACATATTTGAGTACATGTAATGTGGTTTTGGCAAGGAATTCCCATATTTGACATGACATTGGATATATAGCTTTTACCTTTTAAATAATCTAAATTTCTTACGCGAGGTCTCCTTTTTAGTACTAAATGCCCTTCTTTCAAAAATACATGTGATGTAACGAAAATATATATATTTCACAAAGAGTGATTTTCCGATAAGATATGGCAATCATATAATTTCTCATAAATCAATTTTAGATGATGAACAAGACAAAAATTTTAATCATCTTACGTCAAATTCAAGAACTTCTATTGGTTTCATATGGAGAAAAAAAATGATTCTAGCAAAAAGATAAATTAAAACTTAAATCATAGTCAAACTAGTATGGCAAAGCCAATTTTATAGGTCAAACTAAATATTGGTGCTTCTGCGAAGGGAATCACTATCCAATGAAGAAATCAAAATGTGCATCAAAACCTCCCTTTTTAATTCCACAACCATTTTAAATGCTTAAGAAAGTCAAATTTTTCTCATCAATTCAAAATCAGAACAAGCGAAACTCCAATAGGAAGAAACTCTATATGAGCCCTTCCCTAACTCCACAAGGGAAAATAGAAAACAAATCCAATTCACAATCACGCAAAGCCAACATGAGGCTGCAGTGGTTGGTGGTGGAGGCTCCATGGGCATCGCTATTGACGCTAAAAAGAAGAAAGGAAGAAGAAGAGGAGAAATGCACCGCACATAAGAGAGAGACAAGAGACTAAAAGTGAGACACCATCTAGGCACATGGCAACCAATAAGCGGGGTAGAGCATGATTCACATGAGGATTCAACACCACCTAATATTTTCTCATACTAGATAAAGGATTCATGTCATTTTGAAAGAACTCGACAAGTTTGTCTAAATTTGCTCTTAAATATCTCAACTGAGAACTCAAATTACAAATTTATTAGGAGGAAGTAAATTAAAGTCGATATTCGACTTAGTTAACTTGTAAAAAATTAATTTTTACTGAAGTGACGGCCACTATTATGGAGAAAGCACCATCAGCTTATACCCATATATATAATGAGGAGAAGGCTATTATAGCAATATAGGATCTTAATAGGCGTACTTAGAGAACAACTTAAATAAATTCTTTTATAATATTTTTATATAGCTATGGATTCTTCATCTTCTTAATTTCTGCTCAGTAAAGAAAATCATCCCTCAAGGGCAATAGAGCTCACCAAGGTATTACAGTTCTCTCCCTTTCAAGTTGCTGTCATGGCTATAAACTCTAAAATATCATTTACCCTCGTTTATGCGCCCAACATTGTTGCATTAAGACCTAATGATACAAAATATACCCTTTGAGAAACCCGAGTACTTTCACTAATTGAAAGTCGAGATTCGTCGGGAGTTTCCACCGGGCACCACTGTTGCCCCACCGAAAATGGTAGATCAAGATTGTAGGACGCAGTTTATCGCACATCTATGATTGCTACACCACTATCAATATAACTTGTATAATTTTTTTCAACATTTGCCACTTGGCTTGCAGTGAACATATTGTCTGTATTTTCTTTTTCTTCAACATAATTATCTCGATAATCTGTTTCCAATCAACAATTTTTTTTCTACGTGGCTAAACTTTTTCACGAGGGATATTGAGATTTATTTAGGAAACCAACTATCTTTTTTTAATTGATTTATTTTATTGCAAATACTGCAGGTTAGATTTTTTTTTTTTTTTCCTTTTAAAAGGTTTCTTCTCCTCTTTTATTTTTCCACAAGCTCCTTGAACCCTTTTTAGATTTATGAGACCCCGCATTTATTTAGACTAAAAGTCACTCTCAACTGAATCTTCATCATAAAGCATTAGTCTTTTACGCCTGAGCTAATTAATTCACTCACTAACATGATTTTTAAACCCTTAAATTCTTCTAGAGGGCTGATAATAGGATTGTGTTCCTTGATAAACATCACATCTAAAATTTCTACTCCCCTGATATCATCTCCATAAGCCCCCATTTGATCTACTCGTCATTCTAATCTTCCACATTATTGTTTGAGGGTCTCATAATTATTTATTTTAATATTTTGAAGAGACTGAAATCTAATTGTTTGTGTCTTTGTTGCGTCTTGAAACTTTTATTTTAATATGTTCTTAAATTATATTTTGAGTTTGAGCCGTATACGAAATCCGATTTGATTGAAAGATGGTTGTTGGATTAAAACCCAGCAAACATATCATATTTGGATTGGAACGCGGAGAGTTGGTTGTTGTAATCTTATCCAAGCCGTCCATTAACTGGAACTCCTTACAACCAAAAATAAAAATAAAAATAAAAAGGAGCTTCGTATGTTGGTGCTCGTCAGAAGAGGAGAGAAATATAGGTTTGTGTGGGTCGTTGACTTCTTCAAGCCTTCAAGTGGAGTTCTCTTTTCGCTGGGGGAACAAAGGAGATGTGAGCATCGGGTGAAGCTTGCGAAGAGAATCCTTCACCCAATTGAGGCATTTTCTTCGTGATGACACGAGTGTTTCGAGTTTTCAATGATTTGTTTATCGAGCAATTACGTGAGGTGAAATACTATGGGTTTGGGTATAATCTTAAACAGGGATACACTTGAGCGTTATGAGCGATTGTAGCTCTATAATTCTCCAATTGATAATTACCTAATTATTTGTAGCTGACCCTTCCTATGGAGTGGCTGTTGGTGGTCGGTCTGAATAGTGCAAATTTTTCCTTATTGTTGATTGTCTTGTTTCTCTAGTAATTTTGTTCTCTCACGTAATTTAATTACATACATTCTTTGGCTTCCACGTTATCTTAGAACACGCCTTTACGGTTTTTGCTCCAATGGTTTGCGGAAATATTGTTTCCAAG